>OX463779.1:21062815-22262815 GCA_949825025.1 Siphlonurus alternatus
TACTCAATAAACTGGGGTTAGATTAACTCATACACGCGATTACCCTAAAATTATTTATTAAACTGCTATTATATACAGACAACCGCGCCTGCCTAGCGGCAGACGCACGAGACGCTCGCGCGCTCGTGGCTGGCGTAGGAATGATCACTTGCATATTACACTTCTGCACTGCCAGGTTGGCTGAATGCAGAGTCTGCACGTTTATCTGCAGAGTCACCGATCTCACTCGGAACATTATTAATATAGGAGGTTACATGACTCCCCCCGCGGATAACATTTTGTCCTCAAAATGAGAAAAAAAAATAGTTTTACCATTAAAAAAAAACTTTTAAAATTTAGTATGACTCATTGCAAGTAAATATTCCATGCACATTTAAAAAAAAAAATCAACAATATTTTTATTCCATGTTGTAATCCTTGGATCTTGTTCACTCCTGACGATACGCTGCTCCTCGCGTAGTTATCTGAAACAAGAAAACGAAAAGGCGGTATCTCGTTTGGCAGAGGTTTGACCCACAGTACACTTCAAAATAATGACGTAGGCTTTATAGAAATTTTATTGTACAGGCACATTAATTAAATTAACAAATTATGCAAATTCAAAACTTTGATGCACAAATTCATTATAGTTATTTTATTAACATTTCCGAAAGCCGCAAGTGTAGGAAGTTACAACTATGCGCTTCTGTCAGCATCTTACTTGCTGGACTCTAGCACGCTTCCTGCTCTGCAATGCACGTGAAACTTACACTGCAAATTTCAATGTCAAAAGGACACTGAACATAAAGTACATACTGTGAAATTTTACACAGCTGAAAGCAAAAAATTATCTACCTTTTATTTTATTAATGAATATTAATAACAACTTGCAAGAAAAAACACATCACTGTTTTTAAATTCTTTATAAATATTCCATAACTGGATTTTTACTGTAGCATATTATTTAAAACACTTTTTGATCGTATACAAAATATACATCAATATAATATTTTATTTTAGCATCTGAAATTTGGCCTGTAATTTTATTTTTTAACTAACTGGCTGGCATATGAGTACTTTTACTGTGTTATTTGCACACATATATTATATTTTATTGGAACATCTCACAACTGTTTTATTAAATTTTACTTATTAATTAATTTATTTGGGAACTGTATAAATGCATCTTATTTATATACGCAACTCACAAAAACGACTACCTTTTTTATTAGTTAATATCCGCAGTCTCAAAAGCCACATCAAAAATTATAGACACAACCAATGTCCATTGCATTGCACGCATTCACGCATCTATTAGGCATTACTTTTACTTCGCACGCACCTCCATAATTATTATTTATTTCAGTATAGCAGTACATCTTTGCATTATAGCAAAATAAATTGGCTGTCCTTGCAGCTCACACTCGCGCGTTCGCGATAAATAAACATTTTACTGCTCAATAATAATTCATTTGCGTGCTTCTATTTACTCATTAAGTAACCTCTACCAATAAGAACTTGTATCCTCTGGAGGATTAGACAAAAAACAAGTAGCATCAGGTAATATATGTTGGTTAGCGCCCCATGCAGGGACTGGCGAATCCCAAGGCATCAACAAATTAAAAATGCTGCACATTTGGCTACAGATAATCTGCCGCCACAGAAAATCTTCAAATGCTTTTACTACTGCCCATTGTTTAACAAGTAGCTACATCGATAGCTGTACCACGCATGCCTTAATTACTCTTTTACTTTCGGAGCATTTCGCCACCCTTGGGCGAAAAATATGTGAAACTCAACATCGTATCACTCCCTTGATACGGAAAAACCCGCACTGGCTTGCCTCACGCTCTACCTGACGTGGTATGTTGCGCGGTCATATTTCACAATAGCATACAATTACACTGCTCCGGCATGCTACACATAATATGCGTGTCTCTATGTGCTTATTTCACTTTCACCCATTAATTGAGTTGCTTTTTCAAAATTTAACTGAATAGTTCCCTCTTATTACAGTTACCGATTTGTTACTAAAAAGTTGTGATAAAACTTTCAACTAGTGTAAAAACATACATGACTGCATGTGGCTCGTATTCTTATAGCATTAAAAATAATTAAGTAAAATAAACAAGAAATATTGTAGCATTATTGAACATTTTAAATTAAAATATGAGAGAAATATTTACTTCATGAAAATAATAATAAAAACTGATAATAATTATCACAGAATTGTACCACAAAAAGAACTACATAATTTTATCTCAATTAAAATAAAAATAATGCTTGAAACTGTACATCTTTTTAAACAAGCATATAAATAACTTAAAAACCAACGTTTTATCAACTGCTTAAAATCAAAAACTCGAATTAAACTTAGTCTGTTTAGAGATCCATACAGTAACCTTTGCAGGATATATACCTACAGCTAGCGGTACAAGTACTCCTTCCATTAAAAAAAACTTCATTAAATATCAAGTTCTGACATTCTACAGCCACAATTTCAATAGCTCAATTAATTAGCTCAAAATAATTTCACAGATTTTTCCTCCACGCTGACATCAAACAATTAAGTTTAAAAAAATAATGTGTTGCATTTTACTAACTCTCTTTTTCTTTATTTTAAATATAAAACAAGAAAAAAAAACATGAATAAAGGATTTGGCATGTTAAAATTATTTTACCATTATGCTGGTAAAAAACAAAACATTTTTAATGTACATTATCAGCAATTTAATTACATTTTTTATGTGTGTACTCCTTTGATATTTAATATCCCAGCTGATACGCAAATTTCAGCTTTAAGAAAAACACTACTTGTTCCCTCATTGATTATAAACATCATTGTTTACAATTTACTTCACGAGCGACAAACACCACATGATACGAAAAATATTATTGCATGTAATACTAGTATACTCATATGCATTATTTATTTAGCCTTTTAAAATCTCCAAGCCAGTATAAATTAAACTCTCATGAGAAAAATGCACTTTAAATCCACTATTAAAACTTGTGCTTCGTTCTAAACATCGTCTTATTTGCTGTATATTTTCAATGAACGTTCACATTTATTTTTAAATATAATTTATTCTGCCTCACAATTATTGCAATCAACAAATACAATCCCACTAAATGGGAAAAAAAAACTTTGCATTTTCATTATTTATTAATTATTTGAACGACAATTACAGTAAACTCAATGTGCCGCACTTACATTAAAACAAATTATAATAAATGTGGGTCAAACTTACCACTTTTCACTCTCTTTGACGTGGTCGGACGACTACATGGTCCGGTTGTACCAGACGAAGCTCTGAATGGTCCTCGATCATGGCACCGCACTCCTCCTGGAGTCGAAGATACATCTTGGACAACGACGTGATCCGCAAGCCCTCTCGATGGGGGATGTCTTCTGCGACGAACTCTAACTGTAGTAACTGTTGCATGAAGTTGAATTGATGCGGCCCTCGAATCTTCATGATGAACGCTGAACCACGGTATTGATGATATCTTACTTTAAATTTTCCCACGTTGATCATATGTCTCCCTCCTTTAAAAATACTGCACTTTTCCGTCGTCTGGAGTACTGTGATTAAAACAACGTTGCCCCGAAGATTAGTAAAAAAATTGTAATAAATCCTTGTTAATTCTACCGACTTATTTTTACGCGCACTTTTTTAAGCCATTAAAATGCCCACTTTATATAGTAGCTTTAATTAAAATGTTCGAATGCCATTTGAAGATATGGCATCCCACTTCTCGACACCAATGTAACAGAGCTTTACTCTGTACCATAGCTACTCAATAAACTGGGGTTAGATTAACTCATACACGCGATTACCCTAAAATTATTTATTAAACTGCTATTATATACAGACAACCGCGCCTGCCTAGCGGCAGACGCACGAGACGCTCGCGCGCTCGTGGCTGGCGTAGGAATGATCACTTGCATATTACACTTCTGCACTGCCAGGTTGGCTGAATGCAGAGTCTGCACGTTTATCTGCAGAGTCACCGATCTCACTCGGAACATTATTAATATAGGAGGTTACACTGTAATCACAAATTTAAATGAAGCCTCAACAAAAATTTCGCAGTCATACAGATGTATATATATATATATATATATATATATATATATATATATATATATATATATATATATATATATATATTTTTGCACTCATAGCTGAATAGAGGCTTCAAGTCAGCTGATTTTGTGGTGTTCCCACCGTCCCATCTAAACCTATATATATGTAAAAAAAAAAATTGAAATTGCTTTTTTGGCATAAAATAAAGTTTTTAGAGACAAATGAGTTCTTGATACATTATCAGAAGACCCCTAAATGTTTTCAAATTGATTGCTTTAATAGTTACCGCGAAAAATTTCAAATTTTCTAGCATGGAGGCTCATGGAGAAAATTTTCCCGACGGGGAACACTTAAAGCCTCTATTGCGCACACATCCAAAGCAGCATTTATGCATCCATTGCTGTTACACCTCTTAATGGTTATAGAACAAAGCAATCAAATGACTGGGAACGTTTTGTCACAATCATGCAGAACATTGTCATTGCACACCTTTTTTCTCTCCAGAGTTACAGCTGTCACTCTTCATGAGTTTGTAAATAACATTGATTGTTGCCTTGTAACACAAAAGAAAGTAGGGAGAGGGGAGAGGAAACCACAAATAGCCCTCAATTCTTCTCAACTATGTACTTACATAGCTAATTTCCACCGCGTTGGCAGGTCTTAGATTAAGAATGCTCAGTAGCTCCTGCTTAGAAAGGCAATTTTTGTAAGGTTTCATGGCTTTCATGAACTTCTTGATTATTTCTTCAGACTGGTTCTGGCATGCAGTGTTCTTTAGGTAACCCAAAACCTAAGAACAGAAAATTAGATATTGTACTGTAATTTTACAAATTAATTATATTATATTATTGTACATATTATTAAATACAGTACCACAGTACTTAAGCATAACTGCAGCTACTATAGTATAAATGAGATTGTCAGTTTCAAATTTGGCTTTTTAAACTTCCAGATAAAATCTATAAATTTAATTTACTGTATACCTTTCAGGTTTTGTGATAAGGAATAAAGCTCTTATTCAGAATGTGTGGAAGAGACGGTTTTGTTCTCAAATATTGCAATTAATATTTATTGCATTTTGCAGGATTGGTATTTAAATTGGGTGTTCTATAATACTTGGTAAACTTCAAATACTTTGGCACTTACCTCAAAGCGAATTGTAGCAAAATTTTCATTTTTTTTTGCTTTGGGTCGTTCCTTTGGAAGTATTGGGTTTTCCTTGAGAATTTGCAGCACCTAAAACATTCATAATAAATATTAATAAATGTGTACTGCAATCAGCTTAATATGTTAAATTTTTATTTTAATGAGCACATAAATGCCATTAAGGGATAGTGCAGCTAGCAGATAGCTACCAGATTTGCAAAGTACGTAATTGTAAATACCAAGATGAAACTTTGTGATTTACTTATCAGCTCTGAAATACTTGGATACAGTATTTAATTATTTATGGATCCAATACTCTTATTCATGAGAAGCTGCAGTGTAACTATAAATATGCTTTTAAACAATATAAAATATCAGTAGTACGCTATGTTGGTTTGGATATGTTGAGAGAATGGGTGATAAACGCATTGCAAAACAGGTGTTTAAAGGTAGTGTACAAGGCACGAAAGGATTAGGTAGACCAAAAAAGGTTTCGTTGGATGTGATTGCAAAATGTTTGCAAAGCAGGAGTGTTAAAAGTATGCAGTGTAATAGAGAGTGTAGAAGGCAAAAGAGTGTTATGAGTATTTCTGAAGTAATAAGTGGAGTATGCAAGAATCGAGTGCTGAGGAGGGCAATTTGTAGACAGCCCATAAAGGGATATGGTGTAATGTTATGTATTATATGTATGCATATACCCATATATATATATTGTATATTTTTATTGTTTATCTCCCCCGACCTCTGTTATTCTGTTATTTTTTTTACTTTCTTGCTTTTTTTTTTCTATAAATTATTATTTTTTATTTGGAATTATTATAACACTTAAATATCTTAATTTGTCCTTACCTCAAAATTTGAGATGGGTATCTCCTTGCCTATGTTTATGCTGTAAACAAAATTGAGTTCTTATTACATTTAATTTATCATTAATACTGTATACTATATACATAAAAATAAATGTAAACAGTTTCATACATGATAAATTAATTAATTAATAAAATTAATTAATACCCTTGATACCATTTTACCCTTTTGGGTGTGGCCAGGCCGATATTTAACCTTGTCAGAAAGGGTTATCTTGCGACCGAGCGGGGGCTTACCAGGCTCCCAGAACCCTTTCCTGCACTCTTCTGGGCTCCTACGCTCCTACTACCAGATTGTACAGCCGGCAGTATTTGGGGGGCGTTTTCTTACTCGGTCTGACCGGTTTGGCTGTTCCGTTTAGCGAGGCAGGGGGGAAAAGCGGTCAGAATGGTCTATCTTTTTGCAGCAACCAGAGCGACCGTTTCCCCTCCATTTCCCCTCCGAGTGGTCGGCCGACCGGTCTGACCGAGTAAAAAAACAGGCCCTTGAACTTGCTGGGGGGATCACTTTGGAAAAATTCCTAGAGTTGGCGTACCGTGATCAGCTGTGCGCCTTACATACAGCACCGTACAGCACGAGGTCAGTTGATGGCAGGGGTGCATACTTTTTACAGCGTCACCCGGCCCTCCAAGTCCAAGTACATACTAACCACGCTCAATGTTGTTTAATTTCGGTGATCTAATGAGAACCGGTGCATATTCATGCAACGCGACAAGGCCGTATATGATAATATATTATGTATGCATATATAATATATTCATACAAGCTATATCATACAGTATTTCTAACGTTTGTTTATGTCTCACCCCCGTCTTGCCTCACTTTATATATGATACAGTGTACACGTATTATATATTTCATTCAAGTTACCATTCCATGCTGACGTTTCTATGACGGACAATATCAAAGATATTTGGATAACAAGTTCATTTATATTCTTGTTTTATTCGACTCGGCTTGGCTCTTTGACTCGATATCTATTTGCAGTGTTTGCAGCAACCCTTGAGCTCTTGCACTCCTTGCTCCTTGCACCAAGGAGTTGCCTTGCACCAGTGCACCTTGCAGCTCACTCGCTCACTCACTATCACTAGACCAGAGAGGCACTAGACACTCACTATACTCAGCTGTTTAAAATCAAAACAAGACCCCAGACACAGAGTTGCCTGATCTTACTTCAATTTATATCAAAACTGTCAACATTTGTAAAAATTGGTGTGTAAAGTTTTTCTTTATCTTCAAATTTCATCATTTTAATTTTAAGGTATTGTTTATACAAAAAATTGTTCTTTGAATGGGTTGTATCCGACTCAGATCTGAGTACTCGACTTGAGTACTGTATTAAAAGGCAACGTTGTAAAGAGTGTAATAGACATTTTCGAGAAGCGGGAAGTCACGTAAGCCTGTGATTGCAGTGATTGCACTGTGTTTTTAACGTGTATTTTTCAAGGTACATTTATTTGAATGACACGTATAAGTATGAGTTATCAATTAATTTAACATAGGTGCTTTATTGTGTTTCTCTGAAGCACAGCATTGTCAATAATAACTACTTATAACAGGTTTGTTGTGATTTATCTAATAATGATGATTCGAATATATAATATTTTTTAATTATCTCTTATTGAATGACCTCTGTGCAATCATTTTACGTTTTAACTATGGGCCTTCATCCAAAATTAGAAAGGGCGTAGTATGCTATATATGATAAGTTTACTACCATCAGTCTTCTCGATATAATTGACTTACACACGCACATATTCCTATTAAATCCTATATAATTAATATACAGTGTATATGATATATTATATAATATTATATAATATGCACTGTATGCATACTGCATGTATATATATATGCATAATAATACCTCATACTGAACTCTGTGCATGCATCGACATGCATGCATAATATATTATATGCCTGCAATACAATTACAGCAATAAATATTGTACAGTGCAGAGAATACTGCATGATGCATATATGCATACATATTGCAGTATAATATATATATAATATATATACTTAATTTTTTTTCTTGTTTTCCAGACTTGACCATACGGCTGTGAAGTAACAATGTTAACGTTTTTTGGGACCCCTTTGGTGGGACCCCTGTTTGTGCCAATTGTTATGGTGGGGGCTGTAATGTTCCTCTTGCTAGCTGGATCACGATGGTTGCACCAAGAGACTAGCGAGTTTAAGCAAGCAGACTCTTTGGTGGCCCCGCCACTAGCTGATGATAACTGCGTCAAGCCAGAGGTGAATGGCAACAGTGTCCAAAACCACACAGAGACTGAACCTTTTAAAAAGAAGAAGAAAAAGAAGTCTTGTTGTGGAACCAAAGGCAGTTGCTGCAAAACTAAGAAGGAAACGGTAATTTTTTTTAAATAAGTGACATGTAGTCACTTAATATTGGTAGTTTTTTTATGTAAATACAGTATATATAGTACAGCATGCAGATTTAAAAAATTAATATGAAGATATACATTATGATGCAGATGTATGGAGTCTATAATTTACCATTCACTACATATAGCCTTCCGTTGACACTTAAAACCTAAATATATATAATTGTGTCACAACAACTCTAGTAATGTATTTCACAATAAAGGGTGCATACTATGATTTCAGGGGGAAGAAAAGAAAGGAGGCTGTGGTTGTGGATGCAGCAGCAAGAAGAAGGTGAGTTAATTTTTCACACTTTTCTAGGAACAAGTCTAATCAATTACCTGCATATTCAGGAAGGCGAGGAAGGTGGAGAGGGTGGCAGCTGCAGCAGCAGTGCTGGTAGTGACTCGGACGGTGAACCGCCTCTGCTGATTGACGTGGAAGAGCTAGGCATCATAGCCGAGGGGCTGAGACCAGACCTCGCCACTCGCTCGCCACCCAGGCCGACCAGGTGAGAGCAAGTCTGGCAGTAGTAATTCAAATTACAAGTGAATCTGTCGTCAATTTAGTAGAAATGACTCTTGAAAGATTCTGTTTTTGTTTTTCTCACTTGTAGGTACACTAATGTTTTTGATTTTTTAACATATAATATAGTCAAACTCATTTAAAACTCCTTATACATGAAATAATTCTTTTCAGACATAATAATGTTTTAAATGAACCTGAGCTTGTATAGCTGTATGAACCATATTAAATAATGTAGCAAGTTAACTTGCTCCTGCTCACACTTGTATTACTGTAACTCATAATGCCTTCCAGGACCTCTGGAGCTCCCGTTGGCCGTGTGAGGCTCCGCAACACTGATCAGACAAAGCAAGCTGCCAAAGGCAAGGAAAACAGCCAGTCTAGCTAGGCTGTCATGATCCGCCACTGTTCACTAGTCGACCCCTTGAAGTCTGCAAAATGACTGTAAGCTCAGAACAAGTGCTTTTCACGCTGGCAAATGTAGACTTGGGTCCTCCTTGTAGGATCTGATTGTTAGTTTTGTACTCTAATATAGTATTACAATGTAGTGTGATTGAATTTCACACTTTGATTTAAAACAATAGATTGAGTTAGATATTAATAATTATTGATTATGAATAATATGGATTAGATTTTTTTTTCCCCGTTGTTGAATTCAATTTATACAGATATTATTTTAATTTTTATTTTTTGTGATTTCCTTTTAGTTTTATAAAATAAAATTACTTAGTTCCATTTGGAATTGTGATTATTGTTAATTAAACAAAGAAAGCAATCTATGAAAAATTGACTTACTGTTGGCTACAGCTAATTAATATTAACTATAAAAAATAATATTGTAGTAGGTGAAGTCATCTACTTAAAAAAAAAAAAATCTTGTTTTTACCTAAATGAGCACTCCAGTGTATTTAAATTTACAATAGTAATTCCAATAATTTCTTTCCCGTGACACCTCTGAATATAAAGGTGCTGTAAATACACAATTTTTTTGTTGCAATTATAGACTTTTTATTCTGCATAATATATGTACAAAATGTCAATAGTTGCATATAATGAAACCCATCTTCTGAGGTGATGCTTAATATATATTAAGAGAAAGTTAAAAATATTGACATATTGACAACTTCCTTCTCTTTAATCCTGCATTCCATCTATTTGTGCAGAGACTGTATGAATGTTGAACTTGCCGGTATGGATCAAGTTAAAAATTTATGTTTATGTGACGTCCACAGTATAATTATGTAAGTGCTTCTGTTTAAGTATTAACAGGAATGGAATCAACAATAAAATTATCTCATTGCTTAATATTGAAATAAAAATATGCAATAATATTCTGTATTAAATGAGCTGCAAACTGTGTATTTTCCATTACTAGAATAGAATTAAGCAGAACTTACCAAGTGCATTAGATTTCTGTGTGCAAAACCTCCAGATCGATTGACAATTAAGACAACAACTACGACGTTTACAGCAGTGTTGTTCTTAGCTTATTTTCCGTGTGGTATGAACTTTTTTTTAGTTACCATGTTCGTTTATAATAATTTATAAGAAATCCTCACTATTTTTTTGTATTATGTTTTATTTCTACAACTATAATAGTGTATCAAACTTAAGCCTATCCAGTTGATAACAATGTTGAGCTTATATTGTTTTACATTGAGTTAAAAAAATTAATGTTTTAGTTGCGGAAGAAATTTACTTGTAGCAACAAAGAGTTTCAGACTGAATTGTGAAGCGTGTTTTCAACAACTGATCTTACGTGTTGTATGTCTGTATATGGCGTATACAGAATGAAGATCACAACTAATTGGAAGTACCTGACTCCACGGCTAAAGGCTATAAATATTAAGTTTGATATGCTGTAATATAGTTGATTAATTACTCGAAAAATAAAAAAATAATACCAGTAATATATTATCTTGTTGTGTAAAGTACTTTATGTGTGAACAATTACATATCATTTGTTTAGACTTTCAGTAATATAATAATTATATTGATGCAATTATTACTGTTGACTTATATATATATAAGTCATATATATATATATATGACTTATATTATATATCAAATTGACTTATATTACAAGTATATATTTAATTTGATTGTTCTTTTGTCAGATTTACTATAGTTAATTGTTGCCATATTATTTTCATGATATAACTTAAATTTCTCGTTTTTATGAGCATCTAAAAAACGATTCAAGTGTGCATGCAAATATAAATTTTTTGAGAATGTAGTAATAAACTGCAATGTAAACACTATTCTGAAAATATGACGTTTGTTTTGCATAGTTTGAATTGATGCAACTTTATAAAACTTTTCAACATTTTTTTGGAACATTTCACTTTGAGGTTAGGCAATTTATTCAGCATCCATGTAATGCAGGTTACATAAGCAGCAGGGGTAAGCTAGATTAATTCCTCACCCCTAACATCAGCTATAATGCTTATTTTGTCACTATTCTTCTCACCCAAGAGCGTCAAGAAAAAAATTTTTGAAGGCGAGAGCTTGACCAGGCGCAGATCCAGGAGGGGGGCCACGATCTCGCCGAAATTTTCGATTTAACATGGGCAATATAGACATTTCCACCATTTAAATTTTTTTTAACATTGGACTTATAAAGAGCGCCCCATTCCCCCCCCGAAATTTCGTTGTGAATCCCGCGCAGTGATGCAACGCTTCGCGAAGCTTCGCGCGAAATTTCGCTAGTTTCGCGAATATTCGCGAAGTTTCGCAAGCCAAGTTTCGCGAAAGTTTCACGCGAAACTTCGCGAAATTGATATATTTGAATTTCCCGCTCTACTTTTTCGAATCGTATTTAACATGGCGATGCATGGCGATGCGACTTCCCGAGCGGCCCAAATATTTGTATTTTCTTGGCCCTCAAGCGGTTGTTTCAGGAAGTTTCAATTTTTTTCTCAGTTTTTTGAGTTTTTTTATAATATCAGCTTCTTAGGAAAAACATGGCGACTTCAATACGGCAGCGGAATGGCGCTTATCGTCGTCTCGATTATTATTTCTTATATTTTATTTATTGAAGAGTTATAAATGTGTGTGTAACTTTTGTAAGCCTTTATTGTGACTGCAAGAACTGTATCACCACTATATAATGAAGACAAGAGATGGATTCATCCTGATATGAACGAACGAAGTAAAGGTTAGTACATGACCAAAAGATCGGGACATTAGGCGTTGTTTATGTCCCGTTTTCATCAGTTTTGTTGCAGGATGTAATTTTTCGTTCTCTTGTGGCTATTCTGTGTAACCTATTAATATATTAATTACCGATATATGCATGTTTATAGCTATTTTGTTTCGTGTTACAGTAGAAACAAGCCTGCAGCTGGCCAGGCCTGGACCCACCCATTGGATTTGCATGCCAAGGAGGAGGAAAATCTCGCCCGCGGAGTGAAAAACTCGAGTTACTCGAGCCTGGGACCATTTTGTGACAACTGTCAAATCTATTATGATGTAAAATTTCTTAAATACAAGTTATAAAACCCATTTTCTCTGTGTTCTTTTGTAAATAATCATAAAATAGTAAGCAAATTAATTAAAAAATAAACCGGAAGTGGAAGCCATTTTTATTTAGTGTAAGAAAATGAATAACGCAAAGCGCAACTTGACAAAGTTTGACCGACGTGCCACCTGGTGGTTGTTTCCGATAACATTTTCATGCGAATTGTACATATTTCGTTACATACAGAAGATGATCGGCCGTGGGCGATGCGACTTCCCGAGCGGCCCAAATATTTGTATTTTCTTGGCCCTCAAGCGGTTGTTTCAGGAAGTTTCAATTTTTTTCTCAGTTTTTTGAGTTTTTTTATAATATCAGCTTCTTAGGAAAAACATGGCGACTTCAATACGGCAGCGGAATGGCGCTTATCGTCGTCTCGATTATTATTTCTTATATTTTATTTATTGAAGAGTTATAAATGTGTGTGTAACTTTTGTAAGCCTTTATTGTGACTGCAAGAACTGTATCACCACTATATAATGAAGACAAGAGATGGATTCATCCTGATATGAACGAACGAAGTAAAGGTTAGTACATGACCAAAAGATCGGGACATTAGGCGTTGTTTATGTCCCGTTTTCATCAGTTTTGTTGCAGGATGTAATTTTTCGTTCTCTTGTGGCTATTCTGTGTAACCTATTAATATATTAATTACCGATATATGCATGTTTATAGCTATTTTGTTTCGTGTTACAGTAGAAACAAGCCTGCAGCTGGCCAGGCCTGGACCCACCCATTGGATTTGCATGCCAAGGAGGAGGAAAATCTCGCCCGCGGAGTGAAAAACTCGAGTTACTCGAGCCTGGGACCATTTTGTGACAACTGTCAAATCTATTATGATGTAAAATTTCTTAAATACAAGTTATAAAACCCATTTTCTCTGTGTTCTTTTGTAAATAATCATAAAATAGTAAGCAAATTAATTAAAAAATAAACCGGAAGTGGAAGCCATTTTTATTTAGTGTAAGAAAATGAATAACGCAAAGCGCAACTTGACAAAGTTTGACCGACGTGCCACCTGGTGGTTGTTTCCGATAACATTTTCATGCGAATTGTACATATTTCGTTACATACAGAAGATGATCGGCCGTGTATTTAATGAATACGCCGTTTTCTTCCTAATTTTGCTTTAATGACAGGTTTAATTGCATAAATGAATTAAAAAAGAGTTCAATTTAATTTATTAGATATAAAAAATTTTATTTCTTTTTTATTAATTTTAAAAATTACTTTAAGGGTAAGGTAACGCCACCAATGTTAAAAAAAATCCCTCTCATAAAAATTCTGAAAAAAATTTAAAATGTTCTCCTCTATACCCCCTATCAGTACCTAAAATATCAGGTATACAAATACGATCTAGTTTTTTAGTTATAAATTTTTAAAGTTGACTACTTTAACATGGAGAAATGAAACTCCCATGTTAAATTGGTCAACTTTAAAAATTCATAACTCAAAAACTAGATCGTATTTGTACACCTGATATTTTAGCTACTGATAGGGGGTGTAGAGGAGAACATTTTAAATTTTTTTCAGAATTTTTGTGAGAGGGATTTTTTTTAACATTGGTGGCGTTACCTTACCCTTAAATTATTTTTAAAATCATTTAACACATTCGAGGATAGACAGGTCATGAAAGGGTCCATTTTATCTTCTTTTCTTAATTTTTTGATGAATATGAAAAATCGCATTGCGACAGTCATTTTTTATATTTCGCGAAATTTTCGCGAAGTTTCGCGAATATTCGCGCGAAAGTTTCGCACACCATGTTTCGCTCGAAGTTTTGCATCTCTGATATCCCGCGCCTGAGCTTGACGTCCCTTAATTAATTGCGCCCACTTTCAAAAGCATTGCGCCTTGCACGGGAATATTTTGTGGCACTTTATTTAATGATGTTACAGTATAAAATTATAATGTGCACTTTAAAACAAAACAAAAAAAATCCCTTGGCTTCCACTCATAAACCTCGAGTCAGAGTTTTTAAATAATAAGTTGACTATCAACCTCACACTGAGATGATCAGGCCGCAAGGCAGAGATATTAATTGCTGTATAGTGTATATTATTTTATACTATAGCTTCTATATTCTATATTGCTCCGTTAATTGCAACATTATTATATATATTGCCTTTTTAATTAATTAAAATTGGGAGTTTTAAGGAGTTGTGTTGTAGTCCTAATCTGTTTATAGTAAATACCATTATTTTAATATTAATTGGAGCTTGCAATTTGTGCAGCTTTTTTTTTTTTTTTTTTTTAATAAAAATAAGTAGAGACTCTCCTGAACTTCTATTTATTTGTAATGGCAGCACAAATATAATTTTTTTAATTATTATTATTTGTGTTTAATTTTAAATCCTTATTCCCTTAATTATTAAATAAGCTGAAGTATTAATTATAATTTTTAATGTCTTTGTTTTTAATTTGAATTTTTTTCATACAATAATTTTTAGCAAAAGAAAAAATTCAAGGTAATATTAGGAAGATAAATTAACACATGATTAATTATAGCATTTTATTAGGGCTGTAATATATATAATTTTATTATTTTTTAATAAAATACGTAACATCTAAATCTCGTTTAAACTATATATAACAAGTAAAATGGATCGCATCAAAGACCAACTATATATTAATTAATAGGCTATTATTCGCTATAATAAAGTAAGTACTTTTTTTACAAGTTTTGACAAACATATATTATTCTATATAGCTTATATATTTAATTATTTATATATATATATTTATTCTACACATTGTAGAATGGATAACATTATATGTGATGTGTGTGTGTATACAGTATATATATATATATATATATATATACTGTATATATATTATATACTTGTATCCCACCTCGGAAGACCTTTAAATTTTCTGACAAATTTTCTTGTCTTGGCGGGTAAACACGGTAGAAGTTTAAAATTATATATATATATAATATTATATTAATTAAGTATATAATTATGATTATACACATCTAAATAGATAGTTGACATGAATTTTACTGACAAATGTTAGACTTTTTTAATTATAAAATATAAAATAATTACATGCACTGTACAATATACTGCATATTTCATATTTATACACCAATTAATGCATTGATGGTGACAATGAAACTGCACAATAAATTTAAATGCCTCTCCCTCTTCTATATTAATTTAAATACTTGCATGGTTGCATGATTTAGAAATTTTAGAATAATATATTATATATAATTATATACACAATACACACTCCTGTTGCATGTGGTCCTGTGCACATCATGATTTACCGGCCTCCTAGCTACACCACATGACCACATGGATTCACATGGCGAATTTTATCATGCGACGCGAATAATGCGCACTTGCTATAACATCCATTGGCGGCCATATTTGGCGATTAAAAGAAAAAGAGAATCGAAATTAACGCGATTCCCGGTGAATTCGCCACCACATAGGATTTCACAGCTTTTACGTCAAAATCGCGTCGCATTGCCGTTGTCGCCTTCTGAATCCGCCTTTAGATGCAAGGATTATTTATTTTCGTTCAATATAATTATGCTATATAATATTAATTAACTATTAAATTTAATAGATAACTGAATAATACATGCATAAATTGAAATTAAATATGAAAATGAATTTAAAAAATATTCCTTTTTTTATCCATTGCGAGATTCATATGTGCCTGTAGATTATGTTTTTAATTATAATGTGTTCATACTCGATCCTTTGACGACGCGGTCGTGATTTATATTATATGTGATCACACGCGCGAAAGTGTTTATGTTTATATAAAAAAAAAAAAAAAAAAGCTTGCATGGTGCATGGATCTCGGCACTAATTGGCGGAAGTCACAGATCGTGCATATATAAAACATGGAAAAAAAAAATGCAACTCAGGACAAGAGTTTCAACCCATGCAAACTTTGTCAAAACCGTGTAATATGTTGAGAAAGAGGGCCGAGCCAGTTTTGTGATCACTTCTTAGTACTGTTCATGCACATAAAAAATTTTAAAATAAAATCTGACATTTTTATGTACGCCTATAAATCAGAGTTCTAAGGAAGAAAAAAAAATCATTTCATTTGCAAGAGTCAAAGTTAAGTTTTTATTGAACAAGAAGGGTTTAAAAATAATCTGCGTGTCGCTTGAAGCATATTGCATATATAAATTTACTTTAAATCCTTTCGTCCCTTTCTTATGTCTTTTTTTCCCTATTTTTTCTTATAATATATATATAATATATAATTATATATTATAATTATATGCAGTGCAAAAAAAATATATATTATATAATTATAAATTTAATTTACAAAATTTAGTCCCTATACGCGTACTTTACTACTTTCCCAGAAAAGATCGAGGTGTACTGGTTTAATGAATTATATATACATTGGAGATATTTCCCTCTTCCTATATAATAGTGCCCGTGCAGTGCCCCAAAATTAATATTAAAAATATACTTTTGGGGACCTATCAATTAAGCTTGTGAAGTGCGATCCAGTGAATGTGCATGATATCGTTCCAAACTCACATATTTTATATAAATTCGTCACAACTAAACTTGTAATATAATAAATTTAGTCTCGTTAGCTGCAGTCTGGATGGAACAGCCTATTATATATTATACTCGATCGTCAGCACGATCGCACCACGTAATCGTGTTTTTGCAGTCCCACCGTCAATTTTGCGGTGTAGAAAACCTAAGAAAACGACTCTTCCGTCCGCTGCTCTACTCAGACAAACATTTTATATTGTTTACAAATCTTGACATTTTGGTATCCGGGTTAGTGATCCTTTATGACAGACAAAAATTGAGCTTTTATTTATAAGCTTAAGTCATTTGTTAGTTTTTATATTTGTGAATGATACATACGAATTTTAGTTATTAAAGTAATATAGAATATCAACCTCAATTTTTTTTTTTATTTCAGAAATGGATAGAGGGTAGAGGGTGCAAATTTAAATTATGCCATGCACTCGATTTTTTACAGAGTTTTCAGCAGAGGCCGAGAAGTATTGATAAAAAGTTTTGCCGCGGTTGGGTTCGAACCCACGCCCCTTTTAGCTCCTATCCTTTTATTGGGAGAGGGTTACTTTCTCTGTACTTTCAATAATTTTTTGAATAGTTCCTAGACTCTATAAAAAATTTGAAAAAAATCAGAGTAACTTTGCAACCTCTGTATCCATTTCTGCATGCAATAAAAATTTTTGAGGTCGATACTCCATTAGCTGCAAATTCGGATATTTATTATTATAGTATTATTATTATAGACGAGAGTCTATATACCTATATACAGGGTGTCCCAAAGATTTTTAGATTTTCCAAACCCAAATAACGAACAAACAAAACAATTTAATATTCACTTTATATATACATCAAATTAAAACTCTGAATTTAATATTTTCAAAAACGTAAACAGAAAAAAAATTGGAATTGCGGTTTTTCTTTTTTACCTGTTAGAAAGCAAAATGTGCACTTTTTTTCGAAATCACGACTGCCCTTGCACCTGAAATTTTTTTGCATCAATTCTCGTGCTTGTTGATTTTTTTTTTTTTTTTTTTTTTAAAGAAAATGCAACAATGCTTCTCTAAATGGGCACCATTGATGGCTCAGCAAATATCTAGTCCCTCCTAGAGCTTACGCCACACACATTGCGCAGCATGACAGGCATGGTGGACTAGCTTCACTATATAGCTGGATCATGGTGGCGATGCGCTGCAGCTTTAGCTCCAGCGCGACTCACACTGGAATTGTGAATACGGTGCCTTCCACGTTATAGCCCCGTAGGAAGAATTCTGAAGGAGTGAAGTCAGGGGACCTGCATGGGGACCCATGGTGTGGAGCCTCAAAAGCCTATCCAGAGGCCTAGGAACACTTCGTCCACAAAGCGCAAACAGTGCAAAAAGCTCCCATTTTGGGCATTTTGCCTTCTAACGGGTAAAAACGAAAAATCACCTTTCAATTTTTTTTTTTTTTTCTGTTGACATTTTTGAAAATGTTAAATTCAGAGCTTTATTTTGATGTATATAAAGTGAATATTAAATTTGTTTGTTTGTTCGTTATTTGGGTTTGAAAAATCTAAAGATCTTTGGGACACCCTCCCTGTATATTATTCTCATCGCAACAACTGAAAGGTGCATGTATTTGTATTTATTTATTGCACATATAGAACCGTGAGGTACAAAATGCATGTTTACAATATTTTAGTATTGCATTACCTGTAAAAGAAACATTAAATTTAAAACATATTATCATCAGTTTTATATTATTATTACAATTACAATCATACATATTATAGTATTATCTAGTCAGTCCACAATACCTAAGAAATAAAACTTTTATATTATGTATATTTATTATAGCCATTATAGGTTACAGCAGTACGTTATATTATAGCCTTCTAATGGCAATTTTCCGTTATGCAGCTTTAAAGTTGAGCTGCATCATAATTTAATATTCAAAATTAAATTATTAAAAAAATTATTTCATGCAGGCATTTATTGATTTGGTCACTGCAGAAATATAAAATATAATAGAGCTACATGAATGTTTGACAAGGTCTATCATCCAGTGTCATTAATTATATCGATCAGAGTGCATGGTTAAAACGTGAATTAACTATATATTGATGCGCAAATTTTTATTATATTATTATTGTAGCTGCAAGTATCGAGAAGGCGGCAAATGCAGTCCACTATGTGTATATTATATATCCCTTCACCTATTAACTATACAATTATTATAGAGGATAGGAGGTGAAAGTTCAGTTTAATTTTTTTATAGCACCTGCACTTACGTATGATGCAAAACCGCTTAACTTACATGCTAAAAAAGTTGCATACATGTTATTGTTGCAGGGGCATATATTTCCGTGGGAATTTCTCACATCTTTTTGCTGCATACAAGGCTAACGGAAATAATATTTTGCAACATTTGAGCATAAAACTTTTGAAGCAAACATAGTTTTAATTAAATTAAATTACCTAGCTCGTATGACATATATGAATTATGTTTTACTTTGAAAATAAAATATAGTATCTGGTTTTTCCTTCTTAAAATGTTTGATTATCAGAAAAGGTATTTCTCTACAGTGTTTGATTGGGTATAAATCGCTCCATCAATTTAAATTCATTCTCGTTGTGATATCATTTTTTGATCAATTGCGAGTATCGTGCAGGTTCGGTCTCTCTCGGCTTCTCGTCTGGTCCCCGTCTATCCCATTGCCTTGCCTGCGGGGTACGAACTACGGAGGGGACTGAGGGGAGGCAGTTCACGGCTTAGACGTTTTTTCCTTCGTTCACCACGCCGAGCGCTGTGCTGGCCGCAAGCAAGCGAGCGAGCGAATGTGAGAACCACTACTGCAGCAGTACCAGTAGTGTGCTCGAGCAGCGCGCAGCTTACCGCGCCCCACCTTACACACGCAGCAGCGGGCACAGCTGACGCACCTTTACATAATAATAACAAGAACTACAAATCTGTCATAAATTATCACTATAATGATTCCACTTATCAACCACAAACATACTAATAACATGACGTAAAAATATTTTATTTAATGTTTCATAATGATAGTTAATATAGTGTTTCATTTTTTAATAAATATAGGAAATGATATAGCAATTAATTTAATATATAAACATATATAATGACAAGTTAATTATTTTATTTTGTGAACTGGTGTGTGCTGTGATACTTCAGTGGTAGTACATGTTTTGGTGTCCATGGCGAACGTGATACCTCCTCGTGGTTCCTCCACCCTGCTGCTGCTGGTGGTCGTGGTATCGTGGTGCCTGGCTACCGGACTCTCCAAGCCTCTTGTAGGAGACAACGTGGTAAGTACTGGAGTGGGCGTGACACAAGCGTGCTCAGCGCGCGCCGAAAGGTCACCGTGCACCGTGTCATGTGGTGAATTTTATACTTGGCTGCGTACGGTGATAATAAAAATGAATAAAATGTCAAGAGGATTAGAAATATATATATATATATATATAGGTCATTTAAGTATATAAGCTACTTTAATATTTTGCGTGATAAAATGTTAAATTTTTGTAGCTATAATACGCTGGTAGGAATTAAATGAGGTTATATCCAGGTTACACACTTTAATATTCCATTCATGGATTGCAGTATTTATATGTTATCATTATAATATTTTATATTGACAATACAAATAGATTTCATCGGATAAAAGCTGTACAATTAGAAAATACAAGTTTTGTGAGACATTAAGAGTTTTCGTTGACCCGGCCTTTTCAATATAATATAATAATAATTAATATGGCATGTCAATGACAGATCATCATTTTCATACTGCAATAAAAATTTCATGTAAAAAAGGTTATTTTTTTCCAGACTCGGTTCTTCATGGTTGTATTTATTTACTATTTACAGATAGTGAGAAAATACACATGAAGATTCCAATTCTTGGAAACGCTTTTTTTTTTTTTTCATAAAATTGTGTACGATTCAATCTATCAGCCTTCAAATATTCTTTAAGGAATTTTTTTATTATATATTGTTGTTGTTTTCCATTTGATTTTATTTACAGCAAAAAATATAAACAATGTTACTGATAAAGCTTGATTTAATTGTTTTATAAAGTAATATCAAAAGTCTATGTAATTTCTGATGCGCAAAATGTCAGATCAAACGATTTTTATCTTACCGCGTTCTCATTAATTCTTGTCTCTTATATGCCCAAAAAGTAAAAAAATAAATAAATAAAAAATCTAAGAGATCGTAGCTCACGTTTCATAGTCTGCATTCCTCTATTGTATTAGCCCCTCTGTCGCGTAACAATGGCAACAATGACTCGCCCTCGCTACAAGAGAAAGTTTTTTTTTTTTTTCATTTCCATTGAAAATTTGACATTGACACAATACACCTGAATTGACTCTCTACTGTAGCCACCACTCGCGAAGTTTGGCAATAATAAGTAAATGGAAAATACACTGACCCATCGTCACTATTCATAATAATAATATACTGACATCGATATTAATATTTATATAAAGAGTGTCGTTATTCGCTAATGTAGTGACAAAATGACACGTCAAGCATGAAAACAATATCTAGAGGAAACAATGCTTTATATTTAAGGCATGCACAAACTTTTATAATAGTCAAAGAACTCAAAGAATAAAATTATGCAATTTTAATATATAATTCAGTGTTTTTTATTTTCAATATCAAAAACAAATAAATAAAAAAGGTCAAAAATTAATTATTATACTCTGTACCTTAATTCATGGATTTTTTTTAATAATTAAAATCAATTCTTGGAGTTTTTAATGAGTGATTTATTCAGAGTATTAAATATAAATATACATATCTAAATAATCTAAATCAATACACACAATTAGAAAATATAAATTTAAAATAATAAATATTACGATGTTTAAAATGCTTAATGAATTCGCGAACTTATATAAATGTTTTGCATGCATGGTTGATGGTTGGTATATTAAGTAAAAAAAAAAAAATAGTAATTTCATGTATATCACATAAGGAGATTTGAGATTTGTCTGCAGGCAACGTGTGTATCACATTTTCACATTTGAATTAAGTAGCACTGCTGTTTGCAATATCACGTGGACATGATCGTGTCACAAAAAAAACAAAAAAAAAAAAAAAAAAGGACGCCGCCACCGCGATGTCCAGCGCGACGTGCACGTTTAGAGTGGACAGCATTCTTGGCATCGACGCGTGAGAACCGCGAGACGCATTGCAGCGCTGCCAAAATCGGATCTAGACATCGCACTAGCTCTTTTTATTATAGCATTTAGATACTTTTTATCGATGCACGTTTTATTTATTGTAAAACACTTTTTGTTTTTTTAATGTGGGAATTTATTCGATTGAATCTGTTAAATAATTTAATGGTTATAAAATAAAATGAAACAAACAAATGATCATCCGCACAGTAAGTACATAACAACATAACACACTTTGCCTATACCTATTAGATTGAATTACTGATACATACATTTATCTGCATGTATGTGACTTTAATTCACATATACAGAATGATACAGATTGCCGAGTTAGAATAGTCATAAAAAGTGGGACAAAATAATTGGGTACTGTTTCTTGCACACACTTAATTTTCTATACTCATTTTATACCAATAAGACTGTACGCCAATATTTTTTTCATTTAGCATGCAAGTGAAAATAAAAGGAAGGATTCACAAAGTGTAGTAAAGAATAGAAATGAAACAAGTAAGTCTTGTGTAAAAAGTATATAATACTGTCTCAAATTGAAACTTTGCATGTGGATACTAAAATATTGACTAAAATAGCGATGCTTTTTAAATTTCTACTTAAAACAAAATAAATCTAATTTGCATAATTCATTATTGTTGTAAATAAAATGCCATATTAGAAACCATACAAAGTCGGATCAAACCTCAATCTTTTTTAAGTATATATAATATCAACAGATAACATGCATGACTGTTTATAGAAATATGGATAGAACCGCGCTCTGTTTCGTTTATAAATTGTTTTAAAAGTTTTTAAAAATCTTTAAATTATTAATATTTAATAATAATAATATTTAATGGTAAATTTAATATTATTCATAATAAAAAATAATGCAAAAATTGTCTTACGTGGTGGGGGGTCTGTCGCCTAACGCATATTTTCAAATTACTTACATGCCTTTATGATTATAATGAAAAACTTATTGTTTTATTTTATTATTGTCTGTGTTTATTCATCTTGAATCTTAATGAACACTTACAAGTTATAAATAAAAATAGAAGAGTTGAAAGATTTTACAGAGATAATTATTGTGAGTTGTTTTAGAGATACTGAATCTACTCTAGAATATTTTTACCTCATTGTAAAGCCAACATGTCATGCAGCTACTCTAATTACATAATATATAAGGTAATACTGTAGGTTATATGCTGAAATAATTAACTTTATAAAACCTCACAATGCAGTGGTATACAACATAAAAATAATTTAATTTTACCTCGAGGCAACACAAAGAGGTGCAAGAATTTGTATAATATGTAATTATACTAACAAGCTACTGCTGCTGAGTTCAAATAAGATGAAACACATTCTCTGCTATATTATTATAATTTTATTCAAATTGAAAGTATATGTTATTATCTTTTCTTAGCTAAAATTAAAAAAATTATAAGTATCATGTTTTAAACATCAACGTCATTTATGACCATATGGCTGCACCAGACTATATATGTTATATATCCTTATTCCAGAGAAAATAATTTAGATTTTTATAAAAAAAAAATACATCATTCTGTCTTTCGATCTTCACTAAATAATCTCTGCTTTGAAAACTGAAAGTTTATATTTATATTGTATAATGAAAGAAGACCATTTCCTATAAAAATAAATAAAAATAAATAATTTGGATTCTAAAATGGTGTATATAATTTACAATACAATATTATATGACTAATGCATATAATATACCTCTTTCTGTTTACCCCAAGAGTTAGATAAGTTGCTTGTCTTACAGGAGCTGAACTATTTCCATCATCCCCTTTGTATATCAAGCGTCAAATATAATTTAAGTAAACGGATATAACATAGAAAAACAAAGACGTAACCAACACAATTTTCTGGCACTCAATATATACGTGCAGACATAAATGTATAGTATGTGTTCTACTGTATGTGTAGGGTAAAAATACCTCATCCTAATTCACGAACAAAAGCTACATTTTTTTTTTCTATTTGTGTGTAGGGCGTTCTTTTTAGTTGTGGTTTATTCCTACGCTATATAAGACTGAATTACTGCAGTGTTAAAAAAAAAAAGTTCAACTGAGTTGTCGGATTAGAATTACACCAAAATATAAAACTCTTTCATTTAATCTGAAGGGCTTGAAGAAGTGGTTTACCGTGTTTAGTTGGGGGTCAAGCGGACGGTTTGCAAGGGAGGACTAGCGGCGATATTCCTGAGCATGGGCGTCCACCACCAATCGATGTCCAGCAGTTTTTGACCATACAGACACGAGATTGCTATATATATACCACCAGCCAAACCGCGTGATGTGATATTGCGTGCTATAAGACAAGCTTTTATCGACCATGAATAATTATATATACATGTACAATAAAAATTGTTGTACTATGAGGATATTATTGCCATTTGAACAACCATCTGTTTGGTTTTGGGAGTGGGCTTCATTATACGCCTTGACCTGCAAGTACAGTATATACAGGGCTGGGCTGACATTTGGTGTCTTCTAAAAGATGGCCACAGGTAAACAGGCTGTGGGTTGCTGATCGAAAAAAATGGTAACCACTATGCAAATTCACTTGTCGATACTTATAAAATTATGACCTGAAATTTAAAGGACGAATTTTTTAATCCTACAATTTTACAATGTATTCAAAGTTTGTTATGTATAATTTATATATGTAAAAAAAAAAGGGGACTCACTCTTTTTCACTTTAAACAATTCAAGAAGTAATAATATGGAACAGATTTCCAAGATGCTCCTGAAAAAATAATAAGCTTCAATGGTATTTCATAATATTTCTTCAACACTTCTACAGTAGAGATAAAGAAAGATTAGATCAAACTTGTTTATTGATTCAGTAAGAGAAAGACATAAATACCACTTTTAATGCAAACAGTGGTAACCTGTTATCAATAAAAATAATATATATGCCAGCAATAATTTCTATTTATTATCCCAATAGTGCGCATGCTATATACCTATCTCAATGTAGCATATTATATATGATTTTATTACAGCATTAGGAACATAACAACTAACATCAAAATACTTCGTCCTTGCTAGTATATAAAAAAAAACGTCCGTCATGCCACGGTAAATTTATGAGTCACGGTGAGGTACAGGTAGGATCGACATTGATGTGAAAGCGCGGATGTTTGTGTTGGGTGCATCAGTCTGCATCACGTGACTCACCCACAGAGATGCACCAGCTAATATGCACGGGGGGCGGGCGTGACAAATCGGTGATGAAGGACCTGGAATCCCCGATGTAGTAAACGCCCTGAGAAATTTGGAGTGAACACGTCAACTTTTGATAGCTTCGTTATATTGAAAAACTTTTCATTGTATTATATAAAAAGTGAAAATGTTATGTTACCTCAATTGTATAATATGTTGTATTGTTGAATTCAAATAATGCAATTGAGTAAAATATAATATTAGTCATGCTGTATACCAAAAGTAATTAATTTAAGCGGTAGTATTTTGTTATACTTTGATGTTACGTGTTTCATGTTAAACCATTATAAAACATTTTACTTTAAGGCAATAAATTCTAATTTGTCTCCAGGTAACGGAACCGTAGCCATGTAAGCTGCAAGGCAGTTTCTTCACCATTAGGCGCATTTATTTACCGTACTGTTTTATATCTTATAGTAATCATGATAATTATAAAATAACATCAATAATGTATAAATAGAGATACCACAATAACATTGCGACAAACATCATGAGTAAGCTAGGAAAATAAGGATATTGATTGAGTTCAAAAACCTGTGGTTTTATTTTGCAGTTAGTGTTTTCTTCTTGGAATGAAAAGTACTTTTTTTCACACGCATTTAAAAAAATAATAATAATAATAATTTTTTTTCTAAAAATACTCAGTTTTTTAGTGAATAAAAGTCCTAATTGGTTCATAAGCTGTGGGGGTTTTTGACTGTAAATGGCGTCGGTAGACAGTTGCCAGGAGCCCCCAGCATGCAGCCACTTGACGAGGGGGAGCGTGTCAGGCTGACGGTGCATCTCGGTGCAACCAAATCTGTGATGGCGCCTAACAGCTGACTTGAGCAGATCAATACACGCGTGGATACAGCAGCCATGCAGCTTCCGCCTACTGGAACAAAGAAGCGTCCTTGAACAGGCGCCATAAAGACAGGAAGTTTTAGAATTTTAAATGAGAATTCTTCAGAATTATTTTGTAATATAATTCATTAATAAGTCAAGTTTTATGATTCGCGAATAATAAATTTTCCCACAAAAAAAAATAAAATAAAATAAGTATAACAGATGCGAAAATAAATTAAATAAAATAAAAATGATAGTTTGAAATAAATTAAAAAATATATTTCACGTTTCAAACGTACTATATATATACATATAATTATATATATATATATGTATATATAATATATATATATATTATACACACACATATATAATATAAATCATGTCAACACTTGTAATTGTATACATTTTTTTTTTCTATACAATATATGTGACCATGTGTATATGCATTGGATTGATTTCTCCATGATTTTTATTAGTCACTATACCAATAATAATTACTTGCCATTACGTTGTAATTAATCTTTACTCATCTCTCATTACAACACAGGACTGTTGATGGACTGTTGAGGGCTCAATATGACTCAAAGGTTTCGCTTCTTCTAACACCCATCAAGAACACGACAACGTTTACTCATTTTGCAAGGTTTCTAACTTGCTCAATGATAAATTGTTTAGACTAACGCGTTTATTGAAGCGTAGTTGCAAGTTGAGACACGCGCCGTGTGCATCTCTTTAGCTGTGCAGCAAAAAACGAGTAATTACCGACATGTGTGTGCAGTATTTATGCATACTAAATTATTCATGTTTTCTCTTATTCACTTCAGTCCATATATAGTTGCAACAAACTGCATATAAATAATATAATATATAGAATTATTATAATCGTTTTGTTATTTCATAAACATCATTACATGGTGTTATTTTGACAGTATGATTACCTATATGCTACATGACATGTATAAAAATCACGAGAGAATATATACCAAGATCGGAAATAAGAAATTCTCACGCCCTTCAGATCAATCCGTTTTCCTTGTAAGGAAATGGGAGTCCCTGGAATCGTAACCGCAATCTATCAGAATTATCCTCAACGTATATATATTGCTCGATCGTGTCAAAAAATAATGCAGATAAATCATTTATATTTTGATGTGTATAAAATAATAATGCATAATGTGTACTTAAATGCAAATTTACATGTTTTGATACTAAACTTTTTTTTTTCTATATATCTTGTTATGGATTATATTTTAGTATAAAATGAAGATAAATTGACCACATTAATGACATCACTCTTAATGTAAGATATTAAGTTCTTTATTTATACACAATATACATATACAACCCCTCTCACGTATACGTTCATCATATCCATGCGATGATTGAATATCGTTAAAGGTGTTAAGTTACTCAACGGAAAAATGCATTCTCGCGTGTCATGCATACACAACTTGCATATGTGCAATGTAAGTAAACTAATCTCTTTGGCATCAAAGAGAGGTGGAGAGAGAGAGAAGGAGGTTGTTGCCGTGGCTCGTGGGGCAGTGCCCGGTGATCCTTGCAGTGCTGACAGCCGTGCAAGCAAGAAGTAATAAGAACGCATAGTACGTGCTGTTGCGTAGCTCCAAGCTTTGCAATATAGCACGTACAACGACGAGAACTGGAATAAGTGACGCGGACTCGTCGCCACAAACACTCTAAGACCCCACAGAAGTTTATAGCCCATGCAAAAAAATATAAATACACCCATACAATATTACTAAAAATAGTCATTATTTAATGACTAATAAATTACATTTTAGCATTGCTATTGTTGGGTGTGTCAAATTTATAATGGTGAAAGTCCACAGCCGAGTGTACGTATGCATTGCTAAGTGGAACGAATTGCAAGTAAAAGCATAAGAAAGTAAACTTCCTTGAAAGAAAAAAAAAAGTATACTTATTGCTTT
This sequence comes from Siphlonurus alternatus, assembly GCA_949825025.1. NCBI lineage: Eukaryota > Metazoa > Arthropoda > Insecta > Ephemeroptera > Siphlonuridae > Siphlonurus > Siphlonurus alternatus. Next base: position 21,091,054 of record OX463779.1, read on the forward strand.
AATGTTTTAAAAACATTAATTTCCTCAGATTACGTTTAATTTAAGATAAAAAGCAAAATAGAGGGTTGTTATATTTTGTTTCTCACAAGAGTTGGTTGGTTTCTCAAGCATCATTTCCTGTTTTCAATGAGCTATAATAGTAAATTTGTACGATAAACAATGTCGTTATAATTTGGTCGTCGTAACGAGGCACTAAGTATGGGAGCTTGCCTGATGGTTGGTTGGTTAGTTAGCTTGCTAGGGCCACCCAAGATAGAGGGCGCCATTGTGCTTGCTCTCCAGGGCTAACGCAGCACCACCATTGCATACATATACAAACACACGGCCGTGACATGAGCCAGCCTAGAGTAATCTCAGTATTGTACAGCCGCCGCCGCTCAGCTGAGAGCAGAGCCAGCCGCCTTAATAATCTTCTCGACTTTAAGAAACGTACAGTGTGGCCAAAAGGTGGTGAAGTGGTGGAGTAATAATCCTCAAACAGCGGTATTGTCATTCACAATTTTGGAAATCAAAGGCGTAGGAGAAGTTGCATAAATTTCAGGCGTAACGCATAATGAGATTGGGGGGTGGAGAGAGAAAGAGAGAGAGAGAGAGAGAGAGAGAGAGAGAGAGAGAGAGAGAGAGAGAGAGAGAGAGAGAGAGAGAGAGAGAGATGAGAGAGATAATTATTTTGAATAAAGACTGCATGCATAAAAAATATGATAAATTATGTATAATATCTAGGAGTTAAACCCTTGACCCTCGCAGTGCTTCTCTTATATCGTATATTATATATCTGATAAGTCATTTAATTTTTGTTTATAGTTTTTGTAACTATACTATCTGTATGTGTATGGCGCCTAGTTATATCATATCATGATGTGGCACTAAATATTTTTTTCTAAATGTTCGAAGTATTGAAATAATTTATCACATACAACCAATACTCCATGACATCAATGATATACTCATATATATAAAGAGTTCATGCATGTTTTGAGGTCAATTTACGGTAATTTCAATATAATATATTATATGCCATGGTATATACATTAAATTTCATATTTCCATAATCAATGCCCTAATCTCCGTGTCCGCCACTTTCAAAGTGCCCGTTTTCAATGGACAAGTGATCTTGTTCAAAAAATGTTCTAAATTCGATCGATGTTGTTGACACTTTTTCTTGAATTTCAAGATAATAATATTGTAATAATTGTTTATTTAAATACAGAGATTATAAGAGTGAAAAATAATTTAAAAAGATGAGTCGAAAGTCTAAGGAAATCTTAACATCACGCTGGAGCTTGAGACGACGAAGCCCCCCCCCCCTTTTTTTTTCTTTTCTAACTTAATATTCTATAAGGTCTGAGCTCCCGCAGCTCCATACGTGGTGGTTATCTACTTTGTGGTAAGCGTGATGCACTCGGGATGGATGCTGTAGCGGTGAGCGAACACATCTCAAATCTGAGTGCATGCACAGCGGCTTCATCTTATACTTCCTTAAGGCACGCCCACTCATATCACCTCATCATGAGAGCAGAAATAGCACTAGGGGTGAATATTACTTATAAAAAAGCACATACATAGATTTAAATCTTTTCGGGCGTCTTCTACGTAGGGGATGAGAAAATTATCTTATTTATATTCAGAAGATGTATTATGTAAACAAAATTTAACCTTTTGTATAAACATTGTGAATATATTATTTTTCTCCTTGATATATTATTAACTCGTGTTCTTGAGTGCAGCCAGGTTGTGGTTAGTTTGATTAGCTTGACAGGAAGTATGTGGGGAGGGTACCCCCTCCCCCCCCCCCTCCGATCAGTCAGCCACTTCACGTGATGAACTATCGAGCACGGTAAATTTAATTTATAACGAGGGAGAAGGTATACGCAACCATATGGACGTCATGCTGGCCTGTACTTTAATAAACTGTGAGAGAGGAAAATCAAATATATAGTCGCTATAGAAGTAATTAAAAATGTTATTATTATCCTGCTGCTGGTAGAGGTGTATAGAAAAAAAAATGGGAAAATTAGCCTAAAAGATAAGATCAATTCCTGGCTGTAACTATTTTAGTATTTCTACTTTTTAGTTTATTTTATAAATGATTATATCCGTATAATTTTTAATTTTTAAAACATTGTTATGTTATTGGTATATTTTAGAAATATCTAAATAAAAATGATTTTCTTGGAAACTTAGGAAAATATTAAAAATATAATATAATTACATGTATTAATTAATGAGAGGAGTGTGTCACTATTACATAATAATTTATTACAACTGTGAACTGTGCATAACGGCTCGGTAATTCCATGCGGTTATATTTGTTGATTTAAACTATATATCCTGCTTCCACTGCATGCGACGTTAAGGAAGGAAGCTGCAATGTGTGGTGAGATGACCAGAGGATGTAGACGGGATGGTCAAAGCCTCAAGGAGCGGAGACAGACGGGGTGCAACTACCGGTGACGGCGGCTGCAACTTTGCTACCTCCTCCTTCTTTTAAGTCCGGGCTGTACCCGTGGCACCATCGCATGCCAGCCAACAGCGCCGTACAAACACCATCATAGTGCCAAAGTTCATAAGAACCTAGCCTCTATCATTATATAATATGTATAGACACTTATCATAAGATAATGTTGAAACTTGGGGTCATAAATTTTTTGTTATTGATGTTAGTGACCTTTTTTTTTTGGTACACTTTGAAATAGTTGGAAAGCTACCACTGCTTGATTTATTTTTATTTTTTGGGCTTCAATAGATGTATATAGATTTTGTAATTTAGGAAGAATTAAAAAGAGCACTCATTTGAAAGCATTAACCATTACAAAATTAAGGACGTTTCCCTCCATATCGCTTAACTTACCGGCTTATCGCTCACAAAAAGAGCAGAAGTAACATTTTAGCTGTCGCAAAGTGTATTAAATATGTACACAGTTTATTGACAATTATATTATCTAGCCTAGCTGCATGTGTTTTTTTCCCCCTTCCAGGGTTGCATACCTAGATTGTATATAGACGCAGATGCAGACAGAGTGTTTGTATAAGTTATGCAGGCGGCTGCACGTGCCGATATATTTATTTAGGATGGTGCAAGCATCTGTACCTGTCCCCTAGGCTTATACCACGAAGATTTAGCTTTACTTCGTGACTCAAAAATAGTCGCAGCAGCGTGATGTTTGTGACTAAAAACTTACAAATATAGAGAAAACACTTTAAATGTAATTTAATACATATTTCCCCGCGATTTTTAACGTTTCCTTTGTTTACAAAAGAAAAAATATAATTATATTTTATTTTAAGAGGGAGTATAATAAGAATATAAATTACTAATAAAATAATATGTGTAACTATTATAAAGTAGAAAAAATACATTGTATTTAGATTCATTTGACCTTTTTTTATTTAGCTAATAAAATATATTTTAACCTTGATAAAATAACATAAGACTACTCCTATATAATTTTAAAAAATATTAATCATAATTTTGCTATAAAGTGATATAAAAACAAAAGTACTATAATATAGAAAACTTTGATTATAAAAATGCGTGTAAATTATGCAGAAGGTGGTGTCTACGTCTATTTCATATAAATCACAAATTTGTGACGGCCAAGTCATTGTCGAGACAGCGGATAAGAGAATCGTTTGAATGGGTCTTGTGTGCGTGTGGGATTTTATCTTTGAGAACGTGAATATTAAAAATACTGCTGCTGGTTGAGTCATGCTCGTACGTTGCCCACGCCCTATACGTACTGTACCTACCTCCTTCCCCCCTCCCCACGAGGTGGTGCGACGGACGAACGGCGCCAGGACTGCGACCTTCTCACTCAGTAATTACTATTGTTATAGCATGGATCAGCGACCCCTCTATATAGACGGGTTCCTAGAAACAAACCACTGTCCTTCGTACTTTTATAATTATCCAGAGAGTAAAATAAGAAAAAAAAAAGAATTTATTTTTGTCGGCGATTCTTCAACGACAAACGTATTGAATAACAAATATTTCTTAACGTTTTGAAACAATCAAAAGAACTAATATTATAATGTTGTATCTTCACGCTTATTTTCAGTTTATAATATATTGTATAGAATATAATAAGGTATTGTTTTTAAACATTTAAGACACTCTCTATGTTTATGTGTGGTGAACTGATGTAGTGTTCATTATGGTCTCTGAATGGAGAGTCTATTTAAATATAAAAGTTCTCACAGTGCAGCCCCATCTACTTCTTGTAATGGTAGATTTAGCAGCTTGATTCATATCGAGGATTGTGGGTAGATGATACGTAGGAAGACTTTTAAAGTCTGTACCACCTGGAAAATACTTTTTTTTTTTTTTTTTTTTTTTTTTTTGCCAGCAAATCTTTCCCTGAATCACGCTGAGATTTATAGACTTTGCTTCAGACAGATTCCCAATAGAAATTTCTTTTTATATATTAAGTGGAAACTTAAATATTAAAAAGTAATAACTGAGGTGAACAGCAAGTGCAGTTCGATCAATGTAATATATAAAAAATATCGAAGAGGTTTTTACGATCAATTTTTTTTTCTCATTTTTTTTTTTTTTTTTTTTACAAAATAAATATTACTTTTCGTCTCTCACGCGAAGCCCGTCTTCAAAACCTCACAAATAAACAAGCAGAAAAGTTTATTTTAAATTTTTATATGAGTTTTCTTTGATCAAAAGTTTAGCAACAAAATGTAAATTTCAGAAAACTTGATACAACAAAATTGTAATGATAAAAAAAAAAAACAGAGTATTGAAACAGTAAATAATAACAAATTTATAGTCAAATCAATTTTTTTGTAAAATTACTCGAATGAAAAGTTTGTTGTACAGCAAAATACAATACAATAAATTAATGAATTATTTCTATTTAAAAATTATATAATTACAACCATATTATTTTGTGGTATACCTCATTTCTAATGTATTATACAGAATTTTGCATGCTCTCTGAATTTAATTAAAATGCTGAAAACCACAAGGAAAGCCCTTAAGTTTATGTCATAATACTGTATACAGAACTTGGTGGGTACGCTTCCTTTGATAATAAAATCATAGTAAAAAACTTTTTTGTTGGCGGCGGCATATGAGGAACAAATATCAATCATATACAAATTTCAATTAGATTTCGGCATTGCCAGACCATGCATATATAAGAATCAGATGGTGACATCTGTTAATTCGTAACTCCTGAACATATATCGTGTACACTTTCTTCATTATTCATTGACTTGTGTCTTTCTAAAACATAGGAGAATCGGATGCAACAAACTGGCCAGGAGATTATGTACGAACAGGACCTTGCTGTTATAATAGTCATGCAATTTGAGACAATATTTAAGTTAATCAGGTCATATATAGCTGCAAGAAAATGAATCAGACATTAAATTTTGAGGTTAAATGTTCTTCATAACCACAAACTTGAATCACATATATTACACAACTACATACAATTACTGCTAAAAAACCTCATTTTTTCCCCTCATCACGTATATATTTTTAAAATTACCAGCAGTTAGCAGTTAATTTCTTAAACGGATACAATATTGTACAAGAAACATACACCGCAAGTAATGGTTTACGCAAATTTCATCATTTAGAAAAATGTTGACATTATGTAGTGTACTAATTTAAAGTCGTGACATTAAGTGAAGAAACCTCAAAGTTGCCGAGCGTCCTGTTTGCAAAGAAAACCAGCCTGTTAATTGAAATGCCACAGCAAGCATCGCCGATCAAGCGGCCACTGACCGATCATTTAGAATGCTTCGAGCAAAAAAACAACAAGTATTTTTATATAACTATTATAAGTATTTTAGCAAAGTTCTGCTTTTTTTTTATTAAATATCCTAGTATTTCTAATGTTCTTCTTACAAACATTTTACTTTCTACGCAAAATTATGTGATACATGATGCCTAATTATTTTTTATGAAGAAAATATAAATTGTTGCAAAACAATGATAATTATTAACAAAAAATCTTCGTAAATACTTTGCTTTTGACAGTATATTTTATGAAATATATAAGTTAATTAATAAATAAGAGTATTCTGAGTATTTATGTATATTATATAAATATGTTATTGAATTATGGCATTGAGAAACAGTGCATGGGCGCTGTATGTTTCTTACAAGTTCCCGCCACATGTGTGAGAGTGAACGCTGATGAATTTGCATGCAGCTGAAGGGTTAAAGCCAAGTAAGCAAAGCTACATCACATAAGTTATAAGAGCGGGGAGATTGCATGCCGGCTTGCCGGCTTAAAACTTCTCCTCTCCGACCGGAAACAGCGATGTCTCAGATTGACGGCTGAGAGAGGTCATTGATCATGACCTTGACCCCTGCAGCATTCACTTGACCTTGGTGATCTCAGTACGGAGCAACTCATTGTCGCACTTGTCCTGGCTACCGTGTCGCCTTACGTCCCACCAGTACTTGCGTCATGAAGCACTTACTGTGGTCGCTTGCTGGGAGAACGACACTCGAGACTAACGGAGTCGCCGTCTTGGTGAACAATTAAACCACGCGAGAACCGCCGTTGTTGTCGTTAGTATAATTAAACGTGTGGCAACGTGAGGTATTACTTTTCATAAAATGACAAATAAATTTTATTGTTGTCATGGATGTTTTCAAAAATTGATTGTTATATATATAAATATAATATTTATAATAGTAAGAAAAGTTTATAATGTGCAATTTTCTACAACTATTTAATATATATTATAGAGTACAGAAATTAATTAAAATATTTTTCATTGCTTCACAAGGGAGTTTCTCTTATATTATTCAAATTTTTATATTTTATTGCCTATCTGGCAATATGTAAATAGGTAAAAATTACGCTTTTCATGCCATGATGCAGTAAAGTTTATACAGTGCAATTGTATAAACTTGTGTTTGCAATGGTTTGATTCTTATCTGCGTAACAGAGCTCAATGTGTTATGGGTGATAACGAAATGAGATCGGAGTGGATTAAATTAAATCAATCAGTTCCACAAGGTAGCGTTTTAGCACCACTTTTGTTTTCATTGTATACAAATGACATTGCCAAAGTCTTGAAATTTTGTAAGTATCATAGATATGCAGATGATAAGCAAATTTATATCCGCACTAAAATTGAGGATTTTAATAAGACTATTAAATTAATTAATGCTGATCTGAAATCTATTAGTGAATGGTCTATTGGTCACGGACTTGAGTTAAATGCATCTAAAACGCAAGCAATTGTAATTGGATCTGAACATGCTCATCAAATTTTGTCTACAATGAACCTTGATAAGCCTGTATTAAATGACTGTGAGATTCCATTTTCAAACACTGTTAAAAACCTTGGCTTAATTTTTGATAACACACTCTCGTGGAAACCTCATGTTTCAAGTGTTAGTAAGAAAGTCTTTGCATCGCTAAATCAATTGTATAAGTTTCGTGCCAATACTCCTGTTGAAACACGTATAAGACTTGTTAATACATTAATTTTACCTATTATTGATTATTGCGATGTTGTTTATTGTGATATTACTCAGGAAGTTGAATATAAGATTGAAAAATTACTTAATAATTGTATTAGATATATTTATGACCCTCGCAAATATGATCATGTATCTGAGTATTATCAACGTTTGTCGTGGCCGAGAATCAGCATTAGGCGTGACTACCATTTGTTGTGTTTTGTGTTTAAGATCTTACATGGTGATCAACCTGAATATCTTAGTGATTTGTTTACATTAATGAGAAATGTCCATAATAGAGCTACAAGGTCGCATGCGTATTACTTGCAAGCTCCTAAAGCTAGTGGTGATTCATTCAGTGTCAAAGGTACTCGATTGTGGAACAAACTTCCTGCTGATATGTGTTGCATAGAATCGTTAAATGTTTTTAAAACAAGTTTGCTAAAAAGTATGTTATAGATTTATACAATATGTATTAAATTTTAAATGTAAAACTGATTGGCGTATTTTTGATATTTTTTATTCTTGTGATTTGAATTAATTTTTATATATTGTGATGTATTTAGAAGCAATTTTTTCTGTATATTATAAAAACATCAATAACTATTATATAATTATCTTATCTAATGTCTCAGTTATTGTAATGTATTGTATTATATGATGTTTTGGGTTTAGTTGATAGGACTGTCTAGTCCTGACTACGCCTTTTTTTATAAATAAAGCCCTTTATTATTATTATTATTATAATATAAAGTTTACATAAAGCAATTGCACGTTTCAAAATCTCATTTATTTATAAAATGATGTTTCAACTTTTTTTAACTCGCCGAGTATAATTTTTCTTCCCCCTCATCAATCCACACAGCACAGTTTGTTTCTAGAAGATAAGAAAGTACGATTGAGAAGAGAAAGAAAGGAGTGTCAAGCTAGACGTTTGTTAGGCTTATCGGTGACATACCTCACGTTTTCAACTTAATATAAAAATAAAATGACGTCTTATCAACATAGGGACTGCACCTGGCTTAACATTCCATTTACAAACTAGATTTTTTGAGACCCCAAGATGCGTAATAAACGTGCGTCATATAATTTTTTTTAAATCAAATTTATCAACCCAAAATATCTAATTTAAGATTTTTGTATTCAACTTCAAAATCTAATATTCTAATGCAGCACATCAAGATTCTAAAAACGTTATTTCCTTTGTGAATGTAATAAAAAAATGTGTCTTTGAAACTTTTTTTCTTGATTATATTTCTATAAATAATAAAAATAAAATTTAAAAACCTCTCGCGTACTTTCTTTACGAGGAAAAAAATATAATTTTTCATAACTTATTTAATTAAAATTATAATTATGTAAGGACTTAATAATGAATAATTTAACTGATAAATATTATATAACATGCAATTGTATTAAAGGAATTAAGAAGATCATACTCAAAATGGTTTCTATAATAATTAAACTGCAGCTTACATAATCGCAGTGAAAGTGCACTCTGTCCTACTTTTTATGTCCTTTATACCTAGCTTTTCAGTCAGCACAGATTATTATTAAAAACAAAACAAAAAGATCCATATACTTCCATAGCACCAAGTAGTGAGGCAAAATGGTGATTGTACGTATTTTCTTTCCCTGCAGAAGGTTCCAATTTGTAAAAGATGATCGAGAGTGAAGTGACCCTTAGAGCTCCAAATAAATAACATCGAGAGACATTCATCAGCACCCTTTAAATTTAAAAATAATAAATGTATATGCTATAAAATTTGAAGTCGTAAATAAAAAGACTCCACACCGAAATTGCTCCGTGTGCGATGGTGCCTTGCCGGCCATGTGTGGCAGGAGACGCTGGTAGTAGTGGAGAACAGGTTGGTGTCCCAGGCGGTACCACGTGGTTGAGGGGAGGGGTGGGAGGGATCAGCTCTTGTGGTCGGCATTTCTGGTAAACCGACGACCTCCCCACCCACCTCACCAAATTAGCCACACATATCAATTTACGTCTTAACATCTACAATTAAGAGTAATTATAATAAATAAGTTTTCCCTGTCGTGTACGTGGGTACAAGTAGAATGCTATAGAAATTTAATAGTTTTCTAGTAAATGCTAAGTGAGTAATAGAGTTAAAAAAAATAGAGCAAATATATTAATTCATTATTAACTAATGAAACTTATTTTTAATTGCACTAATTGACTTTTAACTGTGGAACTCAAGCATGCATGATAAACGTATATTCATCAAATTCTATACAATTTTATATTATTATACTATATTATATGTATATTAACTATATAATATGAATTATAAATTAATTTAGTTATGCACTGACAAAAAAATTAGATTATAGAAATTTTTAAAAAGGTTCCAAAGGAAAAAAGAACATGGTCATATAATTATGCATTAAATTTATAGTGCATGAATATATATTTTTAATTTACAATTTTTTGTAATTATATAAAGAAAAAATAAGATAAAAAATATGAATTATAACTTTGATATCTGTGCTTTAATATCAAGACACTTATGAGTAAATTGATTTTTTTTTTTCCACTTATAATGATACTCAAGTGGGCTTGTATTTTAAATAATATGACCGCGGCCTCCCTGAAACACTTAACAACATTAAGATAATGAATGGTTGCGTCGATCCACTCTCATGATGGGAAGGAACTCCTTTAAACGCAGCCTTCTGGGGGATATTCTTGAGGAGATCAGCTGGCATATACTTCCGGTCTAAATCGCGGCTATAAGGGGGTGTCCTCGTGTAGGGTGCTAGACCTAGACCCGGAGAAAGCACCCTTGCTGCACAGCCCCTCTGCAAACAAACATTGCCTTGTTTCCGCCTGAGTCTCCCCTCCGTGTGGTCCAGACGCTCCCAGCATCCCGGCTCCTTGCATCTGCCGCCTCGTCAGAAGCCAGACAGCCACCTCGTCATCTCTTTGTTGCCGCACAATTAACCATCATATCAACAAAAACCATCAGAAGACACTTTTCTGAGTAATCCATGGGAAGAAACAAGTTGTTGCTTTGTAGAAGGAATAAAATCACAACGTAATTTTATAAGTCATTTTTATCTTTAATTACATGCTGAAATTTCAACACATGACAGTAAAAATATAAATATAACACAATCTTCTTACTTCGAAGTCAATCGTGGGCCAAGGGACATGAGAAAAAAAAAATCTCAATGTTTTTGTATAGTATTTAAAATTAATTAACAACACATAACGACATAACATGACATAACGTTGATTGAGTATTTTTTCAAATTAGTTAATTCGGCATGTTTGGCATGTCGTATAATTATAATATATTAAACTAAATGCGGATCGTCTTGGCTGTCCATTATATTCGTCGAGCTGATGTATCAAGTCCCTGTATTACCCGCACATGTCCTTACCAGACTTTTTAATATTTGTCCAGCTGACTTTGTCTCTGGCTGATGGCCACGATTTAAACCCGGGAGAGACCCATGCATGGCCTTCAGGTGCGACAGATCTGACAGCCTGACTTCTGCTGTAGATAATGGCCAGTAAAGTACCGTGTGTGTTCTATCAAACTGATAGAATATCTCAATATTTACCTTTAGATTCCTGTAATCAGTATAGTCTGCAGCATGCAATAAGCGTATTATTCGATCTTCGTTTGCTTGCTTTTATCATCAGTGTCTTCAAAATTAATTCTAGTTAACGAATCTCATTAGAAAACATTAATTGTCAATGTTTTTTAATCAAGCAAACTGCATGACTTAAAGTAATAACACTTTTCTTTAATTAATAAATAACAAAAATTGCTCGAGTGCGATCCACCTTCCGACTTTATCTCTCCATCAGTAAAGAATTATACTGTAATATATAGGATAGTTTACTTGAGAGGACAGAGATGAAGTCAACAAGTCAAGACGGTCAAGAAGAAAGAATTTAGAAACCCCGGAAATTTTCAAAAAATGACAAAATACATGGGAAATATAATATACACCCACATACCACCCGCCGCTTAATATGTCACCCCTCCCACACCTGGCCACTTCACCCTAGCTCCGATGTTTTGTTTTGACACGCCATACTTAAAAAAAAAAGAAATGCTCAATAATTTTTATATCCAGTTGTCGAATCAATAATCAATTAACTACTATCGATTGTGTTTGTTTGTTACTCTCACTTTCACGTAAACAAACTTTTTTTTTTTTTGTTTTTTTACAACAATGCTCACAGACATGAAGTAAGATCTAATATTAAAACACTGTTAATTTTTTTTTATCTTCCTTGCACGACAATGGAGCAGGATGTAGCCCTATATAGTCAGCTGGCAGATGCTATAATAACTGACATCTGCGCAACGAATCAAATTCAAAACTATTATTATTATAAAATATAACCACTCGAAGCTACCTTTATCGTTTGTAATTTATCAAGTCAGTTAGGTAATAAATTCAACTTCACACGTAATAAAAGTAAATAAAAATATATGCTTTTGTAAATGTATAATATTTTTTTAATGTCTGCGAGTTGTTATTGGGAGGAATTTATTCGCAAAAATAAAAGAGCTCATATACTGACGAAAATAGCGGTGGTGGTCTCCTAAAAATAATGCACGTAGCGAATGAAGCGCCGCGTGTCGTCTAGCAAGTGTGCACGTGTTTGCGTGTATACGGCCCGTGCCCATGCTTCTGTTTCTCGACTTGGCCGATCTTCTCCTCTTCAAGTAGACCTACAAAAAACTCATGCTTCTCCGGCTTCTCCATACTACGTTTATTTATTCCTGCAAGCGTCGCTGGGTTGCCAAATGTGCCACCCCATTCATTTTACATACAATATTTTTTTATGACATATAATCATTGTAGCATGATTATAGCAGATCAAAAGTCATTGGACTTTAAAGCTGAAAAAGTTTTTTTAAGGGGGGTATGAATAGTTTCTTTGAAATTATTACGACTTTCTAAGTATAAAAATAATGTGATGTATCATCTACCACCTTAGTCCTTTTTTTATTTTCTATTTTAGAGTGGATATTAAATTTTATAATTAAACGTAGCTGTTGAAAATTTATATTAAAAGTCTTTTGAATTTTTTTAAGTTAGTTATTTTTATATTATACTCCTTTTGTATGAATAAAAATGCTTGTTATTAATATAAAAGACAGTCTGGAAATTAAAAATTCCTTACATCTTTTTTATTATATCTGAGTTGCATCTTATTCTTCACACAAACGCAAACTGCATGCACAGTACAGTAAAGAAATGTAAATGCATATTGAAAGTACTTAAAACACTTTTATCTGTTGCTATATTATAATAATATTTTTTTTTATTTGATCTCACTATATTTGGAAACTACATTATTGCAGAAATCATAAATATATATAATGACAATTTACACCTTCAGATGTAAAAGATCCTTTGACATAGTAAACTTGTTTTTCCAATGCCATATGTTGTTTTATTATATAAAAGCATATTATAATATAGAAATATAGTAAGTTGCTTATAAATAAATAATGTAATATAGCTTTTATAGACTGGCAATGTGCCATATCACACTTGTTTGTACCATTTATGGAGTATAAAATTAACACTGCATGCTGTGAAACAGAAGTAAGATTGTTTACGCACACACTGCTTCCTTAAAGAAAATTAATGCTAATCAGTCTCACATGAAAGGTGTCCATTTAACAATTCTATACGTACTCCATCTTCATCATGCACTGCATGCCATGTTCACCATCATATCAACCCTCCTTACCAAGCACGGAACAAACTTCTGCATGACTTAATTAAAACTATAATCTCAAATCAGGTGATCAGATCATATATTTTCCTACTTTTAATTGAATTTTTTTTATTTTTTTATTAATTTTATAAAATTTATTATTGAATTTGCAATATTTTAGCTACAATATCATATCAAAAATGTAAGATTATTGTAAAACAGCACACCTACCTATTAGGCTTCCGGCCTTAGGACAGCATTGTTATTTTTTATCAATAAAAATATTAAAAAAAATATCAAATAAGAAATTTAAAGCAAAATATATTATAATTATTAATTATAAAATCGGTTAGTAATTTTTGTCGAGAATAAATTGCAATATTTGTGCATGTGTGAATGATTAATATATGATTGTATATGTATTTGATGTATAATGCAGTTACTCATACAATTTGCAATGCAGTTCACAATACATATATATTTATAATATTTAATTATTTATTTATTTTAGAACGATTGGCAATTTAATTCACAGTTAATTTCCGGATGATTACGATGTCACTATGCATACGCCGATCATCATGCAGTACGTATGACCGTTGAAACATACATAGTATAATATGTACTGTACATGATAAATATATAGCTCATAGTACAGCAAGTGCATGCTGAGGCACTTGATAAAATACGACGTGTGAAGTCCCACCCCCACGTACAGTACGTGGGTAGTTGAGGAAGTTATAGACGAGGAGAAGTATAATATAGTAATATCGCATCGACTGCAGGCTTCATGAGCGGCGGCGCAGCAAGTACCGACTTTATTCAGAGAGGGAGAGTACGCGCAAGCCCGCAGACATTTCCGGTCTGCCCGTTTAATGAACCGCTTCCAAGTCGGAGTGCAAAGCTATAAGCTATAACAACATATTATACACTTTGAACTAAAGAAAATAAAAGATTACGTCACTGAAGATTGTCGTTGTCAACCTTATATATATAATAATTCAGGTTGAGAAGGAAGGTGATCTTTAAGATGAATTTACTTTTGTCAAGTTTAGCTACTTTTATAATATAACATTATTCTATTACATCATTCTTTATAATAAAACTCTAATGGTCACCATTCATATCTCAAATGTCTGTATATGTAAAAGCTACTGTGTTACTACTGAACACTATAATACTTAATCATCTTTAAACCAAGGTCATATACCAATTGCAAGTAATTAAATGTGAAATATATTATAATATAAAAAAATAATACAATGTTAGTCACTTATTGTACAAGCACATAATAAAAAAAAAATAAGTAAGAGAGTGGATGATTGATTGTGATTCACCTTACTGGCGCCTGGTGCTCGATTTACTTGAATGACTCACCACTCATGGCGACGAGGTCCACATGGCGCGTCCAATTGATTTTATTAGCAGACACGTGAGGTACCGTTAACTGTAATGGTACTGGTGGGTACGTACATCGATCTCCCCACCAATGACATCATCACAGGGCTAGTTTTTATCCCCATATTGTATGGAACCGCAGGCGGGCAAGTAGCTAAATGACACTTCACTTAACTTCTTGCTGTGATAAATTTCTGCAACATATCATCCACTCCCGACTATGTCACATGATACCATCCATTTATATCAATTTCTATTAATTCAAAATTATTTTATATATATTTTTATAAATTGCTATTAAAATAATTTTATTATATTACAGTATTATAATAATAAAAGAATTTGATATCACTTATAAAAAAAATATCATTTTATTTTTAATTTATTATTCGTCAAGTTTATAAAAAAATGTTTATGAGAAGTCAAATGATATGAAAGGCCTTGTATTATAATTTTTCATTTTATGATCTCACTTACATTCAATTAAAAACTTTTTTTATTTTAATTAAGTAATACCAACATTACTAATTGTCTACACAACAGGGCGCGGTGATTGAACATCGTCATTGGCGAACAGCCTTGTACTTAGGGTGTAGTCCGTATTATGTTCTGAACGTTCGGAACCTTCGATTTGGCGTCCCGTAATTATGTTCTGAATGTTCAGAACCATTTCCGAGGTTACCCGAAGTGAGTCAGCTGACTTCAAAAAAGAGGTTCCGAGTGTTGCGAACTTTTCCTCCGAACCATCGGAACTAGAGTCAGCTGATCACAATTTTTTGGGGGAAATTTGAAAAGTACGTAACAAACCTGTGCAACCTACGTGATAACTGTTTGATTTGAGGTAAATTTTTGCTTAATTGGTGATCAATAACTGTTACGTGAGTTTTATGTTAAAATTTCTGAAGCCAGTGAACAGTTCTCTCTTTTTCGTATTTTTTTTTAAACTGATGCGTATTACCGCGAAAAAGATGTTCTTAAAGTGGTCCGTTATCTGATGTTCTGAAGTCAATGTTTTTGTTCAGAGTCGGTCCGTAATCACTCATATGTTCTGAACGTTCGGAACCTAATACGGACTACACCCTTAGTGTGAAGGTGACCGGACAGCCCCTCCCAGCCAGGCTGTTCGTGACTAGACCAGACAAACTGCTTGTTTACTCGCGATAGTTTGTAGGCTAGACCAAACGTAAGATCAGAATTAACTTTTTTATGGCAGTCAAATAATTGATTTTTATTACAGTATATAGTAAACTTTAGTTATAACACTTATGATAGTAGCTATAAATCATTATATTTTTTTATAACGTTTGTAAGACATCAGCAGGACAAGGCTGAGTAGAACTAAAAAAAATATATAATATATTTATAAAATAATGAGCAAAGATAGACATTTCAGCTGTATTTATTTATATTATTATCATGTGTATCTTCAGTGATGTGTAACTTCATTTATCTCCTAATTAATGTTGTTAATCTTATATCAAACAGCTTATTTTTTAAATTGTGAAATTTCTTATTGTGTCTTTATTTAATTGAGTCTTATATACTATTATTTATTTTAGTATTACACCGTCTATTATTACGAGTTGTATGCATATGCATATAATATTTTGATTTAAAAAAAGTGTTTCGCTTTTTTTTATTTATGTATTGAATAGAATCACTGAAATCACGTTAAATTGTCCTCTTTCTATATAGCATTATTACTTAGAATCTTTGTTTCACCTCTTCGTCTGTATATACATCGCAGATTTAAAATTTAAAAATTCTTGTAATTATTAGGACAGACTAAAGAACTCTGACAATTGTAAAAGCAACAGGTTTACAAATTAAATTTACGTAACCTGATGATCGTTTAGCAATAATAAAGAAGAACTTATATATAATATCTCGGACCTGACGAGAACACGCGAGATTGGACGACCTTGACCGATGACGTCATCACATTAATCTCAAATTATCTAATAAATATTCATAAACATAATGCACTTAATAACATAATGTAAATTGACTATATATAGCAAATATAATAATAACATTATTAAAGTAACAGATTAGCATAAATAAAAGGAAATTTAGTTAATGCATGGTTATGATTTTTAACAAAATTATATAGTAGGTGTACGGGCACTAGACAGTTTGCTTTGTTATTGATGTAATTATAGCTTCCGTGGGTAGCAGCAATATTTACGTTTTTTGTGGGCGTGTTACGACGCCGTCGTTCTGAAACCCCGCGCTTGCAAATTATTGTGCCTCAGCAGTACTGCTCTAACCTATATACTATTGCTTTTATAAACGTATGTCTCACAGTATAAACTTATGTTAAATTATGAATGTAACATGCAATACTTACATACTTACGATCTATAATAATTTTTACGTTTTTGTGGTTTTTGTTATCCTCTTTTGACATAATTATCATGAAAACTTATTGACGCATGAGGAAACTAACACGGGAAGTAAAAAATGACACAAATAAAAAAAAGGTAGATGCATGCGCTTCTAAGAGCTTTGCGTGCTATCGATGCCCACACCTTTTTATGTGAAATTTCTACATATGAACCGGATGTTTTGAATTATATCTGTCAACATATTCAATTATGCAATACCTGGAAAGCATTTTTTAGTAGAAAAGTACATATATGTATGTTATATATATTTTACGTTCTACCCACTATTCCAAAAATAAAAAAAGCGGGGATTTTAACTCAATTTTAAGACTGAAGTTTCTAATTTAAGCTCTCTGCATGAATATATGCGATACCTTATGGGCGAGGCCCATTGTTATGACGGTGTGAGTATAGATGTCTGGTATATCTGCTACCGCGTGATTTGGAAGGGCTTCTGTGATGCGACAAAGCCTCATCACGCATATCCGGCCCTCCCCACGACCCACCCGCCCAACGCCCGCAAAGAAAGACCGTGTCACCACGCAAATCATCAACCTAAAAGGTGCTTTTACATGAGCGATGGCATCGAAACAACGTATGTTTTTTTTTTTTTTTTTTTTACATGAAAGTCATGTTTCCCAGATGAATTGGCCGTGTTGCAACGACAATAGCACGTTTCAATTACAAAAATCACGGTGTCGACTAAAATGATCAACATAATATTAATATCGTATCGCTCTAAAAGAATTACATGTGCATCCTCCTTTAAGTAGCGAAAACCAAGGGTCACTTGAAACAGGATTTGTTTATGAGCTCTTCAATTGGTGACAGATAAATTAATTGTAAGTTACTGTTCAATTACACAGCGACTTTCTTATACTTCTTATATTTATGTATTTAAAATATACACAACATGCTTCCTTATATTTTTTGTCATCAAGATGATGATTTGAACCTTCATAAGTCTGAGCATATAATTTGTATGGGTGCATACAATTCTTATCTCTTGTTTCATTTTCGTTACTGATATATGCTGCTTGATTATAATAATTACTTGTGTAAAAGTATCAAATTTATATAACGTTTGCAACTAAAACTTTTTTTTACATAATTAAATTATAAATAGAAAATAATTAATGGTCTCGTATTTTTATAGAAAATAACTTCTTGTAGGAAATCTTATACTTTGTCTAAAATAAATTTTGTGAATATCAAAATTCACTCATCGCTCTCATTAGTAAACAAGGTTCATTTTTAGTGAATTTATATGTAAAGTATTATATAACAAAAAAACTGCATGACGTAATTTTTTTAGCAGACACAAAAGAGTGTTCGTGTCAGCGGCTGCTCACAATTTCCGCAACACATTGTCAGTCTGACACAATCGAACGTGGGCCTTCAAAACATTCTGCATGGGAAAGTTGAATTTTAATCACTTGCTGCATTGGTGGAAGTCTACCTCTGCAATCTACCTGCTGATAACAATTGTGACCAAGGAAGAAGAAAAAAATGCTGCAGATAAAAGCTGTATGAAAAAATTGAAATATCGTACGTAGTACGTTGATTTTTTTTATGGTTCAATAGTATTTTATTTTACGAGTAGAACTTTATTATTTATATTTAAAAAAAATATATATATGAAGAATATACGAGTGTGTTATTAAATAAATTAAGCATAAATGTACCATGCATGACTACCATTGCGTAACTAATCAAAGTTGAATAAAAATAATGAAGGGGTGTATATTTTGCATCTGTGAAAAAGGAAATGTGCATTTGCAAAAAAAATATTTTATAATACTATTAACCTGTCTAATTATTATACGATTCACCCTCTTTTGTAAGTGGGTTTTGTCTGACTGGTACGGAGCGATTAGTGAGAAGAGCTTTGCTATCAACAGCGTTAGTTAGTAGTTTCAATGTTTGGGATTGATGGGCGGAAGTGACCGGCGGCGGCACCGACTTCCGACTGCGGCACTGTGGCTGGTCACCGCCCCCGCCTTCCGCCCCCGCCGCTTCTTGCAGCTGTTTTGTGATTGGAGAAAATTGGCTCTCTGGTGCTTGCCCTCGCGTGCTGCTATGGGGTAGTGATACCACGGGGGGTTAGTGACCAGGGGCATGATTAGCTGAGGTGTTGTCGATTATCGTGTGAGGGGTGATCCCTTATATTAACAAAACGTGTCAGTGGTGTGGCAGAAATACTGCAGTATTTACAAGCATTTGAAGTCAATTAATATCCTGTAAAATTATTACTTTTGAGATTAGAATTATTATAAGGGAAATAATATAATTATGTTACAACTTCTTGTCTTTTTAGACAAAATGTAATGTTAATTTATATATTGTTAGCCAGAAAGCATGATGCATAATAGCACCTGCAAATTAAAAAACATCGGCCTGAAGAATTCTTATTTTTATAAGAAGCTATAAATTTATAGACTTTTACTCGGTCAACACAGATTTTTGAAAAGCACATTTATAAAGTATTCAATAGTATCCATAGGTAAATTAACTAAATTTTTCTTTCCATATATCTGCCAATAAAACTATGTTTTGTTAGGATCGGAAGAAATTTACTTTGATGTAGAAATTTTACAGCAAAAAAGGCCTGCAGTTTTTTCACCCTTTATTGGCAACTTCAAGATAATTATGTTGCTTTTTTTACTATAGTCTCAAATTCATTCGTTACAGTTTTTGTCCGGATGTCAGAGGTCAAAAGGTTACTCGAAGTTGCTAGTGAGGGTCTGGATGAGCACCGCGAGATTATTTCTGTCGCTACGTACTGGCTCGGTGCTCATGAAGACGTTCGTCACCGGCAAAATGTATCAAGTGAAATCTCTAACTATTAATACACTTATTCCTCTAAAAGAATAAATGCCTATTTATTATTATTATTATTTTTTTTTTTGCTTGCATACAGGGTGGGTGTATGTCAGTGAGTCATGAAATATTTTATACACTTCACGTTTTTGTTTTTTTTTAGAATTAAAGAGAAATAAAAAATAGGAATGATATATTTTCTGTTTATTAAACAATTTAATATTTCTTTCATCCTGCAATAAAAATGTATATATATTTTTTAAAAAATCTGCATGACATATTGCGTTTTTTTTTTTTAAGGTTTTGCAAATATATTTCTTTCCCACGTTCCACTTTAATTTGCAAACATTAAATTATGAAACTCAAATATTTTTATGAGAAGTAATTTTTTTCCCTCAGAAGTTATGAGAAGCTACCAAGAAAACTAATTTATTTTTATATTTTTTTATATGCATACATCATCTTTTTTCGATCGTTAAGTGTTGATTGATCCTGGACCGGAAAGGTCCAGTTTGAACAAGTATAGAGGGATAGAATCAAAGACATAGAGAAATAGGAGGAGTGTCTGGTGGTCCAGGAATAGTTCGCACGTGTGACGTCACTTCCGCAATGACGTCACTGTTCATTCACAAGTAGGTGCTGCACGTATTGTGGGTGTCGGGACGCATGCTAATATGAGGGAAGAGGAACCGAGGGGTCTTGCTAAAGTTCATGGCTTGCCACACTAATGGTGTAAATTAACGGTTGTTAAGATTATTTCAACGTTATGGAAGTCACGTTCTCTATTAATTGTGTTTCATTATTTTTATATTGTTCGCTGTCTTTGATTTCTTGACATAAGTTATGACAAGGGTTTAACGATTTTTTTTAATCGGTAATAAATTAAATTATACTTCAGTGACATTAACAATACAGTTTTAAGCAGTATTTAAGCATTCATTACAAAAGTTAAGTTATACTATAAGTTATTCATATAACACAGCTAGTTATAGACTATAACTAGCTGTGTTATATGAATAATACTTTTTACTTAAAATGCATTAATAATATTATTATACTTACTATAATATGCATTTAATTATTTGATGTAATTAAAGTTAAATTAATTTTGATTATAGTGCATAAAAAATAGAAATTGTAATTTAACTAAAAAAATAAAGAGGAAATAAGGTAGAAAAATCTAGTATGATTCAAGGTAACAAAATAATACAATGTATTGTCAATACTGATCGCTGCAAAGAGGAAAACTCATCTCAAGACCAAACTTGACAAGTTTGTAGTGGATGACCATTATTAACATGCTGCAATCTATTCATACACATTTATGTTTATTATACGTAGAGGTTGCTTTAAAATATTGAAAACAAGAACGAGAGAAAGATAAAATAAAAACAGAAGCTATAAAATATAAATATACATTTAGCACTATTTTTCCTTTATTTCTCTCTTTTTCTTATGAAAAATAGCATCCAATCTGTGAATCTGATCACCTGCAGAATTGTGTTCCCGTCGCGCCGTTGCGTGCAGGCAACCAGTCGAGCATTGACGTAGTGCGGGCTGCATCCTGAGTTTCGCAGGGGCTTGTTTTCTGAGCAGCTTTCCGTGTGTTTCGACTGTTTCGAGGCACATACGTACGAATTCACTCAAAATATGACATTTCAAAAAATTCTGGCAAATGTCTTGGATGTCTCATAATAGACTAAGGCATACAGTTTAAAAAAAAATGTAGGACATTTTCTTAGACAGAGATACATAGTATAATATGACGTGACAGCTTCAGGCAGGAAAGTTTTTTTTTCATGCATTAATTATGATTATTATGAAAGTTGCATAAGACCAACAAGTTTATTTTTAACATTGCGTGATGATACTTTCAATTTTATGACGTCACAAGATACTTATTAATGTAGTGTGGATATAGCTATATAGATCTCGTAGACATATCATATTGATATTGCTACAAAAGAACTCACACAATATATAGATCTCGTAGACATATCATATTGATATTGCTACAAAAGAACTCACACAATCTAGATAGTCACAAATAAACGTATCTTTTAGTTTGTGAAGTCCATGTACTCACTTTAATTATGGCAATTAATAAAATATATGCAATATATATATATATATATATATATGTATAGTTGTGAACATCTATTGCAAACAAAAATAAAGTTGCAATAGATGTTCACAATTCTGGATTTATGGAAAATAGTTCTATGTATCAAACAGCCAAAATTTATGATTTTTTACCAAATAGTCTTACAAATATAGCTAATCCCAATTCTTTTAAAAACATGTTGAAGAAGATTTTAATTAATAAGGAGTATTATTCAGTTAAATCTTTTTTTAGTAGTAAATTACCAGAAAATATTGTATTGAGTTAGTTTATTTGGCATGAAAATTGTTAAACGATTAATAATTTATTAGATAGTTTGTGTATTTGTCATGTCCTTGTATATAATTATGTGTTTATTTAATATTAGTTTTATATTTTATAATAAGTGTTGACTTGATCAATGTTTGTCTCTGTACAAGCCAAATGATTTAAAAAAAAAAAAAAAAAAAAAAATTAATAATTAATATTTTTATTATTGTTTTCTACAGACTAGCTTAAAAATTCTTTTCACGATATATCAAGTAATTATAACATTCCTCTGGTGTTCCGTAACATCAATATGGCATATAAATTATTTTATCAGTAACGTTATCATTAAACTACATATTATGTTTATATATATTATTATTTATAGAGGTAACGATACAGAGAGATAATAAATAAATAACTTAAATTTCTTTGCATTTTGTTAAACGTTCCCATGATATATATGAGTCACTCAAATATAATGTGTTGTGATCAATAAAAACTTTTATGTGTACATTGCTATTTGGACGTTCTATGAAAAGTGATATTTCGTTTCCCCTGCGTGTCTAACTGTAGCTAGCTGGTTATTGATTTGGACTAAGTATGTCGAGCGGCAGCTAACGGTGACTAACTCACTTGATTCTCTTGCAGCACAACTACCTGATGCAGTTCGGCTACCTTCCTCAGTCTGACCTGGAGACCGGTAACCTGCGCTCTGAGGACCAACTTAAGGACGCTCTGCGCAACCTTCAGGTGAGATACCAGCCTGCATGAGGATGAATTTCTCTTCAGAGTATTAGTGATGTAATCTGCAGTCTTTCTTTTTTTATAAGACTGCGGCAGAAAACTTTCCTACTTCCCATGGGTTTTTCCATGTTGTGTGGAAAATACAGTGAAAAACATGCGGAAAAAATGACAGTTCCAAATTATTTTATTTTAAAAAGAAAACAACAGCAACAGAGCTGTATCATATTTAAAAAAATATATAATATTATGATATGACGAGTAATTAAAATCTGTATTATAAAAATTCTTGCATTATTTTTTTTCTTTATTTGTTTGTAGCAATTATAACTATATCTCTATATTTGTATATATTTATAAAGTTGTCATTATTTTTTTTAATCAGAAAGTCTGATTTTTTTAATTATATCCGTCCTTTTATAATTATAATCATTACAAGTGTCAGTCATTCTACTCGTTCTTATTATTTTAAGACAGGAATTTCCACTCCACATTTTTTATATTTAAGTCTGTTTCCATAAATAAATTAACAGTGTAGAATATCTGCATTCAAATTCCTTGTGCTCTTGGGCATAAGGTCGAGGCGAGTATTTAAGGTGAAAAGTACACTTAGATACTTCAGAGTTTACGACTTGACCTAAAATACCATCATGTCCATGCTTGTATGCAGGCGTTCGCAAACATTCCCGCTACCGGTGAGATGGACGCTGCGACCCTCAAGCTGCTGGCTCGTCCCCGCTGCGGACTGCCCGACGTGGCCACCTCGACGTTCCGCAGCAAACGCTACACACTGCAGGGCCAGAAGTGGCACACCACCAACCTCACCTGGAGGTACGTAAACGTGCCCCGCGCGGGGGAGGAAAACACTAAATATAGCTAGTGACTCATCCGGACATTGTTTTCTTGACAGATCAGTAGCAAAAATAGACTAAACAAAATGTATGTAATTCGCATGGAAAAAATGGTGCAATATTATCAATAAGAGGTAAGAAAACGGAACTGCTGCTGCAATTATATTATTATAATTATGATGTTTAAAAGTGTTAACAAAATAAAACTTCCACTCGAGGAAATCAGAAAAATTACACTGACAATGGTGAGACAAAACTTACACAATTTAGCACTCTTTTAGTTAATTGGTATAAGTGGGGAGGAAGGTGAGGTGGGGAGTGGGGGTCACATTATTTTTTTTTCCCAACATTGATTTACACTGATAGAAATTTCAAACATCACATATCAAGATTTAAATAAAACGCTATATATAACATGCAGTCTGTGAATATACACAGGCTATAGGATTTTAAATTAAGTCATTGATTTGATTCATCCTTCCGATATATTTATGTTTTTCAATTTGGTGCATTCTTCATAGAACTTTTAGTTTATGAGTCTCGATAGATAAAAAGAGTCGTAAAAATGCCCCGACTCTAATGATTTCGTCACGCAGTTGCGTGTGGAGGACGCGTGCGCGTATGAAAGTCCCAAAAAGAGTGATTCCTGGTAGCACGAGGGGAATCGCCTTAATTAGCATCGATCTAACGTGATACGAGGGTCGTGTGTCACAAGAACCTGATAGTGAGGTGAGACAAGATTTTGGGTTTGAATTTTTTATAAAGTTAAAATTATAATATTCTTTTATTTATGTTACAAAGATGTTAATTATAATTCAAGCTTCGGGGAGTACAATACTCACTGAAACAACAATCATCTAAAAATTTAAAAAATAAGTTGTTATGATGAAATAAATATACCCAAAAATTAATTATCCACAAAATATAATTATGGCCGGGTAGTCAAAATTACTTGCATATTTATTAATCAGTTTTATTATACTGTATATTTCAAAACATACTGGGTGAGATTCGCGAAAAAATAGTAGTCTCTCTCTCTCGTTATAACCACTATTAAAAGTGCCAGCCGCGCTCTAGACACTGGACGAGGAAAGTAAGAAACCTGGATGGTTATAATTCTGAATAACTCCTTCGTGAATCGCGCACACATAACTCAAAATAAGAACTCAAGAATTAAAGTCTGAACTCATTTTGGAGCTTTCATGGAATATTTTGTTATGAAGATGAATGGGAAACAAAATTTTAAAAAAAATATATATTTTCTTGTTGACCATTATTTGTGTGGGTATGTGAAAAATTATATTTTAAATTTTTATTTCATAACACTACTAACTGGTAAGTAGTAAGTAAAAAATAATATATATGACACTTGTATAATATTGTACCCAAATAATTTATTTTTCACTGTTTATAATTGCTATTGACGTGAATTTCTATTGAGGTGGTGATGCACATAAGATAAAAGTGATTTTTTAATACACAATGTATATGATGAATTTTGAAAGAATCGGAAATCGAATTGTGTGAGACAGGATTGTAAATTGTAAGTCACGAAACGTAACTCAAGCGCCGGATGCAAAGACAGGCGACTGATGTACAAGAAAGAGCAAGAAGGACCGCCGGGTTTCGTGCTAGAAAAGAGTTTAGCGGTCGGGCGCAGCACCTTCGCCACAAGAGTGATTGCGCCGCTTTATCGCTTCACTGGCCTCGCACAAATAAAGAAATAAAACGTCGTCGGCATGGAGCTTGAGATCGGTAATTCCGAGATATATAAATCGTATCGTCTTTACCGTGGCCCGTTTTTGGAGCCGAAGGCGCCACCGGCTTTAATAAAACTCGCGCGTAAATAGTACAAAATAATCTGAAAATAATACTTTTGCGCCATCTATCGAGTTTTCTATATACTTATTGCACAACTTTCTGATTGTTAGTGTTGTAAGAAAACATTTCATAGATGGCGTTTGCTGCAAAATTGTAAAGCATCGCTAGATATATCCCGCGAAATGTCAAGTCAAGTCAAATGATCACCGAAGTGGAACAACGTTTAATTAATTGCTAGCTGTTCAGGAAACGTCATTTCATTTTATATTAAACGCCCATAATCAGAAAATGTAGGACATAGAAGAACCTCAATGCTTAAATATTTTTAGATGAGGGGGAAGCACTATTTTATAACTATTTAACTTATTTTCATTGTTGTTTAGCTCTAACAAAAGCAATAAAGCATGCAAACCATATTTACGGTATAATTATTATAAAATATAGTAATATTAGTAATATATATTTATGTATTAAATATAGCAATTACCTAAAAAAAACTTCTAATTCATCGTTTGTTACTGCTTCCTTCCGATTCGAAATCACAATGGAAGAGAAAGAAATTTGCAAAATGGATTTCAAAAAAACTTAATTAAGATCGAGACTATTTTTATTACAAAATAAATGCTTTTTAAATTGAAAATTAATGCTATTTTTTAAATAAGATATAACGTGTGAGACAACATTGTATTGTGTACGTACAATTAATATAATTCTATTTAATAAATTTTTTTCTGATATATCACTGTACGTCTTGAGAAAAATTCATAATAATATATTGAATCATATAATATATACAATAAAAAGAAAAACTTTGGTGAGGGTGACATTTTATGCATCCATTAATGTTGTTTAGTAATAAAAGACAAAGGTTACGAGATGGGGTTAAATCTATCTTTGTCTCGTACACCTTTTAGTCAAATTAAGTCCCACGTCGACCTCCTCCAATTATCAACTCTATAACACGAGGTACGAATGTGCCTCCTCCGCGTGTGTAATCTCTTTGCACTGAAAGTGAGCGTCTCGATGAGTACTTGGTGATGGTCACGCAAGCCACCAGCCCGCAGGTTTGTCCTTGTCAGGTGGCCGGCGTGCGGGCGAGGAAACCCGAGCCGGCCTGACGCAGTGGAGCGAGCGGCAGAAACCCGAGCGGCCCGGGAAGTGAACCTTCAGACCCGCTCCCCTTGATTGATTCACACCGCAGAATATCGGGGGCCTTCACGGAGAGCAGTTTGCACTGCTTGGTGGTGCACACCGGGCCCGCCCTTTGCAACGACATAAATTACCTGACGTAAATTAATTTGTATAAAAACTTGAATTTATATATTATATACATTTTTTTTTAATGGAACATTTCGTTAGTAATGTAATTTATTTCTCTCTCATCCCCAAAGAAAAGAGTATCAAACTGTCAATTGTCTTTGGTCTCTCTCTCTCTCTCTCTCTCTCTCTCTCTCTCTCTCTCTCTCTCTCTCTCTCTCTCTCTCTCTCTCTCTCTCTCTCTCTCTCTCTCTCTCTCTCCTTTTTCTCTTCCACCCTCTCTTCCACCCTCTCTCCCCTTCTCCTTCCCTTCATCTGAAGTACAGTTAAATGTAAAATTAAATTACATAGTCTTAAAAGTAATCACATTTCATGAACCCTCTATCTCTATAATAACATATTTACTATAAAAAATAATGAAATAAGTTCAAGTTATATATAATATATTTTTTTACTTCAAATATTTCATGCATAGTTAGTACAGACTAAAAAAATAAAAACACAATTTTTAATAACTTCGATATTAATAATAGAAACGTGTTAATTTGACTCGTTTTTTTAAAGTTTTGCGTCATTTACAGTCAGAGCAGGCTCATATATATGTATGATGCGTGTAAAATGTTAAGTCTAACGTGCAAATTATTAGTAATGACGAAAATTAATTTTTATAACCATGAGGGAGTGCTCGTTGTGTTTCGTATTTATCGATGCTTGGATGTCTGGTTCAAACCCCATTTGTTTATACGAGTCCATGAATGAATAATGGTTCTATACAGCATCAGTGGTTGCAGCTGCACATCAATATTAATTTTGTGATTAATTTCTATCTACTCGAACTTAAATCTGCCAATTAACATCTGTTTTCAGTTCAACCTTATTAAAGTTTTTCATATTTACTATCTCATTAATATTCATTTTGTATATAAAAAATCGTAGAACTTCCTCTTATGGAACACGTGTTGAATTTTAATTCTTTATTTCTTAGGATTTTTCTATGAATTTGAATAAAATTTAAAATGTTAACTCTTGCATGGACAAACAAAGAAAATGCTTTTTTATAAAAATAATATTCTGAAATAATCAAATAATCATTGGCATCATAATAAAAGTTTATATTAAATATTAAACTGTTTCCATCTTCATTCAACTATATTATACAATCATGATCGTGGAATTAAAAAAAAAAAAAAAAAAAAAAAAAAAAAAAAAAAAAAAAAAACGTAACAAAAATCAGCTGTAAATTTGATCGTTTTATTAACTGCAAAAAATCATTGTTGACATTCAGGGTTGCCATTTGGGCTGAGTTCATTGGCCTCTTGAAGTTGTTAAAAGGCTGCCAGGGGCCCCTTGCTGGTGACATTTAACTGTAATGTCAGCGAGTCCCGGGGGCCCTCCTCGCGGCGGCTTGATGGCAATCAGCGATGAGTCAGCGCGCGACACGCCCCTCCCCATGATAATCCACTTACAGCTCGCGAGATTTCCCATTAGCGAAAAGGAGGAGGCGACTTCATTTCCAGCCCCGACGGGTCACAATTTCATTTCCAACAAAATTTTACCCTCGCAATTTTATTACTAATGCTGATAGTAAAACGTTTTCTAATTTTGAGTGTATTTTTATTTTATTAAAGAGTGACTAACAAGTATTAATAACTACTAAAAATGTATCATATTGCAATTATATCAAATATATATTTTTATCCCTTGGTAAAATAAGTAGTTTTAAAATAGGAAAATAAAGTATAAATTATTAAAGCCCAACACGAGTGTTGAATTATCAGAGAAAATTTTAATTAAAAAATTTGTACTTTTAAATGTTTTAAAATATATAGAGTGAAGGAAATTGTAATAATGAGAGTAGTTTGATGAACAGTTGATGTAGCTGAGGCTCAAAATTTATAAATTCCAGTTAGGCTTGGATATATTCTCGTTTGATCCCCAGTGCCTCAGTTAAAGTTACTACATATATTTAGATATTCAGAGTGTACAGTAACTACAGCACTTAACGTATGGTAAGCTTGTGCTCTATACTCTCTTGAACATCAGCATACACACGTTGATCTGACACATTGCAAACGATCGGGTCCATTGATGGAGGTGGTATACGGTGAAGATCCCGGAATGTGCGTGCTTACCGAACGTCATCATCACGGGGGACAATATATGCGCCGCTGTGTGCACTCCAAGTATATAGAGGAGATAAGGACCATATAGCGCGTCTGCATGCCCTGATGCTGCTGCCGAGGCGGCGGCTGTGTTATCGTATAATAAAACGCTGCACTCAGCTCAGATAGTCGCCTCTCAGATAGACACAGGTAGTCTGCTGGGACACAGCTACAAGAAAGATTACACCACATGAGCAGAACATCAAGGAACTTTTGGTTTCATGATTTATTCCTCAACTTAATCATTTCCTCACTTTCCATATATCAGAAATATCAGAATCAGTTTTTTTCCGTGCTGGTGACGATACCTTTTATAGTTCAATTTAAAAAATCAATAAATACGCCGAATACGGTGTATGTACTAATATCTGTTATTGTAATACAAAAACAATGAAATCCAATCACTAAATAATGTATCCAATCAATATAGTGTGTATTGACTCTATTCATATATTGCTGGGTGCTGGGATTGAACAAAGCATGTGATCGTTGTTAAATGAAGTGCGAATCTCATCTGGTGAGCAGAGAATAACTTGGGTGGTCTGAAAGTTTAGGAAATTAATATAAAGTATCAACAACACAAATATTTATGTCCTCACCACATGTTTTATTAATGCTATATACGATTCTTCACTATATATTGTAAATCAGCGAACAACATTTGACACTAACGTTTAGATAAATATAGCTACCAGCAGCACTTGTGGGCGTATAATACTTATGTTCTATCTCAACGGCAACGTGGCCAGACTCAAACCGAGGGTGACGCCCCCTGCACGGGGGCGGACCGAGGTCACGGGTCACGGGGGATGTTCGCCAGACGTAACGTTAACTTCAACCCCTGCCAGACTGATGGTACACCCGCGTGCAAGAGTTATCTTCACGCTACCACATTGTAAATGGAAAAATGTATTTCATAGAACTTCATTCAACATCCAATGCAATATGACAGCATTGAAAACTGTAATTATTAACAAATTTATTCTATGATGTACTGTATCGGTGTATGTAGAAATGTATAGTAAACAATGTAATATATTTTTTTAACACTTAAATATATTTTTCTTCATGACAATAATAAGTCTCGAACGGTGACAGTATAATTTATACCTTATACACTATCCATCATATTATAAACTATCAGTGTCGACAAGAAGACACTGTGCAGTCTACACCAGTAGCATCACGAGACGACGTATCAGATTGGGTCTCTGGTGGGGGCGGCTTGCTAGGAACTGCTGGGGGTGACGTGGAGGGGGCCGCTCTCCTCTCATCTGTCGGTCTGCGAGGAGCGCTGTGCTGCCGGCAGTGCGGCCCCAGCACAGCGACACAACGCACGTAGCAGCAGCGAGATGGTGGCAGAACGGAGCTGGGTGAGTGAGCACCACGGATGTTGTCGAGGGCGCGACCAAGTCATTAACGCTGCTGATCACCACCGCCCTTACAAACGATTGTGTTGTAACTACAACACAATAAATATTATTCAGTAGCAATCATTTTGGTGGTGAGAGCTAATGTATAAATTTCTTTTTCGGTGTTGAAAATAGCAACTTTTTTAAATGGATAAAAGTGAACTTTTACCTAGATATAAGTATTATAAATATAAACTATACTTGCGAACTCGGTTTAAATGTACCTTACGTATATAGTATATGAAATTTACTGTGAAATTAGAGAATATATACTTCATTATATTTTCATAATATATAATGCCATGTTAAAAAAATATTCTATATTAAAATTTTATTGTTCGTGAGCTGAAAACTGCTCTAGTATTATAATATTAATAATGTCGAATGGATTTGATTTTATAAATATATATCTTCATAATCTTTACATAGAATAATTAAAAATTTATACGTATTTTAGTCCTTACAGCATTAAAGTTTCATTAACGCCTGAAAGTCAGGCAACACTTCGTACATCATTATCAAGCTCCATAAATTATGTTTCTTTGCTGCACTTATTCTACATTCAAGGCTTTATAAAAAATCGTATATTTATATTTGTAACCCTCTTATTTTGTTAGTATATATAATCATATATCTTCGTTGGGGTGTCGCCTAGTGGCAATTAAGTGAGGCCACTTATCTTTGCCCTGAATTCTGCATGAGTGACGTTGCCTGAGCTGCAATCTTGCTCGGCTCATCTTTGTTTATTATGTTTTTGCTATATACATCTTCTGCGCTCAGTTTAAAGTTAGAAGCAAATGGGCGTTCACTTTGTTTTACTACAAATGATAATCTTTATTACACCAAATGTCACGAGTGGAGGTGTGACGCAGTGCGCTTGACCGGGTCTCGTCAGATCACCGAAGTCAAGCAACGCCACGCGTGGTTAGTAGTTGGATGGGTGACCATTTTCAACAAAAACCACGTTTCCCACCCAGGGGTAAAACGTTGCGCTTTTCCACCATGTGGTTCCCCTGGCTTTGGACCATTGCACTTCCGGTTCATTGACAAAAGCTGTAGCGTCCATCCTGGCTGAGGTTTCCACGTTTCCCTCAGCCGCAGGCAAATGCCGGGATGGATTTGCAAGGCCGTGGCCGCCCCCGTTCCAGAAGAGCCCGCGAAACGCTCAAGTTAGGGTTTCGGAAGGTTCGGGGTTTCAAAGTAGTATGTAATTAGTAAATAAAAGTACCCAATAGTGTTTGATTAAAAATTAAAAAAAAATGTCACATTAATTTGTTTACTTTCATTTAATAGTGCATACAAAATTAATTTTAACTTTTTTTTTTTACAATACGTTTACATAATTTGAAGTTATTTTTATTTTTAATAACCTTCAATATTCACTAATGAAAAATTAATGTTCTCCTTCGTGGGAGTGCTTCTTGGCTTATATTAACTTTATTATGAGGTAAATAAATGAGGAAAATCAAGCGAAATAAGTTTAATTCAATTAAAGTTTTGAAGATTTTCAGTATAAAGTTATTTCATTTATTCATTTCGTTAATTGACTGCAGCAAAATATGCAAATTAATTACCGAGAGTTGTTTGCTAATACTGAAATGTTTAAATATATGCATAATTATGCTTTAACAAAAAATATTTTACATGCAAAATTTAAATTTTATATTTAAGTCCTGAATTATTTTTACATTTATTTAGTCTAATCTAATTTTATTACTCTGAATAGTTTGTTAATTATTAATGGTTAAAAATTTAACAATTTGGTTATTAGCTGGGTCAACTGATTAGTGAATTGTCATTAATTAGGCTGATTGGTAAGGTCGTCCTCGTCTCCTTCAGCTGTCACTGCTCTCTGGGATCCTACACTATAAACAACCCTAGTTATTAATGACGTCACATTGTCGTTCCATGCAAAACTTGTGATGACGTCACGTTGCTCGCGGGGCACTCCTCTCTAGCCTAGAACGCCGCTTTGTCCGCGCTCGTTTGATTGCTGGAGCCACAACGACCTATTTCCTGCAGTCAGGGGCCCGCATATGCGGCATATGTGTGCAATATAAAGAGGCTATGTATACTAACTAGAGAGGCAGGGGTTGTTTATTATTTTTGTATGTGTGGCTTTATAAATTTGATCTAAGATGAGAGCACTAATATTAGTAAATTTAATTCTTAAGTTTGAAATGGTTTTTCTTCCCACCAAAGTATACAACCTCTTCATAGTAATGGTCTCTTTGAGGAGCTCTCTCCATCCACTTTGATGTCCTTGCCAGCTGATGAAGAGTATACCCCTGACAATTAAGTTTGGGTTCGTCCACACATGAGTCATTTTCTTATGGGAACTGTTCAATCAAATATAAACAAAATATCATGCAGGCGGGTCCTTTTCCTGGTAAATGTTAAATTTTCAGTACATATTTGGTTTTTACACACATTATAAACAAATGTTTGTTTAAATTTAAAATTCTGAACCTTATTATAAACAATATTTACCATATATTGAATAATGTGTGTATTTAGTGCTATACCAAAAATAATTTTTGGGGTGTAAACAAAATTTTGTACTCTATAAAATGTAATATGTTTGTTTATAATGAAAAAAAAAAATACTTTCGGTATCTGGTTAATGAGTAATATATTATATATATACTGAAATGCAATTTTCTTTTATGCCTCGCATGTCGCATATATGGATATATAACAAATGATAACATTGACATATTTTAGTAAGGAACTCCACTCGACACACATGTTTTGCTGTAATATAATTGCGATAGACAGTACTCGCAGAGTAGATTGACCAATTATAAATAATTTGTTTCTTTGGTTTCAATTACATGACACAAGCTCCTTTGTTTTTCGGATATGATGAGTCATCAACATTACATAATAATTAATTTATAGCAGTTTAATTTTTATTATTATATTTTTTTCTTTAATGCTGGACGAGCTTTTGTTTGTGCCCAATTGCAAAATGTAGTCATGATAAGAGCCCTGCAGTTCAATTATAATATAATAATAATAATTGTACTTGTTACACAATTAAATATTATCATATTTACCAAATTTTATGAGTTCATGAGCAAGTGATGCAGCTGCGAAACGCAATTTTGACTGGTAACAATAAAAAATCATTATCCGCAATTTCATTATCACAGCACGCAATACCACCATCGTAAATTATTTTGTAAACATGTATTTCATGGCAAGTGCGCTAAAATCTCTTCACAAACTCAGGGCTGATTGTAAATCCATCTTTTTGCTGTGTTCTCTAGCTCTCACAGATACCTTGACAGTTACATTGAGATGCTCCGACGTCTGTGGATCGAGTCTCTGGAGTTGTCAGGCACGGGCCAAGATTTGTCGCTTCCTCCTGGGGTCACGTGGCTGACTGGCACGCACCTCACGTGCTTCCTGTACATCCCTCTCTCACCGTCTCCCCGCGTGATCCACCCGCAAGGCGTGAATAATCCCAGCCCAAGGCCACCAGACACTAATCCTGACACCTTGATTGAGATGCAGGAGGAACTAATAAAATTTAAATCCGATATATTATGTATTAATGTAGAACATGTGTATTATACGTTCTGCTCTGCTCTTTTTTCTTTAACGGTTTAGGTTTAATCTCTTATTATAAAATTAATATATATATATATATATATATATATATATATATATATATATATATATATATATCAATGGAGGCTTCAAGTCCTTCAAGACTAACTTCAAGTCAGCTGATTTTGCGGTAATCCAACCGTCCTATCCAAACTCATGTAAAAAAAAAAAATGAAATTGATTTTTTGGCATTTAACAAATTTTTTAGAAGAAAATAAGCTCTTGATTCACTATCATACGACCCCTTAAATGGGGGGTAGGAGATCATAGGAGCGATGGTTTCAAATTAATAGTATTAAAATATATATTATTATATAAATAAATAAATAAATAAATAAATAAATAAATAAATAAATAAATAAATAAATAAATAAATAAATAAATAAATAAATAAATAATAAATATATATATATATATATATATATATATATATATATATATATATATATATATATATATATATATATATATATATATTCTAACATATAGCACTTGGCTTATAATTAAATGGAGAAAATTTGCCCGCCGGGGAACACCTGAAGCCTCTATTTAAAGTATAACAAAAATTGATTTTTTTTATGTAATGAAACTTCATATTATTAATATAATCATGTAATTTATGTAAATTTAACTTATCAAATATGCTGTGTTATTAACACAAATAATCTACATACATTAACTTATGCTTAATGCCATGAGGCATACAAATGGGTGGTGGCTCGGTTTGCGTGACACCGGACACCATGTTGTACCAAAGTCTGCATGTCGGCATGCGTGCTCGCGATATCGGCCAAGTAACAGGAGCCACTGGGAACCTGTGTCCTGATTTTACAAACTGAGTCGACCCTGAGACTCCAGGAATAGCATCTGAAAATTGTCCTTCATGTGTAATGAATAAGAAAGCTTCACTTTTTAAATTGATGAGAAAAAAATAATAAATTGTTTAAAAATAGATATGCCATGATTTCATAATATATGATTATATCTTTTTATATAATTTTTGTATGTAATTATATAGACTCATGAGTCTGTGTGGGATACGATGACACTAAAATTTAATATAATTATGTCCAGTTTTTTTACGTGCCTCTCACAATTGGCTCCTCGTCATGACCGCGGTTTCAGATCCAAACTTGTTTGCTATATGTAATGTAAGGATCGTGGTAAATTATGCTGTATTATATCTGGGAAAAGTGTAAATGAACACGACCTTGTGGGTTTATTACAAGTATATATTTTTTTTTGTACTTGAAGTCTCGAACTGGTAGTTTGATATGTTCGCCATAGCATTGATTGCGGGATTCCACGCAGCTATATTAAAAAAAATACATGCGTCAATTAATAAGGTGCTTTTTCATGTATTGGAATTAAAGCTGCAAAAAAAAGTGATGGAAGGATAAATCAATCGTCGCATAATTTCCTCTCTCTCTATACGCTTTGAAAGTTGACCTTTTCTCTGTGACCTGTGACGTAACGCGGAGAACAATGGAGCACCAATAACTGCGCGGTGGATGTCACTCACTCAACCTGGGTGTGATGTCGTCTTGCAAGCATCACAACCTCCTTGAGTGAGCGACAGTCCCGCGTGACTCCAGCAATGAAACTTCACCATCTCGCACCACGACCATGCAGCCAAGTCCATGCATCAGCACTCAAGACGTGACGCCCGGAGTTTTCAAGATGTCAACATTTTTATATGTGGCTTAGCTTTTAAATGCCAGTTTCAAGTTGAAATTTGTGTTGAGTTTAAAAAAAAAAAATCATTAACATTTAGCATAAAAATATATATATAACATATAATATGATTA
This sequence comes from Siphlonurus alternatus, assembly GCA_949825025.1. Lineage (NCBI taxonomy): Eukaryota > Metazoa > Arthropoda > Insecta > Ephemeroptera > Siphlonuridae > Siphlonurus > Siphlonurus alternatus. The sequence goes on from OX463779.1 coordinate 21,126,845, forward strand.
ATATGCATGGTAACTGGAATAATAAAATAATTTAATATATGCAGTTATGTTCAAATCATAACTGCATATAATCATAACCTCCAGTTTTCTCTGCAAATTCTGCATGTTAATATTAAAATTTATATATAGATTCATATAGCATGTTAAGTGTTAAGTCTTAATAAAACCTGCATCCTTTTTCATGCATTCAGTTACCATGCACGTACGTAATAATTCAATCGTATTTCTTGTGTTTTTCTTTTATCATATTACGACAGAAGAAAAATTCATTTACGAGTAATTATATGAAAGATCGAAATTTTGTGTTCGAACTTTTAGAATATATATATATGTTTTTTTTCAATCTTTTGGTTACATGCAGTTGTAATATATAAATCATGTCGTTTCATTTCATTTTGTAAGGATAATAATAAACGATTATAAATAATTCAAAACTGGCTCATTTACACTTTAAAAAAAGAGCTTTATTAAATTCTTATAACTGGAATGTAAATTTTTCTGCAAATTTCAGATTTTCAGTTACATACAGTTTTGAAATTGACGGTTTAAAGAAATTGAAAGTGCTATAGTTCCTATTTCCTATTCTTCGTGTTATATAAAATGTATAATATATTTTATTTACATTTTAAGTTAAAACTTCTTTTTGGTTGTACATGACAAACATAATTATATATGTTTACGTCAAAGTTGGACATAGCACTGACAATACGGAGAAAAAAATAACTAAAAGTCACTGCAATGATAATAACATGTACAAATTTTAGTGTGTGCTTTTCTCGAAACTATTATTCAAAACTAAATGTATATAACTTTACATATTATTGTAATGTATATTGTTCTGAAGTCTAAACCTAATTATAGTAATCATAATATGTCGTGGAAACGTAATTTATTATTAGTAAATACATTAAATAGAGCATGTCTTCATGTGTATTTATGCATTCTTTTATGAAACTTCTAGAAGCATTAAAGTTTATGTTTACAAAAATTATGGACTGCAGTCACTCAACTTAAATATTTTTAACAGTCTATTAATGACGTAAGTTCAATATAGATAAGCTGCTGCAGTATTATAAAATGTATTTAAATTGGGTCGAGCTTCTAGTTACTACACTTAGGGAGAGAACATTGAACTCTTTTATACAACTGTGTATATAAATATATATAAATATAACACCTTAGAGAGTATAGAGTGTGTATGTATGTGTGTTTCAGAGAGAGAGAGAGAGAGAGTAGTATTTATATACAGCTTGGTTGAGGTGGGCGGGGCACAATTAAGCTCACTAGATGCGCCTCTGTGTGGATTAGCGTGGCGCCAGTCCTGCTAGGATGAGATACCATTGACGCCCCTTTGTCCAGGAATTCCTGCAGCATCTCTGCAGGCATTGTTGGAATTTGATATTTCATTTGTCACGCTTTGCACATACCGACAAAAACTAATACTTAATGTGACGTAATAAATTTAATGAAGTTAAAATTAAAAGTTCCCATAAAGCCCATGTAAAAAAAAAAAAAAAAAAAAAATTAATTTAGGTGCTGAAAAAGTTGCATACATTCCGGGGGAACTTCTTGGTGAACTATCAGTGAGTTCAGTTAAATTTACTATAAAAAAAATTCAATATTAAATTGAAGGCCTCTGCGTTTTAGTTTCATAAGTCGAATGAAAAATGACACGTTTTATAAAAATATTTCTATTTTTTTCATTCTTGGCCTCGTTATAACTTATACAAATGCAATACTCATGTCAAAATCAGCATAACACTGTTGTAATTTTGTTACGTGATATTTTTGTAATGTAAATGAATGGATTAATTATATTATAGTACGTAGATCCTTTTGTGTTATTCTGAAAATTTCAAACTTGGATGTACTTCATGAAAATCACGCATATATGATGCACCATAAAACATTAAAAAATTTAACAGAACTCGTTAAAATAAATAATTAATATTTTCTAATAGTTAACTATATATTTTTTTTAATTTAACAGCTCTTTTACTACTCGGTCTTTTTAAAGCTCTAAACTTACATATGAACTTATATTAATTAACACGAAACAATAATTTTTAACTCGAGCATCTTTGGCCCAATCCCAAATTAACATTGAAGGTTCCCGTCAATAACAAAGATCACGTGGCCTGCTATACAGCATTATTGGTAACTTGAATTTGCCTGTTAAGCTGCAGCCTCACGTCGCCGCTTACGTAAGTGTGTGTTGCTTGATTGGCGCTGATCACGTGGCCACACGTGATGCCCAGATGGCGCTGCTGTCTGTGGAGACTTCACGTTCAAATTGTACCGAGTCTGCATATTGCTGCAGCTAGGGTGCTCTTTTACTGTACAAACATGAGGAGCAAGCCGACACCCTCCCTTGTGCATGCAGTCATAAACATTATGGCCTCCTTCTTAAAATTCTAAATATATATAGTATAATATACCCTCTCATTTTTATCTCTTAACATAAAAATCTGCAGTCAACTTTTTTATAATACATTGCAAACGTTTTATGTATATGTTCTTGTGTTTAAAGATTTGCTACAGTACATAAAAAAAAAATCAAAAAGCATAAAGCATAAAAAATGAAATTCTCTATTCTTGCGTACGCATTTTGTTATTATAAGAATAATGCAGCAAAGGAACAGCTGCAAACAATTAAAATTTATATTTATACTAAATTTTGTCATTTCTATTTTATTATTGCAGTTAACTCAGTTTTGAGAAATGAGAGCTAAAAATAATGAAAACTATGAAAAAAATTACGTTACAAAATAGTTTTGAAGGTTTTTTTTTTTTTTTTTAATATACAGAGAATCAAGACTTAATTAATTAAAAGCTTTTTTTGCTCGTTTGTTCCATGTATAATTAATTTCTTCGTGCCAATTAACGTTGGTGCGTTTATAACGCTCATAGTTCATACTAAGTAATAAAGGCTAAATATTGTCACTTCCACATCGGCAAAGGTCAGGATGATGGAAGTGACAGCGAAGCCCTAGCAGCCCGCCTCTGCACTGGAACGACACTTGATACGCGAGAACGCGAGAGGAAGCGGCCGCCGCGAGCGGAACTTGATATCAGCAGCATGTGGCGCGTCTGCTACAGTGACCTTATGGCGTCTCTCTCTCTCTCTCTCTCTCTCTCTCTCTCTCTCTCTCTCTCTCTCTCTCTCTCTCTCTCTCTCTCTCTCTCTCTCTCTCTCTCTCTCTCTTTCTTTCATTTGCAATTCGCACAGAGCCGCATTAAAATCAACCCAACCTTAAATGATCTTGAGAACCTTGACTTATCATAATCTGTAATATACAACTCTTTTTATAGTTTTTTTAAAGAAACATCTTTGAATTATTACCAAATTTCCAAATTATTAACTTTATTTTTTTTTATATACTAAAATAAGACAGATCCGACAGATCACACACCACACCTCTAAATTATATATAACAGCAGCTGCAATCTATATAATATTATTAAAATTCTTATAGAATTGGAGCGCATATTTTTAGAATCTTATTAGCTATAAGTATTTTTAAAATTAGTATTTCTATGTATCATAAAAATATATATATATGACGAGCTTGTTAATTTTAATTTGTTGCACATTTCTTAATATTTTCTCTGTATGTTTCAGTCTGAGGACCTCAGCACGTCAGCTGGAGAGGGGCAAGGTGCGACGCGAGCTACGGGACGCGCTGGGTGTTTGGCAAACACACTCGCAGCTCAACTTCACCGAGGTAGACAGCGACAACGCCGACATCCTCATCCACTTTTTCACGTAAGCCCCCCTCCCCTCTTATCTCCTTGAACTTCCTAACTGAACTCTAATTACAGACACTACCACGGTGATGGCTACGCGTTTGATGGACGTGGTACAATTCTTGCTCACGCCTTCTTTCCGGGCACTGGACGAGGAGGCGACGCCCACTTTGACGATGACGAGAAATGGCTTCTCGGGGAAGATAGTGGAGAGGGTAAGATTCCCAACAACCCCTTGCCTTGACCTCAAGAGAGTGCTTTTTTATCTATAAAACTTGGAGACCTTATACTACAGTCGTGCTGACTAAGAGATCCAAACACGGAGGAATTTTTACTATAATGTGCGCTTTGAAATTGTTGTTTCTATGGACGCGTTATCTTGGCACGGAAGTGAAAGGTCTTGCTATCAGCTAGTGCCGCATGCATGACTGCTGTGAGGGCTGATACAAGTGATCTACGCTCTGCATTGTAGCAACAATGCCAGCAATCATTCTTGTTTAGCAATGTAAAATTCTCAAATACCAGACATTTATATACTGAGAATGAGTAAAAATATTAGTTAAATTTAAGAGTCTCGAATGGCCGGATTAAAGAAACAAATATTTTGTATAAAAAATTAAAATCTGTCTTAATTCATATTAAATTTTGGGATCAACATCAGCTAGACGTGCATGGACAGCATGGAAGACTATGTTTCTGCAATAATATGCAACAAGTCATTGAGCAGTTACTTACAATTTGATAAACTATAATTATAAAACATGACGTCAAACTAAGAGAGCATACTATATTTGTGACAGGTACGAGCTTGTTCAACGTTGCTGCCCATGAGTTCGGTCACTCCATGGGGCTGTCCCATTCCTCGGTGAGCGGCTCCCTGATGTACCCGTGGTACCAGGGCTCCAAACCGGCCCGCGAGTTCACCCTTCCTCAAGATGACCAGTTTGGCATCCAGCAGTTGTATGGTAAGTCTCCTCGAAGTCATCCCAAGCTTCTGGCACTAACGATTGTGTGCAGGTTCCAGGGGCAAGCAGTGGGAGAAGATCCCAGAGTACAAACCGCCGCCGCGTGTGACTCCAGCACCCACAACTCGAAGGCCACAGTACAGACCACCAACAAGGCCCCCATACCAACCCGGGCCAACACAACCACCCTATCGCCCCCACCCTACAGAACCCAACAGGTACCCTGAGGTACCTCGCACCCATCCTCCAAGGCCAATATCAACAACAAAGTCTCCAGTTCCAACCGTTGTTCCTGGAAAACCAGACACTTGTGATACTGAATACGATGCCATTTCGGTGATCAGGAGGGAAATATTCATTTTTAAGGGAAAAGTAAGTTGTCTTGATCTGCAATATTTACTTCATTCAAACAGTAATTTTCACGTTATAAATAATAAACAGAAAATATGCAATATTATCTTAAAATTAAATTTAATTTCTTCAGAAAATTAGTCGAATCCTTTTAAAAATATATATTTATATGAAACAGTTACATTCGGCGTTTGCTATAATTTATAAATTCATGTATATATATATTTTTTAAATTTACAATATGTTGTTAAATTTTAAATAATTTTTACAGAAATACATTAAAAAAATCTAATTTATTTGTGTATTCTACAGTACTACTGGCGGATAGGAGATAAAGGACTGTACAAAAACTACCCTATAATGACAAGTCGGTTCTGGAGAGGCTTACCAACAGATCTCACTCATATAGATGCGGTGTACGAGAGACCAGATGGAAAAATAGTCTTCTTTATTGGTGAGTGACGTCACATGCCGAATATATGGAGAACAACTTGTGCTAACTTGTATGTTTGCTTGTATACAGGAAATAAATATTGGCTTTTCGATGCTGACCGAATGTTGACCGGCGGTATACCAATCACAAGGCTAGGTTTGCCTCCTGATTTAAAGAAACTGGACGGTGCCATGGTGTGGGGTCACAACGGCAAAACCTACTTCTTCCAAGGAACCATGTACTGGAGGTAAGCGCGCATCAATAACCATTCAATTTTTATTCAGAGTAAATATCAACATTTTATTCAGACGTCAACGGGGGTATAAATAAAAAAAATCTTTAACAAAATTTAATAACAAAGGCTCATATTGAAAAATGTAACTTAATTAACTGTTAAAAAAATGGAAAAATAAAGATTTTTAACCATGATTATATATTTTTTTATGTTCTTTGTAATTGCTGTTCGCATGTCTTTAGATAAAATGAGGTAAAACTTATAAAGAAAGTACGTTTATTTGATTGTTAATGTGCTTGCAGGTTCGATGAGGAAACTCAGAAAGTAGAACTGGACTACCCACGTGACATGGCCATGTGGAGCGGCGTAGACTACAACATTGACGCCGTCTTCCAGTGGAAAGATGGTACGTATATGCACTATGTAACGTCAGGGTTAATTGGATAAACATTGATTTAGGCGATAAATATAGGTGAACTCAATTATGAGCCTTAAATTAGTATTAAATAAAGCTCATTTTTGCGCTCAACTGAAATAGCAGATATAGCTCATTATTCCGGAGGAAAGACGTAACAGTTACTTATTATATGGACATAATATACACCATTTAAAATTACTTTTTGAATTTTAATATGTTAATAAAATGCTTAGAAATAATGGTTGAACAACTTGAACACATAATAATTTATAAGATATAGACCAGTCCAGGTCAAATCTCACGTGATACATAGATTTTGCAACATATTATTATTGCGAGAATGTTCATGCATATTGATGATGCTATTTATATGTATGTATATGTATGTATATATCTTATATCTATGTTTAATTCTAATGGCCTTATTACAGGTGTAATAAATAAATACAAATATATAAAATATTATAATTTAATCATTCTATGTATTTTCAGTACTAAACTCTTGGTCATCGACATATTACATTATTTAAACGTTCATAGTCCCCCACCCCTAATTTAACCTATATCCATGCAGATACTTCATTTCCACTAAATTTGATGTGCACCACTTGTTGCAGGAATCACTTACTTCTTCAAGGGCAAGAGCTACTGGAAGTTCAATGACCAGAAGATGCGAGTGGAGTCTGAAGCTCCTCTTCTCTCCGCCGCTTTCTGGATGGGGTGTCCCACCGAAATGGAACAGGTTCCACGAGTAGTAATGGCCGAGAACCACGACCCCCTGGCAGTGGTCTCTTCAGCCGCCCCTGTTCGGGCATCTTGGGGGTTGCTGGTGTTGCTGCTGCTTTGCTGGACCCTGCGGCCGCCCCCGCCAAACTAGCAACCCCGTGCAAACAGACTTTAAGCATAATATATATTTATAATAAGGAACATAATTTGTGATAACCGTGATTAGTAACCCATTTAGTAAATAAACAATGATAAAAAAAGTTATAATCGAAAATATTTCAATATAAAATAATAATTGTTTTTCTTTTGCAATAATATTTTTTGTTTGTGCTTCCCGCTCGATTGCTCGATATATATGCAATACTGAAAATATTTTCACTGTGTCTATATAATTGCTTTTTTAATTCACTTTAAAATTAAAATAATTTCATAATATATAATATATGTAATATAAAAACATGATAAAACTGTGATTTATTTTCAAATTAAGACACATTTTTGCCAATGTACGTAATTCATTTTTGTGTTTTGCTACAATGGTTGCATGTTTAAAAAATGTATTATATTATATTAAATAATAAATATCCTAATATTATATTTAATGTTAGCAATCCATGACTTGTAATGTATAAAAACATAAAAACAATAATTAATAAACTCAATGTTGTGTGAAGCTAAAATCGATATATATATATGGCAAATCAATATTTAATTACAAATTTACCTATTTGGAATATAATTATTATTGGAAGCAAAATAATTTGGATCTTGCTAAGTACACACTGTGTTTACATTTAATAGCACAACTAAAAATGATCGGCATTTAAAAGCACTGACGAATAAATTTTATCCAAGCTTGACAGAAATAATATTTATTAACAATCCATCAGTATTTATTGACCAATAATGACAATTTCATCTAATATTAGTAATATTATGTCATTTGTCATACATCATCTACTGTCATCAATTTAAATCTTGTAGATCTCAATGTAATAAAAATTATAATGACATTTTTGTTTTAATATATGGCTCATTGTTTTTATAACTTTTAATCTTTTTATGTATTAGGTAATTTTATCTTATAATTTTTAATTATAAATGCCTCAATATAAAACTGGAATTAATTACTTTTTACTTTGAATTATTCTTATTATTTTTAAATAATTTATTATGTCCCTTCGTTTATCTCAGAAACATTATTGAAATAAGTTAAAACTCTGTCCATTGCGTTGAATTCGCCTTAAGGTTATGCAACTTTTTCGACATCAAAACGAAGCATGCTGCATAATTATGCAACCTACAGGGGTGAAGACAGCTGTTATAATTACCTTATAATAGTTATAATTATTACCTCGAAGTAAAATTATCTGTCATGGCAGGTAATTTTAAATTATTTCGTGGAAAATACGATATTTACGTCAATAAAAGGAAGTATATACAAAAAATGGATTCACTGTATCATCATTCACATGGCGATTTTTATCATGCGACGCGACGCGAATAATCGCACTTGCTGTAACATCCATTGGCGGCCATATTTGGCGATTAAAAGAAAAAGAGCATCGTAATTAGCGCGATTCCCGGTGAATTCGCCGCCGCATATAGGATCGTATAGGATTTCACAGCTTTTACGTCAAAATCGCGACGCATCGCCGTTTTGTCGCCATCTGAATCCGCCTTTTTTTTTTTTTTTTTTTTTTAAATATATATATATATATATATATATATATATATATATATATATATATATATATATATATATATATATATATATATATATATATATATATATTACACCCGCAGTTAATCTTTATGGTAAAAATTAATTAATAAACTTATTTTTTATAATTTATTAAAGCTCTTAATTTTTTAAGGGATTGAATTCTCTTTTTATTACAAAATAATTAAGGTATATCCGTAAAACAAAAATTAAAACAAAAATCATGCAACTGTATATTAAAGTTTCAAAATTATGCCATTTATACCTAATCAGTCAATATTTTTTAAAGCATTTATTAAATTCTCCCTAAAGGAATTATTTCTCACAAAATTTAATAATTATTTTAAATAAGCTAGGGTCATACAAAGAGACCGACAATTGGTGGAGTTAAATAAATAATTAAATTAGATTATAAATAATGAATTATATAATATTATACAATGTACAATTGTACATTATACAAATTAAATATAATACAATATTTACTATTATTATATTTATTATTATAGTTTTTTTATGACATGAATTAGCAATATCTAATATTACTACAGAAAATAATATAATTATAGTAACATTATATACAATATTACTAGTATTTTACTCTAAATGATTAATTATTTAATTTGTGCAGATTTTAGCTCATAATTGTGATTAAAAAAATGTGGAACTTAAATAAGGTACTGCATTTCAAGTGAATTTATCTGGTTTTCTCAGTAGGGCAAATTAATTGAGACTGAAAAAATATGTAAAATAAATGAGGAATAAATCATGATCGAGGCCTATTGCTTGTGTATTTTTAGTATGTATTTCATAGATGATTATAATATTATTATTATTAGTCTTTTATTAAACACAAAAAGTGTTCATACAACATAGTATTATAAATATATATTCATTATAAATTAACACTGTAATAGAACACATAAAACACACATGCAAACTATATATAATAGTTACAGAATAATAGAAAATAATAATAAAAGAATATAAAATAAAATAACAGATGATATTAACAGCCTGTTACATCATAATATATCATATATATATATATAAGCACATATATAAAACAAAATATGACATAGAAAATAAACAGAATAAAAAACTTATTGCTTAATTGCTATTCAAAATATAGACTATATGAAGTCTCCCTTGGCATAATCGCTGATAGGTTTAATTCTAGATTTACAGATATTTAAATGATATTGGCTACAATATTCATTACATAATTTACATACACAGGATTGTTCAGCTTTATGATAATTAACCAGAGGATTTACAGATTAAATTATGGAAGCCGTGAACAGCTTGGATCTATCCAATTGGGGCAGAGACACCAATGTTTACATGTCATAGCATCAGTGCTGTAAAACTCAGGATTAATATCCTGAGCTTTTTGATTCCTGACAGCTAGAAAATTGGAATATTGATCTGTCATTGGAAGTTTAAACATTTCTTTGATTTCTGTAATAAAATAATTGGAATCTATCAGAGCTATAGTTTATAAACTATAGTTTATATATAGGCCAGTCTAGTTTCGGTAAATTTTGATAATATTAAATTTTTATATCTATAGTTAGTTATATATATTAATTTTATATCTAAATATTGAAATTATTTTTTTAAGCCTTTTTTTTCAACTCACAATTAATATATTGACCAACAATCCAACACACCTTAGAATCCTCTGCTTATTGTAGCCATGGCATATGCAGTAGAAAACATACAGTAATTTAATTAATTAAGTTATTATATATAAAATATAAAAAATATATGATATGATATAAGAGAATTAAGATATTGATGCATAATAATTCATATTATTAAATAAAAAGTAAATGGTGAAATATTTTTTGGTCCAAATCCATCGAACGTTTCGATCTATATAATATAATACTCGTATATATTATAGTATATTGTATATAGCTAAATCTATTAATATATTATATAATTCTATTGAATATTTATATTATGTAAAATATATGTATAGACATATTATATATTTAGTAAAACAAAATAATGTATTAAAAATTATACTGTAGTTAAATATTATGTATATTATAGTTATCTAGTTAAAAGTTTAAACAATTATATATAACCCGGCCTCGATCGGCCAGCGATTCCTGATTATATAATAGAGGTTTAATGAGAATGCATATATATATATATATATATATATATATATATATATATATATATATATATATATATATATATATATATATAATAGTCTCAATTGCACGGGAGCCTAGCATGCAGCATGGGAGACCACAATTTTATAAAAAAATATACGGTCTCTGCTTTTTAGATTGACTTACAGCTAAGTTACAGGTATTACAGAAAAACAGAGCTGTCAAAATCTCTATTTATAATAATTTAATAATTGATTGACACGATTAATTAAGCTTAATTAAGCTTGCATGGCGAGTAATTCGAATGAAAGCTTGAATGTTCGTACATTTTGAAGTTTTGAGCGCTGGCGCTATTTTTGAGCCTCATTATTGTAAGTTTTACTCACCAGAGGACACTACCATACTGCTCGCACATGCGGGCGGGTTACATAAACAAATGCCATTTTCATTGTGTGCCAAAAATGGCGGCCATTTCCGGTCAACAGTGCTGCCCTTGGTAAAAAAGTTTATGAACTACTTGCAGAAAGCATGTTTTTAGGGGGGATAAATTGAAACCAATTCAAATAATATTAGGTAAAATATATATTTATATATATTATATAATATGTTAATTCCAATTAACAAAAAACTATAATTTTGTATAATAATGTATTCAAGAGACTCGCTTTTAATAATTTTAGAAAGTTAATTAATATATATTTTTACATGATGCACTAATTAAATTCCACATGTAAAAATTAATTAAGACAGAAAATTTAATTTACTCTGAGAATTAGTGATATATAAGTTAAGCTAGAATATTTAATATATATATATATATACTGTTTTTATTTTACCTATACTTTATACAGTAATTATTAATTAAATTAACAATCCTCTGATTGCTCGATTATCGGCGATATCTCTGAACTATAATATATATATATATTTAATATATTATACACACATATATATAGCCAGAGTAGTGTATACTTTACTTAATTATTTCACACATAATGAAGTATTTTATCCATGATTTTACATTAATTAAATATCACTTAATTGATACATTTAAAATTACCTTTCAATTTTTCCCTTATATGTAATGGAGATTTTACAATTTCATGATTTGTAATACTGTATTTTTCCCTGTATTAGAATTTTAATATATATATAATATATATATTGATTGATTGCATGGTTGGTATTTTGAGGCAATTGACACATGTTTTTGTCATGCATGCCATGTATTCCCCCGACTTGTCCTATAATTTAAACCTCAACATCAGCATATATCATACATCTATATATATATGCCATGAAAACATAGATTGTAGGAACTAATAGAATTTATAAAGAATTTTGTGTATATATATATATATATATATATATATATATATATAATAATATATATATACATACATACATATAATATTATATTTATTATTTAAAAAAAAAATCCCACATGAAAATTCTGAAAAAAAAAATGTTCTCCCTTTCATCCCCTATCAGTAGCCAAAATATCAGGTATAAAAATCCATAACTAAAGAAAAGCTTGAATTGGTACACCTGATATTTTAATTTTAGCTACTGCTTGATAGAGGGGATGTAGAGGAAAACATTTTAAATTTTTGTCATAATTTGTCATAATGTGTGGGATTTTTTTTTTTTTTTTTTTTTAACATTGAGCCTGTTACCATATTTCCCCTTAACATATATATATATATATATATATATATATATATATATATATATATGTCATAATTACAGTATATGATATTTAAGCATTCTTTACCCATGCACAGACACAATTCAAGTAATTAATATAATATATGGGATGATTGCATGAGAAAATTTAGCTAATTTTAACACACGGCAAAACCTTAAACTGCACACATTTTTGCTTCAGATATAGCTGGATGTACATGCATTTTGTTGGTATAGCCAAATTTCATTATCATTATATTAGTTTTATATTTTGTTTGTATATTATATTTATTAATTATAATTAATTATATAATGATAATGAAATTTTACTTACACCAAATTAAAGTTTCGCTGGAGATTGAAAAACAATTTTATTACATACATTAAAAACCAAACAATGTTTAACAGAAACCCACAATGCTGTAGCTGTGGGAGTACTGGAGGAACTTGCAAGGAGCCACATGTAGCGCACAGTCCCTCCACAACAGTGCTCTGCTCATCCTTATCAGCCAGGCCATCAGCTGGTGGCCGGTATGTAGTAATGGAGGAGCACAGGAACCATATAGCACCTCTTCGTCATGGTGTGCTAATACTTCAGCTCACACTCATGCAGCTGGGTCATCAGCGAGTGATAAATAACTGAAATATAACTGATAAAAAAAATAATAATAATGTTACGTATAATAATAAATGCATTTTTTTTCATCTATATAATGTTATGTATAACAGTAAAAGTTAAATAAAAAGTCATTTTAACACATTATATTAAGGCATGAAAGCAAATTCTCATTTTTTTTTTTTTTTTATGTAAAAGAAATAAACTGCATAATCCAATGCACAAAATTACAAGGAATATGTTGATTTTCTAGTACGTTACATAATACTGAAGCACACTATATATAATGATGCATTCTCATATACAGTTATATATTAATGGTCATCATGCTGATTGAAGTTTCCACATTTCCCTGGTTGAATTAGTCAAATGCTACAATATATTATGGTGGCTAAACCTATAATACTGTATGTAAAAAAACAAAACTTTTTTTTTTTTTCACTAACAATAAAAAGATTTGTTAGGGAAAATTCCTGTATGGAACTTTAGTCCAAACTGAAAAAAACAGTGAATGATGCAAGATTTATATTTTTACATCATGTTGTATAACCAAGAAAAATAAAAAAAAATAAAAAAAAAACTTCACTTTCAAGTGCAAGATGGACCTTAGACAAATGAGCATCGCGAGGCACACTGATTTGATAGATAACAATGCGCTTGTTAGGTGACGTACCATTAGCGGCAGTTTGCTGGTGGCGAAACGGTCACACATGACGGCAGCCTCGGCCAGCTTGTCGGCCTGCAGCAGAGCGAGTGACGCTTCCTTGACGAGAGACTGCAGCCCCTCTCCCCCCCTCCTGTCTGGCAAGCAGCTCGAGAAGATGCTCAGAGGCAAGAGAGAAACGCTGAAGACAAACCAAGCATTAGTTGGGTACAGCAGAGTTAAGGATTGATGTCAGTGGTATAAGAAATAGGCTTAGACAACTCTCTGAAAATTGTAGAAAACATTCATAATTCATGGAAATTATTTTTCATGAGAAATTAACTAAAATCGGAGACAATTTTGATATATTTAGCATTTTGTATTAACATTGTTTTATATATGGACTGTTGTGGCTTTTAGTCAAATCAGAATCTTCACAAGAAAAAAAAAAATAATAATACTGAAATCCTACACATTTTTTATTTTTAATTTTTTTTTTACACCACGAACTAATGAATTATATATTTTAAAGGAAAGGATAGGAATAACCAGCAAGGCCTTACCGATCGAGAAGTCACGGAAGGAGAAAATCTTGCGGTCACAGTTTCACTCGAAAAATAGTTAAATATCTACATTTTGAAGACGTTTCGCACCGTCTAGGTGCTTCATCAGTCCAGAGAGAAGTAAACTGATTTTAATAAAGTTTCTGGCTAGCTGGTTAGCGTGGAAGGGAAAGGGGAAGGCAGGGAGAGGGGAAGGTAAGGAGAGAGGTGTGGGGGGGTGGGCAAGGAAGGGAAAATGTTTTGCAAATTGGGAAATTTTTTAAATATTTACAAGGTGGGGGAAACGTATATACAAGAAGGAAAATTTATATACAAGGAGGGAAATTTTTTAATATTTACAGAGTCAAGGAATTGCCTTGCTGGCTATTCCTATCCTTTCCTTTAAAATATATATCACAACCGAAATGGTTTATTTTCCTTAAAACTAATGAATTATTATTTTTGTTATTTTGTATTTATTTTAAAAAGTTAATACCCTTGACATTATTTTACCCTTCCGGGTGTGGCCAGGCCGATATTTAGCCTTGTCAGTAAGAGTTATCTTGCGACCATGCTGGGGCTTACCAGGCTCCCAGAACCCTTTCCTGCACTGTTCTGGGCTCCTACTACCAGATTTGTGCAGCCTGCAGTGGCAGTGCAATACTGCGGGGCAGCGGAGTATAGACAGCCATAAGCTAGCTGCCTTCCTCCTATCAACTCCATAATCTAGGAATCAGTCACACCCAACTCAAGTCACGAAAAGTCTGCCGGTTTCGGGAATTGAACCGGGGACCTCTCGGACCAAAGTCAAGTGCTCTAACCACTACACTACACTGCTTCAACTAAATTAATAAATACATTTATATTTACACAATTTAAAAAATATATAATTATGTATAATAGTAAATAGATAGATAGCTAACTTTTGCAAGTAACGGCTCTGGTTTCTGATATTTTGCTTCACTAATAAAGACTTTTGTGATAATTTTACTCAGCACCGTTTTAAATTAAGTTGTACGTGAAATAAAATAAAAAAATAAAAGCTCTATATAATTATAGAAAAGAGCAATATAGAGGATTGACCTCATTTTTTTTTTTTTTTTTTTTTTTTTTCAAAACGAATAAAGGGGCATTCACAAAGTCATATTAAGGCCACATTTAAGGCTCGATAATTTAAAGCTTGATTTTAGACGTGTTTTTTCGACACAAAATTTCTGGTCTCAAATTATTGAGCCTTAAATGTGGCCTTAAGGCTTTGTGAATGCCCCTTATAGAGTTCAATAAAAGGTGCAAAGTCATGCCTCTGATTTTTTTCGGATTTTTAGAGGTCGGGAAGTATTGCTAAATAAGTGTATGGTGTCTAATCATGGGTATATACTTTATATCTAGCAAAACGACTCCTTGTTTTTAAGCTGGAGTAGTTCTAACTTCACTCACCAGGTGTCTTTCTGCAGAGTCCCTGCCTGTGTCGTGGGGTGCCATTTTGCCAATGTCCTTGAGAGGCTCGTAGGGTTGGTTACGGAAGTCTCGACCCCACTCCTCTACATGCCATCCTTGGTCATCACCTTCACGCCTGGAGATCACAAAAAAAATTGGTTTGAGAAGTAACAAGATTTGCAAAGTCAAAGCTATTCAAATGGATATGGCGTCATGTTATGTATGTATGTATTTATTTATACTGTACTGTATATTTATTTATTTACGGTGTATTTATTTATTATTTCCAGAGGAAGATGAGTATCACATCCGCAAACAAGAGGAGGTCCTTCAAGAAGCTCGTATGATGGTTCCTGAATGTCAAAGGCGTTTGGTCAAAGCTTATGAGGATTTAAAAAATTTAGTAGATGCAGAAACAGAACTCATGGGCACTCAAGAGTACACAGCAGCTAAAGATATTCTGCAAGCAGCTCAAGCTCAAATTGAGGCAGCCAACTAAGATAACAGTTTCATTCTCAATTTGCTAAAACAAAATAATAATAATAATAAAACTTTAACATTTGCATTTTACATTGATTTTTTTTTAATTCTAACATTTATGATTCCAATTAATATTTTATTTTTTTAAATATAACTAATTATTAGTGTATTTTTCTTTTTTACTTTATTATTATTTTTTTGCTATATTACTGTTAAAATTTGGCAAAAAATACATATAAGAAAACATTCCCAATGATGAACAACTCATCAGAGCGTGGCCAGCATAGCTTTAATTATGAGAACTGGCAATCTCATGCACCACCAGCATTTTCTTCACCACCCCCTTTATGTTTAAACTATTCCTGCCCTCCTCCTCAAAATTTTACTAGCCCGCCACCTACCCAGCTCTCTTGCTTTGCTCCGCCTCGATTTTCGACACCACCTGGGCCATTCTCAATGTCTCCACAAGTCCCTGGGCCTAACACTTTGTACAACACTACTGGCCCTCCCTACCTTCCTGTTGGGCCCAGCCACTTCTCTTTGCTCGCTTGTAGTCCTACCAGGCATCCCAGCCCTTGGCAACAACAAGCCAGTGAAGACAAGGCATGGGTCAGACAATGGCTACTTAAGATGAACAAGATCTCAACTGGCAAATGCAAAGAACGCTCCACAACTATCAAAGTAAGACTCCACTAAATGAGGTAGTCCTTTCACTAATGTACTAATGTTGTAATTACCATACCATATGTAGTAGTAATTCTTTAGCTTGATTGATTGGTTTGTATTTTGTGGAATTGACACATTTTGGTCATGTATGTCCCCAATTTTTTAGTTTGATTAATTATGTAAAAAACATTAAAAGCTGAAAATATTAACACTACATACATCATTTAAGATAACAATGATTTTTAATTTTATGGCCTTTATTATCATTGAGGAATTTCTTTTTAGTCTGTCGAGAGATAGGCTTTGTTCTCTCTGCTCTTAAAATGACTTGTTCTGATAGACTGAGCGTGATGTTGTGCTTTTTCCTTACTTTCTATAATCTCTAACCTGTATGAATATCTCTTTTGATAATATCCAGGGCAGTTTAATAAATTTAAACTAGCCTGTTAAATGGATACCAGGACAGCATACAATAATTTTCTCATGTTGATATGATGTTTCCTATTGACACAAAAACATTTAAAAAATGGTATTCCAGTTTTGAACAGTACCAATAATCTAGATTAATTTAATACAGTATATGTAAACTGGTTAAGTCCTCAGGCATTAGGAACTAATAATAAGAACATTGCACAGAAAAAGCAGGTGGAGCAGTGAGAGGAGTAATTGGGAGACTAGATATGCTGTGCAGTGTGGCCAAGTGACGGAACATGACGTAACATTCCTAGGCTTGGGCTCCATTGTATTAATTATTACACACTTACACTGGCGTACTTGGGACAATGTAACATGTATTTGTACTCACAATCAGTAACTTTTGATTAGGTTAAGTGTCTGATTGCCATGTATAATTAGAATAATGTATATATATGATTATAACAACTACATATACTGTATCAGTCTGGTTTGGTTTAGATCCACGAAGTGCGTCAACTGCTGGTGTCTACCTCCCGCTGCTTGCAAGAATTACGAGCGATGCAGGTTGAGATGCATCAAAACCAAGAATGTGAGCAGTCCAAGTGGGAAGAAATGGTCAACAGAACTAGTGAAATCAAGGTATACAAACTATTATTTACACTTATGCACACCTAGATACTTTCTAAAAGATATGGCTGTTAAAATAAAAATGTAGTACTGATTCCTTTTCTCTATTTGTGATTTTATATTATGCTGAAGACTCTCTTGACAGTCAAAATGTGATTGCTTTTATAATAATAATAAGAATATTTACTTAAAGCCATGGCCATCATGGGTTCGAGGAACATTGTATCTGTCTGAAAAGATGAAACTGTAACTACAATAGCATAGATAAATAGAGTATGCCTTTTCAAATAAATTGGTTGGTTGGTTACCAATGGCGGAACTTGTTTTTCAACATTGTTCACAGTGCTCTCTGAGGCTCCTAATACCCAGTCTGCACGCCAGACAGTTAATTACCGTTTCTAAGTGGGGCACGTATGTTGTTTGCACAACATTCCGCGGTTTCAATCACCCCAACGGAGTATAGACAGCCGTAAGCTGCCTTCCTCCTACCAACTCTTTCATCTAGTAGCCAGTCGCACCCATCCCAAATCGCGAAAAGTTTGCCGCATTCGGGATTTGAACCGGGGACCTCTCGGACGAGAGCCAAGTGTACTAACCACTACACCAAAGAGCTGGTTTTGTGAATGTATCAGGAAAAGTAAGGAGAGCACTAGTCTAGTTGTTCCTAAACAATTTATTTTCCTGAATACATACTGTACATGACAATATCCACAAATAGTAGTATTTAGTAACCAGGCTGCGGTATTGAGGCTAATATTTAACATTACAGAACAAACTCATGCTGCTGACTTCTCGCCTTGATGATGCCAAAAAAAACATGAAGACTCTACCACTGATGCTAACACGGAGAGCAGCCAAGCGACGTGCTCAGCAAAGACGCAGGGCAGAGCTGAAGCGTGATCAGGAGGCACGGGAAGCCAGCAGGCAGGCAAAGCACCTGTATATTGACGAGTGGAGGCGACAGAGACAGGATGAAGTAGAAAGAGCCAAGCGGGTCAGTAATTAACCTACGTTATTTCTACTGAATTAATTATCTATAATGTTTATATTTAATTTACTAGTGCTTTAAGCATGTAAATTTTGTCAGGTTTAATGTCACTGTTATTCCAACCAATTACAATATTGTATTTTTCTATAGGAAAATATAATATTCATGCACCCAGTTTATTGTGTTTAAAAATAAAAGGAAATATGTTTTTTCTTTCTTACTTGCTGCCAATAATTTAAAGGACGAATCCGTGGGTTTATCAATGTATTTTATATCTAAAATACTGTAATCGTAAAACTGAATAATTATAATGGCATTAAAATATTGATAAGTTTTTCGTAGCCTAGAAAAAAAATTGTTTATTTGTTAACTATATCAAAATAGTTAACAAACAAATGTGGCAACTGCGCATTGTACTGGACGGATATAGCAGTTGCGCGCGCACTCTGTTAACTAATACATACAACAGGGTTGCCACATGCATATTAGTTAACAAGTTAACAGTTTTTTTTCTAGACTACGAAAAACCTATCAATATTTTAATTCCCCTATAATTATGCAGTTTTACGATTAGTTTAAATGGAAAATACGTTGTTAAACCCACGGATACGTCCTTTAAGGACAACTTAAAACAGTCTACCAAAAATTGCTTAAAGCAATTTAATGTTAGTGACGTTATTGGTTGCAGGAGGAAGACACTCGTCGCGAGGCAGACGCGGTTCTAGGGGAGGTTCACCGAAAGCAAGTTGAGGGTCGACGTTGGCAGCAACTTCTAGGAGGCCTCGCCAAGCTGCGTCAGCTCAGAGCGCAAGCAGCAGCAGACAGAGGATTGCGACCATCCCAGCACGAAGACGAGTGCTTTGAAAAAGTCACAGGTGAGCCACAAGATTCAGGGCATGGCTTAGCTCATTGAAGTTTCCTTGCTCTGATATTTTGGAAAATAAAAGAGACAAAAGAACTGAGTGGTGGGGGAGATGGAAAGCAAACCCACCCATAGACCATGTAACCTCCCTAAGCCACAAGTGTTTGGGGGTCAGGATAAACTTTTCAAACTACCCCCTTATCTATGCCACTGGCTCAGATTCCACTTCATTAACAATTGACCTCAGGTACTATGCGAGTCAAAGGAAATTTCTGTCAGACGGAATCAAATGAAGATGAAAAATCAGATGAAAAATTTGATAATGCTCTAAAACTCGATTGCTTATGGTTTGAGCAGATTCAAGGGGGCGGTTTCCTCCCAACAGCTCCATTTCCGGTTCCCGTCCATAAGGCCAATGTTAAACTTTTACCTCAGTTTTCTCAAAATTGATTAGACGGATCCACTTCAAAATTTACATGCCACCTATTGATGGTGAGTTCTAAGTTCTCTGTAAAGTACAAATCTTGTAGCATTTAAGGGAGCCGATTCCGAGATCTCAATCAACTGAGGTCAATCCTTAATTAAATTTAATCAGCTTCATTTTAGTTATTGTTATGTTCATGTTTAGTTTTACTATTTTTATTTATTTTTGTTTTTAATCAAACCCTATTGGGTACTTCTATTTACTAATTACATACTACTTTCAAACCCCGAACCTTCCGAAACCCTAACTTGAGCGTTTTTCGGGCTCTTCTGGAACGGGGGCGGCCACGGCCTTACAAATCCATCCCGGCACTTGCCTGCAGCTGAGGAAAACATGCTAGGGAGGGTGTTCGTGAGACACAGTGGGAAGTAAGAAACATTTGTTAAGAAAAAACCAGCAGGGCATTTAATGATGTGTTTCAACAGTAAATTACAACAGGTTCGTTGTGTATAGAAATGCCTTGCTAGAAAATATGAAGTCATCAGAAAACAGTAAACACCAATCTTTTAGTATCTTTTTCTCTGTTTTTCCTTCAGCTGTGGGATGTGGTTGCATAGCTGCAGATCTCACACCAATTTTAATAATTTTATTTCTAGCTAAAATAAGAACACAGTACTGAATTCTTTTAATAAATCACCACAATTACTATGGCAGCTACAGCTCTGCAGATACATATGTATGCATATGCACACTGTATGCCATGGCATGTGTACTAATAAAAACATCCCACAAATTGCACATTTCAGTCTTTTAGTGACATATATATTCTAGCCTACTATGTAGTTACAGACTGTCCTTCTATTTTGGATACACATTACCCAATTTACTGTAAAATAAGTCAATAATTTTATAAGCATTAACTTTCTTAAAAACGGCAATTTGGAAAAATGAGCCAGAAGTTGCCAAAAACCTTTACCTTTTAAAACGCTCTAGATCGAAAAAGCTCAGGCAGTAAATTTCGATGTAAATGATGTACAAGTATAACTACAGTAGTATTTAAGTCTCAGTATAATAGAGGATATTCTCTAGTTCTAGTTAAGTGTAAATTTTTTTAACAGTAGGGGCAAGTAAATAATCCACAAGTATGCATATTGATGAAAGAGTGATAAGCCATTTGCACACCGTGAACTTTGCTAGCTTGGTTATTGACGAAAAACATTACACTTCTTATAAAAAACATAATACTCACATTTAATATGTTTTATTTTCTTGATATTTGTATCTCTTTTAAAGGCAGCAGCGAGAAAAACACTACATATTTAATAAAACGAGACTCGGCAGACTTGGCTTCTCTCCGAACAGCTGTGCGATAATTTTGGCGCCAAGTTAACTGTTACGCCCCTTAACCGAAATTTTTCGAACAATTTCGATAATAACTTTTTTCGGACAAAATGGCAAGAAAAATGTTTCAACCAATAGTTACACAGAATTTAATAATAAATCGTTTGGTGCAAAATTCATTTTTATTGCTTTAGTAATAAAGAAATCATTGAAAAATAGAAAACGGCATTTTAAGCTTGACTGCACATTGAAGACAATTCTTCTAGACTAAAACCAAAAACGCATAATCATCTCATTTTAGTAATTCATGGACCAGAGCTCTGAAATGTGTTAAAATGTGTTCTTTTTAATTATTTCTTCAAATGTAAGTACTAAATTTTAATGATAGTCTTCACAAGAATAAAAAATCAGCAATTTAAAATAATGTATTTTTGCAGTGAGGCTATACCGCAATATCTCAATATTATTTTTTTCAATTTTTTTTTTAATTCAGCAGTTTTCAAATGATATTCAGTGTTAGTAAAGCTCTTTATAACTTAACACGTTATGTGGTTGCTGATTTAAGTAGCTGATTGATTGTAAAAGGCTTTATTTTGTATATAATTACTGACTCATAAAATAAATAGATCCCTTAAAGGGATACAGGCCTCAAATTACAAATTAGACAGACATTAAGTGTTGCTCGAGTTTATAATAAACATTCGTATTATTTTTACATGCGCGCGGTGCGTCTGTGCGAAGTCGCGCTACAAAGAAAGTCCTTGCTGACGTCACAACTCACAGCTAGCACCGATTAGCATTGAGTTGTGACGTCATCAAGGACTTCATGACGTCATCAAGGACTAAATTTCTTACTATGAACTGCGACTTCGCACGGATGCATCACGCGTGGAAATAAATGATGCGAATGTTGATTATATACTCTAAACCCACTTGGTGACTATCTAATTTGTCATTTGAGGCCTGTATGCCTTTAAAAATTGCGCGTCTAAATTGTCTAGCGGGTCGAGCGGGTTGCCTAACTTCGATTTAGTTTCCTGAAGAGGCGGTTAAGCTTCTGTACAGTAGCGCACTCTGACGAGTAAAAGTTGAAGTAATTAGTACCATTTACTACCAGCGCCCCCGCTGTTATGTCACGTCATTAAAAGTAGAGCTTCATTTGTTTTTGTGGCACACGATGAAAATGGCATTTGTTTGGTAGGCCCATGCGGGCCATTCGGACCGTGCATAACTTAGCTCCAAATCACCTCCACGCCAGCTCCAAAGAATTGTGACGTCACGGAAAAGTACAACCCTCGCACATTGATCTTGAATGTATTTTAAAACGTTAATAGGCCATATGTCCTTAAAGTGTTCCACCGCCATCTGTGAGTGGCGCTGCAACTCCGTGTACATTGAGGAGGTGTTTTTGCGAAACAATGTGTTACGAAGATGGGGGGAAAATTTTGTGAACCGCGAGGAAGGTACGAAAGAAGATAAAAAGTTAACATTTTTCACTGCCAAAGCGTGGTACATATCTTCTAGTTTGCTTCAGTACAATTGTTTTCACCCTAGCACTGCTCAATTCCAAGGACTAGCGAGATAAAGAGAGCTACCTCGAGAATTTTTAGTCGCCGCAGCTCCGCGCTGGCTCCGCCCGCTCCGCGGCTGGCTGCTCCGCTCCGCTGCTCCTGCTGCTGGTTGCGCTCGGAGCCGCTCGGGTCTCCTCGGCTCCGCCCTCGTGGTGTTGCTGCTGGTGCTGGCGGTCGCTGGCGGTGTTGTGGGGGCGAGGCGGCCGGCAGCGGCTGCTGCTTTCTGTCTGCGGGACGGTTGCGATGAATAGTGTCGCGTAAAAGGTTATTTAATTTTAAATAATAATAAAGAATTAAAATAACTTCAGCAATATAATATTATACAATATACAGGTCGCATACTTTTATTAACCTCTCGACATTGTCATACTCGCGGGCTCGCGGTAATATAGCGCGCGGGACCTGCTCCCACAAGCAATCATGCCGCAACACGGCTGCAGCACGATGATGCACCAGCTCACGCGCGTGACCATTGCTCGTCGGTACTGCAGTTTACTTCCCCCTTTATCCTTGACCGGTATTAAAAAAATATATATATCAACGAGAATCTAAAGCCGGTATTGCACGATACAATTTTTCTAACTATTGCATACAATTTTTTTCTTTCAAGAAAACTTGAATTCCATTTGTTATTTGTATGGATCGAGTTCAGTTTTCTTAAAAAAAAAATTGTATGCAATAGTTAGAAAAATTGTATCGTGTAATACCGGCTTAAGGAATAATAATTACAAAGAAATACTGAATTAATTAAGTTGCTGGAAAATAATATATTTAATATGAGTAACTCTAGCTAGTAAATATAATTAAATAATCGAACAATAATATAACATAGAAGCACGTACCTGCATTAAAATTTATCTTTTCTCTCTCCTATAACAATGACCTAACTCACAGACCAAGCTTGTTATATCATAATATACAGTCATATATAATATATATAGCATCTAACGGATTATAAAATGAAGCAAAAATTACGTTGTTGCTTTTCTTCCGATATACAAACAGTTATATTGTTTAAAAAAAAGCACCATATAACATACTTATACAAGGGATATTTTTCATCATGCAGTTTATATATATATAAATATTATATTATTATATTATTATATATATTATATTTTATATTTGGTGTTACCACCAAAAACCGAATTCGGGCAAAAGCCGAAAAAAATGAGCAAAACTAGTTTTGAGCATCAAGTTAAGCTCAAAACCCGAAGTAAGATTTTATTTCGTCTTTTGAGCAAAATTTGAGCAAAACTAGTTTTGCTCATTTTTCAAAGACAATTTATTTTAAATTTTGAACTTGAGTGGAATTAAGCGTTCACCATATGAAGCCCTCTTTGGCCACCCACAACGAAAAGGGTTGACAGATAATTCTTTATAGAGGTCTGCATGGGCCGGATTTTCGAGGCCTGACCTGGCCCGATCCGTTCGGATGGTTGCTAGGCCCGGCCCGAGCCAGTGATGCTTCACAATGCGGCCCGGCCGTAGTTCAACCTCATGCAGCTCGCCTTTTTATTATAGTGCTTTTCAACCCATTAAAAACTAAGAAAAAGTCGTTTTAGATGTTTTTTTTTTCTTATTTGGGTCCCTTCTTCCTCTTTCCTTAGCAAAATAATAATAATAAATAATAATAATAATAAAGGGCTTTATTTATAAAAAAGGCGTAGTCAGGACTAGACAGTCCTATCAACTAAACCCAAAACATCATAAAATACAATACAACAACAACACAACAACAAAAATCACTTTTGAAATTTTGAGAAAAAGCTAGGCCCGGCCCGTCCCGTTCGCAGAGTTAGGCGAATTAAGGGAGAAATTGGAAAAATTGAAGCTTTTATTAGGGGGCATACATGACCAAAATGTGTCAATTGCCCCAAAATACCAACCAATTAATCAAAACTTTTATTCAATCAAACAAATAGCAACAAATAAATAAATGCAACAATAAATAAATTAATAAATATTTAAATAAGTATTTAAATAACTACAGCAAAGAATAAGTAAAAAATAAATATATTATTCCGAAGAAAATAAAAAATAAAGAACATGCAGCTGTCACAAAATAAAAAATAAATTGTCTTTGAAAAATGAGCAAAACTAGTTTTGTTCAAATTTTGCTCAAAAGCCGAAATAAAATCTTACTTCGAGTTTTGATCATAAATTGATACGCAAAACTAGTTTTTTTCAAATGGAAATGAACAAAAGCCGATGTAAAAATCTTCATCGGGTTTTGCTCATTTCGACTTGAGCAAAACTAGTTTTGAGCATTAAGTTAAGCTCAATTAAAACCCGAAGTAATCGATTATTTCGGGTTTTGAGCTTAACTTGATGCTCAAAACTAGTTTTGCTCATTTTTTTCGGCTTTTGCCCGAATTCGGTTTTTCGTGGTAACACCAAATATAAAATATATAAAAATATAATTTAATAATATAATATTTATATATATAAACTGTATGATGAAAAATATCCCTTGTATAAGTATGTTATATGGTGCTTTTTTTTTTAAACAATATAACTGTTTGTATATCGGAAGAAAAACAACAACGTATATATTTTTTGCTTCATTTTATAATCCGTTAGATGCTATATATATTATATATGACTGTATATTATGATATAACATGCATGGTCTGTGAGGTAGGTCATTGTTATAGGAGAGAGAAAAGATAAATTTTAATGCAGGTACGTGCTTCTATGTTATATATTATTGTTCGATTATTAATTATATTTACTAGCTAGAGTTACTCATATTAAATATATTATTTTCCAGCAACTTAATTAATTCAGTATTTCTTTATAATTATTATTCCTTAAAGTAAAGTGCGCGCTTATAGAAAAAAAAGTTAAGTTAGTATTTTCTAAAAATAGTTCAAGTAGTCCTCCATATATATATCAAACCAAAATTCAAAAAATTCTATCTCAAATAGGTTTGCCAGAAAAAAATTCCAAAGTCAGAGTGAACGCGTCGCTTAACATGGGGCCTTACCTGACAAAACCCCTCGAATATCTCGAAAAAATACACCGTTAGGTGGTATGAAAAAAATATAGTGATGTTCTATGACCCAAGCTTTAACCAAAAACCGATTAAAAAAATTTCTCTCGAATCCATTTTTCCGTAAAAAAATCAAGAAAATCTACCATGTTAATTCCCATAAGATTTTTTATTATTTTTTTACGGAAAAATGAATTCGAGAGAAATTTTTTGTAATCGGTTTTTGGTTAAAGCTTGGGTCATAGAACATCACTATATTTTTTTCATACCACCTAACGGTGTATTTTTTCGAGATATTCGAGGGTTTTTGTCAGGTAAGGCCCCATATATGTTAAGCGACGCGTTCACTCTGACTTTGGAATTTTTTCCTGGCAAACCTATTTGAGATAGAATTTTTTTAATTTTGGTTTGATATGGAGGACTACTTGAGCTATTTTTAGAAAATACTAACTCAACTTTTTTTTCTAGCGCGCACTTTACTTTAAGCCGGTCGTATTACACGATACAATTTTTCTAACTATTGCATACAATTTTTTTTTTAAGAAAACTGAACTCGATCCATACAAATAACAAATGGAATTCAAGTTTTCTTGAAAGAAAAAAATTGTATGCAATAGTTAGAAAAATTGTATCGTGCAATACCGGCTTTAGATTCTCGTTGATATATATATTTTTTTAATACCAGTCAAGGATAAAGGGGGAAGTAAACTGCAGTACCGACGAGCAATGGTCACGCGCGTGAGCTGGTGCATCATCGTGCTGCAGCCGTGTGGCGGCATGATTGCTTGTGGGAGCAGGTCCCGCGCGCTATATTACCGCGAGCCCGCGAGTATGACAATGTCGAGAGGTTAATAAAAGTATGCGACCTGTATATTGTATAATATTATATTGCTGAAGTTATTTTAATTCTTTATTATTATTTAAAATTAAATAACCTTTTACGCGACACTATTCATCGCAACCGTCCCGCAGACAGAAAGCAGCAGCCGCTGCCGGCCGCCTCGCCCCCACAACACCGCCAGCGACCGCCAGCACCAGCAGCAACACCACGAGGGCGGAGCCGAGGAGACCCGAGCGGCTCCGAGCACAACCAGCAGCAGGAGCAGCAGAGCAGCCAGCCGCGGAGCGGGCGGAGCCAGCGCGGAGCTGCGGCGACTAAAAATTCTCGAGGTAGCTCTCTTTATCTCGCTAGTCCTTGGAATTGAGCAGTGCTAGGGTGAAAACAATTGTACTGAAGCAAACTAGAAGATATGTACCACGCTTTGGCAGTGAAAAATGTTAACTTTTTATCTTCTTTCGTACCTTCCTCGCGGTTCACAAAATTTTCCCCCCATCTTCGTAACACATTGTTTCGCAAAAACACCTCCTCACTGTACACGGAGTTGCAGCGCAACTCACAGATGGCGGTGGAACACTTTAAGGACATATGGCCTATTCTCGGGTTAAATGGATTATTAACGACCTGTAGACTGAATATAAATAGTATTTATAACATTTAAGTGTCATTTATAAAAATTCTATGATTATTTATTAAGAAATTAGCCGAAATTAGCTTAACTAAAAAATTAAAGGCGGCAAAAATTTAAATGCCATGTCGGAGCTTTTATTAATTAAATTTTAAAAGTTGTTGAGCTCATTATTTAATTTCTAGGGAACGAAGTGTACGTCGTGCCGGTTACTAACACATCACAGATTATAGGTAACAACATCCTTTAAATGAATCCGTAAAAAAATTTGATGAAACCAGGGGATAAAGGAACAATTTTGTCTTGGAGGTGGAAATTTATTAAAAAAATCAACGATCCTCGGTATAAAAAAATTTCTAGGGAACGAAATAAACGTCGTGCCGGTTACTGACACATCACAGATTATAGGTAACAACATCCTTTAAATGAATCCGTAAAAAAAATTGATGAAACCAGGGGATAAAGGAACAATTTTGACTTGGAGGTGGAAATTTAATAAAAAAAAATCAACGATCCTCGGTATAAAAAAATTTCTAGGGAACGAAGTGTACGTCGTGCCGGTTACTGACACATCACAAATTATAGGAAACAACAACCTTTAAATGAATCCGTAAAAAAATTTGATGAAACCAGGGGATAAAGGAACAATTTTGTCTTGGAGGTGGAAATTTATTAAAAAAATCAACGATCCTCGGTATAAAAAAATTTCTAGGGAACGAAATAAACGTCGTGCCGGTTACTGACACATCACAGAATATAGGTAACAACATCCTTTAAATGAATCCGTAAAAAAATTTGATGAAACCAGGGGATAAAGGAACAATTTTGACTTGGAGGTGGAAATTTAATAAAAAAAATCAACGATCCTCGGTATAAAAAAATTTCTAGGGAACGAAGTGTACGTCGTGCCGGTTACTGACACATCACAGATTATAGGTAACAACATCCTTTAAATGAATCCGTAAAAAAATTTGATGAAACCAGGGGATAAAGGAACAATTTTGTCTTGGAGGTGGAAATTTATTAAAAAAATCAACGATCCTCGGTATAAAAAAATTTCTAGGGAACGAAATAAACGTCGTGCCAGTTACTGACACATCACAGATTATAGGTAACAACATCTTTTAAATGAATCCGTAAAAAAATTTGATGAAACCAGGGGATAAAGGAACAATTTTGACTTGGAGGTGGAAATTTAATAAAAAAATCAACGATCCTCGGTATAAAAAAATTTCTAGGGAACGAAGTGTACGTCGTGCCGGTTACTGACACATCACAGATTATAGGTAACAACATCCTTTAAATGAATCCGTAAAAAAATTTGATGAAACCAGGGGATAAAGGAACAATTTTGTCTTGGAGGTGGAAATTTATTAAAAAAATCAACGATCCTCGGTATAAAAAAATTTCTAGGGAACGAAATAAACGTCGTGCCGGTTACTGACACATCACAGAATATAGGTAACAACATCCTTTAAATGAATCCGTAAAAAAATTTGATGAAACCAGGGGATAAAGGAACAATTTTGACTTGGAGGTGGAAATTTAATAAAAAAAATCAACGATCCTCGGTATAAAAAAATTTCTAGGGAACGAAGTGTACGTCGTGCCGGTTACTGACACATCACAGATTATAGGTAACAACATCCTTTAAATGAATACGTAAAAAAATTTGATGAAACCAGGGGATAAAGGAACAATTTTGTCTTGGAGGTGGAAATTTATTAAAAAAATCAACGATCCTCGGTATAAAAAAATTTCTAGGGAACGAAATAAACGTCGTGCCAGTTACTGACACATCACAGATTATAGGTAACAACATCTTTTAAATGAATCCGTAAAAAAATTTGATGAAACCAGGGGATAAAGGAACAATTTTGACTTGGAGGTGGAAATTTAATAAAAAAATCAACGATCCTCGGTATAAAAAAATTTCTAGGGAACGAAGTGTACGTCGTGCCGGTTACTGACACATCACAGATTATAGGTAACAACATCCTTTAAATGAATCCGTAAAAAAATTTGATGAAACCAGGGGATAAAGGAACAATTTTGTCTTGGAGGTGGAAATTTATTAAAAAAATCAACGATCCTCGGTATAAAAAAATTTCTAGGGAACGAAATAAACGTCGTGCCGGTTACTGACACATCACAGAATATAGGTAACAACATCCTTTAAATGAATCCGTAAAAAAATTTGATGAAACCAGGGGATAAAGGAACAATTTTGACTTGGAGGTGGAAATTTAATAAAAAAAATCAACGATCCTCGGTATAAAAAAATTTCTAGGGAACGAAGTGTACGTCGTGCCGGTTACTGACACATCACAGATTATAGGTAACAACATCCTTTAAATGAATCCGTAAAAAAATTTGAATAAACCAGGGGATAAAGGAACAATTTTGTCTTGGAGGTGGAAATTTATTAAAAAAATCAACGATCCTCGGTATAAAAAAATTTCTAGGGAACGAAATAAACGTCGTGCCAGTTACTGACACATCACAGATTATAGGTAACAACATCTTTTAAATGAATCCGTAAAAAAATTTGATGAAACCAGGGGATAAAGGAACAATTTTGACTTGGAGGTGAAAATTTAATAAAAAAATCAACGATCCTCGGTATAAAAAAATTTCTAGGGAACGAAGTGTACGTCGTGCCGGTTACTGACACATCACAGATTATAGGTAACAACATCTTTTAAATGAATCCGTAAAAAAATTTGATGAAACCAGGGGATAAAGGAACAATTTTGTCTTGGAGGTGGAAATTTATTAAAAAAATCAACGATCCTCGGTATAAAAAAATTTCTAGGGAACGAAATAAACGTCGTGCCGGTTACTGACACATCACAGAATATAGGTAACAACATCCTTTAAATGAATCCGTAAAAAAATTTGATGAAACCAGGGGATAAAGGAACAATTTTGACTTGGAGGTGGAAATTTAATAAAAAAAATCAACGATCCTCGGTATAAAAAAATTTCTAGGGAACGAAGTGTACGTCGTGCCGGTTACTGACACATCACAGATTATAGGTAACAACATCCTTTAAATGAATCCGTAAAAAAATTTGATGAAACCAGGGGATAAAGGAACAATTTTGTCTTGGAGGTGGAAATTTATTAAAAAAATCAACGATCCTCGGTATAAAAAAATTTCTAGGGAACGAAATAAACGTCGTGCCAGTTACTGACACATCACAGATTATAGGTAACAACATCTTTTAAATGAATCCGTAAAAAAATTTGATGAAACCAGGGGATAAAGGAACAATTTTGACTTGGAGGTGGAAATTTAATAAAAAAATCAACGATCCTCGGTATAAAAAAATTTCTAGGGAACGAAGTGTACGTCGTGCCGGTTACTGACACATCACAGATTATAGGTAACAACATCCTTTAAATGAATCCGTAAAAAAATTTGATGAAACCAGGGGATAAAGGAACAATTTTGTCTTGGAGGTGGAAATTTATTAAAAAAATCAACGATCCTCGGTATAAAAAAATTTCTAGGGAACGAAATAAACGTCGTGCCGGTTACTGACACATCACAGAATATAGGTAACAACATCCTTTAAATGAATCCGTAAAAAAATTTGATGAAACCAGGGGATAAAGGAACAATTTTGACTTGGAGGTGGAAATTTAATAAAAAAAATCAACGATCCTCGGTATAAAAAAATTTCTAGGGAACGAAGTGTACGTCGTGCCAGTTACTGACACATCACAAATTATAGGTAACAACATCCTTTAAATGAATCCGTAAAAAAATTTGATGAAACCAGGGGATAAAGGAACAATTTTGTCTTGGAGGTGGAAATTTATTAAAAAAATCAACGATCCTCGGTATAAAAAAATTTCTAGGGAACGAAATAAACGTCGTGCCGGTTACTGACAAATCACAGATTATAGGTAACAACATCTTTTAAATGAATCCGTAAAAAAATTTGATGAAACCAGGGGATAAAGGAACAATTTTGACTTGGAGGTTGAAATTTAATAAAAAAAATCAACGATCCTCGGTATAAAAAAATTTCTAGGGAACGAAGTGTACGTCGTGCCGGTTACTGACACATCACAGATTATAGGTAACAACATCCTTTAAATGAATCCGTAAAAAAATTTGATGAAACCAGGGGATAAAGGAACAATTTTGTCTTGGAGGTGGAAATTTATTAAAAAAATCAACGATCCTCGGTATAAAATAATTTCTAGGGAACGAAGTGTACGTCGTGCCGGTTACTAACACATCACAGATTATAGGTAACAACATCCTTTAAATGAATCCGTAAAAAAATTTGATGAAACCAGGGGATAAAGGAACAATTTTGTCTTGGAGGTGGAAATTTATTAAAAAAATCAACGATCCTCGGTATAAAAAAATTTCTAGGGAACGAAATAAACGTCGTGCCGGTTACTGACACATCACAGATTATAGGTAACAACATCCTTTAAATGAATCCGTAAAAAAAATTGATGAAACCAGGGGATAAAGGAACAATTTTGACTTGGAGGTGGAAATTTAATAAAAAAAAATCAACGATCCTCGGTATAAAAAAATTTCTAGGGAACGAAGTGTACGTCGTGCCGGTTACTGACACATCACAAATTATAGGAAACAACAACCTTTAAATGAATCCGTAAAAAAATTTGATGAAACCAGGGGATAAAGGAACAATTTTGTCTTGGAGGTGGAAATTTATTAAAAAAATCAACGATCCTCGGTATAAAAAAATTTCTAGGGAACGAAATAAACGTCGTGCCGGTTACTGACACATCACAGAATATAGGTAACAACATCCTTTAAATGAATCCGTAAAAAAATTTGATGAAACCAGGGGATAAAGGAACAATTTTGACTTGGAGGTGGAAATTTAATAAAAAAAATCAACGATCCTCGGTATAAAAAAATTTCTAGGGAACGAAGTGTACGTCGTGCCGGTTACTGACACATCACAGATTATAGGTAACAACATCCTTTAAATGAATCCGTAAAAAAATTTGATGAAACCAGGGGATAAAGGAACAATTTTGTCTTGGAGGTGGAAATTTATTAAAAAAATCAACGATCCTCGGTATAAAAAAATTTCTAGGGAACGAAATAAACGTCGTGCCAGTTACTGACACATCACAGATTATAGGTAACAACATCTTTTAAATGAATCCGTAAAAAAATTTGATGAAACCAGGGGATAAAGGAACAATTTTGACTTGGAGGTGGAAATTTAATAAAAAAATCAACGATCCTCGGTATAAAAAAATTTCTAGGGAACGAAGTGTACGTCGTGCCGGTTACTGACACATCACAGATTATAGGTAACAACATCCTTTAAATGAATCCGTAAAAAAATTTGATGAAACCAGGGGATAAAGGAACAATTTTGTCTTGGAGGTGGAAATTTATTAAAAAAATCAACGATCCTCGGTATAAAAAAATTTCTAGGGAACGAAATAAACGTCGTGCCGGTTACTGACACATCACAGAATATAGGTAACAACATCCTTTAAATGAATCCGTAAAAAAATTTGATGAAACCAGGGGATAAAGGAACAATTTTGACTTGGAGGTGGAAATTTAATAAAAAAAATCAACGATCCTCGGTATAAAAAAATTTCTAGGGAACGAAGTGTACGTCGTGCCGGTTACTGACACATCACAGATTATAGGTAACAACATCCTTTAAATGAATACGTAAAAAAATTTGATGAAACCAGGGGATAAAGGAACAATTTTGTCTTGGAGGTGGAAATTTATTAAAAAAATCAACGATCCTCGGTATAAAAAAATTTCTAGGGAACGAAATAAACGTCGTGCCAGTTACTGACACATCACAGATTATAGGTAACAACATCTTTTAAATGAATCCGTAAAAAAATTTGATGAAACCAGGGGATAAAGGAACAATTTTGACTTGGAGGTGGAAATTTAATAAAAAAATCAACGATCCTCGGTATAAAAAAATTTCTAGGGAACGAAGTGTACGTCGTGCCGGTTACTGACACATCACAGATTATAGGTAACAACATCCTTTAAATGAATCCGTAAAAAAATTTGATGAAACCAGGGGATAAAGGAACAATTTTGTCTTGGAGGTGGAAATTTATTAAAAAAATCAACGATCCTCGGTATAAAAAAATTTCTAGGGAACGAAATAAACGTCGTGCCGGTTACTGACACATCACAGAATATAGGTAACAACATCCTTTAAATGAATCCGTAAAAAAATTTGATGAAACCAGGGGATAAAGGAACAATTTTGTCTTGGAGGTGGAAATTTATTAAAAAAATCAACGATCCTCGGTATAAAAAAATTTCTAGGGAACGAAATAAACGTCGTGCCGGTTACTGACACATCACAGAATATAGGTAACAACATCCTTTAAATGAATCCGTAAAAAAATTTGATGAAACCAGGGGATAAAGGAACAATTTTGACTTGGAGGTGGAAATTTAATAAAAAAAATCAACGATCCTCGGTATAAAAAAATTTCTAGGGAACGAAGTGTACGTCGTGCCGGTTACTGACACATCACAGATTATAGGTAACAACATCCTTTAAATGAATCCGTAAAAAAATTTGAATAAACCAGGGGATAAAGGAACAATTTTGTCTTGGAGGTGGAAATTTATTAAAAAAATCAACGATCCTCGGTATAAAAAAATTTCTAGGGAACGAAATAAACGTCGTGCCAGTTACTGACACATCACAGATTATAGGTAACAACATCTTTTAAATGAATCCGTAAAAAAATTTGATGAAACCAGGGGATAAAGGAACAATTTTGACTTGGAGGTGAAAATTTAATAAAAAAATCAACGATCCTCGGTATAAAAAAATTTCTAGGGAACGAAGTGTACGTCGTGCCGGTTACTGACACATCACAGATTATAGGTAACAACATCTTTTAAATGAATCCGTAAAAAAATTTGATGAAACCAGGGGATAAAGGAACAATTTTGTCTTGGAGGTGGAAATTTATTAAAAAAATCAACGATCCTCGGTATAAAAAAATTTCTAGGGAACGAAATAAACGTCGTGCCGGTTACTGACACATCACAGAATATAGGTAACAACATCCTTTAAATGAATCCGTAAAAAAATTTGATGAAACCAGGGGATAAAGGAACAATTTTGACTTGGAGGTGGAAATTTAATAAAAAAAATCAACGATCCTCGGTATAAAAAAATTTCTAGGGAACGAAGTGTACGTCGTGCCGGTTACTGACACATCACAGATTATAGGTAACAACATCCTTTAAATGAATCCGTAAAAAAATTTGATGAAACCAGGGGATAAAGGAACAATTTTGTCTTGGAGGTGGAAATTTATTAAAAAAATCAACGATCCTCGGTATAAAAAAATTTCTAGGGAACGAAATAAACGTCGTGCCAGTTACTGACACATCACAGATTATAGGTAACAACATCTTTTAAATGAATCCGTAAAAAAATTTGATGAAACCAGGGGATAAAGGAACAATTTTGACTTGGAGGTGGAAATTTAATAAAAAAATCAACGATCCTCGGTATAAAAAAATTTCTAGGGAACGAAGTGTACGTCGTGCCGGTTACTGACACATCACAGATTATAGGTAACAACATCCTTTAAATGAATCCGTAAAAAAATTTGATGAAACCAGGGGATAAAGGAACAATTTTGTCTTGGAGGTGGAAATTTATTAAAAAAATCAACGATCCTCGGTATAAAAAAATTTCTAGGGAACGAAATAAACGTCGTGCCGGTTACTGACACATCACAGAATATAGGTAACAACATCCTTTAAATGAATCCGTAAAAAAATTTGATGAAACCAGGGGATAAAGGAACAATTTTGACTTGGAGGTGGAAATTTAATAAAAAAAATCAACGATCCTCGGTATAAAAAAATTTCTAGGGAACGAAGTGTACGTCGTGCCAGTTACTGACACATCACAAATTATAGGTAACAACATCCTTTAAATGAATCCGTAAAAAAATTTGATGAAACCAGGGGATAAAGGAACAATTTTGTCTTGGAGGTGGAAATTTATTAAAAAAATCAACGATCCTCGGTATAAAAAAATTTCTAGGGAACGAAATAAACGTCGTGCCGGTTACTGACAAATCACAGATTATAGGTAACAACATCTTTTAAATGAATCCGTAAAAAAATTTGATGAAACCAGGGGATAAAGGAACAATTTTGACTTGGAGGTTGAAATTTAATAAAAAAAATCAACGATCCTCGGTATAAAAAAATTTCTAGGGAACGAAGTGTACGTCGTGCCGGTTACTGACACATCACAGATTATAGGTAACAACATCCTTTAAATGAATCCGTAAAAAAATTTGATGAAACCAGGGGATAAAGGAACAATTTTGTCTTGGAGGTGGAAATTTATTAAAAAAATCAACGATCCTCGGTATAAAATAATTTCTAGGGAACGAAGTGTACGTCGTGCCGGTTACTAACACATCACAGATTATAGGTAACAACATCCTTTAAATGAATCCGTAAAAAAATTTGATGAAACCAGGGGATAAAGGAACAATTTTGTCTTGGAGGTGGAAATTTATTAAAAAAATCAACGATCCTCGGTATAAAAAAATTTCTAGGGAACGAAATAAACGTCGTGCCGGTTACTGACACATCACAGATTATAGGTAACAACATCCTTTAAATGAATCCGTAAAAAAAATTGATGAAACCAGGGGATAAAGGAACAATTTTGACTTGGAGGTGGAAATTTAATAAAAAAAAATCAACGATCCTCGGTATAAAAAAATTTCTAGGGAACGAAGTGTACGTCGTGCCGGTTACTGACACATCACAAATTATAGGAAACAACAACCTTTAAATGAATCCGTAAAAAAATTTGATGAAACCAGGGGATAAAGGAACAATTTTGTCTTGGAGGTGGAAATTTATTAAAAAAATCAACGATCCTCGGTATAAAAAAATTTCTAGGGAACGAAATAAACGTCGTGCCGGTTACTGACACATCACAGAATATAGGTAACAACATCCTTTAAATGAATCCGTAAAAAAATTTGATGAAACCAGGGGATAAAGGAACAATTTTGACTTGGAGGTGGAAATTTAATAAAAAAATCAACGATCCTCGGTATAAAAAAATTTCTAGGGAACGAAGTGTACGTCGTGCCGGTTACTGACACATCACAGATTATAGGTAACAACATCCTTTAAATGAATCCGTAAAAAAATTTGATGAAACCAGGGGATAAAGGAACAATTTTGTCTTGGAGGTGGAAATTTATTAAAAAAATCAACGATCCTCGGTATAAAAAAATTTCTAGGGAACGAAATAAACGTCGTGCCGGTTACTGACACATCACAGAATATAGGTAACAACATCCTTTAAATGAATCCGTAAAAAAATTTGATGAAACCAGGGGATAAAGGAACAATTTTGTCTTGGAGGTGGAAATTTATTAAAAAAATCAACGATCCTCGGTATAAAAAAATTTCTAGGGAACGAAATAAACGTCGTGCCGGTTACTGACACATCACAGAATATAGGTAACAACATCCTTTAAATGAATCCGTAAAAAAATTTGATGAAACCAGGGGATAAAGGAACAATTTTGACTTGGAGGTGGAAATTTAATAAAAAAAATCAACGATCCTCGGTATAAAAAAATTTCTAGGGAACGAAGTGTACGTCGTGCCGGTTACTGACACATCACAGATTATAGGTAACAACATCCTTTAAATGAATCCGTAAAAAAATTTGAATAAACCAGGGGATAAAGGAACAATTTTGTCTTGGAGGTGGAAATTTATTAAAAAAATCAACGATCCTCGGTATAAAAAAATTTCTAGGGAACGAAATAAACGTCGTGCCAGTTACTGACACATCACAGATTATAGGTAACAACATCTTTTAAATGAATCCGTAAAAAAATTTGATGAAACCAGGGGATAAAGGAACAATTTTGACTTGGAGGTGAAAATTTAATAAAAAAATCAACGATCCTCGGTATAAAAAAATTTCTAGGGAACGAAGTGTACGTCGTGCCGGTTACTGACACATCACAGATTATAGGTAACAACATCTTTTAAATGAATCCGTAAAAAAATTTGATGAAACCAGGGGATAAAGGAACAATTTTGTCTTGGAGGTGGAAATTTATTAAAAAAATCAACGATCCTCGGTATAAAAAAATTTCTAGGGAACGAAATAAACGTCGTGCCGGTTACTGACACATCACAGAATATAGGTAACAACATCCTTTAAATGAATCCGTAAAAAAATTTGATGAAACCAGGGGATAAAGGAACAATTTTGACTTGGAGGTGGAAATTTAATAAAAAAAATCAACGATCCTCGGTATAAAAAAATTTCTAGGGAACGAAGTGTACGTCGTGCCGGTTACTGACACATCACAGATTATAGGTAACAACATCCTTTAAATGAATCCGTAAAAAAATTTGATGAAACCAGGGGATAAAGGAACAATTTTGTCTTGGAGGTGGAAATTTATTAAAAAAATCAACGATCCTCGGTATAAAAAAATTTCTAGGGAACGAAATAAACGTCGTGCCAGTTACTGACACATCACAGATTATAGGTAACAACATCTTTTAAATGAATCCGTAAAAAAATTTGATGAAACCAGGGGATAAAGGAACAATTTTGACTTGGAGGTGGAAATTTAATAAAAAAATCAACGATCCTCGGTATAAAAAAATTTCTAGGGAACGAAGTGTACGTCGTGCCGGTTACTGACACATCACAGATTATAGGTAACAACATCCTTTAAATGAATCCGTAAAAAAATTTGATGAAACCAGGGGATAAAGGAACAATTTTGTCTTGGAGGTGGAAATTTATTAAAAAAATCAACGATCCTCGGTATAAAAAAATTTCTAGGGAACGAAATAAACGTCGTGCCGGTTACTGACACATCACAGAATATAGGTAACAACATCCTTTAAATGAATCCGTAAAAAAATTTGATGAAACCAGGGGATAAAGGAACAATTTTGACTTGGAGGTGGAAATTTAATAAAAAAAATCAACGATCCTCGGTATAAAAAAATTTCTAGGGAACGAAGTGTACGTCGTGCCAGTTACTGACACATCACAAATTATAGGTAACAACATCCTTTAAATGAATCCGTAAAAAAATTTGATGAAACCAGGGGATAAAGGAACAATTTTGTCTTGGAGGTGGAAATTTATTAAAAAAATCAACGATCCTCGGTATAAAAAAATTTCTAGGGAACGAAATAAACGTCGTGCCGGTTACTGACAAATCACAGATTATAGGTAACAACATCTTTTAAATGAATCCGTAAAAAAATTTGATGAAACCAGGGGATAAAGGAACAATTTTGACTTGGAGGTTGAAATTTAATAAAAAAAATCAACGATCCTCGGTATAAAAAAATTTCTAGGGAACGAAGTGTACGTCGTGCCGGTTACTGACACATCACAGATTATAGGTAACAACATCCTTTAAATGAATCCGTAAAAAAATTTGATGAAACCAGGGGATAAAGGAACAATTTTGTCTTGGAGGTGGAAATTTATTAAAAAAATCAACGATCCTCGGTATAAAATAATTTCTAGGGAACGAAGTGTACGTCGTGCCGGTTACTAACACATCACAGATTATAGGTAACAACATCCTTTAAATGAATCC
Organism: Siphlonurus alternatus; assembly: GCA_949825025.1. Classification (NCBI taxonomy): domain Eukaryota; kingdom Metazoa; phylum Arthropoda; class Insecta; order Ephemeroptera; family Siphlonuridae; genus Siphlonurus; species Siphlonurus alternatus. Next base: position 21,165,988 of record OX463779.1, read on the forward strand.
GTAAAAAAATTTGATGAAACCAGGGGATAAAGGAACAATTTTGTCTTGGAGGTGGAAATTTATTAAAAAAATCAACGATCCTCGGTATAAAAAAATTTCTAGGGAACGAAATAAACGTCGTGCCGGTTACTGACACATCACAGATTATAGGTAACAACATCCTTTAAATGAATCCGTAAAAAAAATTGATGAAACCAGGGGATAAAGGAACAATTTTGACTTGGAGGTGGAAATTTAATAAAAAAAAATCAACGATCCTCGGTATAAAAAAATTTCTAGGGAACGAAGTGTACGTCGTGCCGGTTACTGACACATCACAAATTATAGGAAACAACAACCTTTAAATGAATCCGTAAAAAAATTTGATGAAACCAGGGGATAAAGGAACAATTTTGTCTTGGAGGTGGAAATTTATTAAAAAAATCAACGATCCTCGGTATAAAAAAATTTCTAGGGAACGAAATAAACGTCGTGCCGGTTACTGACACATCACAGAATATAGGTAACAACATCCTTTAAATGAATCCGTAAAAAAATTTGATGAAACCAGGGGATAAAGGAACAATTTTGACTTGGAGGTGGAAATTTAATAAAAAAAATCAACGATCCTCGGTATAAAAAAATTTCTAGGGAACGAAGTGTACGTCGTGCCGGTTACTGACACATCACAGATTATAGGTAACAACATCCTTTAAATGAATCCGTAAAAAAATTTGATGAAACCAGGGGATAAAGGAACAATTTTGTCTTGGAGGTGGAAATTTATTAAAAAAATCAACGATCCTCGGTATAAAAAAATTTCTAGGGAACGAAATAAACGTCGTGCCAGTTACTGACACATCACAGATTATAGGTAACAACATCTTTTAAATGAATCCGTAAAAAAATTTGATGAAACCAGGGGATAAAGGAACAATTTTGACTTGGAGGTGGAAATTTAATAAAAAAATCAACGATCCTCGGTATAAAAAAATTTCTAGGGAACGAAGTGTACGTCGTGCCGGTTACTGACACATCACAGATTATAGGTAACAACATCCTTTAAATGAATCCGTAAAAAAATTTGATGAAACCAGGGGATAAAGGAACAATTTTGTCTTGGAGGTGGAAATTTATTAAAAAAATCAACGATCCTCGGTATAAAAAAATTTCTAGGGAACGAAATAAACGTCGTGCCGGTTACTGACACATCACAGAATATAGGTAACAACATCCTTTAAATGAATCCGTAAAAAAATTTGATGAAACCAGGGGATAAAGGAACAATTTTGACTTGGAGGTGGAAATTTAATAAAAAAAATCAACGATCCTCGGTATAAAAAAATTTCTAGGGAACGAAGTGTACGTCGTGCCGGTTACTGACACATCACAGATTATAGGTAACAACATCCTTTAAATGAATACGTAAAAAAATTTGATGAAACCAGGGGATAAAGGAACAATTTTGTCTTGGAGGTGGAAATTTATTAAAAAAATCAACGATCCTCGGTATAAAAAAATTTCTAGGGAACGAAATAAACGTCGTGCCAGTTACTGACACATCACAGAATATAGGTAACAACATCTTTTAAATGAATCCGTAAAAAAATTTGATGAAACCAGGGGATAAAGGAACAATTTTGACTTGGAGGTGGAAATTTAATAAAAAAATCAACGATCCTCGGTATAAAAAAATTTCTAGGGAACGAAGTGTACGTCGTGCCGGTTACTGACACATCACAGATTATAGGTAACAACATCCTTTAAATGAATCCGTAAAAAAATTTGATGAAACCAGGGGATAAAGGAACAATTTTGTCTTGGAGGTGGAAATTTATTAAAAAAATCAACGATCCTCGGTATAAAAAAATTTCTAGGGAACGAAATAAACGTCGTGCCGGTTACTGACACATCACAGAATATAGGTAACAACATCCTTTAAATGAATCCGTAAAAAAATTTGATGAAACCAGGGGATAAAGGAACAATTTTGTCTTGGAGGTGGAAATTTATTAAAAAAATCAACGATCCTCGGTATAAAAAAATTTCTAGGGAACGAAATAAACGTCGTGCCGGTTACTGACACATCACAGAATATAGGTAACAACATCCTTTAAATGAATCCGTAAAAAAATTTGATGAAACCAGGGGATAAAGGAACAATTTTGACTTGGAGGTGGAAATTTAATAAAAAAAATCAACGATCCTCGGTATAAAAAAATTTCTAGGGAACGAAGTGTACGTCGTGCCAGTTACTGACACATCACAAATTATAGGTAACAACATCCTTTAAATGAATCCGTAAACAAATTTGATGAAACCAGGGGATAAAGGAACAATTTTGTCTTGGAGGTGGAAATTTATTAAAAAAATCAACGATCCTCGGTATAAAAAAATTTCTAGGGAACGAAATAAACGTCGTGCCGGTTACTGACACATCACAGATTATAGGTAACAACATCCTTTAAATGAATCCGTAAAAAAAATTGATGAAACCAGGGGATAAAGGAACAATTTTGACTTGGAGGTGGAAATTTAATAAAAAAAAATCAACGATCCTCGGTATAAAAAAATTTCTAGGGAACGAAGTGTACGTCGTGCCGGTTACTGACACATCACAAATTATAGGAAACAACAACCTTTAAATAAATCCGTAAAAAAATTTGATGAAACCAGGGGATAAAGGAACAATTTTGTCTTGGAGGTGGAAATTTATTAAAAAAATCAACGATCCTCGGTATAAAAAAATTTCTAGGGAACGAAATAAACGTCGTGCCGGTTACTGACACATCACAGAATATAGGTAACAACATCCTTTAAATGAATCCGTAAAAAAATTTGATGAAACCAGGGGATAAAGGAACAATTTTGACTTGGAGGTGGAAATTTAATAAAAAAAATCAACGATCCTCGGTATAAAAAAATTTCTAGGGAACGAAGTGTACGTCGTGCCGGTTACTGACACATCACAGATTATAGGTAACAACATCCTTTAAATGAATCCGTAAAAAAATTTGATGAAACCAGGGGATAAAGGAACAATTTTGTCTTGGAGGTGGAAATTTATTAAAAAAATCAACGATCCTCGGTATAAAAAAATTTCTAGGGAACGAAATAAACGTCGTGCCAGTTACTGACACATCACAGATTATAGGTAACAACATCTTTTAAATGAATCCGTAAAAAAATTTGATGAAACCAGGGGATAAAGGAACAATTTTGACTTGGAGGTGAAAATTTAATAAAAAAATCAACGATCCTCGGTATAAAAAAATTTCTAGGGAACGAAGTGTACGTCGTGCCGGTTACTGACACATCACAGATTATAGGTAACAACATCCTTTAAATGAATCCGTAAAAAAATTTGATGAAACCAGGGGATAAAGGAACAATTTTGTCTTGGAGGTGGAAATTTATTAAAAAAATCAACGATCCTCGGTATAAAAAAATTTCTAGGGAACGAAATAAACGTCGTGCCAGTTACTGACACATCACAGATTATAGGTAACAACATCTTTTAAATGAATCCGTAAAAAAATTTGATGAAACCAGGGGATAAAGGAACAATTTTGACTTGGAGGTGGAAATTTAATAAAAAAATCAACGATCCTCGGTATAAAAAAATTTCTAGGGAACGAAGTGTACGTCGTGCCGGTTACTGACACATCACAGATTATAGGTAACAACATCCTTTAAATGAATCCGTAAAAAAATTTGATGAAACCAGGGGATAAAGGAACAATTTTGTCTTGGAGGTGGAAATTTATTAAAAAAATCAACGATCCTCGGTATAAAAAAATTTCTAGGGAACGAAATAAACGTCGTGCCGGTTACTGACACATCACAGAATATAGGTAACAACATCCTTTAAATGAATCCGTAAAAAAATTTGATGAAACCAGGGGATAAAGGAACAATTTTGACTTGGAGGTGGAAATTTAATAAAAAAAATCAACGATCCTCGGTATAAAAAAATTTCTAGGGAACGAAGTGTACGTCGTGCCAGTTACTGACACATCACAAATTATAGGTAACAACATCCTTTAAATGAATCCGTAAAAAAATTTGATGAAACCAGGGGATAAAGGAACAATTTTGTCTTGGAGGTGGAAATTTATTAAAAAAATCAACGATCCTCGGTATAAAAAAATTTCTAGGGAACGAAATAAACGTCGTGCCGGTTACTGACAAATCACAGATTATAGGTAACAACATCTTTTAAATGAATCCGTAAAAAAATTTGATGAAACCAGGGGATAAAGGAACAATTTTGACTTGGAGTTTGAAATTTAATAAAAAAAATCAACGATCCTCGGTATAAAAAAATTTCTAGGGAACGAAGTGTACGTCGTGCCGGTTACTGACACATCACAGATTATAGGTAACAACATCCTTTAAATGAATCCGTAAAAAAATTTGATGAAACCAGGGGATAAAGGAACAATTTTGTCTTGGAGGTGGAAATTTATTAAAAAAATCAACGATCCTCGGTATAAAATAATTTCTAGGGAACGAAGTGTACGTCGTGCCGGTTACTAACACATCACAGATTATAGGTAACAACATCCTTTAAATGAATCCGTAAAAAAATTTGATGAAACCAGGGGATAAAGGAACAATTTTGTCTTGGAGGTGGAAATTTATTAAAAAAATCAACGATCCTCGGTATAAAAAAATTTCTAGGGAACGAAATAAACGTCGTGCCGGTTACTGACACATCACAGATTATAGGTAACAACATCCTTTAAATGAATCCGTAAAAAAAATTGATGAAACCAGGGGATAAAGGAACAATTTTGACTTGGAGGTGGAAATTTAATAAAAAAAAATCAACGATCCTCGGTATAAAAAAATTTCTAGGGAACGAAGTGTACGTCGTGCCGGTTACTGACACATCACAAATTATAGGAAACAACAACCTTTAAATGAATCCGTAAAAAAATTTGATGAAACCAGGGGATAAAGGAACAATTTTGTCTTGGAGGTGGAAATTTATTAAAAAAATCAACGATCCTCGGTATAAAAAAATTTCTAGGGAACGAAATAAACGTCGTGCCGGTTACTGACACATCACAGAATATAGGTAACAACATCCTTTAAATGAATCCGTAAAAAAATTTGATGAAACCAGGGGATAAAGGAACAATTTTGACTTGGAGGTGGAAATTTAATAAAAAAAATCAACGATCCTCGGTATAAAAAAATTTCTAGGGAACGAAGTGTACGTCGTGCCGGTTACTGACACATCACAGATTATAGGTAACAACATCCTTTAAATGAATCCGTAAAAAAATTTGATGAAACCAGGGGATAAAGGAACAATTTTGTCTTGGAGGTGGAAATTTATTAAAAAAATCAACGATCCTCGGTATAAAAAAATTTCTAGGGAACGAAATAAACGTCGTGCCAGTTACTGACACATCACAGATTATAGGTAACAACATCTTTTAAATGAATCCGTAAAAAAATTTGATGAAACCAGGGGATAAAGGAACAATTTTGACTTGGAGGTGGAAATTTAATAAAAAAATCAACGATCCTCGGTATAAAAAAATTTCTAGGGAACGAAGTGTACGTCGTGCCGGTTACTGACACATCACAGATTATAGGTAACAACATCCTTTAAATGAATCCGTAAAAAAATTTGATGAAACCAGGGGATAAAGGAACAATTTTGTCTTGGAGGTGGAAATTTATTAAAAAAATCAACGATCCTCGGTATAAAAAAATTTCTAGGGAACGAAATAAACGTCGTGCCGGTTACTGACACATCACAGAATATAGGTAACAACATCCTTTAAATGAATCCGTAAAAAAATTTGATGAAACCAGGGGATAAAGGAACAATTTTGACTTGGAGGTGGAAATTTAATAAAAAAAATCAACGATCCTCGGTATAAAAAAATTTCTAGGGAACGAAGTGTACGTCGTGCCGGTTACTGACACATCACAGATTATAGGTAACAACATCCTTTAAATGAATACGTAAAAAAATTTGATGAAACCAGGGGATAAAGGAACAATTTTGTCTTGGAGGTGGAAATTTATTAAAAAAATCAACGATCCTCGGTATAAAAAAATTTCTAGGGAACGAAATAAACGTCGTGCCAGTTACTGACACATCACAGATTATAGGTAACAACATCTTTTAAATGAATCCGTAAAAAAATTTGATGAAACCAGGGGATAAAGGAACAATTTTGACTTGGAGGTGGAAATTTAATAAAAAAATCAACGATCCTCGGTATAAAAAAATTTCTAGGGAACGAAGTGTACGTCGTGCCGGTTACTGACACATCACAGATTATAGGTAACAACATCCTTTAAATGAATCCGTAAAAAAATTTGATGAAACCAGGGGATAAAGGAACAATTTTGTCTTGGAGGTGGAAATTTATTAAAAAAATCAACGATCCTCGGTATAAAAAAATTTCTAGGGAACGAAATAAACGTCGTGCCGGTTACTGACACATCACAGAATATAGGTAACAACATCCTTTAAATGAATCCGTAAAAAAATTTGATGAAACCAGGGGATAAAGGAACAATTTTGACTTGGAGGTGGAAATTTAATAAAAAAAATCAACGATCCTCGGTATAAAAAAATTTCTAGGGAACGAAGTGTACGTCGTGCCAGTTACTGACACATCACAAATTATAGGTAACAACATCCTTTAAATGAATCCGTAAAAAAATTTGATGAAACCAGGGGATAAAGGAACAATTTTGTCTTGGAGGTGGAAATTTATTAAAAAAATCAACGATCCTCGGTATAAAAAAATTTCTAGGGAACGAAATAAACGTCGTGCCGGTTACTGACACATCACAGATTATAGGTAACAACATCCTTTAAATGAATCCGTAAAAAAAATTGATGAAACCAGGGGATAAAGGAACAATTTTGTCTTGGAGGTGGAAATTTATTAAAAAAATCAACGATCCTCGGTATAAAAAAATTTCTAGGGAACGAAATAAACGTCGTGCCGGTTACTGACACATCACAGAATATAGGTAACAACATCCTTTAAATGAATCCGTAAAAAAATTTGATGAAACCAGGGGATAAAGGAACAATTTTGACTTGGAGGTGGAAATTTAATAAAAAAAATCAACGATCCTCGGTATAAAAAAATTTCTAGGGAACGAAGTGTACGTCGTGCCGGTTACTGACACATCACAGATTATAGGTAACAACATCCTTTAAATGAATACGTAAAAAAATTTGATGAAACCAGGGGATAAAGGAACAATTTTGTCTTGGAGGTGGAAATTTATTAAAAAAATCAACGATCCTCGGTATAAAAAAATTTCTAGGGAACGAAATAAACGTCGTGCCAGTTACTGACACATCACAGATTATAGGTAACAACATCTTTTAAATGAATCCGTAAAAAAATTTGATGAAACCAGGGGATAAAGGAACAATTTTGACTTGGAGGTGGAAATTTAATAAAAAAATCAACGATCCTCGGTATAAAAAAATTTCTAGGGAACGAAGTGTACGTCGTGCCGGTTACTGACACATCACAGATTATAGGTAACAACATCCTTTAAATGAATCCGTAAAAAAATTTGATGAAACCAGGGGATAAAGGAACAATTTTGTCTTGGAGGTGGAAATTTATTAAAAAAATCAACGATCCTCGGTATAAAAAAATTTCTAGGGAACGAAATAAACGTCGTGCCGGTTACTGACACATCACAGAATATAGGTAACAACATCCTTTAAATGAATCCGTAAAAAAATTTGATGAAACCAGGGGATAAAGGAACAATTTTGACTTGGAGGTGGAAATTTAATAAAAAAAATCAACGATCCTCGGTATAAAAAAATTTCTAGGGAACGAAGTGTACGTCGTGCCAGTTACTGACACATCACAAATTATAGGTAACAACATCCTTTAAATGAATCCGTAAAAAAATTTGATGAAACCAGGGGATAAAGGAACAATTTTGTCTTGGAGGTGGAAATTTATTAAAAAAATCAACGATCCTCGGTATAAAAAAATTTCTAGGGAACGAAATAAACGTCGTGCCAGTTACTGACACATCACAGATTATAGGTAACAACATCTTTTAAATGAATCCGTAAAAAAATTTGATGAAACCAGGGGATAAAGGAACAATTTTGACTTGGAGGTGGAAATTTAATAAAAAAATCAACGATCCTCGGTATAAAAAAATTTCTAGGGAACGAAGTGTACGTCGTGCCGGTTACTGACACATCACAGATTATAGGTAACAACATCCTTTAAATGAATCCGTAAAAAAATTTGATGAAACCAGGGGATAAAGGAACAATTTTGTCTTGGAGGTGGAAATTTATTAAAAAAATCAACGATCCTCGGTATAAAAAAATTTCTAGGGAACGAAATAAACGTCGTGCCGGTTACTGACACATCACAGAATATAGGTAACAACATCCTTTAAATGAATCCGTAAAAAAATTTGATGAAACCAGGGGATAAAGGAACAATTTTGACTTGGAGGTGGAAATTTAATAAAAAAAATCAACGATCCTCGGTATAAAAAAATTTCTAGGGAACGAAGTGTACGTCGTGCCAGTTACTGACACATCACAAATTATAGGTAACAACATCCTTTAAATGAATCCGTAAAAAAATTTGATGAAACCAGGGGATAAAGGAACAATTTTGTCTTGGAGGTGGAAATTTATTAAAAAAATCAACGATCCTCGGTATAAAAAAATTTCTAGGGAACGAAATAAACGTCGTGCCGGTTACTGACACATCACAGATTATAGGTAACAACATCCTTTAAATGAATCCGTAAAAAAAATTGATGAAACCAGGGGATAAAGGAACAATTTTGACTTGGAGGTGGAAATTTAATAAAAAAAAATCAACGATCCTCGGTATAAAAAAATTTCTAGGGAACGAAGTGTACGTCGTGCCGGTTACTGACACATCACAAATTATAGGAAACAACAACCTTTAAATGAATCCGTAAAAAAATTTGATGAAACCAGGGGATAAAGGAACAATTTTGTCTTGGAGGTGGAAATTTATTAAAAAAATCAACGATCCTCGGTATAAAAAAATTTCTAGGGAACGAAATAAACGTCGTGCCGGTTACTGACACATCACAGAATATAGGTAACAACATCCTTTAAATGAATCCGTAAAAAAATTTGATGAAACCAGGGGATAAAGGAACAATTTTGACTTGGAGGTGGAAATTTAATAAAAAAAATCAACGATCCTCGGTATAAAAAAATTTCTAGGGAACGAAGTGTACGTCGTGCCGGTTACTGACACATCACAGATTATAGGTAACAACATCCTTTAAATGAATCCGTAAAAAAATTTGATGAAACCAGGGGATAAAGGAACAATTTTGTCTTGGAGGTGGAAATTTATTAAAAAAATCAACGATCCTCGGTATAAAAAAATTTCTAGGGAACGAAATAAACGTCGTGCCAGTTACTGACACATCACAGATTATAGGTAACAACATCTTTTAAATGAATCCGTAAAAAAATTTGATGAAACCAGGGGATAAAGGAACAATTTTGACTTGGAGGTGAAAATTTAATAAAAAAATCAACGATCCTCGGTATAAAAAAATTTCTAGGGAACGAAGTGTACGTCGTGCCGGTTACTGACACATCACAGATTATAGGTAACAACATCTTTTAAATGAATCCGTAAAAAAATTTGATGAAACCAGGGGATAAAGGAACAATTTTGTCTTGGAGGTGGAAATTTATTAAAAAAATCAACGATCCTCGGTATAAAAAAATTTCTAGGGAACGAAATAAACGTCGTGCCGGTTACTGACACATCACAGAATATAGGTAACAACATCCTTTAAATGAATCCGTAAAAAAATTTGATGAAACCAGGGGATAAAGGAACAATTTTGACTTGGAGGTGGAAATTTAATAAAAAAAATCAACGATCCTCGGTATAAAAAAATTTCTAGGGAACGAAGTGTACGTCGTGCCGGTTACTGACACATCACAGATTATAGGTAACAACATCCTTTAAATGAATCCGTAAAAAAATTTGATGAAACCAGGGGATAAAGGAACAATTTTGTCTTGGAGGTGGAAATTTATTAAAAAAATCAACGATCCTCGGTATAAAAAAATTTCTAGGGAACGAAATAAACGTCGTGCCAGTTACTGACACATCACAGATTATAGGTAACAACATCTTTTAAATGAATCCGTAAAAAAATTTGATGAAACCAGGGGATAAAGGAACAATTTTGACTTGGAGGTGGAAATTTAATAAAAAAATCAACGATCCTCGGTATAAAAAAATTTCTAGGGAACGAAGTGTACGTCGTGCCGGTTACTGACACATCACAGATTATAGGTAACAACATCCTTTAAATGAATCCGTAAAAAAATTTGATGAAACCAGGGGATAAAGGAACAATTTTGTCTTGGAGGTGGAAATTTATTAAAAAAATCAACGATCCTCGGTATAAAAAAATTTCTAGGGAACGAAATAAACGTCGTGCCGGTTACTGACACATCACAGAATATAGGTAACAACATCCTTTAAATGAATCCGTAAAAAAATTTGATGAAACCAGGGGATAAAGGAACAATTTTGACTTGGAGGTGGAAATTTAATAAAAAAAATCAACGATCCTCGGTATAAAAAAATTTCTAGGGAACGAAGTGTACGTCGTGCCAGTTACTGACACATCACAAATTATAGGTAACAACATCCTTTAAATGAATCCGTAAAAAAATTTGATGAAACCAGGGGATAAAGGAACAATTTTGTCTTGGAGGTGGAAATTTATTAAAAAAATCAACGATCCTCGGTATAAAAAAATTTCTAGGGAACGAAATAAACGTCGTGCCGGTTACTGACAAATCACAGATTATAGGTAACAACATCTTTTAAATGAATCCGTAAAAAAATTTGATGAAACCAGGGGATAAAGGAACAATTTTGACTTGGAGTTTGAAATTTAATAAAAAAAATCAACGATCCTCGGTATAAAAAAATTTCTAGGGAACGAAGTGTACGTCGTGCCGGTTACTGACACATCACAGATTATAGGTAACAACATCCTTTAAATGAATCCGTAAAAAAATTTGATGAAACCAGGGGATAAAGGAACAATTTTGTCTTGGAGGTGGAAATTTATTAAAAAAATCAACGATCCTCGGTATAAAATAATTTCTAGGGAACGAAGTGTACGTCGTGCCGGTTACTAACACATCACAGATTATAGGTAACAACATCCTTTAAATGAATCCGTAAAAAAATTTGATGAAACCAGGGGATAAAGGAACAATTTTGTCTTGGAGGTGGAAATTTATTAAAAAAATCAACGATCCTCGGTATAAAAAAATTTCTAGGGAACGAAATAAACGTCGTGCCGGTTACTGACACATCACAGATTATAGGTAACAACATCCTTTAAATGAATCCGTAAAAAAAATTGATGAAACCAGGGGATAAAGGAACAATTTTGACTTGGAGGTGGAAATTTAATAAAAAAAAATCAACGATCCTCGGTATAAAAAAATTTCTAGGGAACGAAGTGTACGTCGTGCCGGTTACTGACACATCACAAATTATAGGAAACAACAACCTTTAAATGAATCCGTAAAAAAATTTGATGAAACCAGGGGATAAAGGAACAATTTTGTCTTGGAGGTGGAAATTTATTAAAAAAATCAACGATCCTCGGTATAAAAAAATTTCTAGGGAACGAAATAAACGTCGTGCCGGTTACTGACACATCACAGAATATAGGTAACAACATCCTTTAAATGAATCCGTAAAAAAATTTGATGAAACCAGGGGATAAAGGAACAATTTTGACTTGGAGGTGGAAATTTAATAAAAAAAATCAACGATCCTCGGTATAAAAAAATTTCTAGGGAACGAAGTGTACGTCGTGCCGGTTACTGACACATCACAGATTATAGGTAACAACATCCTTTAAATGAATCCGTAAAAAAATTTGATGAAACCAGGGGATAAAGGAACAATTTTGTCTTGGAGGTGGAAATTTATTAAAAAAATCAACGATCCTCGGTATAAAAAAATTTCTAGGGAACGAAATAAACGTCGTGCCAGTTACTGACACATCACAGATTATAGGTAACAACATCTTTTAAATGAATCCGTAAAAAAATTTGATGAAACCAGGGGATAAAGGAACAATTTTGACTTGGAGGTGGAAATTTAATAAAAAAATCAACGATCCTCGGTATAAAAAAATTTCTAGGGAACGAAGTGTACGTCGTGCCGGTTACTGACACATCACAGATTATAGGTAACAACATCCTTTAAATGAATCCGTAAAAAAATTTGATGAAACCAGGGGATAAAGGAACAATTTTGTCTTGGAGGTGGAAATTTATTAAAAAAATCAACGATCCTCGGTATAAAAAAATTTCTAGGGAACGAAATAAACGTCGTGCCGGTTACTGACACATCACAGAATATAGGTAACAACATCCTTTAAATGAATCCGTAAAAAAATTTGATGAAACCAGGGGATAAAGGAACAATTTTGACTTGGAGGTGGAAATTTAATAAAAAAAATCAACGATCCTCGGTATAAAAAAATTTCTAGGGAACGAAGTGTACGTCGTGCCGGTTACTGACACATCACAGATTATAGGTAACAACATCCTTTAAATGAATACGTAAAAAAATTTGATGAAACCAGGGGATAAAGGAACAATTTTGTCTTGGAGGTGGAAATTTATTAAAAAAATCAACGATCCTCGGTATAAAAAAATTTCTAGGGAACGAAATAAACGTCGTGCCAGTTACTGACACATCACAGATTATAGGTAACAACATCTTTTAAATGAATCCGTAAAAAAATTTGATGAAACCAGGGGATAAAGGAACAATTTTGACTTGGAGGTGGAAATTTAATAAAAAAATCAACGATCCTCGGTATAAAAAAATTTCTAGGGAACGAAGTGTACGTCGTGCCGGTTACTGACACATCACAGATTATAGGTAACAACATCCTTTAAATGAATCCGTAAAAAAATTTGATGAAACCAGGGGATAAAGGAACAATTTTGTCTTGGAGGTGGAAATTTATTAAAAAAATCAACGATCCTCGGTATAAAAAAATTTCTAGGGAACGAAATAAACGTCGTGCCGGTTACTGACACATCACAGAATATAGGTAACAACATCCTTTAAATGAATCCGTAAAAAAATTTGATGAAACCAGGGGATAAAGGAACAATTTTGACTTGGAGGTGGAAATTTAATAAAAAAAATCAACGATCCTCGGTATAAAAAAATTTCTAGGGAACGAAGTGTACGTCGTGCCAGTTACTGACACATCACAAATTATAGGTAACAACATCCTTTAAATGAATCCGTAAAAAAATTTGATGAAACCAGGGGATAAAGGAACAATTTTGTCTTGGAGGTGGAAATTTATTAAAAAAATCAACGATCCTCGGTATAAAAAAATTTCTAGGGAACGAAATAAACGTCGTGCCGGTTACTGACACATCACAGATTATAGGTAACAACATCCTTTAAATGAATCCGTAAAAAAAATTGATGAAACCAGGGGATAAAGGAACAATTTTGACTTGGAGGTGGAAATTTAATAAAAAAAAATCAACGATCCTCGGTATAAAAAAATTTCTAGGGAACGAAGTGTACGTCGTGCCGGTTACTGACACATCACAAATTATAGGAAACAACAACCTTTAAATGAATCCGTAAAAAAATTTGATGAAACCAGGGGATAAAGGAACAATTTTGTCTTGGAGGTGGAAATTTATTAAAAAAATCAACGATCCTCGGTATAAAAAAATTTCTAGGGAACGAAATAAACGTCGTGCCGGTTACTGACACATCACAGAATATAGGTAACAACATCCTTTAAATGAATCCGTAAAAAAATTTGATGAAACCAGGGGATAAAGGAACAATTTTGACTTGGAGGTGGAAATTTAATAAAAAAAATCAACGATCCTCGGTATAAAAAAATTTCTAGGGAACGAAGTGTACGTCGTGCCGGTTACTGACACATCACAGATTATAGGTAACAACATCCTTTAAATGAATCCGTAAAAAAATTTGATGAAACCAGGGGATAAAGGAACAATTTTGTCTTGGAGGTGGAAATTTATTAAAAAAATCAACGATCCTCGGTATAAAAAAATTTCTAGGGAACGAAATAAACGTCGTGCCAGTTACTGACACATCACAGATTATAGGTAACAACATCTTTTAAATGAATCCGTAAAAAAATTTGATGAAACCAGGGGATAAAGGAACAATTTTGACTTGGAGGTGAAAATTTAATAAAAAAATCAACGATCCTCGGTATAAAAAAATTTCTAGGGAACGAAGTGTACGTCGTGCCGGTTACTGACACATCACAGATTATAGGTAACAACATCCTTTAAATGAATCCGTAAAAAAATTTGATGAAACCAGGGGATAAAGGAACAATTTTGTCTTGGAGGTGGAAATTTATTAAAAAAATCAACGATCCTCGGTATAAAAAAATTTCTAGGGAACGAAATAAACGTCGTGCCGTTTACTGTTACATCACAGAATATAGGTAACAACATCCTTTAAATGAATCCGTAAAAAAATTTGATGAAACCAGGGGATAAAGGAACAATTTTGACTTGGAGGTGGAAATTTAATAAAAAAAATCAACGATCCTCGGTATAAAAAAATTTCTAGGGAACGAAGTGTACGTCGTGCCGGTTACTGACACATCACAGATTATAGGTAACAACATCCTTTAAATGAATCCGTAAAAAAATTTGATGAAACCAGGGGATAAAGGAACAATTTTGTCTTGGAGGTGGAAATTTATTAAAAAAATCAACGATCCTCGGTATAAAAAAATTTCTAGGGAACGAAATAAACGTCGTGCCAGTTACTGACACATCACAGATTATAGGTAACAACATCTTTTAAATGAATCCGTAAAAAAATTTGATGAAACCAGGGGATAAAGGAACAATTTTGACTTGGAGGTGGAAATTTAATAAAAAAATCAACGATCCTCGGTATAAAAAAATTTCTAGGGAACGAAGTGTACGTCGTGCCGGTTACTGACACATCACAGATTATAGGTAACAACATCCTTTAAATGAATCCGTAAAAAAATTTGATGAAACCAGGGGATAAAGGAACAATTTTGTCTTGGAGGTGGAAATTTATTAAAAAAATCAACGATCCTCGGTATAAAAAAATTTCTAGGGAACGAAATAAACGTCGTGCCGGTTACTGACACATCACAGAATATAGGTAACAACATCCTTTAAATGAATCCGTAAAAAAATTTGATGAAACCAGGGGATAAAGGAACAATTTTGACTTGGAGGTGGAAATTTAATAAAAAAAATCAACGATCCTCGGTATAAAAAAATTTCTAGGGAACGAAGTGTACGTCGTGCCAGTTACTGACACATCACAAATTATAGGTAACAACATCCTTTAAATGAATCCGTAAAAAAAATTCATGAAACCAGGGGATAAAGGAACAATTTTGTCTTGGAGGTGGAAATTTATTAAAAAAATCAACGATCCTCGGTATAAAAAAATTTCTAGGGAACGAAATAAACGTCGTGCCGGTTACTGACAAATCACAGATTATAGGTAACAACATCTTTTAAATGAATCCGTAAAAAAATTTGATGAAACCAGGGGATAAAGGAACAATTTTGACTTGGAGGTTGAAATTTAATAAAAAAAATCAACGATCCTCGGTATAAAAAAATTTCTAGGGAACGAAGTGTACGTCGTGCCAGTTACTGACACATCACAGATTATAGGTAACAACATCCTTTAAATGAATCCGTAAAAAAATTTGATGAAACCAGGGGATAAAGGAACAATTTTGTCTTGGAGGTGGAAATTTATTAAAAAAATCAACGATCCTCGGTATAAAATAATTTCTAGGGAACGAAGTGTACGTCGTGCCGGTTACTAACACATCACAGATTATAGGTAACAACATCCTTTAAATGAATCCGTAAAAAAATTTGATGAAACCAGGGGATAAAGGAACAATTTTGTCTTGGAGGTGGAAATTTATTAAAAAAATCAACGATCCTCGGTATAAAAAAATTTCTAGGGAACGAAATAAACGTCGTGCCGGTTACTGACACATCACAGATTATAGGTAACAACATCCTTTAAATGAATCCGTAAAAAAAATTGATGAAACCAGGGGATAAAGGAACAATTTTGACTTGGAGATGGAAATTTAATAAAAAAAAATCAACGATCCTCGGTATAAAAAAATTTCTAGGGAACGAAGTGTACGTCGTGCCGGTTACTGACACATCACAAATTATAGGAAACAACAACCTTTAAATGAATCCGTAAAAAAATTTGATGAAACCAGGGGATAAAGGAACAATTTTGTCTTGGAGGTGGAAATTTATTAAAAAAATCAACGATCCTCGGTATAAAAAAATTTCTAGGGAACGAAATAAACGTCGTGCCGGTTACTGACACATCACAGAATATAGGTAACAACATCCTTTAAATGAATCCGTAAAAAAATTTGATGAAACCAGGGGATAAAGGAACAATTTTGACTTGGAGGTGGAAATTTAATAAAAAAAATCAACGATCCTCGGTATAAAAAAATTTCTAGGGAACGAAGTGTACGTCGTGCCGGTTACTGACACATCACAGATTATAGGTAACAACATCCTTTAAATGAATCCGTAAAAAAATTTGATGAAACCAGGGGATAAAGGAACAATTTTGTCTTGGAGGTGGAAATTTATTAAAAAAATCAACGATCCTCGGTATAAAAAAATTTCTAGGGAACGAAATAAACGTCGTGCCAGTTACTGACACATCACAGATTATAGGTAACAACATCTTTTAAATGAATCCGTAAAAAAATTTGATGAAACCAGGGGATAAAGGAACAATTTTGACTTGGAGGTGGAAATTTAATAAAAAAATCAACGATCCTCGGTATAAAAAAATTTCTAGGGAACGAAGTGTACGTCGTGCCGGTTACTGACACATCACAGATTATAGGTAACAACATCCTTTAAATGAATCCGTAAAAAAATTTGATGAAACCAGGGGATAAAGGAACAATTTTGTCTTGGAGGTGGAAATTTATTAAAAAAATCAACGATCCTCGGTATAAAAAAATTTCTAGGGAACGAAATAAACGTCGTGCCGGTTACTGACACATCACAGAATATAGGTAACAACATCCTTTAAATGAATCCGTAAAAAAATTTGATGAAACCAGGGGATAAAGGAACAATTTTGACTTGGAGGTGGAAATTTAATAAAAAAAATCAACGATCCTCGGTATAAAAAAATTTCTAGGGAACGAAGTGTACGTCGTGCCGGTTACTGACACATCACAGATTATAGGTAACAACATCCTTTAAATGAATACGTAAAAAAATTTGATGAAACCAGGGGATAAAGGAACAATTTTGTCTTGGAGGTGGAAATTTATTAAAAAAATCAACGATCCTCGGTATAAAAAAATTTCTAGGGAACGAAATAAACGTCGTGCCAGTTACTGACACATCACAGATTATAGGTAACAACATCTTTTAAATGAATCCGTAAAAAAATTTGATGAAACCAGGGGATAAAGGAACAATTTTGACTTGGAGGTGGAAATTTAATAAAAAAATCAACGATCCTCGGTATAAAAAAATTTCTAGGGAACGAAGTGTACGTCGTGCCGGTTACTGACACATCACAGATTATAGGTAACAACATCCTTTAAATGAATCCGTAAAAAAATTTGATGAAACCAGGGGATAAAGGAACAATTTTGTCTTGGAGGTGGAAATTTATTAAAAAAATCAACGATCCTCGGTATAAAAAAATTTCTAGGGAACGAAATAAACGTCGTGCCGGTTACTGACACATCACAGAATATAGGTAACAACATCCTTTAAATGAATCCGTAAAAAAATTTGATGAAACCAGGGGATAAAGGAACAATTTTGACTTGGAGGTGGAAATTTAATAAAAAAAATCAACGATCCTCGGTATAAAAAAATTTCTAGGGAACGAAGTGTACGTCGTGCCAGTTACTGACACATCACAAATTATAGGTAACAACATCCTTTAAATGAATCCGTAAAAAAATTTGATGAAACCAGGGGATAAAGGAACAATTTTGTCTTGGAGGTGGAAATTTATTAAAAAAATCAACGATCCTCGGTATAAAAAAATTTCTAGGGAACGAAATAAACGTCGTGCCGGTTACTGACACATCACAGATTATAGGTAACAACATCCTTTAAATGAATCCGTAAAAAAAATTGATGAAACCAGGGGATAAAGGAACAATTTTGACTTGGAGGTGGAAATTTAATAAAAAAAAATCAACGATCCTCGGTATAAAAAAATTTCTAGGGAACGAAGTGTACGTCGTGCCGGTTACTGACACATCACAAATTATAGGAAACAACAACCTTTAAATGAATCCGTAAAAAAATTTGATGAAACCAGGGGATAAAGGAACAATTTTGTCTTGGAGGTGGAAATTTATTAAAAAAATCAACGATCCTCGGTATAAAAAAATTTCTAGGGAACGAAGTGTACGTCGTGCCAGTTACTGACACATCACAAATTATAGGTAACAACATCCTTTAAATGAATCCGTAAAAAAATTTGATGAAACCAGGGGATAAAGGAACAATTTTGTCTTGGAGGTGGAAATTTATTAAAAAAATCAACGATCCTCGGTATAAAAAAATTTCTAGGGAACGAAATAAACGTCGTGCCGGTTACTGACACATCACAGATTATAGGTAACAACATCCTTTAAATGAATCCGTAAAAAAAATTGATGAAACCAGGGGATAAAGGAACAATTTTGACTTGGAGGTGGAAATTTAATAAAAAAAATCAACGATCCTCGGTATAAAAAAATTTCTAGGGAACGAAATAAACGTCGTGCCGGTTACTGACACATCACAGAATATAGGTAACAACATCCTTTAAATGAATCCGTAAAAAAATTTGATGAAACCAGGGGATAAAGGAACAATTTTGACTTGGAGGTGGAAATTTAATAAAAAAAATCAACGATCCTCGGTATAAAAAAATTTCTAGGGAACGAAGTGTACGTCGTGCCAGTTACTGACACATCACAAATTATAGGTAACAACATCCTTTAAATGAATCCGTAAAAAAAATTCATGAAACCAGGGGATAAAGGAACAATTTTGTCTTGGAGGTGGAAATTTATTAAAAAAATCAACGATCCTCGGTATAAAAAAATTTCTAGGGAACGAAATAAACGTCGTGCCGGTTACTGACAAATCACAGATTATAGGTAACAACATCTTTTAAATGAATCCGTAAAAAAATTTGATGAAACCAGGGGATAAAGGAACAATTTTGACTTGGAGGTTGAAATTTAATAAAAAAAATCAACGATCCTCGGTATAAAAAAATTTCTAGGGAACGAAGTGTACGTCGTGCCAGTTACTGACACATCACAGATTATAGGTAACAACATCCTTTAAATGAATCCGTAAAAAAATTTGATGAAACCAGGGGATAAAGGAACAATTTTGTCTTGGAGGTGGAAATTTATTAAAAAAATCAACGATCCTCGGTATAAAATAATTTCTAGGGAACGAAGTGTACGTCGTGCCGGTTACTAACACATCACAGATTATAGGTAACAACATCCTTTAAATGAATCCGTAAAAAAATTTGATGAAACCAGGGGATAAAGGAACAATTTTGTCTTGGAGGTGGAAATTTATTAAAAAAATCAACGATCCTCGGTATAAAAAAATTTCTAGGGAACGAAATAAACGTCGTGCCGGTTACTGACACATCACAGATTATAGGTAACAACATCCTTTAAATGAATCCGTAAAAAAAATTGATGAAACCAGGGGATAAAGGAACAATTTTGACTTGGAGATGGAAATTTAATAAAAAAAAATCAACGATCCTCGGTATAAAAAAATTTCTAGGGAACGAAGTGTACGTCGTGCCGGTTACTGACACATCACAAATTATAGGAAACAACAACCTTTAAATGAATCCGTAAAAAAATTTGATGAAACCAGGGGATAAAGGAACAATTTTGTCTTGGAGGTGGAAATTTATTAAAAAAATCAACGATCCTCGGTATAAAAAAATTTCTAGGGAACGAAATAAACGTCGTGCCGGTTACTGACACATCACAGAATATAGGTAACAACATCCTTTAAATGAATCCGTAAAAAAATTTGATGAAACCAGGGGATAAAGGAACAATTTTGACTTGGAGGTGGAAATTTAATAAAAAAAATCAACGATCCTCGGTATAAAAAAATTTCTAGGGAACGAAGTGTACGTCGTGCCGGTTACTGACACATCACAGATTATAGGTAACAACATCCTTTAAATGAATCCGTAAAAAAATTTGATGAAACCAGGGGATAAAGGAACAATTTTGTCTTGGAGGTGGAAATTTATTAAAAAAATCAACGATCCTCGGTATAAAAAAATTTCTAGGGAACGAAATAAACGTCGTGCCAGTTACTGACACATCACAGATTATAGGTAACAACATCTTTTAAATGAATCCGTAAAAAAATTTGATGAAACCAGGGGATAAAGGAACAATTTTGACTTGGAGGTGGAAATTTAATAAAAAAATCAACGATCCTCGGTATAAAAAAATTTCTAGGGAACGAAGTGTACGTCGTGCCGGTTACTGACACATCACAGATTATAGGTAACAACATCCTTTAAATGAATCCGTAAAAAAATTTGATGAAACCAGGGGATAAAGGAACAATTTTGTCTTGGAGGTGGAAATTTATTAAAAAAATCAACGATCCTCGGTATAAAAAAATTTCTAGGGAACGAAATAAACGTCGTGCCGGTTACTGACACATCACAGAATATAGGTAACAACATCCTTTAAATGAATCCGTAAAAAAATTTGATGAAACCAGGGGATAAAGGAACAATTTTGACTTGGAGGTGGAAATTTAATAAAAAAAATCAACGATCCTCGGTATAAAAAAATTTCTAGGGAACGAAGTGTACGTCGTGCCGGTTACTGACACATCACAGATTATAGGTAACAACATCCTTTAAATGAATACGTAAAAAAATTTGATGAAACCAGGGGATAAAGGAACAATTTTGTCTTGGAGGTGGAAATTTATTAAAAAAATCAACGATCCTCGGTATAAAAAAATTTCTAGGGAACGAAATAAACGTCGTGCCAGTTACTGACACATCACAGATTATAGGTAACAACATCTTTTAAATGAATCCGTAAAAAAATTTGATGAAACCAGGGGATAAAGGAACAATTTTGACTTGGAGGTGGAAATTTAATAAAAAAATCAACGATCCTCGGTATAAAAAAATTTCTAGGGAACGAAGTGTACGTCGTGCCGGTTACTGACACATCACAGATTATAGGTAACAACATCCTTTAAATGAATCCGTAAAAAAATTTGATGAAACCAGGGGATAAAGGAACAATTTTGTCTTGGAGGTGGAAATTTATTAAAAAAATCAACGATCCTCGGTATAAAAAAATTTCTAGGGAACGAAATAAACGTCGTGCCGGTTACTGACACATCACAGAATATAGGTAACAACATCCTTTAAATGAATCCGTAAAAAAATTTGATGAAACCAGGGGATAAAGGAACAATTTTGACTTGGAGGTGGAAATTTAATAAAAAAAATCAACGATCCTCGGTATAAAAAAATTTCTAGGGAACGAAGTGTACGTCGTGCCAGTTACTGACACATCACAAATTATAGGTAACAACATCCTTTAAATGAATCCGTAAAAAAATTTGATGAAACCAGGGGATAAAGGAACAATTTTGTCTTGGAGGTGGAAATTTATTAAAAAAATCAACGATCCTCGGTATAAAAAAATTTCTAGGGAACGAAATAAACGTCGTGCCGGTTACTGACACATCACAGATTATAGGTAACAACATCCTTTAAATGAATCCGTAAAAAAAATTGATGAAACCAGGGGATAAAGGAACAATTTTGACTTGGAGGTGGAAATTTAATAAAAAAAAATCAACGATCCTCGGTATAAAAAAATTTCTAGGGAACGAAGTGTACGTCGTGCCGGTTACTGACACATCACAAATTATAGGAAACAACAACCTTTAAATGAATCCGTAAAAAAATTTGATGAAACCAGGGGATAAAGGAACAATTTTGTCTTGGAGGTGGAAATTTATTAAAAAAATCAACGATCCTCGGTATAAAAAAATTTCTAGGGAACGAAATAAACGTCGTGCCGGTTACTGACACATCACAGAATATAGGTAACAACATCCTTTAAATGAATCCGTAAAAAAATTTGATGAAACCAGGGGATAAAGGAACAATTTTGACTTGGAGGTGGAAATTTAATAAAAAAAATCAACGATCCTCGGTATAAAAAAATTTCTAGGGAACGAAGTGTACGTCGTGCCGGTTACTGACACATCACAGATTATAGGTAACAACATCCTTTAAATGAATCCGTAAAAAAATTTGATGAAACCAGGGGATAAAGGAACAATTTTGTCTTGGAGGTGGAAATTTATTAAAAAAATCAACGATCCTCGGTATAAAAAAATTTCTAGGGAACGAAATAAACGTCGTGCCAGTTACTGACACATCACAGATTATAGGTAACAACATCTTTTAAATGAATCCGTAAAAAAATTTGATGAAACCAGGGGATAAAGGAACAATTTTGACTTGGAGGTGAAAATTTAATAAAAAAATCAACGATCCTCGGTATAAAAAAATTTCTAGGGAACGAAGTGTACGTCGTGCCGGTTACTGACACATCACAGATTATAGGTAACAACATCCTTTAAATGAATCCGTAAAAAAATTTGATGAAACCAGGGGATAAAGGAACAATTTTGTCTTGGAGGTGGAAATTTATTAAAAAAATCAACGATCCTCGGTATAAAAAAATTTCTAGGGAACGAAGTGTACGTCGTGCCGGTTACTGACACATCACAGATTATAGGTAACAACATCCTTTAAATGAATCCGTAAAAAAATTTGATGAAACCAGGGGATAAAGGAACAATTTTGTCTTGGAGGTGGAAATTTATTAAAAAAATCAACGATCCTCGGTATAAAAAAATTTCTAGGGAACGAAATAAACGTCGTGCCGGTTACTGACACATCACAGAATATAGGTAACAACATCCTTTAAATGAATCCGTAAAAAAATTTGATGAAACCAGGGGATAAAGGAACAATTTTGACTTGGAGGTGGAAATTTAATAAAAAAAATCAACGATCCTCGGTATAAAAAAATTTCTAGGGAACGAAGTGTACGTCGTGCCGGTTACTGACACATCACAGATTATAGGTAACAACATCCTTTAAATGAATCCGTAAAAAAATTTGAATAAACCAGGGGATAAAGGAACAATTTTGTCTTGGAGGTGGAAATTTATTAAAAAAATCAACGATCCTCGGTATAAAAAAATTTCTAGGGAACGAAATAAACGTCGTGCCAGTTACTGACACATCACAGATTATAGGTAACAACATCTTTTAAATGAATCCGTAAAAAAATTTGATGAAACCAGGGGATAAAGGAACAATTTTGACTTGGAGGTGGAAATTTAATAAAAAAATCAACGATCCTCGGTATAAAAAAATTTCTAGGGAACGAAGTGTACGTCGTGCCGGTTACTGACACATCACAGATTATAGGTAACAACATCCTTTAAATGAATCCGTAAAAAAATTTGATGAAACCAGGGGATAAAGGAACAATTTTGTCTTGGAGGTGGAAATTTATTAAAAAAATCAACGATCCTCGGTATAAAAAAATTTCTAGGGAACGAAATAAACGTCGTGCCGGTTACTGACACATCACAGAATATAGGTAACAACATCCTTTAAATGAATCCGTAAAAAAATTTGATGAAACCAGGGGATAAAGGAACAATTTTGACTTGGAGGTGGAAATTTAATAAAAAAAATCAACGATCCTCGGTATAAAAAAATTTCTAGGGAACGAAGTGTACGTCGTGCCAGTTACTGACACATCACAAATTATAGGTAACAACATCCTTTAAATGAATCCGTAAAAAAATTTGATGAAACCAGGGGATAAAGGAACAATTTTGTCTTGGAGGTGGAAATTTATTAAAAAAATCAACGATCCTCGGTATAAAAAAATTTCTAGGGAACGAAATAAACGTC
Source organism: Siphlonurus alternatus (assembly GCA_949825025.1). Lineage (NCBI taxonomy): Eukaryota > Metazoa > Arthropoda > Insecta > Ephemeroptera > Siphlonuridae > Siphlonurus > Siphlonurus alternatus. The sequence goes on from OX463779.1 coordinate 21,190,137, forward strand.
GTGCCGGTTACTGACACATCACAGATTATAGGTAACAACATCTTTTAAATGAATCCGTAAAAAAATTTGATGAAACCAGGGGATAAAGGAACAATTTTGACTTGGAGGTTGAAATTTAATAAAAAAAATCAACGATCCTCGGTATAAAAAAATTTCTAGGGAACGAAGTGTACGTCGTGCCGGTTACTGACACATCACAGATTATAGGTAACAACATCCTTTAAATGAATCCGTAAAAAAATTTGATGAAACCAGGGGATAAAGGAACAATTTTGTCTTGGAGGTGGAAATTTATTAAAAAAATCAACGATCCTCGGTATAAAATAATTTCTAGGGAACGAAGTGTACGTCGTGCCGGTTACTAACACATCACAGATTATAGGTAACAACATCCTTTAAATGAATCCGTAAAAAAATTTGATGAAACCAGGGGATAAAGGAACAATTTTGTCTTGGAGGTGGAAATTTATTAAAAAAATCAACGATCCTCGGTATAAAAAAATTTCTAGGGAACGAAATAAACGTCGTGCCAGTTACTGACACATCACAGATTATAGGTAACATCATCTTTTAAATGAATCCGTAAAAAAATTTCATGAAACCAGGGGATAAAGGAACAATTTTGACTTGGAGGTGGAAATTTATTAAAAAAAATCAACGATCCTCGGTACAAAAAAAATTCTAGGGAACGCAATAAACGTCGTGCCAGTTACTGACAATTCACAAATTATAGGTAACAACATTCTTTAAATGAATCCGTAAAAAAATTTGATGAAACCAGGGGATACAGGAACAATTCTGTGATGTGTCAGTAACTGGCACGACGTTTACTTCGTTCCCTAGAAATTTTTTTATACCGAGGATCGTTGATTTTTTTTATTAAATTTCCACCTCCAAGACAAAATTGTTCCTTTATCCCCTGGTTCCATCAATTTTTTTTACGGATTCATTTAAAGGATGTTGTTGCCTATAATCTGTGATGTGTCAGTAACCGGCACGACGTACACTTCGTTCCCTAGAAATTTTTTTATACCGAGGATCGTTGATTTTTTTTAATAAATTTCCACCTCCAAGTCAAAATTGTTCCTTTATTCCCTGGTTTCATGAAATTTTTTTAGGAATTCATATAAAGAATGTTTTTAACTATAATCTGTGATGTGTCAGTAACTGACACGACGTTTATTTCGTTCCCTAGAAATTTTTTTATACCGAGGATCGTTGATTTTTTTTAATAAATTTCCACCTCCAAGACAAAATTGTTCCTTTATCCCCTGGTTTCATCAAATTTTTTTACGGATTCATTTAAAGGATGTTGTTACCTATAATCTGTGATGTGTCAGTAACTGGCACGACGTACACTTCGTTCCCTAGAAATTTTTTTATACCGAGGATCGTTGATTTTTTTTAATAAATTTACACCTCCAAGTCAAAATTGTTCCTTTATCCCCTGGTTTCATGAAATTTTTTTACGGATTCATTTAAAGAATGTTGTTACCTATAATGTGTGATGTGTCAGTAACTGGCACGACGTACACTTCATTCCCTAGAATTTTTTTTATACCGAGGATCGTTGATTTTTTTTAATAAATTTCCACCTCCAAGACAAAATTGTTCCTTTATCCCCTGGTTTCATCAAATTTTTTTACGGATTCATTTAAAGAATGTTGTTACCTATAATTTGTGATGTGTCAGTAACTGGCACGACGTACACTTCGTTCCCTAGAAATTTTTTTATACCGAGGATCGTTGATTTTTTTTAATAAATTTACACCTCCAAGTCAAAATTGTTCCTTTATCCCCTGGTTTCATGAAATTTTTTTACGGATTCATTTAAAGAATGTTGTTACCTATAATGTGTGATGTGTCAGTAACTGGCACGACGTACACTTCATTCCCTAGAATTTTTTTTATACCGAGGATCGTTGATTTTTTTTTAATAAATTTCCACCTCCAAGTCAAAATTGTTCCTTTATCCCCTGGTTTCATGAAATTTTTCTACGGATTCATTTAAAAGATGATGTTACCTATAATCTGTGATGTGTCAGTAACTGGCACGACGTTTACTTCGTTCCCTAGAAATTTTTTTATACCGAGGTTCGTTGATTTTTTTTATTAAATTTCCACCTCCAAGACAAAATTGTTCCTTTATCCCCTGGTTTCATCAAATTTTTTTACGGATTCATTTAAAGGATGTTGTTGCCTATAATCTGTGATGTGTCAGTAACCGGCACGACGTACACTTCGTTCCCTAGAAATTTTTTTATACCGAGGATCGTTGATTTTTTTTAATAAATTTCCACCTCCAAGTCACAATTGTTCCTTTATCCCCTGGTTTCATGAAATTTTTTTACGGATTCATTTAAAGTATGTTGTTACCTATAATTTGTGATGTGTCAGTAACTGGCACGACGTACACTTCGTTCCCTAGAAATTTTTTTATACCGAGGATCGTTGATTTTTTTTAATAAATTTCCACCTCCAAGTCAAAATTGTTCCTTTATCCCCTGGTTTCATGAATTTTTTTTACGGATTCATTTAAAAGATGTTGTTACCTATAATCTGTGATGTGTCAGTAACTGGCACGACGTTTACTTCGTTCCCTAGAAATTTTTTTATACCGAGGTTCGTTGATTTTTTTTATTAAATTTCCACCTCCAAGACAAAATTGTTCCTTTATCCCCTGGTTTCATCAAATTTTTTTACGGATTCATTTAAAGAATGTTGTTGCCTATAATCTGTGATGTGTCAGTAACCGGCACGACGTACACTTCGTTCCCTAGAAATTTTTTTATACCGAGGATCGTTGATTTTTTTTAATAAATTTCCACCTCCAAGTCACAATTGTTCCTTTATCCCCTGGTTTCATGAAATTTTTTTACGGATTCATTTAAAGTATGTTGTTACCTATAATTTGTGATGTGTCAGTAACTGGCACGACGTACACTTCGTTCCCTAGAAATTTTTTTATACCGAGGATCGTTGATTTTTTTTAATAAATTTCCACCTCCAAGTCAAAATTGTTCCTTTATCCCCTGGTTTCATGAATTTTTTTTACGGATTCATTTAAAAGATGTTGTTACCTATAATCTGTGATGTGTCAGTAACTGGCACGACGTTTATTTCGTTCCCTAGAAATTTTTTTATACCGAGGATCGTTGATTTTTTTTAATAAATTTCCACCTTCAAGTCAAAATTGTTCCTTAATCCCCTGGTTTCATGAATTTTTTTTACGGATTCATTTAAAGGATGTTGTTACCTATAATCTGTGATGTGTCAGTAACTGGCACGACGTTTATTTCGTTCCCTAGAAATTTTTTTATACCGAGGATCGTTGATTTTTTTTAATAAATTTCCACCTCCAAGTCAAAATTGTTCCTTTATCCCCTGGTTTCATGAATTTTTTTTACGGATTCATTTAAAGGATGTTGTTACCTATAATCTGTGATGTGTCAGTAACTGGCACGACGTTTACTTCGTTCCCTAGAAATTTTTTTATACCGAGGTTCGTTGATTTTTTTTATTAAATTTCCACCTCCAAGACAAAATTGTTCCTTTATCCCCTGGTTTCATCAAATTTTTTTACGGATTCATTTAAAGGATGTTGTTGCCTATAATCTGTGATGTGTCAGTAATCGGCACGACGTACACTTCGTTCCCTAGAAATTTTTTTATACCGAGGATCGTTGATTTATTTTAATAAATTTCCACCTCCAAGTCAAAATTGTTCCTTTATCCCCTGGTTTCATGAAATTTTTTTACGGATTCATTTAAAGAATGTTTTTACCTATAATCTGTGATGTGTCAGTAACTGGCACGACGTTTATTTCGTTCCCTAGAAATTTTTTTATACCGAGGATCGTTGATTTTTTTTAATAAATTTCCACCTCCAAGTCAAAATTGTTCCTTTATCTTCGGTTTCATGAATTTTTTTTACGGATTCATTTAAAGGATGTTGTTACCTATAATCTGTGATGTGTCAGTAACCGGCACGACGTACACTTCGTTTCCTAGAAATTTTAAAATTTAATTAATAAAAGCTCCGACATGGCATTTAAAATTTTGCCGCCTTTAATTTTTTAGTTTAGTTAACATGGGGATGTAGCTTTGCCGGCGGCCCAAATATTTGTATTTTTGGCCCCCAAGCGGTAGTTTCAGGAAGTTATCATAAAACTGTGCGTAATATTTTATGAGCTTTGGTGAAAAAACTCATGTGACCATTGTTAATCGGCACGGCGCGGTCTAGCGCGGTAAGAACCAGCAATGCAGCACCCGTCACGGCACAGAATAACGATCGACGCGCTACTGGTGGCTATTTCAGGAAGGTTTTTCACACGTTTTGTAAGTATTTCGTTACATAAAGAAGATACATCGCCTTGTTAGTTAATTTCACGGCAGATCATCTTCTGTATGTAACGAAATATGTACAATTCGCATGAAAATGTTATCGGAAACAACCACCAGGTGGCACGTCGGTCAAGCTTTGTCAAGTTGCGCTTTGCGTTATTCATTTTCTTACACTAAATAAAAATGGCTTCCACTTCCGGTTTATTATTTAATTAATTTGCTTACTATTTTATGACTATTTACAAAAGAACACAGAGAAAATGGGTTTTATAACTTGTATTTAAGAAATTTTACATCATAATAGATTTGACAGTTGTCACAAAATGGTCCCAGGCTCGAGTTTTCCACTCCGCGGGCGAGATTTTCCTCCTCCTTGGCATGCAAATCCAATGGGTGGGTCCAGGCCTGGCCAGCTGCAGGCTTGTTTCTGCTGTAACACGAAACAAAATAGCTATAAACATGCATATATCGGTAATTACTATATTAAAAGGTTACACAGAATAGCCACAAGGGAACGAAAAATTACATCCTGCAACAAAACTGATGAAAACGGGACATAAACAACGCCTAATGTTCCGATCTTTTGGTCATGTACTAACCTTTACTTCGTTCGTTCATATCAGGATGAATCCATCTCTTGTCTTCATTATATAGTGGTGATACAGTTCTTGCAGTCACAATAAAGGCTTACAAAAGTTACACACACATTTATAACTCTTCAATAAATAAAATATAAGAAATAATAATCGAGACGACGATAAGCGCCATTCCGCTGCCGTATTGAAGTCGCCATGTTTTTCCTAAGAAGCTGATATTATAAAAAAACTTGAGAAAAAAATTGAAACTTCCTGAAACAACCGCTTGAGGGCCAAGAAAATACAAATATTTGGGCCGCTCGGGAACTTGCATCAGGTCCGATCATCTTCTGTATGTAGCGAAATACTTGTAACTAGCTCATCCGAATTCATCCGCGTTATCATGAAAACTTTCGGCAGCCTCCGTCAGATGGCGCGTTGATCAAGTTTGGTCGATTTGCGCTTTTCGTTTCTCAATTGCTACACTAGAATAAAATGGCTACCGCTTCCGGTTTTATTATTTTTTTTATTTTGCTTACTAATTTGTTTATTTATGAAAGAACACAGAGAAAATGGGATTATAAATTGTATTTAAGAAATTTTACAATAAAATAAAATATACAGTTGTCACAAAAAGGTCCCGAGATCGTCTCCTTGGCACGCCAATCCAATGGGTGGGGTGGGTACAGCGTCCAGCTTTGCCAGCTGCAGCTTGGGCTTGTTTTCTGCTGTAACACGAAAATTATAGCTATAAACATGCATATATAGGAAATTATAATATCATTAGGATACACAGAATGAACGTATAGTATAACAAAAAATTGTATCTTGAACAAAAGCGATGAAAACGGGGTAAAAACAATGCCCAATGTTCCCGATCTTTTGGTCACGTACTAACCTTCAGTTCAGTCGTTCATATCAGGATGGCTACATCTCTTTTCTCGGTTATATATTGTGGTGATACAGTTCTTGTATTCGCAATAGAGGCTTGTAGATATTACACACACATTTATAACTCTTCAAATCATGAAATATAAGACATAATCGAGCCGATGGTGAACGCCGAGCCGCAGCTGCCGCCATGTTGTCATACTCGCAAATGGCGAGAGATTCTTTGAAAAATAAGTTAATTGAGTTTATTAATTAAAACACATTTTTATGATTGATTATACTAAATTAAAATATTTAAAACATTAAGAAACAAAGATAATTATTATATAATAAAAAAAGTGTGAGATCTAATTTCTGAAGCGCAGGGATAGGGTCCGAAGCGTCCGCTAGAGGGCCAAAATACAAAACTTTGAGCCGCTCGGAAAGATGCATCGACCTGCTTGCATCGCCATGGTTAATTTCTTAATAAAAAATCATAGAATTTTTATAAATGACAATTAAATGTTATAAATACTATTTATATTCAGTCTACAGGTCGTTTATAATCCATATAACCCGAGAAAAAACGTTTTAAAATACAAACAAGATCAGTGTGCGAGGGTTGTACTTTTCCGTGACGTCACAATTCCTTGGAGCTGGCGTGGAGGTGATTTGGAGGTAACTTCAGCTGGGTGCCATTCGGCACATTTCCCGGCAAAAAATGTCGTGTTTACTGTAAAAAGTTGATAATTTCTGTGCTGTAATTCTAGAAATTTAAGACGTTTTTGGAGCGTTTTTGACCAAACTATTTTGATAGCAGCATCTTGAATTATCAAAAAAGTGTTTGCATAAGAAAATAATCGTCAACACAATGGACTTCCTTGAGTATTCGGACATACAAGCTGAGGTCAAGGGGGCCATGGTAAGTCTTTTTCCACAACGTGCTGAATAATTATGGTCATTATCGTCTCTATTATATATGTATATTATGATAATGGTTATTTTTTTATTATCGACCATAATTGACTTGACGATATTCATACAGTATGTATGCTTTATAATATACACTTATTTTTCTATTTGCACTTTTAGGCTCCTGGCAAGTTGAAGCTGACAGACCAGCACATTATCTTTAAGAACAATAAGACTGGTAAAGTTGAGCAGATCTCAGCCTCTGATGTAGAACTTGTCAACTGGCAGAAGCTTGTTGGATCTTGGGGCATTCGTATCTTCCTCAAAAATGGAACTCTGCATCGTTATGGCGGATTTAAAGATGGAGTAAGTATATAAGTAGTTATGTCACAGACAAACAGACGTACATATCACCTTGCGGGATGTTTGAGCCCATTGTTTTTACGATCGTTTCCCCTCACAGTACGGCAAGTATTCCTTTGTATTCAGTGGTGACGGTGCAGCGACTACATACAGATGGCAGCACTGGTTTTCCCTATCTCTTAACATATAATATCCCCTCCACTGATACCCCTTCACATGAAGTCATGCTAGACGTACACACACGGCTTTTTTTAAGCGGGCCTAAACATCCCGCACGGACATATAATATCCCCTCCACTGATACCCCTTCACATGAAGTCATGCTAGACGTACACACACGGCTTTTTTTAAGCGGGCCTAAACATCCCGCACGGTGGTACGTCTGTCTGTGGTTATGTCATGTGTACTGTACTCTGTACAGTATGTAAACTGTATTCATGTAATATGCGTGCCTTTTAAGATCAGCTCTTCTATCATTTAATGCCAAACTGATGGTGCATGCAGTAAAGCCACATAATGATCAATCCTTTGGGGATTGAGTGTTGATTATCCTGCAATTTTTATTGACAGGAAGGAAGAGGTAGGCTGCAAGCTAAGAGTGGTATGTATAATATGTATGCTATTTTGAGACTTTCAAGACAGTGATCCTTGCGCTAATGGCCAGCGGGTTTTCCACGTCCACCATAGCCATGCCATCCTATTAGTTAGTTAATTTAAAATGCTGGATAGATATCTTGCCCACAAGGTCACAATTTTTCTCTCATTTGCCTCTTCTTTACCTACAACTCGGTGCAAGGTAAATGGATATAACCATGCAGGTATGGTCTTGATTTTCAAATGCCCGCTTGCAATTATGATATTGCAAGAATAGTAACACAACTCTGGATGTGCATACCTCCTGTCCATTTCCTTGGCCTTGGTGGTTAGGTAAAAATATGCTTTCACATACACTAAAAATTCTGCAGAATGCTACAGAGCTCCTCAGAAACGCCATAAAGTGCAGTGTAAAAAATCAAGTTTAACTAGATTTTTTTACAACAACTTGCGGACCGCGGAAATTTTGGTGTTGTGAAAGCACCTTTAGACAAGACTTTCAGGTGCAAATCTCTCCACTATAAATGTAGTGTGTATATTTATAAAAAAAAAAAAAAAAACTCTGCAGTATGATTACTTAAATTTAACTGCTGTACTTGAATGCTTCTGCATTAAGCAATGTTGTACATATTTGTACAGTGTTATTGAGGCTGTGACCTGCGTTTATGACAAAACATACTAAAAAAATGTGCAACACAATTATTGCAGCACTGCTTAGAACACTTGACACGGCAGGAGAACAAAGTACTGTACTCTACTTGTATTGGAAATTTTCAATGCAACTAATACATTATAAAGAACTTTTCAAATCTACACTACTATATATTCAGTAATTAGGATTTTAGTGACTACTAGTACATAAAAAATTAAACCTAAAAGCACAGTAACTAATATTTTTTTAATGTTGTTACAGGAGCAAGAAAAGATATCCAAGTTCTTTGTAAGCAACTACAAGAAAGATATGTTGGAGAAGGAGTTAAGTCTGAAAGGCTGGAATTGGGGCACTGCTAAGTTCAACGGCTCCGCATTGAGCTTCGACGTGGGTCCTCTTACCGCGTTTGAGGTTCCGCTGATGAACGTGTCTCAGTGCACCACCGGCAAAAACGAGGTGACGCTCGAGTTCCACCAGAACGACGATGCGGCGGTCAACCTCATGGAGATGAGGTTCCACATTCCTTCAAGCGAGCTGGCCGGAGAAGACCCCGTCGACCAGTTCCAGCAGCAGGTGAGACGCTTGTCTCTGCAGCGTCAGTCGCATTCAGAACGTGCTACCAAACTGCAGCACCTAGTGTACATAGTTAGTAGGAAAAAAAAAAAAAAACGTTTCTCTCATCATCATGATATGAATGACTATCTTTGCAAAAAAATTGAAATTTTCGTACTAATCTAAAATAATTTTTCAGCTTCAAATATTGATACAGTATATTTATGTAATTATGTGTTAGTAGGAAATAGTAATAAATGGTACAGTAGGTTCTTATTCATTGTAAAAATTATTCAGTTCAGTATTATCAGTACTAATGTCTGTTATTTATGAAAGTTATGAATTTATGGGATACTGAAATTAAACTTATCTCTTTTTAAGAGTGTGTATAGGAACAAGTCACAACATCTACTTACTTGGCTTGCTGAAAACTGACTTTTTTTGTATTTCCCAGGTGATGAACAAGGCCAGCGTCATCAGTGCAACTGGAGATGCCATCGCCATATTCCGCGAGATCCAGTGCCTGACTCCTCGGTAAGTTCCCTGCCTCCAGACATCAGTGTTCAGTTCTAACCAAGTCGTGTTGTTTGCAGTGGTCGCTACGACATCAAGGTGTTCCAGTCCTTCTTCCAGCTCCACGGAAAGACCTTCGACTACAAGATCCCAATGTCCACCGTCCTGCGTCTCTTCATCCTGCCACACAAGGACGGAAGACAGATGTTCTTTGTGGTAAATGTTAATTTCATCTAATATGTAGCGAATAATGGCATGTTGTTCTGAATTAGAGTACCGGTAGAGTTTAAATATATTATTAAAAAAAAGTTAATATACTTGACACCATTTTTACCCTTTCGGGTTTGGCCAGGCCGATATTTAGCCTTTCCAGTAAGAGTTATCTTGCGACAATGCTGGGGCTTACCAGGCTTCCAGAACTCTTTCCTGCACTCTTCTGGGCTCATACTACCAGATCTGTACAGCCTGCAGTTGCAGTGCAAGATAACTGCAGGGTAGCAGAGTATAGATAGTCGTAAGATGCCTTCTTCCTATCAACTCTGTCATCTAGTAATCAGTCACACCCATCTCAAGTCACGAAAAGTCTGCCGTGTTCGGGAATTGAACCGGGGACCTCTCGGACTAAAGTCAAGTGCTCTAACCACTCTACACTTACAGAGAATATATTGTGTTCCACCTAAATACGATTTATCCCAAAAAATTATGGTTAGATTTTGGTTTGTCATATTTGCAAATCTGTAGCAAAAACCAAAGAAAGAGTGTAGAGAAAACACTCCTACTTGCGTTGACTGACGCCAATGTTATGTGCAGGTGTCTCTGGACCCACCCATCAAGCAGGGCCAGACGCGCTACCACTTCCTCGTGTTCTTGTTTGGACCTGATGAGGAGACCACCATGGAGTTGCCCCTCACAGAGTAAGTTGTCACGACAATTTATTTTATTAGTAAACTTATATTTTTTTTATTATTACTTGAATAGGCGCTTACTTGCTGTACGAACGATACAGTTGGAATTAGTGTTTAGATTTCCCATCTTGTCCTATTCATACTTGAAGTGGGTTAACTAAACAAATAATTTATTTGCCTTTATTAAACTTTACATAATTGTACTTAACAGAGTCTATGATCTCATGGGAAAATAAAAGGGTCAGTCCCCCAAACAGTAAAATTGTTATTTAAAATACAATCTAATGGTATCATTTGACTATTTACATAAATAATTTAGATAAAGTTATTGTAGATTGACGGAAGAGACCTAGCAAAGTGCTGACATTGATGAATGTTGCAGGGAGGAACTGCAGGAGAAGTACGAGGGCCGTCTGACCAAGGAGCTAAACGGACCGACTTGTGAGGTCCTCAGCAAGGTGATGAAGGCCATGGTCAACCGCAAGATCACCATGCCCGGACAGTTTGTCGGGTGAGTCGAACATCCCTCGAGGAGTCCCACACACAAAATTTTAGCTGACCATTCAATGTAGGATTAATATAATGACTTAACAATACATACCTGATACATTACGTTAGACTGTTGGTCTGAGAAATTTTTCTATAATTTATATATATATATTTTTTTTGGTATGAAGTTTTTTGTTTTTTTTCATTGATGAAATTCAATTTTAAAGTGTCCTATCAACTAAACACAAAAGCATAATAAGGTGTAAATACATCAACACTGTGTATGATCTATTGATGTGATGGATTTTTGTGGACACTACTACTTAAAATCCCAATTTTTTATGCACATTCCCTTTCCTTGGGTACCATAGCTGTTAAAGTTATATTCTTGTTGTATTGTATTCCAGGTCTTTGATACCGGATAGTGTGTTTATATTTGCTCATAATATTCTTGGTGTGACAATGCTTTTATAAATATATAACAATTAAGAATTATAATATATACTGATATCATCTCAAGTGTATATATATATGTCATTGTATGGAAATTGCCAAATTAGTTGCATATTAGCTGGAACATTATTTATGACAATGCAGTGCAATTTTTTCCTTTTTTTTTTTTGTACCAATGTTATGTTTTTTTTATGTGATAGTGAATTGACGATCTTTAACTTTTACTGTGATTATGTATCTGACGTGCTTATATTGTTGTACAATCGAAAAGCAATAAATAATTATGAATTATGAATTAGTATTTCACATTTTTTTTGACAATATAATCCCGGAAATTTTCAGATCGCAATACAAATGCATGATATCCTCAAAATAACTGACATCTCAAATAAATTTACTACTGCCTAGTACTTAACTGTTGCTAAGTGATGATGTGATGCAGGCACTCTGGCACGCCTGCAGTGGGCTGCTCCTACAAGGCTGCTGCTGGCTACATGTACCCCCTCGAGCGAGGCTTCATCTACATCCACAAGCCCCCAGTCCACATCCGCTATGAGGAAATCAGCAACGTCAACTTTGCCCGCAGTGGAGGCAGCACTCGGTGAGTGTGCAGAGATAAGAAATTCCTTGTATGTTGATGTAGCCTCTACTCTTGACATACTGTAATCATTATCACTAGATTATATCACTAAATATCTAATATATTATGATTTTTTTTTTTTTTTTTTTTTTTTTTTTTTTTTTTCATTTTTGAATTATTAGGGATTGTGAAATATCCTTAAATTAATAAAAATACAAATCAGTAATTACCATAATAATATTTTTGTATGGTGTTATTATTTTTGTGACCAAGTAAGATTTTCAGCATTTTTTTAATTAAATATTTTTATTTACATACAGTATTAGATTTTATACTGACAAGATGTAATGTGATTTTGATGGTCCCATTTGACGTGATGTGCTGACTTGTGGGTTGTTGTTTCAGGTCGTTTGACTTTGAGGTTGAGACCAAGTCTGGAGTGGTCCACACATTCAGCAGCATCGAGAAGGAGGAGTACAACAAGCTCTTCGACTTCATCAGCGGCAAGAAGCTGCGCATGAAGAACAGGGCTAAGACCGTGAGTACAGTCACCTTGTGTCGTGTTTATCCTAGACCAGTTAAACCTTTTAGTGAAATGTTTCACAATCTGCTAGTACAAAGTATTTCCATGCAATTAATGATGTTACAATTTGTAAGTTCTTATCATTGGGTTTTTATTTTACAATTTATGTTTTGTGAATTCCGTAAGGTATATTTTATAAAAAAATGTATATATTTTAATTTCTTCCAACATTTTGATGACAATTATTACCTAAAAAAAATAAATTTACTGATAGAAAAATAAGTGTGTTATTGTCATGAAGTTTCACTTGCCAAAAAAATATGAGCTCAGTACTACTTCTCATTCTTTTTGGCCTTCATAATTAATGATTTTTTTTTTCAAGATAATTTCTAATCCTTATTGATTCAGTTACAGGTATATTTTATAATTAGTATAATAACTTTTGATCATCTAGTAAATGCATATAACTCAGCAGCTCAGACCTGGAGACATGACTGACCAGAGAATTGTTTGCAGGACAAGCCATCGTACGCGGACGACTTTGGTGACTCCGACCAGGAGGGCGAGCCCGATGCATACCTGGCCCGCGTGAAGGCAGAGGCGGAGGAGCGTGACGAGGACGGGGGAGGCGGCAGCTCGGAAGACGAGAGTGAGGACGAGGACTTCAAGCCCAACGAGGATGTCAGCGACGTGGCAGAGGAGTGAGTCACTCACACGGGAACTACCAGGGGATATTCACAATTATTTTTAACATGGACTTTTTTTATCACTAAATTTAGTAAATTTGGTACTCAAATTGAATATGTGAATACCTTCAAATTTTTAAGAATAGAAATTTTATATGCTTGTTTGTTTGTTTGTTTAACAGATGTTTCTTTTTCCTATATTTTAAGCTCTAAAACAAATTTGAAATAGCTGTTCAAAAAACAATTATGAAACGAACATGTCATCTTACTTGTTATACTTATTTGACCCAGAGACACGTATTCATTTAAAATTTTCAGTCATTGGTTCCTCTTGTTAATTAGCATAGTTAACAATTAATTAACAAGTAAAACTTTGATTCCCATTGTTGATAGAAAAATAAATTCTCAAGTCCATCTTGGCAGTTGCTTAAGTTTAGATCTTATTACAGTTGCAAAAAAGTTTAGAGACTAAGCCGGGATTATTAAGTAACTAATTGGAATTGTGTTGTTGTTTAACTTGGTGTGTCTGTTGTCAGGTATGACAGCAACGTGTCCACGAGCGATTCAGAAAGCGGCTCTGGAGGAGGTTCTGGGGACGAAAAGAAGGAGAAAAAGAAAAAGGACAAGTCCAAGAAGACAAAGACTGTGGTATGTTGCAGACAGTTGTTAAATAATTTAATTATTTATTTATCGTGTTGGATACAAAATAAAAATGTCAAGTTACAGTATAATAATACTCATATCAAATGTTCTGAAATAGCAAAATTCAAACATGTTGAACATTTAAGGTAAAGAAGTGAGGAAAGAATAATGTTGTATATTATGTATTTTTTTTACCTTGTTTCTCTAGTGTAAAATGTTAAGTTAAATTTAATGTAAATCAAGAATATATTTTATTTGTCTTATTGTTCTTCCTGCAATGATCAAGTGCTTGTTGTTGCAGTCTGAGAAGCCACGCAAACCACGTAAGAAGAAGGAGAAGGCCCCAGATGATGGCAGGCCCAAGCGTCCTTCCACGGCCTTCATGATGTGGCTCAACGCTAGCCGAGAGTCCATCAAGTCCAAGTACCCTGGCATCTCGGTCACCGAGCTCTCCAAGAAGGGAGGCGAGATGTGGCGTGAACTGACAGACAAGTCGGTGAGTCGATAGTACCTCAGCAACTGTGCATTCAAAGTATGTACTCACAGGGGTACCTAGCAGGTGGGGTGAGGGTATGTGCAAGTGATTAGCGGTGGATTAAAAGCTCGGCGGCAAAATTTCTTCCACAACCATTATCTGAAATACATAGTATACTTTTATTGATGCTAAAAAAAAAAAAATAATAATAAAATAAAGATAAATAAATAAATGAAAGACTGCTTATGGTTGCTTCTAAATTTGATAATCTTGTTCCTCCTGGTCTAAATTATTTAAATACTTCAGACAGATTTATTTAATATTACACCTGGTTATTGTTCGCAGGAGTGGGAGGGCAAGGCTGCTCAAGCCAAGGTCGCGTACGACCTGGCCATGAAGGAGTTCAAGGAGAGTGGTGGTGGGACAGAAGCAGCTGCTGCTGGCTCCTCAAAGAGCTCCAAACGAGACAAGTCACCCACCTCTAAGTCCTCCAAAGCCTCTGCAGCTGCCAAGAACGCTTCTCCCAGCAAGGTGAGGACTCTACCTGTCTGGATAAAAAAGTGCATGGCTCTCTAGTGTCTTCACTTAATTATATTTTGTATTTAGCCTTCTAATTTGAATTTCTCTTCTGTTTGACTTTTGTCTAAATCTGTGCTTGTCTTGTAGCTTGGTGCTGGTGCCCACTACAAGAGCAAGGAGTACCTTTCTGACGACAGCAGTTCGGACGAAGACAAGAAGAAGAAGTCGGGCAAGGGCGGCTCAGAGGTAAGCAAGTTATCAAGCACTACTAGCATGCCTTTTCTGCTAGTTTTTTAAAGATATTAAGGCTTAACCTGAGATATTCGGACGAAAAAAGTCGTATTGACAGATGTTCTTGAAATTAATTTGGTAGACTTACAACAATTGTCCAAATACTACTGATTTTTTTCAGATTTTTCTAACCGTTGGTTTAATTTGTTCAAATGTGTATTTTGTATCCTTTCAATGTTAAATTTTTCAATCAACATTACACAAAAACGGCTCGAGATTTTTTTTTAAAATTTTACGTAGATTAAAAGCTAAGTTTTTGGACTATTTTTCTGAATTGTTTTCATATATTTCAAACCGTGGCGATGATCGTTTTTCAAATGACCTAAGAAACTTGGCAACGCTCTCAGGGACTGAAGTTACCACCCCCTCCTAATATATTATTCACATTACTATTGCAACAGTGTTGCCAGATTTGCCAGTGTAGCCACGCCTCTTGACCTTGACAGACAAATTCTCAGGTTATACCTTAAAGCAAAATTATATTGCTAGATCTTGATGATGCTTTATTTTTGTTAAAGCACCCTTAAAATCTCAACACATAATTAAAGTCATCAATGCCATAGGGAATTATACATTACAAGTTATTACTTTAATAGTAAAATTGTGATACAAAAATTAAATTGAATTCAAAAATTGCATTATAAATATCAAATTAAAATTAGTTTATTAGACAATATATGAGTGCTAACACTGCTTCCGTTGCAGAAGTCTGCTCCTAGAGCCAAAAAGATAAAGAAGGAAGCTGCTAGTGAAGAGGAGGCAAAGAAGGAAGCTGCTAGTGAAGAGGAGGCCAGCGAGCCAGCAAGCAGTGAGGAGGAAAAGAAAAGGAAGAAGCCAGCCAAGAAACCGGAGGCGGTGAGTCGTCATCATGCGATTTGTACGAGGAAAGATAAATTTCTCCTTTGAAAGTGTTGCTAGGCATCAGACATTGGGTAGTGCTTAGGTCTGTTCGTAAATACACAATCAGAGAGAATTGATTTTTTGTGATGAACCTTATGTTCCATGTACAGAAGGTTCATCACAAATAATCAATTCTTTCTGATTGTGTATTTACGAACAGACCCATTGGGTAGTGCTTACTTAAAGCACCTAATGCCTTTATCTGCTTTATCACCAATGTGCTTGCTTCAAAGGTTGTTGTTGCGAGTATGAACAAATAAGATATGAAACCTCTATTTTAAGATTACAGCATGCTCAAATTTATGAAGTTTTTTTCTCAATTTCGAACATTTAGATAGGAAAATACATTTAATATGACCTTAAATTTACAAAAAGAAAAAAAAAATCACATATTTAATACAGTAAAATCTCATTACTACGCAACTTGTTGTTAGGTTTAACTCGTTTAAGTATTTGAGGAAAGAAGATCGTGGTCCAAAAATAATTAGCATTGTATGGTATACTGTAGTACCGGTAGTATAGGAAAACTTGATATAAGGTAATACTCGATATAAGATAAACCTAATTTCCTGGGTCCCTTGACTTAAGGGTAAGGTAACGCCACCAATGTTAAAAAAAATCCCTCTCACAAAAATTCTGAAAAAAATTTAAAATGTTCTCCTCTATACCCCCTTTCAGTACCTAAAATATCAGGTTTACAAATACGATCTAGTTTTTGAGTTATGAATTTTTAAAGTTGACCAATTTAACATGGGAGTTTCATTTCTCCATGTTAAAGTAGTCAACTTTAAAAATTTATAACTCAAAAACTAGATCGTATTTGTATACCTGATATTTTAGGTACTGAAAGGGGGTATAGAGGAGAACATTTTAAATTTTTTTCAGAATTTTTGTGAGAGGGATTTTTTTTAACATTAGTGGCGTTACCTTACCCTTAACGTAATAATAAGTTTTTACTTTAATTCATGTATTTCTTAGGCATTAGTTTACACATGCGACCTAAAATAAAAAAATTGGTTATAACTATTACTCATATAAAGCTGCTGACATCGTAGAATAAATCCAGTTCCATATATATAAATAATTAAGTAGATGATATCTTGGTACAAAACTTAAATGTCTAATTTTGACATGTACTGAATTATAATATATTATATATTATTATAATTAAAAGTCAATTAACATTAACCAATGGTACCACATGCTATGTAATGCTTATCACTGCAGCTACAGTACATAGTGACCTGCATACACCAAAATTGAATGAAAGAATAAAAAAAAATATATATATATTTTTATTACAATTAAGTAGTTTATTATTTAATTAAAGAAAAATTTAGATGAAAGCCATGAAAATGCATTCATGGTTGATAATTGCTATATTCAGAGGGGTCACAAAGAAAAATAATAAACATTGCACAGTCTCTATTTTTTTAAGTACATAAGAATAAAATTGTATGCAAATATTGTAATACTGTACACATGCTGTACTGAAAATAATTTAAATATTTACAGTATTTATACAATATTAAATATAAATACTTAAACATAACTACTGATAATTCCAATGTTGTTTACAGAAGGTGAAAAAGGAGGCCGTGAGTGACGAGGGAGAGGAGGAGAGCGAGGCTGGTAGCAGTGACGACGACAAAAAGAAGAAGAAGAATCAGACCAAGAAGCCCGCCAAGAAGCCTGAGCCGGTAAGTGGAACCTGGCGCCGAGATGTGGATGTGGCTAACTGTGAACTTGTGTTGCAGAAGGGTAAGAAGGCCAGCAAGAAGAGCTCGGACGAGGAAGAGCTGGAGGACGAAGAGGAGATCCTGAGTTCGCCCACCGCCTCCAGTGACTCAGACTCTGAATGAACATTTCAACTCTCAAAGACTACCACCCCCTCAAAATCTCTCCTCTATGCTGCTCGATTATTTTTCTCGTGCCTATCATAAAAGTAGCTTATTGAAATCTCCTTTAAAGTTATTATCAGTGAAATCTACTGTTAAATTCTTTCAGATTTATTCCAAATTTAAAAACTGGAAAACAATGCATTTGCTTAATAATGTTGTGTTAATACAAGATTTGAATTTTAATGTATAGTAGGGGGTATTCAGCTATTCACAAAGATTTAAGTTTATATATATTTTTTTTTTTTAAAAATTAAGTCTCCATTTTTGGCATTATTTTAGGTACTGGTAAAAGTTTTCAAGACTTTAAAAATGTGATCTTAACGCTTTGTGAATGCCCCCTATTTTATATTAAAGTGTGCTTTATATGCAAATTCAGTGGTGTATCTGCATAAAGATTTATAAAAAGGCTTCTTTTTATGTAGCCAACCAGGTATATATTATATAGGATGGCCTGTCAAATTCTTACACAGGATAAAATTAGTCTATGATATTGCAGCCAATTTCCAACATTAATATATATTTTTTTTTCTCTGCTTGACTGTACATACAGTATTGTTTGTTGCTGTTTTTCCAGTACATGCTAAAAAAAAATGATGTGGGAACAGCAGGTAAGATACGTATTTATTTTTATGATTGTTGAACATGTCCTAAATTCTTAACAACCGTAATAATTCCATTTCATTTTGATAAGTGTTCCATGTTCTTTTTTACATGTAATGGAACATTAAAAATTATGGTGTTTTACACCGATATTTCTAAGCAAACGACGGACAGCTACGTATGTTGATGATTAAACCGTTCTGCTAGATTTGCAAAATCATTATACTGCTACAATATGAATAGCGAATGGAATGTCACGAGAGTCATGTCTGTCTATGTTGTAATGTAAAAAATGTTTAAATTAAACTTATGTATTTAATTTTTACTTTAAGTGTTTTTCTTTTGAACTAATGATGACAATATTTTGGTAGATTAAAAAATGGTCAATACCCTTTTTTTTTTCTTCAATACCCCTTTAAGTTTAAGAAAGCATTTCCTTCTCGTATTGATTATTTTTTGCCATTAAGGGTAAGGTAACGCCATTGAGCTCTATACAAGGCTAGAGGGATAATGCCCTATACTTCTCAATGTTAAACTGTGCGCACGGTCCGGCGGGAGGAAGTGGGTGGGAGATTGCGCTTTCGTCACACATTCCAACGTATTCTCCTCAGAATTGCCAACTGCAGTGTAACTTTTAATATTTATTTTATAAGGAAACTTTCTTAGGTTGGTCAACCAGGCATTCGATAGCACCGACCACCACCCACTTTCCTCCCAGACGCCGTGCGCGCCTAAAACAGCTGATTAGCCCTCTAGCCTTGATTAGAGCTCAATGGGTAACGCCACCAATGTTAAAAAAAATCCCTCACAAAAATTCTGAAAAAAATTTAAAATGTTCTCCTCTACACCCATCAGGTATACAAATACGATCTAGTTTTTGAGTTATGAATTTTTAAAGTTGACCAATTTAACATGGGAGTTTCATTTCTCCATGTTAAGGGTAAGGTAACGCCACCAATGTTAAAAAAAATCCCTCTCACAAAAATTCTGAAAAAAATTTAAAATGTTCTCCTCTATACCCCCTATCAGTACCTAAAATATCAGGTATACAAATACGATCTAGTTTTTGAGTTATAAAATTTTAAAGTTGACTACTTTAACATGGAGAAATGAAACTCCCATGTTAAATTAGTCAACTTTAAAAATTCATAACTCAAAAACTAGATCGTATTTGTATACCTGATATTTTAGCTACTGATAGGGGGTGTAGAGGAGAACATTTTAAATTTTTTTCAGAATTTTTGTGAGAGGGATTTTTTTTAACATTGGTGGCGTTACCTTACCCTTAAAGTAGTCAACTTTAAAATTTTATAACTCAAAAACTAGATCGTATTTGTACACCTGATATTTTAGGTACTGATAGCTAGGGGGTATAGAGGAGAACATTTTAAAATTTTTTCAGAATTTTTGTGAGAGGGATTTTTTTTAACATTGGTGGCGTTACCTTACCCTTAAGGGTAAGGTAACGCCACCAATGTTAAAAAAAATCCCTCTCACAAAAATTCTGAAAAAAATTTAAAATGTTCTCCTCTATACCCCCTATCAGTACCTAAAATATCAGGTATACAAATACGATCTAGTTTTTGAGTTATAAATTTTTAAAGTTGACTACTTTAACATGGAGAAATGAAACTCGCATGTTAAATTGGTCAACTTTAAAAATTCATAACTCAAAAACTAGATCGTATTTGTATACCTGATATTTTAGCTACTGATAGGGGGTGTAGAGGAGAACATTTTAAATTTTTTTCAGAATTTTTGTGAGAGGGATTTTTTTTAACATTGGTGGCGTTACCTTACCCTTAAGGGTAAGGTAACACAAATCAGTTGACCCAATGCTAAAAAAAACACTCATGAAAATTATGAAAAAAAAAATATATATTAAAATGTTCTCCTCTCCAACCCCTATCATAACTAAAAAAACTAGGTGAGTTTTCAAGGTCGCGATTGTTGATTTTTTACATCAGCTTTCGTGTTGAACCTTGGCGCCACAGTATAAAATAGCGATATTCAGTTCCATAGCAGCATTCACTCTTATATCCATAGACCCGAGTTTCGCCTTTTCCAAGGCTCATCAGTATGGCTCGTAAGCTGGCTACTTACTACTTACTTACTTACTACTTACTGGCTACTGCAAGCTGGCAATAAAAGCCGGTGCTCTCTCCCGTCTCTCATCAGTTGCGAACTGACTGCTTCGGCAGTCAGTAGCAGCCTCTTACGAGCCATACTGATGAGCCTTGGAAAAGGCGAAACTCGGGTCTATGGATATAAGAGTGAATGCTGCTATGGAACTGAATATCGCTATTTTATACTGTGGCGCCAAGGTTCAACACGAAAGCTGATGTAAAAAATTAAAAAAACTAGCTCGAATTTGTATACCTGATATTTTAGCCACTGACAGGGGATGTAGAGGAGAACATTTTTAATTTTTTTTTCATAATTTTCATGTGTGGAATTTTTTTAGCATTAAGTCAGCTGATCCGTGTTACCTTACCCTTACGTATAAAGAAAGAAGCAGATCCCGATCAACACTTCTTTCTTTATTTATCATGCATGGTTGACTTGGGTCATTTAAGTGCACCATGGACCAAAAATACCATGCATGTCCCCACTGGGGTATTTGTAAGGTACTTGGTTTGGTTTACTGACCTGTAACCAGGGATCATAAAACCTTTTAAATTATTAACTCGAGTAAATCCAGAAAAAAAAAAGTTTAGTTTGGGACTTTGTCGAGAACTAAAACACATAAAATAGGTACAGAATTTTTTATTGTTAATTTTTACCTGGTGAGACAACAAGATACAGATTGCTATTGTGGTAATATATACATTGCACCAGCTAAAAAAAATGAAAATCTGAATAAATGGATTGAAAATTCTTCATGTTATTTGTAGCACCTCGCATATTTTCATTGATGTAATAAACATGCTGCTGACGGTCCCATAACTGTAGATATTAAAGACAGGCGAAAGAATCTTTGGAATTTACCCTTACTGAATTTCAATTTAAAACATTAACCAATCACAAATGAAATTTTAAAAAATACACTGGTTTCAAAAAATTTAATAAAACACCACAGTGATGCATGCAAAATATGATCCAAGAGAGGACGTTATAAAATTATTTACAACCCAATATTTTACTAAAATTTACAACAATCCAAAGATACTTCCATGAGAATCCCATTATATGATATGAAAATCATAATACATTTATATTTCATAGTAAAATTATAATATTTTTTTAATATTAAATTTACGTTAATAAATTATGATATAATAATTTTAATATTTCCACATTGATTCCATCAAAAAAGCTGGCCTACACTTATAACTAATTTTTTAATAAAGCTTTTATATGATAAATTATGAGAAACATGAACACAATAATATGTATCAGTAGTAATGAAAAAAAAAAAAATCATTTAATTTATTGTTTTTTTGCCTTGCACATAAAAGGTTGCATAAATTTTGACTTAAAAATTAATATTAAAAATGAGGCATGTGTATTATTATATTTATATACTTTTTTTTTTGTTCCCACCTACAATAATGGTGAGAGCTTTATATATTTACATTAGGACATGGCATTATTATAATTATAGTTGAGACGGATTTGTCAAATATTCCAACCCAGTGGAATGTGCAGGTTTTTTGCTAGAAAGTGCAACTATTTACAACGAAGCAAGGCTCGTGGCTAGTGTTCGGTTAACTCTTAACGAGTTACCGATGCTGGCAGAACATGCAGCTACGCTTTCACAGTCACGGTACCTATGTTACAAACGTCAAAGCTTAACTGGACACAATCGGAATGAAAAAAAAAAAAAAATTAAAAAAAAAATTGCTCAGTAAAAAATTATAAACTCGTTTATTTTTCCACTTCAATATATAAATAAAAAAAAATGAGATTATTACCAATATGTACGCCATAACAACAAATAGGCCGCTGTAAAATAATAAAAAAACACTGGAACATCACATTTTAAAGTGATATGATATAAAGCATTAATATGGCAAATAAAAAATTCAAACTAATATAATTTTATTAAGTATTTACAATATTAATTACTTCCTAATAACAAAGAAAAACAAAAAGGAGGATATAATAATTATTATGACACAGTTTCAGTATTACAGCCAGTTGCACTCTTCTCATACATAAGCCTCAAAACAAAATATTTAATCAAATTCCACTGCAACGACATAAATATTTCAGAAATTTAAATACAATCAAAATTTATATAAGCAGTCTTACTTTCAATAAATAAATCCAAACAAAGTATTATTCTTTTCAAGCACTGGTACCTTTAACTGCAGTGTTTTTTTTTTTTTTTTTAAAACTTAGTGGTGAGCTGTACAGAAAAGGGCAACCAGGTGTTAATGCTACTCATTCAGTCGCTTACAGGGCCCATGCACGGAATTTGATGTTGCGTCTTTCGACTAGGCTTCTCATTCCCGGCCCATTGCTCTCACTCGTGTTTCTGAGTTACTACCAGCTGAGCGGCAAACAAAACTGCTGAACAATCAGGGGAAGTAATCTGGCACGTTTTGAACCCTAAGTTGTGAGTCATGCTTGCAATGTGGCAATAGTTTTTTGGAAAAAATCTTTGCCCTGCAATATTATTAGTAAAGTATACCACACCCACTATCATTCAACACGTCTTAAAATTCAAAACTGACTTTTTTTTTTAATAATTTTAAAACCGTTTTGAGAAACTTTGAATTTCAATGGACCATAATTATCTTAAACCTCATATTATGACAATTACATTACAATGACATTCACAATACATAATAATTAACAACAATCATTCTTTTTAATTAATAATTTCACTTATACAAACACATTCAACTCTATTTTGTCATACATTCATGGATAATTACTATAATTAATATTATTTATTACATTTTCTATCTTTTTGTAAGAAACTGTTCTAAGTGATTTTTTTTTAAATATTATTTTTATTTTTGTTTTTTAATTCTATTTCCAACATTATTATTTTTTAAATATTATAATATAAGATTCTACATTGTTGTTGTTGCTGTTTTTATGTCGGAATTATATATTTTTTAAAAACATTTTTTTTTTTTGTGCACTCCATTAAAAAAATTATCCAGTACAAAGTTCACACAGTTAAAAAAGTCTCTAGTTTTGCACGTAGTATTATGTGTTTTACTGTTATAATATTTTTTTATGAATATTTTAATATAATTATTATAGTATTGAGGACTGAATAGACTGTTGTTTGTTGATGCTGTTGCTTGCTGCCGACGCTGCACTGTGCAGTGGGAGTAAAAAAGTAGTAGGAGTACGTTAAGTAAATTTCGTTGAGGCTTGGTTGGCGGTGCCTCAGGCGTAGAACTCTCGGTTTGAGTTCTTGGTGTACGAGTTGACCGTTGGCGAGCGCTTGGGCTCGTCCAGGGCATACGAGCCCTCGTCCTTCTTCCTCATGCGGTAAACGATGAACATCACCACCAGGATGGCACATAGCAAGCCGACAACCGCACCGCCAATCACAGCTGAAACAAAAGCACCATTAGAATGTGTCGACTCAATTAGTACTTCCAATGGTAATACTGTGAATGAAGTCTTAATGAATTACGGAATTGATAACCTTGAAAAAAGTACATGCAAATTCAATATTTACAGCACTTACAGGATGACCACTATATCCAATGTTACAAAATTAAAATGTCCAAATAGGAAAGTCATAACCTTTAATATCAGTCGAATTCTGCATTTATGATTAAATTTTGTGTTTATAAATCAATTTGGGAGTAAAGTGCATCTAACTTAATTTAATCTAATTCATAGCTGTTAATAATGTTATATATATTAATAATAATATTAATTTAATATTATATTAATATTTAGAGTGGGTATATTGATTTACAACTTTTCAATACATTATACTAATTAGCAGCAAGTACTAACATTTTGTCAGAAATAAATCTGTCCTTAGTTGATCTTAAATAAACAAGTAATTTTATTCTAATGTGTCTCTTAATCCACCAAAATATTCCAAAGTAAACAGAACACATTAACAAGATCAACTGACCGGCGAGGATGCCAGGCTGGGAGAAGAAGGAGGTTGCTCGATCCTCTGTCTTGTCCATAAGCACGCCGTCTATTTCTCCTTCGTCAGGCGGTACCACCGCCACTTCCTTCTCTGTGCCTTTGTGTGGGTCGTCCTCCTTGATCTCAAACTCGTTCTGCGGAGTCACCTCGGGAGCCTTCCTTACCACCTGTGGAAAATCAGACATTTAGTCTCAGGCAACACAAGCCTCAGGTGCAACATGCTCCCTAGCTAACAGTGCAACAGGCTGTGCTGGCAGGCCAGGAGGGACATACACTAGCAACCAAAAAGGAAGAGAGAGGGCTTGTTGATAATGGAGTACCAACCTCAATTTTTTTTATTGCAGAAATGGATGGAGGGTGCAAAAATATACTACTCTGAATTTTTTCAGATTTTTCTGGGAACGGGAAGTATTTTTAAAAAATTATTGAAAGTCCATTTTGATGACATCACGAGGTGCCTCTCCTTAAGAAAAGGATAGGACATTAACGCCTGTGACGTCATAAAATGGACTTTCAATATTTTTTTAAAAATACTTCCCGATCTCAGAAAGATCTGAAAAAATTCAGAGTAGCATATTTTTGCACCCTCCATCCATTTCTGCAATAAAAAAAATTGAGGTTGGTACTCCATTAAATCAAGTGACTGCAATGAAAATTTGCTAATAGTCGTCAACAAGGAAGACGTTATTAGCTTTGAAAGTATGCACACTTCAGTTGACACTCTGTTAGTGAATATTTGCTGCAGTCAATTGATTTGATTTTTATTGATTCCCCCTCAACCTTTATCGGCAGACAAGTGGTTGGGATTCCACAATTTGATAGGATTTATTATAACAAAACAATAAGAATTCATGGAACTAGAGAATAAGATTAAAGTGACACTGTGACTACTAATTAGATTATTATTGATGGACAATCATAACAAAATTTAATGCCTAGTTATAAAAAATGACTGTACACTAGGTCTACATTTTTTAATTATTAATACTTTTTTTAATTTCTTCACAAAAACAGGACAAAATTCGAGCAACCACGTTAATTTTGGCAATTTGTTCACCATCAATTTGTCAATTTAATTAGCAGTCACAATGAACCTCTTTTTCCAAGTGTCTAGCTCTATGAAAAAAGTAATGGATATAAGAAAAATCAATAGGGGTATACAAACTAAAATAATTATTACATTAAAAAATAAAACCATAAAAAATGTGCTCTTGTTTTTAGTAACAGCTATGTACTTATTTCTCTTGCATATACTTAATTTTGAGTTTGGATGCAATACAAAAATATAATTTTAATCAGTTCATTGCAAGAAATAATGAAATGTGCATGGACATTTAATTTTCTTTTCCGCTGTCGCAGTTAAAAATAATACTCAAAATAAAATTTACTTGACTATTAAAAAATTAAAATTTAATTAGAATGTAATACATAATGAAAATTAAATTTAATCCTACAAATATTAAAACCGAGAATAATCATAAAATATGTAATCTCAGAGAAATGTCATTTTTATTTTCTCATTCCAAACATGCAACAATAGAAGGTAAAATATCTGCAAAGAAATCAACAGTAAAATTTAATAAAACTCAAGAAAGAAACTGGGATCTCATGCTAAAGAAAACAATAAAATTGGGAATAGGCGATGCACAGCAAACTAAATATTTATACTTCAAAAACATTTTTTTTTTTTTCCTGTCAAATTAAATGCACAATTTCACAGCAAATGGGACAGCTAAATTCAAAGGGAGGACCTATGTTACCCTGCTTTTCCCCAGTAATTACAGTAACTTCCTTAGAGCAGCTAAGAACAAGAGCTTAGAGAAAGAGAGAGATGAGATAAGGTGACTTGGCACCGACTCTTTACCTCTTCTATAGGCTCTTTCGGGGGATTAATTGGCTTCTTTTTTTTATCCTCCTGCTTTTGGTTTTTGTGGACTATAACACCTACTGTAAACAGAAAGAAAATACATATTAATATTAACACAATATTGCTTTCAAATGAAAGCACACAGAACAACGTTAATAATTAAACCTGCTTTTCTGTATTAATTAAAATCAGTCTCGTGGTTATTTAAATTTTAAAAAGAGTTTCAAATTTTTATTTTTTATTTTATTTATTTACATTTTAAAATAGTAAGTTTTATTATAAAAATAACCATGAGACTGATTTTAATTTTAAGTAAAACAAAACAAAAATTGTCATTTTTAATCTACCGGCAATTCATTATTGAAAACCCAATTAATTTAAACAAGATACATTGGTTGTTCTGTGAGCTCCATGGCATTCAGTACAAATAACAATGGAAGCAAAGGAGCAGCCCCCACACACAACATTACTCGGCAGGCGCGCCATGCTGCAACGACCGTGCCGATCAAGTCACAACAAGACGCAGCAAGGCAAAAATATCATTACAATTAACTAATACAAAATTAATAATCAATCTTTGTTTGCTGTACACCATTGATTATAATCGTGATTAAAATTATTATCTATTTTCTAATTAAAAAATAATAACAAAATAAATAAATTAGAAAATGCATGAAAACTAACAGACTTTGCATGTTAGTCCATTCAAGTAAGCCATGCCTGCTCGGGACTCATAGCTACCTCACAATTGTCAGTTTAAATTATGTTGATGGGACATTGCTTATATGAAAATGCTACAGTAAAAGCTGATGATTGAGTTGACTGACTCTTATTAACAACTTTTACTCTCATATAATGCATTAGAATATGCCCAAATAAATACAATGAATCAATTAGTATAAAAGTAGCATTAATTTTAAAATATATTTTACATTTTATTGTACTTACAAATTGATTTAAGTGTTCATGTTTAAACTATACTTCAATAACAAAGAATATTATTTAACAATAATTATTAATAAAACTAGAATTTAATTTAAATTTATTAAGAAAATTAATTTAATAATCAAACTTACTTATTTAAAAATTATTAATTTGACGGTCTAAAATTTAGTATTTTAATTTTAAAATTATCAGTAACTATTTTATAATTAAAATACAAATATAGCCATCAGAGATCAAATTCAGACTGCTGAACTATCAGGTGAATGTGTTGATATAGTGAGACTTATAGGTCCACAAAGTGATGATTGATAATTATTAGCTAGCTTTTGCTGCTGTGCCCCGGGGCTACAGCGGGAGAGGATCACGGGCGGGCGAGCGCAGGCACGGATCATGCCTAGAACATACCATCAGAGCCTGCACCTGAGCCTTGGTCAACATCCTCTTCGTCGTCATCGCCAGGTCTTCTCACGGGTCCTTGTCCTGAGCCGCTCGACTCGAGGTCGTCTCCGCCCCTGTTCCTGCCGCCCTTACGACGACCCCCACCGGACTTGCCCCCGCCCCCGCTGTCGACTCTTCCTCGGCCGCCGCTCACGCCAGAGCCTTCCCATTCGTCATCGTCATCCTCGTCCTCATCGTCGATGTAGATGTCATCTCGCGGTGACCAGCCGCCCGTATGGCCGCCAGCATGAATGCTTTGATCGCTCTCCGCGCCACCCGCAGCGACCTCGCCGCCAGACTCGGTCTCACTCGCCGCTACACTCTTGGCAGCAGACACCCCGACCGCCTGAAACAATAAGGAACACAGGTACGTCAAGATACTGCATATAACATGAAAATTTACGTAATTATAACATTTGTTACTCGTAATTATCCCCAAAATTTCGAACGTGATTTGAAGATATTTTGAGCATTTTTTTTTTTTTTAATCCATATACCATGGGTACCTATCTGATAATCCTATATATGAGATCATGGGATCGCCTTGCATCCGCAAATAAGAAATATGTTTTTTTTTCTATACTTCACTTGACATTTTTTTCAATATTATATACTTTGTTTAAGGCTTAACCTGAGATATTCGGACGAAAAAAGTCGTATCGACAGATGTTCTTGAAATTAATTTGGTAGACTTACAACAATTGTCCAAATACTACTGATTTTTTTTAGATTTTTTTAACCGTTGGTTAAATTATAATTAATTTATTCAAATGTGTATTTTGTATCCTTTCAATGTTAAATTTTTCAATCAAAATTGCACAAAAACAGCTCGAGAATTTTGTTAGAATTTTACATGGATTAAAAGCTAATTTTTTTGACTATTTTTCTGAATTGTTTTCATATATTTCGAACCGTGGCGATGATCGTTTCTGATATGTCCTAAGAAACTTGGCAACGCTCTCAAGGACTGTAGTTACCACCCCCTCCTAATCTTTTATTCGCATTACTATTGCAACAGTGCTGTCAGATTTGCAGGTGTAGCCACGCCTCTTGACCTTGGCAGACAATTTCTCAGGATATACCTTAATATTTTTACATGTTTTCATACAAATATCATGTATGATCAGAATATGAGCATTCACATCCGTGATGCCGGTTTTGCAGCTGACAATATTCTCATTTGGATCAAAATATTTCTTTGCAATTATAATTCCCCATATTATACCATCCACAGTATATTGTGGGTTATATAATATATTACTAAGAGATTTCATTGAAAAAAAAAAAATGTATAAAAGTTTTATATATATACAGCAGTTTAAGTGACTGCATAAATATTAAATGAAAATTATTTTTAAAAATTTACCACATATTTTTTATTTTAAATCCGTCACTCCCATGTGCCGCAGTCAAACGCCGCATTATTAAAAAAAATAAATAAAAACTTTAAAAAATTTGAAGTGTTTTTCTTGCTGCTTCAACTTACATTCAATAAAATGGAACGACACGAGCTAGGAGGAAAATAAGTTTGGACGAGCGCAGAAAGTTTGGAAGCTGATATATTTCAAGGACGACGAAAGGGCAAGTCAAAGTCTTTGACGGCTCCGTGCGCACCACCC
This sequence comes from Siphlonurus alternatus, assembly GCA_949825025.1. Classification (NCBI taxonomy): domain Eukaryota; kingdom Metazoa; phylum Arthropoda; class Insecta; order Ephemeroptera; family Siphlonuridae; genus Siphlonurus; species Siphlonurus alternatus. Next base: position 21,219,423 of record OX463779.1, read on the forward strand.
TCATCGCTGCTGCTGACCCTCACGTTGTTGGGTCAAAATGTCGCCTCAATAAACGCTATATAAGACAATAGAAGAGCTATCATCATACAAGATGACACTTTGCCGACAGTATAAAAGGCAACAGCAGTTGTAACTTTGTGAAGCTAGTATCGGGTCGATTCTCTGTGTAACACTTCCAGTCATGTATGCCGGCTCGTATATTTGCTAAGCAGCAAGTTTCAAGTTAAGCTCTCTTTGATACCATGGTATATATCTCAGACTTGCAAATAACATTACTATATAGAACGAGCTGGCTGGGCTGCTGCATAATTCATTCTCATTACCATGTCTGTCGATATTGACGTGCATGGTCACTCGAACTCTAATGGAAGCGCGATCATTAAAGACTCATAAAATCCAATATTACACCAGGATAAATATATACTGTATATTGCTTGTTAGCTATATATATATATATATATGGGTAGTTTGCAATCACATTTAAAGCTCTCTACTCAATGGTTCTGTGTATAGAGTGGCAAGGAAGAAATGTCTTGTTGTTTACGTACTTAAAAGTTGGATAAATTTGATAAACAATTTGGGCTTCGTCAGCGGTACAATCGATGCAAAACGTTAAAAACGATGTAATTCCTTAATAAACTTCCATTTAGTCTCCCAAGGTCACACAACAGCTTCCTTTCTTAATTCTATTATAGTAACCTCGTAATCCAGTCTCCTTAAACCCCTAAGAAGGGTTATCGGTTGTCTTTCCCTGACCGCTCTCCGTCCCTGCATGTTTATTATATGATAATGTCTATATTATATAGGTTCTACTCCTGGAGTGCACAGATTATAAGATATACGGGAAAGTCACACACACACACACACACACACACACACACACACACACACACAAAATATTAATTGATAAAAAAATATTTTCCTTGTCTATAGGTATACCTACCTTTTTTCATATAATTTACAGTATACAAGTATATATATAAATTATATAATAAACATTTTTTTTTTGTTATTTGCTAACAAATTAATTCTGCTGCTTTAATTACCAAAACTTAACAAAATTACTTCTTTATCGTCCAGCGTTCATGATCGATACGTGAGCTCTGAGCCCATGTTAGTGCTGTCAGGATAGCACGAGAACCAGCCTTGCTGGATGGATAGCTCGAAGAGACAAAGAAATGCAGATTTACAATTTTGGGGGAGGTAACGAGAGAGGACAATTTACCATCATAAAAAAAGTCCAAGTACAATCCATCTCCATACAGACAACGTCTACAATTGGACCATTTATATATAGGGGCCATGCAAGAGGTGTGCTGTTCTGCTCAAGTAACCAAGTATTGTCCTATAACGATTCGAGATTGCGTACGTTAATTTTAGTCATTGGTCCCTCTAGACTTTCAACTAAAACTTCTGCATGGTTTATATATATATATATATATATATATATACACACACATATATTATAATGTAAGAGCAAATTTAATTACACATCTAGTGCTAAACTTTCCATTACATTACATGTATATGCATTAGTTCATTAGTTCCATAGTCGAATTTTAATTAAAATTTAATTATCTCAGACACTTTTCTTCTTCTTTGCCATCAGGATTCTTTTTTTATTCTATTTTGTAGAAGTGTGAAAGAAATTATAAAACTTCAAACAAAGGAAAGCAGAAGCTGTATAAGACCGATATTACTGCACGAAACTCAAATCACATCAATTAATTTAAATGGCAAAGTTCGTAGTAAGTCTGTATACATCATTAAAAAAATAAAATAAATCTCGTTCAAGATTCCAGCACAAGCAGCAGCAAGGTGGAGTGAGTTTGCCTTATCTGAGTGAAGCGAGAGCCAGCAGGCTTCATTGAATCAACACAAGGGTTCGCCGCCACTGCTATAATATAAAATATTCTGCTGGTTTGCTTGCTTGCTGTCGAGGCCACGTAATAATGGAGTTAGTGAACGAGAGCCGCGGGCTGCTTCAGCCACCGCTCGTGGTGTATGTCAGACTTTGCTGACTCTTGCTCTAACTCCAGCATCACGGCAATAAAAATCAATATCCTTTATAATTACGTATATATACCAAACCACGTAATACCATTAAAACACTATAAAATTTAAACCTGCATGTATATAACTTATTTAAAAATAAAAACACTCAATCAGATTTTAAACATTAATTAAATTTTTTACCCCTGAAGTTATGTCAAGGTCAATACGATCACCGTCAATTATGAATGGTGCATATTATCAGTTCACTGATCTCCTTTTTCATTATCCAGCCAGGACTCTAAAGCTCAAAGTATTGGAACAAACAAAAAAAAAAAATATATTGGTTTTTCCTTTTAAATTCACGGTTGAGGTGTTTTTTAAATCACTGATGCGAGTTAAAAAGTCACCATTAAATTTATAATGTTACTAAACATTAACGAATTACACTGCTAAGATGTCGCAGCTGTGACGGCAGTGCGCCATGCCGCGGCGCCAACACGCATGGAGCGTGACTTACGTACTGTATTATTACGTGTGATGGTCACAGCTGGTGCCGGCTGCCGCCTTGGTGCTCACCACGATGGTGCGTGTGTGACCGAGAACGTTCGTACCACGACTACAGAGAGCACCAACTCGAGCAAAGGACCAGCATCCTCGGATCATGCGTACCAGACTCCTCATCGCCGCGCGCAACCCCCGATCAATCAATACTACATGGTAGGAATGGTGGTGGCGCACATAGAGAAGACACTTACTAGCCCGTGTGATATGTATACATATTACCTGACTGGGAGACACCATGCTACCTCACATCACCGGCACTATAGCACGCACATCAAGTCATTTAACAAAGTGTCTCAATACAAATCGCATTGTGACGTAGCAGCAAACATTTCCAATCTCAATCACGTCTCATGATCGTTGTGTAACATAAAAAAAAAACATATAGGGGGAAGATATCTTTATTTACAGGGAATTCGATTAGATCGTTAAATATTAATACAATGGGTTACTCCATCCGTAAAAATTTAATAAAGTATTTTAAGTAAGGTATAATATAGAATATAATATTATATAAACTATAAAATATTTGCAGATGAATGCCATGTGCATTAAAAACAACATAAAAATAATTATTACTTCAGAAGTTATATCACAATTAAAAAAGTCTGTTTCTCAGCCATCATGCATGACCTTTATATATTAGTTAATTAAATCATAACTACAAACTATATGGCTATACTTTTTTTTGTTTAATAAATAATATAATAATAATTATTAATAAAAAAATCGGAAAATATTGTAGGATTATCTCGTTCATATTTATTATTATTATCTCTATACCATGTACTATATATATAAGCATAGTCGCCGGATAATTATACATAGTACGTTTATTACAAAATTTATAAAAAGCTTTTCATTCATTGCTAATGAGTGCATGAAGATTAAAATTAATTAATGCGAGCTTATAGACCATAACTGTCACTTTTTTTTTTAAATCGTATTATAATTGAGCTACATGGAGTACAAAAGCGTCTCTGTATTGTAACAGCATGCAGCTGGCTTGCTGTCATCACTTGGGATTGATATGGCACAGACAGACATAAATTTATTAGAGGGGACGTTTCCAATCACCACACATTGAAAGATTATTGATAAAAAATACAGTATATAAATAAAATACTTTGGCACACGTCACATCGTTGTTTACTACATCTGATATGATGCAACCTTTAGCACCTTAACTCTATATAATCAGCCTCCACACATCAGCTAACAGCTAATGTACAACTAATCAGTCTTATCTCTCCGCCATATTAATATTTGATAACAAACACATCAGCAAAACAAGCTGACAATCTTTAAAAATACCCATTTTCTCTTTTCCCCATTGATTTGTTTCATGTGACGTATAAGTGATGAGAATTTCTCGGCGAGGGCTCCTCCGATAAGGCGTCTAAATTTGTCTATGGCGAGCCCTTGCTCCATGGTGGTAAAAGGCAGGTGCGATAGCTTCATGGCATGGAAGGGTTATACCGCTTCATCGTGTCTTCCACTTGACGGCCCTTGCTCGCTCTACTGTGTGCTCGAGATCTCGAGCCTTCGCTCTGCTTGTGAGCGGCTCTGCAATGCAGCAGCACAGCCGCGGACAAAGTACTATGATATATGATATGGTACAGCCAACTTGCATTATAATTATATTTGAAAAAAGAAAATCAACGGAAGATAGTGAGAAAAATAAAACGTATCGTTTTTGTATTATGCCCCAGAAAATCGAAAATTTAACTAGTTTTTGCATGTGATTAATTTCTTTCTGTCTAAATAAAAAATTGCAAAATTGCTGCATTTTTAATTCATCTTTGTCTTTCTTTCGTCAGGATATTTCATAATTACATACGTAACATTTTTTAAAAAATATAAATTACAATATAATGTGTTATATTATAATGGTCAATAAAATCTACTTGTTTAAACACTGTATAATAATCTACATGTTAAACCATTTTAAATTTACATTCCAGCACGGTCACTTATTTTTTATGTAATAACACGTCAATACTTTATAAATAATTCAACGTTTTAACGGTTGTCGGTATAAAATTTACAAGTTAGGAGATTTCCTCAGTGCTCTTGTAAAAGTATACCAACAGTCGTATGCAGGTTGCTAGGGAACAATACTTACTACCTCAGTATTTGTGTACACCTTGAAACCGGCTTAAATTTCCCGTGCGCGAGCGTGAGTCACGGGGATCGTGTGCCTTCCTCCCACACTCCCACGTGCCGAGCGAAAGACGTCGATATTAAAAAACAAGACGCAAGGAAATAACCTCACAAACCTCAGACGATAAAATAATGACTAATCGGCATCATTATCACATGACAAACGCTGCAACACGTCTTCAAGGAAATGAAATCACAACGTCGTACGCTTTGAAGGAACCTTTGATCCTTGCACCACATCACGATCTTATAAATATGATGCTATTGTGTGGTTTTGAAAAGAAAAATATTAAACCATAAGAACTACTGTTGGTACACATGAATAAAAATTTAGTTTTATAGATTTTTATTTTTTTTATTCTATAGTCTTCCTCAAAATGTTGCTCGTTAGACTCATTTCAATATTATATTATATCAGATCAAAAAGTTATTGTTATGATATTAATTTATTTACCAAGTTAAGTTACACTTCCGGTGTATATTTATCAATTACAAACTTAAGGTAATATATTATTTATTATATGGTAATATTGATCTATGAGGAGCGCCACGTCACAGTGAATCAAATTCATCGTTGCCACCACTTTTGGTGTACACTTCCTATTCCCCTGTAAATAAAGGGTGAAGGAAGCTGCAGCTATAATAGCCGATTGTTACAACAATTCTCCAGACATCTCACACGTCGAGAGGATCGTGTCTGTCCGGTCGTAAAACAGATAAAAAAAAATCTTCCCTTAGTAGTAGACACCACTCGCCCGCGCGATGTGTACGTTTCTCATCATCTCAATAACAATACGCCCGCCGCTATACATTCCATTGTTGCATCAGTGTGAACCGCAGACGCACGTCAGTAATACCATGTATGACGTACTTGGGGAAAAAAACAATAGGATTCATTTTTAAATTACAGAATTAAAGAGCGATTGTCAAAAGCTTACTGACGGAAACGATCGAGGAGCGTTTAATAAACAAAGACAATCTTAAAGGCAATTGAAGCCAATCAACAGACACCCAGTCAATGAGAGCTACATTCTGTCATGATTGGTAAATTTGGAACGATTTTAAATTTAGACTAATTATTATTCTCAAAATCTCTAATTCCTAATAAATATTTTACCTGCTGACAATACAGTGTAATTCCGTAATGTCAAATATATAGGTTTCTGCCATATACATGCAGGATGCAAGTCTTCGTGCAATTTTTTTTTTCTTTTGCTTGAAATTTTGCATAAGAAGTTAGAAGCATTCACCTCTCGTCATATGCAGTACTGTACAGCAATGTGTCATGTACAGAAAGCCAGAAACTTAATATATAAATTTATATATTATATACAGTATAATATGCATTTCCAGCTACCTCCGAAGGTGGGACCCGAATTAGGAAATTATGACTTTTTGTAAATCATAAAGTAAACTTTTTGAATTTTCAGGTTATAACAAAAAAAAAAAAAGTTAAAGTTTTAAAACGTAATAAAAAAACATGTCGATAGACCGTTGAGAGAGTACCCCGATATGTCGGAAAATTGACGCCAGAAAATTTAGAGCACACATCATGAATCGAACTTGAATATCACGGCCAAGGAGGTTTGATGTACAGCCTCCCTGATCACGGCTTGGTCCAGTGGCGCCACTGTGGCGTATAACGGTATCATCACTTTTCCCAATGAGCCAGACGAGAGACCAAATAACAATAAAACGCAAGGATGGCTCGCGGGCGGCTAGATTCATTTCAATGGCCGCTGCTCTCGTCTGGTCGAAGCGAGAACCGGTCGTCGGCTCTATCATGTCGTAACATGCGAAGAGCTAAAGATGCACCAGACCACTTGTAAGGCACCCGACACACGCAAGCCGGACATCAATCAGTTATTAACGTTATTATCGTTAAGTAAAGATAAAAAAAAAAAACATCATTGCATTCAGATGAAACGACCTGTAAACTTTGAAAGATGACACTCCATTCCAGTTTACCACAGCGAAAGACAGCTGATGCATGCAGTTATCTGAACGTTAAACATAATTATTTATATCTTAATTTCATAAATAAAAACTATAAATAATTTTATAGCATTTTTATCGACTCCAAAGTTCAGCTAACGTCAGCAATTAAAAGTACATTAATCTTGCAATATTACACATGCAAAGAAATCTTTAAGTATTGCCACGTGTCGTATTTAGTAGATGGATGTTGTATTTATTTACTTATTCATCTGCTATTAATTTTAAGGGGAAACAAATAAAATAAATTATTAATATTATTATATATTGATTTACAATGATATATAATATTAGCTTCGTCTTGGTTTTCCAAACTCGCGTCTTTGTATACAAAAAATAAATTTCATGATCAAATATATTATAGACCTGCATGTGAAAAAGGTTTGACCAAATATACATAATATTATTATATTATACACATATAATTATATAATTATATATTATACAGATTCTGTACTGTATAATTATAATACACTATATTAACTATAACAAATATAATTCTGTTTTTGGTGCGTGTGTAAGTATAATATAAATTCTGCTAATTTTGTCATAAATCTGCAGTTCTTATTTTTGGTGCTCGATTACTAACATGGAAAACGCCGCAGAACATTGGGCGAGAGGTTACGTGCGGCTTCCGCACATGCAGAGCGATACAGCGGCTCAAAACAAAGTAAAACGACCACGTGTACGTGATGACCATCACTCTCTAGTAAGCTATATACGTACGTGCCACACCCACCTCAATCCGGCAGAGCGCACAGCTAAATTAAACTGCAATGCAATTTCAAGTACATGGTCAGTCACCCCATGTACATCTCCCCCTATATTCCTCTATTAATTGATTTCAATTACAAATAAAAAACAAACAAGTTTTTATGTTTTGTTTTTTTCTTATTATACAAAGCAATAGAGCACATACTCAATAAGTATATGATATTATTAATCTTGTGTACCAAGTTTTATTATATAGACGGTATGGAATTTCAATGAAGACAATGATGATGATGATAGCAATTTGAAAAGTTATAATAGTTTGATCGTCTGCCAGCTGCTATTGCGGTGTTAGTAAAGAGACCGCTCCGCGACCATCTCCCGGGTGGCCCTCGTCCATGCTGCAAAAAGTCCAGCAGTGTATGTGTATAACATCGCTGTTACAATGATATTCCCTCATGATCACGAACTTTACATGCTATTCAGTGGGGTACAGCATTGTGACGGTGAGAGTAGCAAAGCAAGCTGCAAAGCGAGAGCAGGAGGGAGCAGAATGCTGGCGGCCTTGAGAAGGGAGCAGCCGGCGTCTTACATCACGTAATGCCAGCTCTCTGAACATCGTTGAGACAACAATACTGCACCTGAGAGCTCAGGAGCAAACCAGCCGACCAAGTGAAGGCAACAACAAACAGTGAAGAAATTTGATCAAGATAAGAAGATAATAGGAGTAGCAAACTGAAAAGCAGCAAGCGGAAATATCATCTCTAAATATTGTAAAATAATGTTAACTGATGAGTACATTACATACACAAGTATGAATTCGATTTGATTGCCTCCAAAATTTATAATTTTCTAGATAAATATAATTGTAATATAAGCCATCGATAGATTGTGTTGATCATTTCACATATCTGATCAATCACCGACGCCATGCCAAACATGCCAACGTGCGTGTTGTTGGATCATGATGGGTAAAAAAAAGGGTCAATTGCACTTTAAGTTCATTGATAAGTTATTGGTAAAATTTATTTTTGAAGTGTCGTGTTTATTTATTAATAAATTACAGTATATAGAAATAACTTAATTAATGAATTATAATCATAAGCTATTCACGCAAAAATTATGCAAGTGTGCGGTTGATTTAAGATAACATTCTGTATTATACATCACAAATATCGCAATCCTGGACAAATAAGGTTGATTTTTATTTTGTATGAATTGTTTGAAAACTCCTTTCAGAGGTCCTGTATAATAAACGATGCTGTGTGTGCTTCATATATAATACTTATATCATTATATGTACAGTATGTACAGTACATCACAATAATACATAAATATGACGACAAAGCCAGAAAAATGTAGTGTATAGTTGGAAACCCGACTGTTCTCCGCTCTGACTTTGTTACACCAACCATATACATCCGAGGTGGATTACGTCGATTGCTGCTACGTGTTGGCTATGTTGTATACCAAGGGTTGGTTGGTCTCTTGCGGGCCGACATTGAGGGCGTGGAGATGGCGCTACGTGATGAGCATGCAGAATCTCCCTCGGAGCACCAACCAGTAGGGGTCAGCCCCCCCGCTCGACGTTTACAGGGGCGGAGTCGCTATACTCAGGTCAATGCTCAATCAGACTCTCTAAACTACCAACATGGCATCAAGCTACTACATGATATATACAAGCAAAGCATTGCCATGTACAGAAATACAATCAATACAGCAGGTATCGCGAAGACGCTTGGCAGTCAAGAGGTGACACACGGCCTTGAGTTGGACAATCGTCTTAGTGCTAACAAGATGACAAGGGGGAGTGACATGGACACACTCGCGTCAACGCATGACGAGAATGACGTCACTGGTGTAAAAAAAATATGAATATATATATATATATATATATATATATATATATATATATATATATATATATATATATATATATATATACAAGAGCTTTTCTGAGTAAATAATATTTTCACTAAAAAATTATGGTGCTTTACTAATTGAGCCAGCTAAATTTCTTTTATGCAGTTTAGAAAAACAATCTGAATCTGCATACAGGGGGACACCTGCAGTGTGGGCGGACGTCACCGCACTCGAGCCGAGTTCCTGATGATGCATGAGAGTCTCTCGACGACGAGGTGCGTGCCACGAGGAGACCGCGAGCTGAATAACGGAGGGGCGCCGGCGCTGCAGACCCAAGCAACGTTCGTAACTGATATCTTAGTTAAAGAACAAGGCACATTGTGTAAACATTTTATGTGAATGCTATCGAATTCAAACATTTTAATAATATTTTTAGCAGCATAAGCTTAGAAGAATAAATAACAAAACATTTTTAACTCAATAAATTATATATATATTGTTTAAGTATTTTTTTATTTATTAATTTATTATAATTTTATACTTATATAGCTAGAAATAAAACAATGTTAAATAGTTTAAGACAATCAATGAAAGTCGATTTGCAAGGAGAAAAAAAAAATACAACCACATTACTAATTTTAAATTAAAAATGAAGTTTAATGAACTTCAAAGGGAATTTATATATTACATCATAAATTCATTCCGTAATGAAATGAATTGCATGTCATGATTTTTGTTGGCACGCAATAAAGATGTTCCGATGGACATGAGGCACGTACCACGGTACTACAAGCAAGGTAAAAATCAATGACGGTTCGTGATTCTGGTCAGAGTTAATATCGGTCGGGCAGTTTCACACGTCAGCGGTCCACTGGCCACTGGTGGACGCCCTGCTGGCTGCTGATGCGGGAAACGGCCCCAGAGCCTCGATACATCACGTCCCGAGTCACGCACGCAGCTGCCTCCTTCCTCCATGCATGCCGCAATACGATACATTGCCACTTTACCAGCAACACTGCATTCTTGCGCAATGCGATTTCATGGAACTGCTGCTGTAAAACTGTCAGCTGATAAAATCTTTGGATCACTAGAAATTTGTTAATTAATAAATGAACTATTACAACTTCTGAGAACTTATCGAATTTAAAATTAACAATAAAAAAAAAAACACGACATAATATGTAATTTTATACTTCCAGGGATCTTTAATTTTCCTTGTCTTCTCAAGACGGGTTTTCTCTGCATGATTGAAGTTGCTGGACTATGTATCTCACTATGCTATAAGTATAATTATATTATGCTTGAGGCGAACGCAATCTGATTGGCGGATTCAATTAACCAGTTATAAATGCCAACTATGTGTGGCACGTCAAGAAAAATTTAATTCTAATTAAGTAGAGAGAGTAAAAATGACGAGAAAATTCATAACCTTCATATAGATAAACCAAATAGTAAAAAAGTTTGGTTATTTTCATTTATGTTGGTTGGTTGGTTGGTTGGTATTTTAAGGCAATTGACACATTTTGGTCATGTATGCTCCCGTTTTTTCAATTATGTATCTATAATTATAAAATATATAAGACGAAACACGATCTGATAAGCAATCACAAATTATACATGCAATGTTATAATATTTTATAGGCTTACATTCAAGAAAATTACCGTTTACAATAATCAATGCGCAATAATAGCAAATTATCTGAAGATTAAAATGATATAATTACTCGCTTTTTCTATTAAATAATAATTACACCTTCCGTATAGAAACCAGGAAACATCAATGAGTAAACAACTGTAATGAGCTTACCGCAGTTTAAGAATAAAACAAATATCCTGTCACATCATAAATGCAGTGCGTCAGAGTGGAGATAGCGATAGCGAGACCTGCCATATGCCATGACGGCACCGCAACCGCAACACGCAGATTTAACCATTGGACTTGGTCAGGCTGCATCATCTTTGCCTCACCTTCCCCCTCCCTTCATTCTGTAGGAAAAAAACTGCTGTCTGCTCAAAAAAGTTGTATAACACTTTTCTGAAATTAATCAACCGAGATCTAAAATCAACAGACCTATGCACTTCATAATTAAACGTGCCACGGAAAAAATAGCACTTGATTTGCTTGTTAACCAGCCGTAGACAAGGGGACCCAGCAATCTCAGCATAAGCCAAAAATGTAAATTAATTATAAAGAGTAAGTTGGCCTCTCCCACCCAGCGTGTATCCGATGCCTGACAGTATATCAGCGATAGCTTGTTCCGTCAAAATCAGTCATCACGTAGTATAACTTGACGGGAAGCAAGCGACGGTAGCAGCAGGTTCTAGGAGAACCGTTCCTCCTCATATCCGGTAGGTGCCCCGTGCGTGGGCGGGCCTCCGTGTATATTTGGACAGTCGGTGCCACTCTGATGGCGAGGATCTCGCTGCTCGTCGCAGATAACTGCTGCTGCTGCTGCGATACACACCGGCGAGCAAACAAACCGGCCACAGTCTCTCATCGCCTCCACTTCCACAACGTGCTGCTTTTTATTTTTAACAAAATCTTTAAACGTGTGAAATAATATTTACAAAGTATATAATAAAAAATCTTTAGGTCCGTCTTTTCTGTCATATTAATAAAAATAGCTTATCAAAAAATGTTTGCACATATTTTATGTTTACACATTTAAAATAAAGTTGTTTATAAGAAGTTCCGTTTCGTGTGGAAAAAAAAAAATCCAACATTGAATATAATTTATTATAACTTTTGGTTCTTAATTCACCGTATTCCTGCAAACAATATATAATATTTATATATATGATATATTCTTCCGATTACAGCTCTGCTGCACGGGCCCGGGCCTATATATTCTTCAAAACTTTAATATTACGTGTTACAAACTTGACTTTTTTTACTTATAGAAGCTACAGAGATGCGAAAATAAAAAAATAATATAAAATACCTTTTTTTTTTAGTTTTATGACGGTCGTACATCTAAAGTGAAAAGGCACACATAAAGACATCAAAGACTAAAAAAAAAAAAAAAAAAAAAAAAAATGAAACAATTTAAAACCGAACAAAACTGCCGAGATGGCCTACACTAAATGAGCGGGCCACGAGCGGGCCGAGGGTTAATTTCAGACGGGCCACGGGCCGGGCCGCGCTGTGGAAAAACTTACACGGGCCTGGGCCGGGCGCAGCAGCCAATAGGCCGGGCTGGGTCGGGCCTCAAAAATCCGGCCCGTGCAGACCTCTACTTCCGATACTGATGGTCCAACAGAAGTATTTTTTGTTTTTATATTAAAAATATATTATTATACTATTACTGCAATGTACCTGCCTTTTGTTGTTATTTCATTAATATTATATAGTAAATCACTTTACATATTAGACAGTTTCTAGTTTCTAGCAGGATTCTTCAAACTCTTTATTAGAATTTGTTGACATAAATATATAAGGAACAATTTCAAAATCTCATGTACATAAAAACTTACATATATATTATATTGTGCACTTTTTATTAACTCCCAAATTAGTATGAATAGTATGATCGGTGTCTATCGGTATCCGAAGTGAATGTGGATCTACTAGTAGTCTAGATTAAATTCTTTATTGCCATAAAGCGTTGTATTGTGCTCTCGGGGTTTTGATCCAGCAGACCTCTGTGCTACGCCACACCAGCACGCATGACAAAGGCAGGAGTGCCGCCGCCGCCGCGCGCACACCGTGAATTCTAACGAGACCGACACAATACCAAGCAAGCCTAGCCGCCGTAGAAGCTACCGAACCACTTGATTTTTTAACTTTATTGATCGACAATAAATTCGAGACATGAAATAAAATAGCTCTGATTTTATTACCAGTTTTCTTACTTTTCTATATATAACATCAAGCTTTTCATTAAAAAAAAACAAAAAAACATTAGATCGCAGTGAGCCTTTACTAAACTTGTTCTGTAATTCTGTAAGGTGTTAGTTTTTTGGTTAATACATTGTAAAATTAGTGTTTTAAATATAGTAGTAGTTACCAACATTTCTTAATTATCGTAACAATTATTAATGCAAAAACAAAGGCATAATTATATCCAAATGATTTCAGTCATTAGTCATTGAATACTTCTTGGTGATGGGTGACACAGGAAGTGTGACTCGCGTCGTCTTGACTCGGTCATGCAAATGGTACACTGAATGTTTACACTAAATGTTGGAAATCAGAATTTAACATTTGGCGTCCCTTGCTTAAAGCAATCACCACTGAATAAATATTAAGTATATTAACAAATAAATATACTAATGTAAATAGATCATGCGATAATCGACAGAAAAGCAAACTGCAGAATTGCAAACCGGTCATGGTTTTGTGGTCTTTGCGAATGTATATAAAATATAAACAGTGGCGAGTGTACTCTAAAATAAATATCCTGATGCCAAGTTATTTCCTTGCCAAATGTTATCAAATCTGAAAACTTTGAAGAATAAAAATTTAATAAAACGATTTTACTGTATGAAGTTATGAATACTGCAACGTTTGAGAATCTTTTGAAGTACGGCAACTTTCATGATAAGTCCTTGTCAAAATAGTACCATGATTGAAGTCTGCAATAACTCTACATATATTATATTATTATAAATATATTATATGCAACATTATTATCCAGGACATATTTATAGCGTACAATATTATCTATCCACTCACTTCTATATAATGTATAATATAATACGATTGTCATTGTCCTCTCCGTTTGAAGAACACGCCAGCTCTGCATTCCTCCCCCGCACCCACAGATTAGTACGAGCTCTCATCTCGGCGCCATGATAAAAGACATTTATATATTATATGCATTGCTGCACGCTGGGGCGTGGTAAACGCATCCAAACTATTTCCCCCCATTCCTATATAGCGGCGTTATCACACACACACGGTTTTATGGAGGTTTTCTTATACAATTCCTCATATTGTACCTGACTCTCCTCCCCCGATTCCACTGTCGACATGATAGCCTTCCTATTATTCGCAAGACACCGCCGACCTGCTGCATGTTGTATAGCTGCTGGCCTTGCAGATCGGTTCCTACTTAGTCTATAGTAACCTTTTCAGACTACCCTCATTTTTTTTTTTTTCCTACTTCGCAAAGACGAGAATTTTAATCTCATTTTGCTACAGGGTTGTTCTCGCTATGAATAATGTTTAAATGGCAGGTACTCTATACATACATATATTATAACATATGGTTTAATTGGTAAACGCACGCTATTTTTTTTTTTTTTTTAATTATTAAGTTTTAACTGTTTAGCAGAGAATATTGCGTTGGTTTCAGATTGAACAAGTGTAAAATATCTGAACGTTTCAGCAATTTTTGTCTTGATTAGATGCGATTATTATTATTATTATTATTTATTGTTTATACGACGATATAAAATATATATTGGACGCCGATCCAGTGTGTAAAGAATTTTTATGAGGCATACTCAAGCAACCAACCAACAAGGTTTATCAAATTGTTATACTACAGCTGTATTTGTATAATATTATAGTTAACTGTTTTCAGAGTCTGTGGGGGTTGTAACAAAGTAAAATCTTGAATAGGCGTGTTGCTCTTCTTACATGTCAGTATATCACGTAAAAAAAGGCTGCCTGTTGATAACATAAATGATCGACAGTGTCCAAAATGCATTCATTAAAGCATAATAAATATAATCCTGCACTGGAAAAAAATATAATATATAAACACGAACAAAGGTCATTTTAAAACATTACCTTCCCTTCATTTAAGTGTAAATGATTGAACTAATATTATTCCTGACGGTGCAACAAACAATTATTATGAAATGTCATTAAATTAATTTGCATTTTAATCAAAAGCTTCTTATGACCTCGGATGAAGAAATACAAAGTCCTACATGCAGTGACATCATTGTCAATAACTTATTATTACACGAGTATAACAGCATGCAGTCGCCACCGCGATGTCGATATACTATATTCAAAGTGCTTAGAAGTACTTCATAAGGCTGCAAGATTGCTCAAGAAACAGACGCATGACAGCAGTAAGTACTCAGCTTGTCTCGATTCAATAGGGCACATCACTTGGTACAACAGTGGCTGGACGCAGCTGGTATCAAACTACAATTTTTCTATGAATTTACAAGAAGGTTCATTTTCCTACGCTATTTCGATAAAAAGTAGCGGTAGGTGCAGGTGACCTCATGCAATCGCTTGCTAACTTGAGTTAAAAAAGGGAGTGCCTCAACCTTGGACCACGACACGCAGATACTAAGGAACTCGGTTTTCATGCAGACCAAAATAATGCAATTTAAATTGAAATTAAAAAGACACCTCAATGTGGAGGTCACTTCTAAATATTTTAGATCCACTTAAAAAAAAAAGAAAGAAAGAAACATAATACACTGATCTTTGTATTATACGCGATAAGTTGATGAGTGCTGTGGCATCATATTTTTTTCATTAAAAAATATTAATAACGTTTCTGCATGTTTCTGATATATTATATATTTGCTGCATGCATGGTTTTATACCTATAAACTTAAAAATTATTATATAATTATGATCCGACAATCACATATCATATCCTATATAAAATATATAATATTATATTTATGCATAATTGCAATTTTCAGGGACCCCGCAGTTGGATGCAAGGTCATGCAGAGATGACAATTTTATTGAATAATGCATGCACACATAAATTTATTTATTTATTTATTTATTTATTTATTTATTTATTTATTTATTTATTTATTTATTTCTCTTGTGGCTGTACATAATACAACATAGAGACAAAAAACGTATAAATATAACTTAAAAATTAAACATGATACAATATTATATGCACTTAGAAATATTAAAAACAATTAAAACAAACATTAAACTACAATTTAACTTTCTTCAATTATTTACTTTTTAGCTCTAAATTGAATTAATGATAATTTAAAAGCACAGTAACTATATATAATATATTATAATTTTTATTTTTAACTGGGGGCAACTACCTTGAAAAAAGTAAAATCATAAAATTTAATATATAATAATAATAGTGAACCAGAGACAGACTCCAATATTATAAGATATAAATAATGATAATGTATATGCATGACATACTGAACAAGTTATTTTGACAATGCCGCGCACTCGCATGTCACATTTTAATAGAGCTCTAAATTGGTAGTCGCTTTACAGCTTTCGATGTAAAGTAAACACGTACGTTTATAATGCTCCTGGCATTACACTCAATATACACACGATACATTATTCTTTGTATATACCAATCCGGTTTTTTATTTGTAAAGAAAAAAAGAAAGAAAAACTCTTAGTGATATTTACACAGGTAATTAATATAAGTGGTTTAAGATTTAATCGTGTCCTGCATCATTAAACTTTCATCAAGTAAAAAAAAGAAAAGAAAAAAATATATATTGTACGCGCGTATCTTGTTTATTTGCGTATGAGGTTCGCGACACGATGTAAAATCCTTGAGTAAGTGATAAAAAAGTTGATTTTGGCCCGCGTATCATGTTGCCCCCCCCCCCCCCCCCGACTGACGAGTAATTAATGTGAGGACCAGTGCGCGTGCCCTGTTCGACACCAACGAGAAAAAGGAATGTGAGCCTACGTAAGCCCCCTCAAGTATATAGGAAGCAGCCAACGACTGCTGCTATTAGCAAAAATTATGATTATCCTCCTCCTCTTCACTGAAGTATAGTAGCCTGCGACCTTGTGAGGCAGTTAGAGCCGTGGCTAGCCAGACTAAGAGTAGAGGTCTTGGCCACTGAGTGGTGGTGGAAAGCAAAAACAGTCGGTATAATAAAGGAGGCAGCGAGCGCTTGATATCACTATAGGAGTCTAAGGATTTAAGATAATTTAGCTCCACGCGCGCCAAGGGATAAATGATCTGCCAGGCAAGATCTTCTTGAAAGCAAAACACGACGCCGGCATGACTGGCAACAATAATAACATCGTAAGAGAAGCTAAGAATTTATCACTTTACCATATCGACTAAATGTCATCGTTGCATACTTATCAATAAGGCTACACTGAGTACACTGTTGTGTTTTTCGTTTTGGAGTAATAATATTTTCAGGTTTCAGTTCAAAAAATTTAAGATATAATTTCCTATTTTGATATCAATGAGATTGCATATGAATATATTTCCTGCGAAGCTTAAATGTTATAATGTTATTATTTTTAATGTTATAATAGTGACAAAAAAATAATACCTGGTGACAACCTAAACTAAAATTTAATGCTTCATGAAATAATTTTTTCTGTAGTTCTGTACTTTTTAGACACAAGAATTTAAGACTATTACATATCCTGTCATAAAACTATAAAAATGAGTTGTCCAATTTACTGCTATGGGAGAAACCATGTGGGCATGGCATACACGGTATTGCGTATAGGGTGGGGTAGCTATATTCAGTGCGGTTGAAATTCTTCCTCAGAAATAATATATAGTATTTTAACGATGTGTATGACGACAATAATACAAAATATAGGATTATTATCTTTTCTTTTTTTTTTACCACAACATGCTGCCTGCATGCAACATCATTACATAAAAAAATTATAACGTTTCAACTTGGATTTTATTTTTATTTTATCATACTGGAATCATTAATAGTTGTTGTTTTCTCATATTGATCTGACTGACGTCACGTGTACGGCGGCCTGGTTTAATATTCAGAGAGGAAAATGACTGATGACGGTTTTTATGTGGATTATAAATGCGTGTGGTGGTGATTAGTATTCCTGAGACATAGTCGGATTAATACAAGATTATAAGCACGAGCCTATAAAGAGTGCGGGATTAGGGTTTCTATGTTGCGGTGAATGTTAAACGTGTTCCTGTCCAGAAATAAAATTGTTTATTTATTGCCTTCGTTGTTGGTTTCATTTATAATATACATCGACGATTTTGAGCAGCTTCGAAAGTGAAGAAAGAACATGATAAAGAAAACCAGAGATTGAAAGATAACGTGACATTCGGACGCTGAACTGTCCGAGTAAAATTAAATGATGCCATGCATGGACAAGTACTACATGGATGTCAGAACAGGTCATTTTAACATTAATTTGGTAACAGAGATGGAAATTTGACGTCATATACTTTAGTATGGTGTATAATACATAAAAGTAATTAAAGCAATGAATTAATAACTTAAATAATTTATTGAATTAAATTCATGTTTAATTAATTATTTAATTCATTAATTAAGCTTTAATTAAATGCAATAACTAATTATTCACATCAATTGTTGCTGCCTGTCAACCCTTGTCACTCGAGATGACAATGGAGGATTAGTGTCAGGATTTCCTTCATTTTTGATCACAATGGATTTGCCAAGCTGCGAGCATCTCTCCCAAGATTTTCGCAAAAGAATTGTCCAGGACTGTACGTATGCAGTATATAAGGAACATGCGTAACATAGGAATACATGATTGTACTCATCGAATAGCAAATAGCAGGACTTTGAGAACTTGACTGATCGAGTTCTGCATACCATAACTACATGAATATTTTATAAGCCTCATTGAATCATGCTATTCAGTGCATAAAATATTTAAAAAATTTAATTTTACTGAACGTTCTTTTTTTTTTTTAAGGAAAATTGTAACTCCTATTTTCATTAAGTAGAAAGAAGAAGAGATTATTTTTGGGCTACGGAAGTCTATTTGCACAATATACAATACGTAATTTACCACACCTACATGATTCACAAAATTCATTTCAAAGAGGACATAAAAAGAAGTCCTAGCAGAGGGCTATCAGAATTCCCTATATAATTACTTTACGTGCCATGGGTTTTCAACCATGCAATAACAAAGCTACAAAATCCCTTGGATACTCAGTAAGATTAAATCCTGCACCTGTCTTTAATTATTTGTGACCTCACTGCTCTAATACGGTAATAAAGTGTCAAAATTCATGTAGATATAGGTGTTCATGACGAGAACTACATCGTAATAACGGAAGTGTTGGGAATACTGGGAATGTTACATTCCTCTAGCTGCATGCTGGCTACAAGAGTTTTATCACGGATGGAGCAAGCAGAGATCTCTGATGAATCTCTTTGCTGCGGGGCGAAGGGCGTGCTGCTGCATGGTGAGAATTAGCCTCGCTGCCCGGCCACCCGCCCGCCCTCTATAGCAGCAGCAGGTCGCTCTGTACCTGCTTGCTCGTGTGTGGGCCGCATGCAGTCAGCCGCTAGCCTTTGTGTATCGGCCGCTGTAGCACAGCTCCCCGTGACTTTTCAATTCTATGCATTTTTACTCTAGAGAACCAACAACATTCAATTTAAAATTCAGTTCAAAAAGTTATAAGATATTAATATTTATCTCCGCTTGACACGTCAATTTTATATAATATGCACTAAAGTGTGAGAAAAATTTAATAAATGAGAATGAATATCATATTTTGATTAAAAAAAAAAAAACAAAAAAACAAAAACAAAAAAAACAATACGATAACAAAGTATATAATTATAGATTCAACACCATCAACATTATATAGTATTATAGATATTAATATCCTGCAGGTCTTGTAGATACGGTTGGTTCATTGTTACCATAAACTATAATCATAATCTAAAGAAAATCATATTTTATAATATATAAAACTGTTTCTCAATTGATTTGTTGATGTAAATGTTGTATTATAAAGAAAAATTAGTGTGATTTATTATTGTTTCAAGAGAATAACAGGACTTGTGTAATGTATGATATCATTATATTCATTATATTCTATTCAGTGTCACATTAACATGTGATTGTTTATTAAGACCTTACATTCTATTATATATTTTTCTCCACCTTCTCTTAAGTATTAATACCGTATAATATGTATTATGTTTTTATTTCTGTTTTACCGCCATAGCATGCATGTGTGATGATAGTTAATTTCTATATATATACCATTAATGTCCTCTGAAAAATAAGTATCAATATATTCCATCTTCCTATTATACTATACTGTACGACATAATTATCTGATACGACTTTTGCATAGCGCCATCAATACTATTCGTATCTCCGTAAAACGTAAATTTTACTATATTATTTATATAAGAAAAATTATTAATTACCGTGTCTTTCCAAAACAATCAACTCATGGCCATCACTTTCATTGTTTTTCTTATAGTTTATTATTGTTGACAGTGATAACAAAAGTATAATAATCATAAATGAAATCGTCTGGTTTTATATCATATCTATATAATAAAGCTGGTGATAATCAATAATCATGCATGCGACGCTGTCTCTTCACGACGTTAGTGATGGCACGAGCGCGCTATAGGGGGACAAGGCAACGTGTCTCATCGAACACGGCACGTCCTCGTCGTCCTCTCAACTTCCTGCCGCTAAAAGACAGCAGACCAAGCAGATGTGTGGCTAATGCCGCCGCCGCAGTGTCGTGATAAGATAACACCGACATGAGAAGTCCCGCCTGAATGATCTCTGATCCGAGAGAATGACCTAGCTCGTTAACTTACCAAATTATGGCGCAATTATTTGCCAACTATACATAATAATTTTGAACCTTGGTGAAATATTAATAGCTTACTCAACACTTTACAGTATTAAATGTATTCGTCGTCGCTCTTGAGTCAGATTCTTGGCAATACAGTTTAGTAGTTGTTAATAATTAGATCAGCATGGGAAGTTAGCTGCGACAGGCCTTGCATGTAAATAACATTTCAGCAGCCGAAATTATTATTATAAAAAAAAATGTACATAAATTAATGTAAATCCATCAGCATGGTATTTATAATTTAATAATGAATCAGGTTGATTTGCAATGTCTTAAGCGTAAATTATGAAAGTTGTAGTTTATTTTTGGGGCAGAATTTCAGCATTGTTTTACTAAAAAAATTCGTTTACACAAGAACTTTCTCAAATATATTATACAAATATGCAATTTTCTTCAGCAAATTTTGAAAAATTAAATATATTAAGTTAATAAGGATTATAGTAAATTTAGCTATACAGCTAGGATTATTCTAACGTCACCAGTTGTGTAGTCATCAGATAGGTTATAAATATATATAAGTGAGCACTTTTCATTACTGCAACCCTTAACTGTACCCGAGACTAGCTTTTAATTGAAGACGATACATGCATGACATAGAGGATTTATGATACTTTTGAGTGATGACGATGCACTGCATGCATTTTGCGGTTGATGCAAAGACAACGTGCTATCAGCTCACGAGGTTTCACGTTCCACATCCTTCTTGTTCTCCACTAACATCATGGCATACATGTGACATGATGACAATGTGACACGCCGGACACCATCAATAGCAACGTCTGCAAGTGCCGAGTATGCGTTCTCTCACGTGGGAGTTCACTGGGAATTTTTTGTTGGAAACTAAAAGCAATACCCAGGTAATGTATTGTCATAATGGAGGTACAGTACCTTACTGTTAGATCGGTGTTTGAACGTACAGGTAGCATAGCACAGGCACCCGGTTCGCTCCTGAGAGTTTCTAATTTACAAGAGTCTTTTGAGTCGTCAAGATACATTACACTAAAAATTATTAATGAGCTGCATTCATGAAATTGAACTCCAAATATGTTACTGGCAGATGCCAACTACATATATACGCGTAATTTAATATCATAAATCATGAGTAACTTGGCTTGACTTCAGGAGATGCAGTGATTGCAAGAAATGCCATTAAAGAAATGGCAAACTAACGAGCATATTGACCAGCCGTGAAGGATAAAAAGATTAAAAAGTCAAGAGTTAATACATACAGTACAAAATACAAGAGCATGACTTTATTAGAGGATGGCGATGCCAAACAGACGTTGCAATTAAGCAATTCTAGTCTGGTAGACGCCAACATTGGGTCAAGTATATAGGGCTTCTGCTACTACTTCTTCTGCTTGCTGATTGCTTCCATATGTAAGGCGGGGTTCCGAGTGCGACTATGACGTCACAAGTGCGACATCACCCGCTGAATCACGCCAAGCTGTTCCCACCGCAAATGCATATATACGCAGAGTATACAGATAAGCAGCACATGAGTGGTGCTAGCCTAATATAGCCATGAGATGTAACTTTCCAGTACACTCAGTACAGTATATACAACGCTCTGTACATTTATATAAATGTTCACTAGTTTTTATCAATGAAAACTGTGGCATATTATGTACTGAATATACCTTCATTTCAATGAAATGTAAACATAATAAATGTTGTACACGGTACGGGGTTTTCATACTTGCAAAGCACAAAAATATGAT
The DNA here is from genome assembly GCA_949825025.1 of Siphlonurus alternatus. Lineage (NCBI taxonomy): Eukaryota > Metazoa > Arthropoda > Insecta > Ephemeroptera > Siphlonuridae > Siphlonurus > Siphlonurus alternatus. The sequence continues at coordinate 21,241,957 of OX463779.1, forward strand.
ATAAACATGCAATGGGGAATGCTGCATGTAATCCAGGTTCTTGGGGGTACTTCTTTAATAGTAACAAAATTTAACACTGTTCCATGTATACAAGATGTATCGAGCGTTCCTTCTATTTATGGTCAGGCACGCGTGTAATCATGTTTTTAAATTGTAATAATACCTTGCTACTAACTGCATGTAATTACATTGCTGGATACTAAATATTCATAACGCCGTGTACATATAAATACGATACTGTACTCCAAATATTTGGATACTGTAAATAAAAACATTAAACTGTTTACCTTGATAAAATTAGGTAATATATCACCACATTATGTCGAAGATAATTACTCTATAGTCCCTTTAATTAGCACATTTTGTATCCAGCGGTACGTCAATGTAATTACAACATCGATCCGTAAACCAAGCTAGCAGGTAGGCAAGCTACGAGCCAATATAACATGCAGCGCAACCTCACGTGGCTCCAGATTAACACCACGACCGCTCATTAGCGAGAACCCCTCAAAGCATATCAATTTCTCAAATATATTCTAGCTCGCAAACAGAATTTCTAACCTGCTGTATATATAAAATATATTTATTATATTCTGTATGATACACACTTAGGGTTAAAGTATATTATGCTTTCAATTACATGCAAGCCTGCTTCATTTTAAACAAGATCAATGTTGATGGAATATTATCTTCCATATGTATGGTGATGTAATTGATACTATATGACAAACTTTGGAATAAGAATTAATGGTACAGGGTGCCCGCAAACTTCCTTCTTTAATATACCACAGTATTGTTTCCGGCATAATAAAATATCCTGTATAATTTTAAGACATTCTTGAATAAGAAGAATTTCACTGATAGTAATTTATCTCAATTTTAATCAAAATTTCCTGCTGCTATCGATTTTTACTAACAGTGGAGTGATTGCACTTCTGTGAGACGACGCTTCCTCGTATAGCAAGCTGCTGAGAGGCGGCTCGATCAACACTACCGTCGTAATCAGATTACCCAAGCAGCAGCAGAGTTGCCTCCTTATCAGAACGGAGAGGTCGATTATATATCATAATGACTTCTCTCAACCAGTAATTAATATAGTTTAACCCTCGTAATGCCTGTTCATCGTCCAATTACCAATTAATAACTTTATAATTTAATATTGAACATCAGTGAATGTAACATTTATCAATTATAGAATATTAGTGAATATTTGAGACTTTCAAATTTGATTAATGTTATAATTATGATGAGCACGAGACAATATAATATATATATATATATAGGAAAGATACCTCTGTCAGATTTGCTGCCGCTGCAGCTCTTATAAAACTTTTAATAAATGTAACTAAAACGTGATAAGAAATCCAATGATGAGATGCGCGAGTCCGTTGTCGATACGTTACAATCTTACATTTGGACCATATTCTGTTGCGTCCAACACTATTATACTGGTCAGTACACAGGCAGTGAAAACGAGACAGATTTTTATTATAATTTTGTAATAGGTACAAGAAATCTTAAACCATCTCAAAAAGAAGTTCGCATATCCACTGGGTGTGTTTTAAAGCGGTAAGATAGCTTATAAATATTGAAAGCAGATGGATCATCTCAGCAGTAAATAAAACTACTCAGAATTATGAAGATGAAAATATTTCATATTATAGTTGTATCAATATAATAGAGATTACAAAGCTATAGAGAAAAAGAGCCAATAATGATACTCTTGTGATTATCCTAAAGCAAAATAACCATTATAATTAACAAAGCTTTTATTTATGAAGTGATGGTAATTATAGCAGCAATATATGTTTCTACTTTGTTTGAAATGATATATCAGTGAAGCTATTACTCTACTAATCCACAGTCGTCTGTACAATGGAATGGAGTGGAAAAGCTCTTTGTGCCTCCAATGCAGCTCAAGCGGTGCTTACTGCTGACTGCAGCATAAGCCGCGAACAATAGCCCGCTGATGAGAGATGGGTGGATCTAGGTCCGGGGATCCAGCCCCGTGCACCACACATTAGCTTTTATCAACGGTCAGCTACCTTTGCAACGTTGGTGGTGTACGCTAAAGACGTGACCAAGGTTCTTCAAGGGGGTATTTTATAGCCTTCTGGTTGTGCATGCAAACTGCTGTAAATTATATATCCTGGCACATTTGACGAATAATAAATAGCTCTGTTTTCATTGTAAGAGCAATATAACATGAGTGTGGGGTTGCAGAAATACCGAGCATGCAGGGGCAAAAATATTGATTAAATAATTATCTTATAATCTTTAAAGTTAAAAGGAGAAGGTCGAACAAGCGTTTTTTTGTGTAATTGTAATTTATAAGTGAAGGAATGAATTCGGAGAAAAGATACCAAGAATTTTGATAATTCGTGGTGACTACAGTACTTTCAACATTCAACAAACCTATATTGCTATCTGCTGTTCATTAAAGTAAATATTAGTATATAATCGTTTGACAATTTTGTTATATTTATGTTATAATCGGCTATCAATTAATGATACAAACGAGAGCTGTGTCCATTATAAATATGGTAAATATAAGAATACAGTAGCTTCGTAATAAGAATATGACAAGGTTTAGCTTGCAATGAATTAGAATGTAAATAGAACATTCGGGGAATTGAAAGTCACGTATGGGGTGATTGCTGATTTGCAATTCTTCACTGGTTCGGCGTGCGTCAGAAGTAAGAACATGTGACCAATACATTACAGTACTGTATATTTTATAATAATTATTAGTCCAGGCGTGTATCGAAAAATCCCCATGTAAGTCGGAAAAAATTAGGGAGTTAATGAAACTTTTACAGTTTGTAGAACTTGGGTGTGTGAATGAAATGTCAAAAGTCCCAAGAAATTATCCTGGAGCTTTCGGCGCCATCTTGATGACAAGGTGGACTTGAGGTACCTTTGTTTGCATTTTTTTTTCTGCGGTTCTAGTACAGTTAGAAGAAAGAAAAAAACGGAAACTTAAAGCTTAGGATATGCTTTATTACAATAAAATAAGAAATTTTATGATTTTCAGTTATAAGTCTACTTAAATTAATTAATAATTAACTTTGGATTTTTTTTATCACAAACTTTCCTAAATTTAATGAATAATTTACAAAAATATGACAAAATGTTTCATCTAAAAGTTGTTTGTTCAATTGTTACGTTTAATTGAAGGGTATAATCATTACTCTGCGCTTATTAGGAGTCAAGTTAGAGCGATGAAAGTGAAGAAAAAAGAGGAGAATTCTTGGTGGCGTGCCGTGTTAGCCGTGTTATTGAAGGGCGCGCGCTATGCTGCCTGCATTGTAGCATATATATAGGATGGAGCGGCGGCAGGGAGATGCTTTTTTCATTCACTTGAAATTGTTAACTTTCAAACCTAAGATTTTATTATAAATATAAAGAAATAAATTATTTTACATATTTCTTTACATTCATAAATATTCTATATTATAAAAATGCAGTAGGAAATCTTAGAATGGTACGGAGAGGGCAAATTCAAGTTCGCGCGTGGAGTTATATTTTATTTATTATTATTATTTGATAGTTTTATTTTGTGCATGATGTAATATAATTTTGAATGAATAGAAATCCTATTCAAAGCAGAGAGATTTTGAGCTTTTTAAATGTCTTAATTAAACAAATATGCATAATAACATTGTATAATATTAATAAATACGTAGAGTCGTGTCATATCTCTATCTCTATATAATGAAAAAGGTGGTCCGAAATATTCAAATTTTTTATAATATAATATTGCAACAAACATTATAATAATCTAATTGAAAGTACTCTATTACTTCAAATTTTATAAAATAGTTCTGGAACTAAACGCACACCTTTGCTTTGAGAAATAAATGCATATTTTTTTCATTAATACACAAGTGAATCTTATTTTAAATTTGCATGTGTGATGTATAGTATTTATGGAACTTTATATTGTGCAGCATTGTAAATATTTATGTATATTTTATGGTTTTACGGAGCTAGTTCAGTGGGCTATACGTCACAAAACACAGGATTGTCTCCCGCGGTATAGCCAATAAACAACAACAATGCAGCTAATAGCCTCCAATTTTTATTGCATCCCTCGTCTTGTTATACCTGAAAGGTAATGTAAACATTGACGCTCATGTCCATGAAAAATTTTTGACTTCAACAAAAATGAACTTTTCTATAATAAAAACATGCATGATGATCTACTATATCTTTGTATCCTGAACAAAGAATTTAAGTCATCAAAAATCTAAGCCCAAGAAGGCAGTACTGAGCAATTTCCGGTATTAATGACAACTACATAAAATAGATCACATTGAAATCACTGCCTCTATACTTTGATTCACAGTTGAAAAATAGTGCATGGGCGTTAATGGTGTATATACCATTGTAAAAAGTTATATTTCAGTCAAGAAAATATTACTGTACGTACGTACGACACGTTCGTTTCAAACGTACAGTACACATTATATATTACAGGTCCCCTAATTGCGTATGAATCATTGCTTAACGACGTGGTGATCCACTGACTACATTCCATGCATAAAAACCATTAAGGGTAAGATAACGCCACCAATGTTAAAAAAAATTACTCACACGAAATTTATAAAAAAAAATTGAAATGTTCTCCTCTACACCCCCTATCGGAAGCTAAAATATCAGGTATACAAATACGATCTATTTTTTGAGTTATTAATTTTTAAAGTTGACTACTTTAACTTGGAGAAATGGAACTTTCATGTTAAATTAGTCAACTTTAAAAATTCATAACTCAAAAACTAGACCGAATTTATATACCTGCAATGATATTTTAGCTACTGATAGGGGGTTTAGAGGAGAATATTTTAATTTTTTTTTTCATAATTTTTGTGTGAGGGACTTTTTTTAACATTGGTGGCGTTATCTTACCCTTAAGTAAAGGAAAATAATTTTATAGTGTTAGTTATATTCATGATTATAATGTATATACATGCATTTTATTATGTGTGGATATATAATTGTGCTAAAACTTCAGATTTGCTTGTGAACAAATAATATACATACATTTATGTTATTTAATTACTAATTTAAGCAATGTACAATTAGAATATAATATTACACTGTAAAATATATTATTATGCAAAGATTAATTTTTATTAAATAATTCGGACCACCATTTTCAATATATAGGGATGTGAAACGAACGCTTAACATTATATAGTATTAATTAAAAAAAAAAAAAAAAAACAGGAAAAAAAATATTATATTTATTATAGTTAACGATATTTAAAAATCTCAAGCAGATTTGCTATAAATAGAATTTCTTTACATTTAAAATTGTTATAAAGTTGATCCTGCACAAAATTAAACTATCAAATAATAATAATAATAATAATCTTGACCCATCTTGATCCAATTGGGCCCGGTGCTGGCGCTTAACCACCCCAACTAGGTTGGGAGATAAAAAAACAAATAATAATAATAAATAAAATATAACTCCAGGCGTTAACTAAATTTGTCCTCTCCGTACCATTCTAAGAGATTTTTCCTACTGCTATTATTTATAATAATGAATATTTATAAATGTAAAGAAATATGTAATATAACTTATTTCTCTATATTTATAATAAAATCTTAGGTTTAAAAGTTAACAATTTCAAGTGAATAAAAAAAGCATCTCCCTGCCGCCGCTCCATCCTATATGTAATATGTAATGCTACAATGCAGGCAGCAGAGCACGCGCCCTTCAATAACACGGCGCGCCACCAAGAATTCTCCTCTTTTTTCTTCACCTTCATCGCTCTAACTTGAGTTCTAATAAGCGCAGAGTAATGATTATACCCTTCAATTAAACGTAACAATTGAACGAACAACTTTTAGATGAAACATTTTGTCATATTTTTCTAAATTACTCATTATATTTAGGAAAGTTTGTGATAAAAAAAATCCAAAGTTAATTATTAATTAATTTAATTAGACTTTTAACTAAAAATCGTAAAATTTCTTATTTTATTGTAATAAAACATATCCTAAGCTTTAAGTTTCCGTTTTTTTCTTTCTTCTAACTGTACTAGAACCGCAGAAAAAAAATACAAACAAAGGTACCTCAAGTCCACCTTGTCATCAAGATGGCGCCGAAAGCTCCAGGATAATTTCTTGGGACTTTTGACATTTCATTCACACACCCAAGTTCTACAAACTGTAAAAGTTTCATTAACTCCCTAATTTTTTCCGACTTAAAACTATTAGCGACTGGACTATATGTGTCTGTAACAGTTTCACACTATAAATAAAACGTAAAAATTTTAATGAATGTAGCCAGAAATTAATTAATTTAAGAATATTACTATTGGTACAGTGTCGCTGAAGAAGAACAAATTGCTGCACTCGAACAAATTGAATCACATTAATTTACTTATTTTAAGTTCACTCTTCACTCTTGCAATTAAATATTTAACAAGTGATTTAATTTTTATTTTGTTTTAATGAAATAAATAAACAATTATAAATTAAAGTTAAAATAATAATGAATGCAAGTATAATGGAACAGTATTATTTACATACATCCATACATTTTTTTTATTTATTTAATTTTTTTATTATTCCTCTGCTACTTCAACCACATAGCTGTCTGCAGTCAACCCCTTTATGTTTATTTATGTGGCGCTTCTTACGGTCATGGAATAACATAAAAGGCGTAAGCAAAAGCTTCTGTATGACATTAATCTATTTGAAAAGGAATACAAAAAAAAATAATAAATGCAAGAAGGAGAGAAGAAAGCAGGCAATGCCGTCTTCTGGCGTTGTATGTACTTTATAATAATTATAATATATTATTTATAATGCATGTACTGTATTGTAAACAATATTATGAAATGTAAATACAGAAAACTGATAAGAAAGAAGTAATCTAAACGAAAATGGTCTAGAAAAAATATAAATATAAAATGTGACACGAAATAAGAAAAGGTAGTTCCCTTGAAGAAACTGCAATGTGGTGTCCTGTGAGGGGCGTATTATAAAATCGAACTTTACACAAATGCGCAAGACTGCTAGGCTAAACCGAGTCATTGAACTTTAATTTAAATTTGTCTATCACAAGTACTGTACCTCGGAAAGTGTTTTCTTTTTGTATCAAAGTACAAGATTTTCATCTTTTGATCGACGATTTCACCACCGGTGGAGTCCGTGACCCGGCTGCCCCATCGCTCATCATAGGTCACCATGTCAGGCGACATTTCAGATTACCGTGAAGAAATCGTCATTCTGGGACGTGATTTGTGACATTTAGACAGCACGTGATACAAAATTAAAACAAGATTATCGTATTTTGAAGTTGTATAACTATGCAACATAATAACATAACCTGCATCATAAAAATAAATTTTTTATTGGTCTCGTAATTTTTGTTAGCTAGCAAAGGTAATGTTTCTAAAAATATAGTGTTCTACATGATTTTTTTTTATTATTACTATTATTCGTTCGAATACTAAATAATAATATTTTTCACTAACAGGTATTCAATGTGGAAAATTGCTAAGCCTTAATACAAAAATACGGTACTCAATCTGCAGCTGTGTGTTTTTCACACACCTACACACCAAATCTGCATATTAAACAGAACTTGGGACATTTAAATCGAAGCATATTATACAAAATGATATTTAAAAACTCTTTAAACAGGTGTGAGTAGCTAACAAGAATGTTTAAAACAATATTATTTTACCGTCGAAGAATGAAACAATTTACAGCCATTGAAATAATCGTGTTCTGAACTCTGGAAGGTTGTGATTATTATTTTTCTTACCTGTTGTGCATAAGTTGTGCTGCTATATCCAAGAAGGACCACAAGCAGTAGAAAATGTATTCTAAGATGCATCACTACTGCTTGTTAGATATGAAAATAGTAAAGTTCTAACTACACTGACACATAAAAAGCCTCACATACACACACTAAGCACTTCGAAGATCAATGAAATAGCTCTGCTGACTACTGCCTGCTCACAGCAGCTCTAGCCCTCTCCTCTTCTCCTCTCGGGACCGATGATGTCGAGCGAAGAACTATTTCACCAAACACTCCTGTGTATCCATCCGCCTCAGCCATCTTGCTGTATCAGTTTACAACCTTATCGCGTAGTAAATAGCGGCAAATTATAAACATCTAAATTTCATTTACAAAAACTTTTAATCAAAATTTAGTAATTTTATTGTATAATATGTTTAAGGCACCATTTTAATGTGATGCATTATAAATATGCATGATCATTGGACTTTGTCATTATTAATGTCATGTATAGTTAATTATTAAAAAACTTTTAAATATATTTATTAAATTTCCAACTTACAGTCTACAGATCGAATCATAGCCCTCTGGTGGGGCTATGACAGAATCAATTTAATCAAAGAAGTAATTTAATTATTCATTCAGAAATGTTCATTTCACTTTAACAGTTTAATATTATAATCACTACTCATGATATGTATAGTCACGATTTTATCAAAATTTCATTTACTATGTATTTTTGAAAATACTACCATAAAAAATCTTGAAAGATGGAAAAAATTATGTATGAAAAAAAAAAATAATAATAAAAAATCGGAATTAACTTATCAATTAAAGATAATTTAAATCATATGATTTTCATATTGCAAAATCATACATCAGGTTCAACTAATAACTCAAGAAATCATACACAAGGCATTGTAGGAGTCAACTACATTTATTTAAATCAAAAGGTATGTAACAAGATTCAAGGTATGGCGATATCACTTTATCACACTCTGGTAGCTGAATTACTTTTTCCCAATGGCTAAGGCATGTGAGATTACAGAAGGTACACTCTATTACAAACAAAAAATATTCAAACTGATGGGAAAAAATGTACAATAATCCTCCAAAATATATTACTTAAAAATTACTGTAATGAAAATACATCAACCCCTGCTGTGATTATACTCACATGCATCTTTTATTATTAAAGTTGGTAAGTTAAAAATTTCCCACAAATTTATTGAACGAAGTAATCCGAACCCAAGAGAAGTGGAACAGTCTTGCCAGCGTCATTCTATCAGGTTTCTACGGCACACATCACGCAGCTGCACACTCACCTACAACACAGCAAAAAAAAGAGCATTAATACAGATATCTGGCGTTAAGTATTTTCTATTTGTGTAACATAATCTTCATTAGTCTTAAAATATATGTTCCATCAGCTGGTGTTGTCAGCAACTCATAAGCTGACCAATACCATGAACTTAATGACATACGGTACAGCTCATACCAGTGAGCTAAAAAGTACCTGGCAGGCTGAAACGTCATAAATACCATGGATTTTTATGGATATGAAGTATGGTCATCACTTTCTGTCTCACAAGTGACCAGGCAGAAACTGTGTTTCACTCATTGAAGAATGTTATCAAATGGTGGTTGAAAATCATTTTAATTGATCTTCTCTTTGAAAACAGTTACCTATCAGCAAGGTAAAAAATTATATATTTATGTGTATATTCATTTTAGCGAATATAATTAATTTTCTGTTTTTTCATCTGGTGATCAACTGCCTTGTCAACAGCAAAACAAGTGGTAGCACTGCTGAATATCAAACATAATAAATGCCGTATGAGGCACTAACAAATTTTGGCTCCTGGCCATGATGCTTGTTAAATCACACTTGAGTAAAAGTATCGCATTTGACCTCCATCTAATCATATTCATTTTTGGCAAAATTCCTAAAATATAAACTCCAAATTTAAAATATAAGAAGAAGCAAGTGCTTAGATATCTTGATTTGGTATATCATGATAGGAATATGTAACACATAGAAGAAGCAGTCGTGGAACTGACAAGGATGCATTTTAGTACCATGTAAAGCATGAGGTATCAAAAATAGTACAGATTTTTTTACCCCAGAATTTCAATGATTTGTTGTATGGAATAAAATGTGCTATAAATTAAGCAAAGCAATGCAACAACCAAAGTGTGTAATCCACATGTAGAGTTGAAACTCCCAGCATTGGTGTTTTGGTGATAAAGTTTCACAAAGCTCAAATTAAGCATTACTTTACAAGTGTTAAATGTGTGTACTAAATGGTAATTGAGAATCTCTTCACTGTATTTTCATTGGATTAGTTAAAAGAGTGGGCCTAATCTTGCCATTTTTTTTTTTTTTTTTTTTTTATTACTGTAATTTATTTATTTGATATATATTTGTTTGTTTGTATTCATTAAGGGTAAGGTAACGCCACCAATGTTAAAAAAAGTCCCTCACACAAAAAATCTGAAAAAAATTTAAAATGTTCTCCTCTACACCCCCCATCAGTAGCTAAAATATCAGGTACACAAATTCGATCTAGTTTTTGAGTTATGAATTTTTAAAGTTGACTACTTTAACATGGAGTTCTGTGTGAGGGATTTTTTTTAACATTGGTGGCGTTACCTTACCCTTAATTAATTCCTTTCTTTCAGCTCAGTTTTCAGCTAGCTGTCTCTGCAGCAATTTATTTTGTTGTCAAAGGCAAAAATGTAGGTTTGCTACCCTAAATGAAGTAGGCTGTAAAAAAAAAAAAAAAAAATGAAATAAGAAAAAGAAAGAACAGAAGAGCCAACAGTAAAGGAAGCAGTATGTGTGCCTATTATTTCTGAACATGAAAGTTGCTGTTCTGTTGTGGAGAACTTCAACTTGTTTTAATACAGTAGTAAACTTGCAAAGAGCAGGAGGGAGTAAGTATAGAAGTAACGCTTGAGGAGAGGAGATATTGACGAATAGGAGTTATGTTCAAAATTATTTGGAATGCGAAGGATTGGACCGAGTTTGTGATAGGACTTACGGTACGAGTTATGGGAAGTTCAAAACTATGGCAAGATTGGATTGAGTAATAGGGGGCACATCGGGGATTGCATCCCAAACACCAATGAGGCGCCGGAGAGCACCAAACCAGGTGGGCGCAGTCAGGGATCCATGATCTCCTTTTATGGCGAATTCGACCCTGACTATGCATGTTGAATTTTGGGAGTTTCTTTTTTGCCACAGTAGCATAGCCACCCACATATGCCACTCAATTTTCAATCAGAAATGAATAATACTGAAGGTATGAAAATGGAAATTTACGATTAATTATGTTTTACTCTTTACCCGTAGTACTGTATTTGATCCAGTTGAATGTACACTGGGGCTCAAGCTAAACCGCACATCAAACGATGCTGTGAGTCAATGGAAAAGGTGCGAAGTTGCCATTTTGGTGGCACACCTGGAGCCGAACAATAGCGGCGCTGCACTATTTGGCAACATCGCTTGATTTTACACTATTTCATTGTCTGGCGGCACTCGTGTTTGACGTGCTGTTTAGCTTGACCCCCAGTGTACATGATACTGTGTAAGAAGAGTAATAACCCTGCTGTGCATTCTAAATTTTTGCTTCGAGTTTATTTTGTATGACGGGACTAAAAGATTGAAGGTCATGAGAGAAAAACATGGTAAATAGCTAGCCATTACCTCCTTTAATGCACATCTACATTACTCACTCACTTTCCTGTGGATTTGCGCCCAACGTCAGAATTGATACCAAAATTTTATGAAGTGGTATAATAAATTTTAAGAATGAGAAACAGTATAGGGTATTTACTTGGGATCTGGAATGTCCTTGACCCGCTGGTGGTGACGATCGATGGCTTCCTGGTGTCTCTTGATCTGCTCCTCATGGAAGCTGATTTCATCGTGAAGGTCTTGCTTCAACTTTGCCAGCTGATCTGCTTGCTGCACAAACACATCAACACATTAGTGTATGCTCTAGTAGGTGAAAACAATAGACTTCTTACCAGTTTGTGGAAGTACTGCTCCTCAAAAGCTGCTTCACGTTTTCCAAATGCTCCACCAGCGCTGCGGATGGAGCCACCACCACCACCTCCAGAGCCAGCACCGCTGCCGAGGTCTCCCATTTGACCAGATCCTAGGCGAATCTGCTGCAACCTACAATATATAGTTTGGTTAGTAACAACTTCAGTAGCTTAACTGCAAAATACTAAATTAATTACAAAGGGGTTTACATATCAAAGTATAAGCAAGCTTCCATTATATATGTATCTTGTCAAGTTTCAAGGTTTCAGGGATTTACAGTACACATATATAAAAAGATGATGTTTTTATATTTATGCAATGCATGAAGGTGCTTTCTGCGGCTCACTCAAAATTTGCTGTGGCACACTTATATTATAGTGACTACTCTGTATGCAATCTATGCATACTATACTGTAAAGGCCCTTTCACATAGTTTGATTTTGCTGCAAAAACATGCCGCAACAAATGTACTGCCGTAAGAAAATCAAGGGGAGCTTGATTTTTTTGCAAAAGTGTTGCGGCATTGCGGCGTGATTGTGAAAGAAGCCTTAAATTCCTTTCGCATACACATAGTCCGATTTTTTTGCAAAAACATGTCGCAACATCTGCCGGAACAAACGTACCGCCGTAAGAAAATCAAGGGGAGCTTGATTTTTTTTGCAAAATGTTGCGGCGTGATTGTGAAAGAAGCCTAACAGTAGGCATACAGAGCTCCGTAGAAAGTAGAAACGTTGTAAGGAGCCATGTAAATAATCTAGCTCGATCAACTTGATTTTCCTACAGTGCATGTAGCAAGTTAAGTTAAATGTGTGTGAACAGTGTGAAATATAAAATATATTATATAATATACAGAGTAGTCAGGTACAGTATTGTCCATTGGACAACATACATGAAAATTTTTTATTGCAGAAATGAATAGAGGGTACCAAATTATGATTCTCTGAATATTTTCAGATTTTTTTGAAACCCAGAACTATTTTTAAATAATTATTGAAAGTGCGGCCACGCGTCCTGGAGGCGTCAATAGGCGTCCAGTCTCTATCCTTTTTACTAAGAATTCAGAGGTGCCAACTGAAATCACAGGACTTTCAATAATTATTTAAAAATAGTTCCGGGTCTCCAAAAAATCTGAAAAAATTCAGAGTAGCATAATTTGGTGCCCTCTATTCATTTCTGCATTAAAATTTTTTCATGTATGTTGTCCAATGGACAATATATAAAATATATTGTATGTATATTTATGCATACAATATGCATCATATATATGCATACGTAACATGCTGCAGTGTATGCATATGCATAATTACAGTATAATGCATACAGTGCTTCTTAAAATTAATCTTCATATCTTTAGAAATAATTGTTGAATTCATTCAATGTAGATTTTTAATGTTACGTGATGCTAATGAGTGTAATGACACTAATGACATTGCAAAGAAAAAAATAATGCAAACGTCTCTTGCACCGAATGCGTCGATCCGTCGATGGTACCTACTAGAAGGACCCCATGAACCGGTAGCTTTAGTTCAAGCACAAAATTTATGCCCTAAATCTACAAGAACAAATTTTCTAAGTAAAAAATTGTCTGGAAATTATTTTATTCATGTACCAGTACTTTATAATGCACAAAGACTTACGGAATTGCAGTAATGCGTAGAAAACGAAGGTTTCTGACGATAGACATTTTTTTATTCTTGACAAGCTTCTACAAAAATGATTTGGTGGCGCTGAGATCAAACTGAAAATCGAAAAATCAAAATTTAAACAAAAGCCCGGGAGTCCCGGGACTCGGGGGAGAGAAGAACGGACACAATTACTTATTAACTTTAATTATATAATTAAAAATACAAATTCTGTTTTCTTTATCATATATTGCAATTAAAAAGTCCCTCAATCAGGATCTTTGTTCTTAATTCTAATATATAATTATTTATATATATGAAGCTCTGTTTATATATTATACTCATCTATACTATTATTATATAGCTGCATATGCTATATAATGTTAATTATTATAATATGTATAATAATATAAGATAAAGATATATATAAGCAGTGTGTACACATTACATGCATACACCTCTGCTTGTGGATTAATTAAATATAATATTTTATGAGTATAATGTAGGCATGGGGGATCAAACGAGAATAATATTTCCAAGCCAAAAAACTGGCCGGGCCCGCGATTTAATTATTTTTGAGCCTTATAATTCGAGCCTTAATATTATACATCAACAATATTTTTTTCAGATCACTTTTGAACCTGCGTATTTGAAAAAACTAATACATAATAATATATAATTATATAACTTTCCAAATCCATGCAGGTTCAAAAAGGATCTGAAAAAATTATTGTTGATGTAGCTGCATATATGAGGCTTAAAAATTAAATCCCAGTTGCATGGGCGATGGATTATATATATATTCTTGTTTGATCGCCCCATCAGCGCCTCATATATAATATACTGTATATTAATATTTAAGCATAATATTTAATATTTATTTTAGTATAAAAATTTATTTCATATTTATGCATAATTAATTTATATCAGGGTCATTATTATAATATATAACCAAATAATATTGTTCTGGCATTTTTATATATTTTTCTCTTGTATTATAACAATTAATTACTGTTATTCTCTCATAGGAGGTTATATTTATATAATATATAGCCCTGCAGTTTAATTTGGCTATAAAAAATAATACACCGTATATAATATACATTTTACATATTTGGAAGAAATTTGGATTTTTTTTTTTTTTTTTTTTTAAATATTACTGTACGTGATATTAATTGCACGCAGCGCGCGCGCTGCGCTATATATAATATTTAATATGCCATGTATAGATGATGCAATGTACTAGTAGCTAATTGTGCAGTCTGCGTATTATACTGACGATATTAAATATATATATAAAATTTTAATACTATCTTTTTATTATTAAAACACTTCAAAATTAATTATATAATATTTATTTATTATAATCATATTGCATCCAAGAAAATATACAATTTTAATTTTGACAAAATACATCATCAGAATATAATAGTATAATATTATAATATTCATTTATCAGATTAAAAATTTTGTTCGTCCAGTTTGCTGCTATATATTATATTATAGCTTATTATCCCGGCGGCCCACTTTTGCCGCGACCCACCGACCCATGCTCGGTGGATCGGTAGGCCAGTCCGTGCCTGACTTATTATTATACATTATTAAAATATTTACTGTAATAAAACTAAAAAATACACTGGCGCGTGATCTCAACAACAGCATAACACGTACATGAGCAATTAACTACGTATAATTTGCATAAAATGTGTGCTAAAATTTGCAATTTTTTTGTAAGTATTATTGTGGAAAATAGCAACAATACAATATACAATATGGCTCTATATTAATTAATTGGTGCTTAAAACGGCTTCTATATATGCATCCTCATGCATTTCTATTGTTTTTATGGTATTGATATTTAATATTAACTGCAACTGCAGCCAATGCATTACAATAATATATTTCTCAATGTTTCCATAACCATGTGCAATCAAAGTATTCACTATTATATATAATTCAGTGCAGTATAAAAGTGCCGATACTGCAGGTTGTACAATCATTGCATATTAGTGTGTTTTGTATAGACGTATAAATGCATTACAACTTGAAACGTGTGCGCAAGTAAGTAACAACATGGCGAATATATTTTATAATGTAAAACAAAATCGAACAGCATTCGAATTAATTTTTATACAGCACGCTTGAACTATATATATATATATATATATATATATATATATATATATATATATATATATATATATATATATATATATATATATATATATATATATATATATATATATATATTATATACATAATAGTATTAAATATATTAAATTTAGTATCATAAAGCAATATAACAAAATAATGTATTAATAAATTAAATTTTAATTACTTAATGTGAAACAAGCGGCCATCCTAATTTTGTGCAGAGTAATTTTAATCACAGTATTTTCTAATAATTTTTGTAATTTCAGGTAAACATCCAATGCATATCAATATAATTTATATAGCCAATTTCATTTTAATACTATTAACAACCAGCAGTACATATCGACTGCCTGGAAATCTCAAACCCAACTTGTACCATCTTGAAATAAAAACATTTTTGGAGAACGATTTTCGGTTTGAGGGTCATGTCAAGATCAGGTTCGAGTGCTTGAACGCAACGTCTTTGGTGGTGCTGCACTCCAATGGTCTCAGGATCGCGGAGAGAGATGTAACTGTGACCCAGGTGAATGATGATCAGAACTTCGAGGTCACAGGTCACCAGTACCAGCTGGAGAACGAATTCTATATCATCTCTCTGGGGAAGCTTCTGCAGCCGGGTCAGGTCTACATGGTGACCATTCCATACGTCGGACAGCTATCCACCGATACGGTTGGATATTATAGAAGCAGTTACATGGACAAAAAGACTGGTCAGACCAAGTAAGTGTTATTTAAATGTGCAATATGTGGTGTCGTATCATTCACTTATTTAAGTCATCCGACTGCATGTATACACATGCAGTCTAAGTAGAATAAAATGCATTAAATGCAAGCCGGTGTAGAAAGATAAATTTTTATATTTTATGACAATACTAATACTCAGGTGGTTGGCGGTGACCAAGTTCGAGCCTACGTTCGCGAGACGAGCATTTCCATGTTTTGACGAGCCGGCCATGAAGGCGAGGTTCAACGTGGTGCTGGTGCGACAGAGCCGGTTCTCTTCCGTCAGCAACATGCCGCTCGCCGCCTCCAGCCCGCTGTACGTGTGCTTCTTCAATGTTGATATATTACACTTTCAGTATAATATGATAAATATTTATCAATGCTAATATAGGAGTTACAGCAGCTATAGTATACAAAATTTCACAATGGGAATAAATTTTGGCAAAAAAAAATGTAGGAATTTAAATTTTAAATGTTTATCACTGTTGCAATTTCTGCATGAGAAAATTAATCAGCAGTTATTGCTCATCTTACTTAATATACTTGTCTAAAATTTGAATAACTTGTAAATTTAAGTTAAATTCACCATATATCTATTTCTAATATAATTTATATAATACTGACGGCAGGTCTGAGGGCTGGACGCGGGATGAGTACACCGAGACGGTGGTCATGTCCACGTACCTGGTGGCGTTCATAGTGTCCGAGATGGCGAGCATGGAGGCGACACCGGGACGCACTAAGTTCCGGGTATGGACGAGACCGGACGCTATCAAACAGGCGCAGTACGCGCTGGACATCGGTCCCAAGATTCTCGCATTCTTCGAAGAATACTTTGGAGTGGAGTACCCACTGCCCAAGATGGACATGGTTGCAGTGCCAGACTTTGCCAGCGGGGCAATGGAGAACTGGGGTCTCTGCATGTACCGGTGAGGCAACATTGTATAGGACTGTCTGATGACCCTATAAGCTTCATGAAAATATGTTATAGAAGGAGCTGTTCAATAAAATAATAATTCTCCATTGAAAGAATAGTGATAGTAAAGATTCCGTACTATGCAATTTACGTCCTGTATTGATACAAAAATTAATCCAAAATCCATGCAAAAGAAAAATAAATATTTAATCTAAATATTTGAAATAAAAATTAATTGTTGCATTTTTACTTTTCAATAAAATTAAAAGCAATATAATTATGATCGAAACACTAAAATAAAGGAAAGAACGTCATAAACGAGTGCTTTCATGACAATTTACAGGGAGACGACCATGTTGTACGAAGAGGGCTCATCCTCCGCGAGCACCAAGGAGACAGTGACGCGCGTATTAGCTCACGAGCTGGCGCATCAGTGGTTTGGCAACCTCGTCACCATGCGCTGGTGGGACGAGATTTGGCTCAACGAGGGATTTGCTACGTTTGCCGCTGTCCTCGCAATGGATCACGTGAGTATAATGGGAATCTCGTTGCGTTTACCATCTCAACATTAAATACAGATTTACGAATGCTGTGATTTTTATCCAGTTTTTTAAAATTATATGGTTAACGCTTGCAGGTGCAGCCGCAGTGGCGCTCTGTAGAGGAGCAGACGCTGACCGCCGCGCTGCTCGTGTTCGATGCGGACGCACTTCAGTCCTCACGTCCCGTATATAAAGAGATTAAGAAGACCTCGGATATACAACAGATGTTTGACACAATTTCATACTTTAAAGGTAATATTTCAGTTATATTTTTTTTATGGTTTTTTAGTCGTTGCGGGCTGGAGAGTCACAAGTGATATATAATGATAATATCTGAATTCGGGTCAAATTTGATACTTTGAAAATATAAATGCTACAGTGATATTATTTCTATTGTGAAATATTGTTAATAGTCTTTCAGTGTTTAAGTACATTCTATAGAATCTCCATGTACACGTACACCGTAAATAAATTAAAAGTGTACGTTCCTTCCTTATTTATTCTCGTCTTGAATTAGTCAAATTTCTCAGCACCATCAGATGAACGAAGCGGCGTATGTATTATGCAAAAATAATTAACTATACTCTGTTTTAATTGCTACGAATATCGTACAGAAAATTCAGGAGATAAAATGCTTTATATTTTATAGTTATTGATATTTCATGATTTCAGTGTACTTTTTTTTTTATTAAATTTTTCAATTCCTATATTTGTACAAGATACAAAATTAAGAAATTTAAATTGTTCATGACGAATCATGACATTCATGACTGTTTATTTATAAATTACCCGACAGTATTTATTATAATCCATGAAGGTGCAATTAAACCTGTACAAACATCATGCAGCTGACGTGAGTTGATGTTCATTGCAGGTGCCTTCCTTTTGCACATGATGTCAAATTTCCTGGGCGAGGCGACGTTTAGACGAGGCCTTACTCGCTACCTGCGCGCGCACATGTACAGTAATGCGGCCCAAGACGCACTCTGGACCAGCCTCGAGGAGCAGGCCAGGATCGATCTTGACAGTGCGTTTTTCAGGATTCCAATTACTTCCGTTTATTGATATTTCTTCTTGCTTGATCTTAACCATTTTGCTTTCATGCAGTGTATTTTATTTTAAAAATATTTCGGAAATTACTTTTAAAATTTCCTCACTTTAATCACTTTATCACTGAAAGAAGTATTTGCTCCACTTAATATGCGTGCAATTTATAGTTCCGACTTATGTTGACTTAATTAAATTTTTGTAATGTTAGCGATGAGTTCGATATCTGGTGCACGACGCTGGACAGTAAAGCAGGTCATGGATAGCTGGACACTGAAGCCTGGTTATCCTTTGTTGCGATTGGAGTCAGATAACGAGCAAAACTTCATCACTGTATCTCAGGTAAGTCCATTAAGTAACTGGATTTTAAATTCGGTGCATCAAATTATGTTTGCAGGATTGCAAATGTTGTTTCGGTTATGGGTTACGCGTCTTGAGCAATTATTGAGCACGTGACTTGTGTCCAGGCGCGGTTCCTGCTGGATGGTTCGGGCTGGACAGGAAACTGGCTGGTGCCGATCAGCTACACGGACGGAGGCAGTGCCAACTTCAGCGACACGAGACCCCGTACCTGGTTGTACGATCGGCCTGCTCTCCTGGAGAGCCTTGGCAAGGAGTCATGGCTGCTGCTCAATCTCAACGCCACAGGTAATAAATAGAAACTCGTTGTTTGCCTTTTATTATTATCTTATACCACATTCATAGGTAAAATGAAAGCAGAATAATGAAGATTTTTTTTCGCACTCTATATATGCATGTACGAGACAGTATATGTTTTGTAAGTAGCGTTCGTACATTATGGATTTTATTTACATCCCTGATGCAATGACACGTCAGAGCTTTTAAATTACGTAATACAAAAATAATGCATGTTCTTTCACACCAATTTCACTAATCCACTTTGCAGCGTTATACCGCGTGAGCTACACGCTCGATCACTTTCGACTGCTGATCGAGGCGCTCCAGGACGAGACGACGCGAGCTCGGGTGCCACCCATCAACCGCGCGCTGCTCATACTTGACGCGTTCGACCTGGCACGGGCGGGGCTGCTGCAGTACAACGTGGCGCTGGACGTGCTCCGCTACCTGTGTCACGAGCGTCATCCTTTGCCGTGGCGAGCAGCCTTCGCCAGCCTCACCTACCTAGCTCGCATGACCCGCCACACCGAGGGACTAGAGCCTTTCAGGGTGGGTCACGATGTTTTGATGACCTGTAACGCTATAATATCAGAGGGAAAATATTCAATTGTCATGCATACATCATGTATATGACTGTGTTCCTTAATAAAATAAATATTGTTTTAGAGACAGAGAATCTATTGGGGACTTTCAATGTTTTATAATGAAATTTTATTGTTTTCAAAGCTCTTATCATGAAATAAATCTTATTACACATAGCTTTTAAATTTTGCGATTTTTTAAGAATAGCAATAATTTCAAATAATAATAATACTAATGATATTATTATGATATTAATGAGGAAATATGACTTTCCTACCTCAACTGCTTCCTGAACACGCATGAACCCTATTATTTCTTGCCAGGGTGTGATGCGATCACTGCTGGGCCCTATGTACGCCGAATTAGGACCCGACCCCTTCAAAGTCAAGGGTCCGAGGCTTGACCGTGAACTTCAGGAGCGTAGTAAAGGGCCCATAAGGGCAGTAAAACTCTTCCCACTGCAACTATTTCAGGTAACATTGAAGTGAAGAAAGATCAAAAGTCAAAGGAAGGTTTTTGAAGTTCGAAAATTCTTTCTCTACACTCAGCGGCTGCTGCAAAGACAAAGCCAGGTCAATGTGCCCCGTTCAGTTGACCGTACCGAGACCGTGCCAGAGATCAAGATGCGAGAGCAGCTTCTCGTTTGGGCATGCAGAATGGGCGTGGGTGATTGCAAGGAGCAAGCAGTGGCCATCTTTGAGACCTGGCGCAGACAGAATGAGGACCCTGATCAAGTAAATTCGTGAGTGGCAATTTTTAAATGTTCTGACAAATTTAAAATAATAAACGTCATATTTCTCATCATTGCATTAATTTCATTATCAGTTTAGTATGAATTGATGATGAATACTTCTACTTGAAGAGTGCGGACATGCACTGATATCTCCTGATATCAAGTTTATTGACATTAAAATATAAATATCTTTATCACTGGTATAATTTCTCTCGTATCATTAATATATATTAAAGGTATACAGGCCTCAAATTACAAATTAGACAGACATTAAGTGTTGCTCAAGTTTATAATCAACATTCGTATTATTTTTACCTGCGCGCGGTGCGTCTGTGCGAAGTCGCGCTGTAAAGAAAGTCCTTGCTGACGTCAAAAATCACAGCTAGCACCGATTAGCATTGAGTTGTGACGTCATCAAGGACTTCGTGACGTCATCAAGGACTAAATTTCTTATTTTGAACTGCGACTTCGCACGGATGCATTACGCGTGGAAAAAAATGATGCGAATGTTGATTATATCTAAACCCACTTGGTGACTGTCCAATTTGTATTTTGAGGCCTGTATGCCTTTAACGTTTCCATTTGTAATATACTGCAGAAAACCTCAATGATATGTGAATATGCATGCTAGGTGGAAAATTCATGTTGGATATTTGGGAAAGTGAACATCTCTCTCACACACAGGGTTCCTGTGGATGTCCGAAAGGTGGTGTATTGCAGTGGGGTTCGTCAAGGCGGTAAGCCGGCCTGGGACTTCGTGTGGCAGCGCTACCTGGCGGAGAACGTGGCATCGGAGAAGAAAAAACTACTGGACGCGCTTGGTTGCTCCAGAGACGTGAGGTTACTGGACAGGTCGGTGGAGGATGCGAGTATATGACGAGACACCGAAAAAAAAAAATATATATATACAGTCTAACAAGTGAGAGTTGACGCGTGACAATTTCCGGAATTAACACATTTTCCAATTATTTTCACTTTCCTGATTGCGAATAAAAGCGGAACTACTTAATTTACGTCACTTCTGGAAATTTTCAGGCATTATTAACTCTTGCTTGTTATACTGTAGTTAATAGGTCTGTTCGTAAATACACAATCAGAAAGAATCGATTATTTGTGATGAACCTTAATGTTATATGTACAGAAGGTTCATCTCATATAATCGATTCTTTCCGATTGTGTATTTACGAACAGACCTAATATCTGGTTCTTATTATAATTACTGCAATGTACGTTTATACGTTATGAGTTATGACCATATATGCACATGATATCAAATTTCGTGTGCGAGACGACGTTTAGACGAGGCCTTACTCACTATACTAATTATGCTAGGAACATTAGAAACTTTCACATAGGAACTTTATATATGGTACGTGTTTATATTTTCCTCATAATTTAAAATGCAAGTTTCTTGAAAAGTTCTCTCTTGTGGGGTTTGTTTTATTATCTGCAAAACTTGTTGGTGCAACGATCGAAAATAAAATGAATAAACGTGCGAAAATAATTGGAACATATAAAAATAAACCTGTCCTATTTGATCCAATAAAAAATCTTGCAATATCGTTAATTGAAAAAACATAAAAGTCTTGCTTTCTTGGCTGATTTGTACGTCAATTTTGTGTGCAGGTTCTTGCACATGTTGCTGGACGAGGGCTCGCAGATCCGAAGGCAGGACGCGTTTGACGTATTTTCTGCCGTGGCGAAGGGCTCAGGCTACCACGCAGCTAAGGCATTCCTCGTGCAGCGCTTCAAAGACCTGCATGGCTTGTTAGTCTCTTCGTGATATGCTGTGGACTACGTTTGTTCTGATAGTTCATTGATATTACAAGTCACAGACGTTACTTAAGCTAGTTTTTAATTTGTTTCTAAATATATTTTATGCAAATTAATAATATGAATTATCTACCAAACAATGTTATATTATATCGTGCTTGCATGGAACGGTTTTAAAATTTATATGCATATACTTCATATTATACACACAACAATCAAAACATATTGTAATTATTGCTTTATGTCCTAATTCCTTTCAGTTTGAAATACCAACCACAAGAACTGGGAAAGTTTTTCATTGCAATTACCGCATCCATGAGCAAAGAAGAAGAGTTAATGGAGGTAACCGCCTTGTCATACATTATCATAATTATACTTAAACATGCTAAATTAAAATGCCATCAGCAAATTACACAACTTAACAAAAATTGGCCAGAAAACTTCTCGCCTTGAGGTTAGGCAACTTGTTCAGTGTTATAACAAAACGGGTTACATATGTGGCAGGGGCAAGATGGCGTACACCCGATAGACTATTTCGGCTCTGTAACATTTTCGTTTCAATTCTAAACAAGTTATCTAACCTCAAGGTGAGATGATGAGATACAATGTTGTATTGCTGGACAGCGAGGTAAAAAAAAAAAGCGAGGTACTGTACGTGATCATATATCGTGATAAGATTAAATCAGATCTGTGCAATGATTCCTTCGGTACGCATTCGACAGTGACAGTTTATATGTCTGTGTGTAGATGCGTGACTTGGCTCGTCAACACGCGGCGCTGCTGCAGTCCTCGTCACGCTCCATTCGCCAGGCCCTTGAGACGGTGGCTATGAACGTGCGCTGGCGAGAGCGGCACCACGACTACTTCGTCGAGTGGCTTGTTGCGCACGAGACAGCAGCATCGTCATCCAGCACCACGTCTTCACCCTAGTTAGCTGAAACGAAAACGAAATGGTGCCAAGATTCATGGCTAGAAACTTCTTCTAAAATTCTTTTCTTTATGTTAAATTTATTTACTAATATTTCTCAATTCTCAATATATTATTATATAACAAAATAAGAATATATTATATCGAAGGTTAATTAAGATATCATAAGAATGAGTTAAAAATTTAATTTTTTATTTTGTTTGTAAAATGTACTGTAGAAATAACTTTCTAGGAACAAAATACGCATGTTAAATTGCCATTTTTTAGTAATCCTATATATTTTTTTTCGAATATAAATTATAATTGAGTCAATTAAGCAGTAGTTATTAAAACTTCAAACAATTTCAGAGCAATTATTTAAAATATGCTACAAAGCTCCCTTGTTTCTCAACATAAACATGTTATTATCAATACAGCAGAAATAAAAGCCAATTTTTTTACCATGCATGCAGTAATGACAGCTGGTTGAATAAAACTCGAATTTAGTGATATACCATAAATTTATTAATATAATTAATTAATTATTATTAATTAATTATTAATTTATTTATTAATTTATTTAATGTATTTTCTACATTAATATTGTTAAATTTTATTATACAAATTAATTAACTCCATAGAGAACATTTTTTTTGTATAATTACAATATAATTAATTACACCTGTAAGGTAACATTTTTGTTTATTGTCTTGGCATGTACAGCCTTTGTTTCTTATTTTATTATCTTAACAGGAACATAAAGTTAACAATTATTTTTAAAACACTGATTATGTTTTTTGAAAATTATGTACCAAAGGCAACCATTTATATTTTATTGCCTTCCCACAAAAGCTTTTAAATTAAAAAACATTTATTCATATTTTTATCCTATTGTACACTTTTTACATCAACTTTAAGATAGTAACATTTTCATGTAACGGTAACATAATTATAACGCCTGAGAAAATGAAATGTATATACCTATATATAGTAGGTTGCATGACAAATAATATAGAAATATGTTTAATCTTATTACGTTTAATTTATAAAGCAATGAAATAACATTAAATTTTAATTAATTTTAAAGGTAACAACAATGAAGAGCAGAAACTTTTTTTGAAGTTAATATTCATATAATTAGTTGTTTCTTTTTTTTTTTTTTTTTTTACAGTTTCTTATTTACTTGTAAGATGACAAAAAAGAGGAACAATCTCATTTCTATATTTTTTAAACAATAGATTTAACTGAAAGTAACAATAGAAATAATTTTTATTAGGCCACCAATAAACACTATTATATTCATCAATTTACAAACTTGTAAATAATAAGATATGAAGCCGTAAAAAAATAACAATTTTTGTTCTATGTATAATACGCAGCTTATTTGTGCAAATTTAGCATATTATATGAGAAAAAAACTACCCAAGTATAATGTACAAATATACAAATTATTTAATTAAAAAGTTCATCATAGACTTCTTTAAATATCGATCTTGCTAATGTATTCAAGAGTTTGTGGCTTTTAGTGTGATTTTTTTATTAAAATTTCTCAGCTGCATTTTCGGAAAATAACGAGATTGCGTTTGAATGCAATAATATCCTTTGTGCTATCGTAAAATATGAACCATATACTTAACTAAGCTCTCGAAATTCATTAAAACCAACAACTATAAAATAGTTAAAAAAACAACGTCAATGTATTTAAAATAATAATTAGACGCTTCAATTTTTTTCAATCTTATTGCATATAATCAACAATTTTTGATACTGCTTTTTATTTTTACAATAATACATATTTTTTATACGATTCAATTTAAATTTATTTAATTGATAATTGTTTACGATTTTTAATTTATTGACTTCATTATTATTTTATTTTTATTGCAAACTGGATGGTCCAAGATGTATTTGTTAATTATAAACATTTATTATTATTAATATATTCATTAATAACAACTATAACAACAACAAGTATACATTAAAAAATAAATGAACATCTATATGCGGGAGACTAGAGTGGGTTGAATACTATATGGAGATTCTCTATCATGCGGGGTGAGGCGCCCAAAGTGACGGTAAGCGGCCGCCGAGTGAGGATGACATTAGCTGTGGCCAATCATAAAAGCTCTTTATCTCCTGTCTCGGTAAGTTTGTGAACAGTCCGCCAGGTTGGGTTCTCTCAAGTCGTCATTTAGGGTGAAGGAGTGGCGGTGTCTGCGCCACTGTCGCTGTCCGCGGTAGAAGCCACCCCCAGAGTGCCGATGGTTTGGGGAGCGTCGCGCCGAGCCTCCAAGTACTCAACGATCTGCATGTGACCAAATGTCGTCGCTTCGTCGATCGGCATATGACCCCATCTGACAGGGCAGAGTGAGGGTCAGTAAAGCGAGAGAGGCATTACATAGATATGGACAAAGTATATTTCAATTGAATTAAAGTCGTTTAAATTATACGAAAATATAGTATATAATTAATCTTGGGAGCTGATTCCTAATAATCCTAAATTTAAAATTAATGAAAATTGGTTTGAATTAAGTCACAACCATACTTACCCTATTATAGACACAACTATGCGTTTGCTATAGACTATAGAGTACATTATATAATATGGAGTAAATTCAACAATTCACTACGTTTACATGACGTTGTTTAACACGCATTCGTTGACGACGGATAATGTTATTCTTATGAGGCGTCGTCAACGGATGCGTATTAAACACCGTCATGTAAACGTATAGTGAATGTTAATATTGAGCAAAAATAAATAAATAAATAAAAATAAAAAATAATAATATTTTTGAAAAAATACACATCACATTTTTATTTTATTGGGCGATATGCGCACCGCGGTTGAATAACACTATTTGATCAATGAAAAAATAAAACTAAAATACGCGATGACTATGAACGTGCTTTATTTCGTAAAATTCATCACATCTCAGCATCTCACCGTAAAAATGTAGGAACTTTTATTTATGTATTTATTTATTTTTTTTTAAATTTACGAGAATTTTAAGTCTTCATTGACGTATCATATCTTTCATGAGACATGTTGAACAGTTGATTCTGCAAGTCCCACTAGCGCAGCTGGTCTTACCTGTCCTTTGGGTCGAAGGGCACTCCGCACTGCTCCAGCAGAAACTGCACACACTCGAGGTGACCCTCCGCGGAGGCCAGATGAAGTGCCGTGCGACCGTCGTAGTCAGCCAGCGTCATGTCCATACCAGAGAGACGGTGCCTGTGAGTGGAGAGCGGCGGAGTTAGTTCCCGAATCAGTCGAATTAAACATAATTTGTGTATACAGGTGTTTTATTACGAAACATAAAATTTAGCGCATGATTATTTACACAGTATAATTTTTGCAACGTAATTTTAAAATTTATGAAAATTAAGAAAAGAAAAAAGAAAAACAAAAAAAGTTACGTTTAAAACTAGAACAACTTAAATTTAATAATGCAAGCAAGCCCTTTGCGTTAATATGTACCAGAAAAAGTGAAATTTCATTAAATGTGTTATTTTCCGAATTTGATGCTGACCTGCGCATTGCAGTGACGTCACCACTGGCCGCTGAGAAGAGTAGGTTGACTATGCTAAGTCCCTTGGTCTCGAACTTGTGTCTACGAGGGTCCTTCTTATTGGCCGCGTGCTTCAGGTTATCGTACCGATGGAAGTTGAACTCACGCACCAGCTCCTGCAAGAGGACGCAATGGTCAGTTGGACACCACGTGACGTCATTGGGACACACTAACCTCGCAGAACTGCACGCCCCGACACGTGTTACCGAGCGTGTCGAGCGGTGGAGACCACACGCAGATCCCCATCACGTTCGGGATCACGATCAGCATACCTCCACACACGCCAGACTTGGCAGGCAGGCCGACCTAACAATCGAGAGTAGCATATATTATTATATTAGGAACATTCGACACTCAATAATTGGAATTTTATAGGATGATTTTTTAAAACATTGTAATAGTTGACATTCATAACATTTTTCCTTAAAATTTTGAATACTTTATCTATCGCCTTCAATACTTCATTTAAAATATATCGTTAACATTCTAAACTCTTGTTTCTTTTTTCAGCTAAAATTAAGTCTTAAATTGTTGATAGTGCTTTAAAAAGAACTTTACGATGTTTTGCTAACGTCATCGCGTTCTCGCTATAATAGTACAAAATATCCTTACACTCAACGTTCTCAAAAATAACAAAAATCTTCAATTAAACTAGAACGCCGATGAAAACATCCATTGACTTAATTAATGTGTGCCTACCTTGAAGGCGAACTGTCCCGAGTAGTCGTACATGCCGCAGCTGTGCATGAGCGAGAGAACGTCGCGCACCGAGTCCGGTTTAAGCACCTTCTCCTCTGTGGTGGGACATATGCCACCGTTTGCCAGCGTGCTTGCCATAACTGCCATGCTCTCGCAGTTCGCCTCCATCGAACAACACTGGAATCACAAACACTATCAGTCACATCTCACGGCAGCGAGTAGGGATCTTCCTTTTTCGAACAAATACAAATGTTTATTTTTCACGTCCTTCACCCCCCCTCCCCCCTCCATTTTATCAGTCATATATCACAAATACTACTACTATTAAGACCTCGTCAAACACCTTTTCCTTTCTAGTATAATAATATTAATAATAAATAATGGGACTTGATAATTATGCAGCTACCAAAATTAGAAAATAATATCTGCTCTGCAAGATCCGACTTTTTAAGTCTGTGTTAATAATGAAAAATGCTTAAAACTTCTTTTAAATTAGACCGTGGCAAGTACCATACACTCACCTGGAAGTAGAAGTCCATGCACTCTCGCAGGTTGGTCTTCTCAGGGTAGCACTTGTTCTCGCGCATGTAGAAGCCGAGAGCGTAATTACGGTCCGCGGCCTCGCGCTCCGACAGGAACACGGCGTTGTTGAAGCCCAAGTATTCGCCACCCGCCAGACGCTGCAAGAAAATTACGTACATTCAATGCTTGGCCACTCAACTGCAGTTATGCATATTTTAAATCTTAAGTATTTGCTGACATTAAAAAATCCTAAATACTTTGGTTGAAAATTACCTACACTAGAAATTGGGACTGATACTACAATTGATAACTTGTTAAATAAATACACTAACCTTGAAGTAATTCATGGTGAAGTCAAACTTCTCCGCCAACGTCATTTCATGTTTGATGAGCGTTTTCAGGAGCGTGCACACCAAGATGGCGCCGGCGTTGATCATGGGGTTGTGCGGCCTTTCTGTAAGCAGAGAAACAACACCGTCAACAATATATTATATCGAATATTATCCACTTTGTTCTTCTTGGAAAAACTATGTTGTTAATTTTTTCAATGTTTATGACATTTTTATAATCCTTTTACAATAATTTACAATTTATTTAGCTAATTTCAAACACTTACTAATTAAACTTTATAATTGTGATGTCCTATTTATTTTATTTATTTTATTTTATTATCTCTTTCATGGGCACAATACAATAATATAACAAATATATACTATAGTCAAAATTGAATTTACAAATAAAGGCCGCATTGAACACCATTGAAAAGGGTATTGTTGTACTCACTGTTGTGGTCCAGAACAAGCTCGTTGAAGTTCCGGCCGCTCGGCTCCTGCCCAATGTACTTGTGCACCGTTTCGGAGCCCAGCTGGTCCAGCGCTATCGCATACGTCAGCGGCTTGCTGCGTCACGACATTGTTTGATCAGACGATTTTACATTTTGTTTAATGACGCTACGTAATATTATTTACATCTATCTATAATATCTATTGTAACACAAAAGGTCTGTTGCACTTCGTAATATCGTAAACCCTGCTCGGTACACATTGCTTACACCAGCTCAGAAGGTACGGGGTAGGCAGTGCAAACGACGTCACAGTTTTTGTTCGTAAGCAAACAAATTGTTATTATTATTATTATTTTTTTTAAATATGTGAAAAACTGAAGTCTGTGTCTATTGTCACAATTTGCTAATATTCTAAAAACTAATCTTGTAAAAACAAATTTTTGTCATCTTTGCCATCTTGCCTAAAATTATCTAAAAACTGACGTTCCCCGTTTACGAGTTTTCCAAACTTTTGGGGTGTATTGTAAAAGTCTATGTAAAGTGTCATAAATATATGCTCTTTTCTGAATAAACACATTTAAAAAAAAAGAGGAAGATCCTGCTCAGAGTACTCTGAGCAGGGTTTACGAACAGACCTAAATATGAATATACGTATCTTGCATGATGTACATGTTTTTATATACTATATTATTACACACAGAGAACAATAATTAAATAGAGTATCAACTTCAAAATTTTGTAGTGCAGATAAATGAGATAAATAATAAGTATGGATAGAGAGTGCAAAGTTATGCTACCCTGACTTTTTTTAGAGTTTGGGAACTATTTAAAAAAAAAAATATTGAAAGTACAAAGTGACGCCTCTCCTAATAAAACGATAGACCTAAAAAAGGCATGTGTTAAAACCCATCCTCGGGTAAAAATTTTTAGCAAAACTTCCCGAGCTTTAAAAAATCTGAAAAAAATCAGAGTGGCATAACTTTGCACCCTCTATCCATTTTTTCAACAAAAATTTTTGGGGTCGATACTTTATTAATATATACATAACGTATTATTCAATTGGTGAATTTTGTTGTCTCCACTGACTCATGACACAGTCTTGCACGACCCTCGATAGTACCTACCTGCATGACTGCAGCGTGAAGGGAACGTTGGTGTCTCCGATTGAGAACCTCTGGCCGTCAATGGTGCACACGCTCACCCCCCAGTAGTCCGGGTTCATACGCGCCAGCTGCGGGATGTAGCCAGCTACCTGCGGGCAGACAGTCGAGGCACGTGAAACATGTTGTTCAGCTAGCGTTTAGAATCTTAAGCTGACATTGTGAAAGAAACACTGCAGCAGACAAAGTTGCCAAGCTATTTTTAGTATTTTGTCACGCTCTAGAGATCATTTACAATTGTATTTAATGTTGCGCTATAAAGGCATTTCATTTCCTTGATTTGATTTGACTTGACGGGAAAAAAAAAGAGGGGGTGAATATATTATTTTATATCATGGATCATTTTAGAATTATTCAGGTCATCTATACTATTTTCGGGAAAAGGAATTCAGTGCATGCATATTCAGTCCCAGTCTGAAAAACATTAATTCCTATATAAAAAATATATTTCTTTATTTATCTCTCACCTTTCCCTCCGTGTTGTCCTTGCACCTCCAGTAGAACTCCTCGATGTACTTGGTGAATCCCTGGAAGTCTGGGATGACGAACTGGTGACGGAAGGCTCGCGACACCAACACGATGTTGGGGGATACCACGCTGAAACAAGTCCATGTCAGCACACAAGATCTTTATGACAACGGGACACAGTTCTCACGTTTTGAAAGACTCGCGGTCCAGTTTCTGCGTCTCCGGAGAGCCACCCTCCATGCTAGACTGCTTGTGCATGAGACGCAAGTTCTCGTTGAGCTCCTTGAGACGAGGGTCATTCCTGCGTAGACCCGTACTCCGCAGAGCCTGTAGACATGCAGGATTTCAAATAAGCGTGTCATCGAATTGGACCCCTTTTTTTTTTAAAAAAAAAATATACAATAACTCCCACTTTTGCAGTGATATTACAATAACTTAATTTTTAACAATAAAATTTGTTTTTTAATATGTATTATAATTATAATATATATCTACTGATTGTATTTTTACACTACATTTTTGCTATTTAGAAAACAACGTTAATTTAAAATATAATTTAGTTGCGATACTTAATTTTGATGCATGAAATTTACAATAAAATTAGTATAACATTTTTTTAAATTGGAGAAACACTTCTTGCTCTTTCAGCGTTTTACGAGTTATCATTGCAAGGTAGCACTCACCGCGAGGAACTTGCCGACGGGCAGCAGGCCGGTGTCCTCGTTCTTGAACATATCGAAGAGAACGTCCTCGACATTCTTCGACTGATCCTGGTCCCGTGCACTGCAACACAGCCAACCAGTGAGAAATGTCCCAAAGTTGTAACAATGATGGCAAAAGTAGCGGCGGCATAACCACGAGCACTCGAGCAGTTCAGCGTTGCCGGTAGAAGCTCTTTTAGGCAAGGTAAACTTGTTGCCTCGGAAAATTTCCCACTTGAAGTCTTGTTAATCACCATGCCCTGTGTTATTTTTACGGGAAATGGTGATTAACAAGGCTGCAAAGAGAAATTTTGCGAGGCGATGGGTGTACGTTGACAATAATTTATAATATAATCTATTTAATTAAAAATTTGGAGAGTTGCATTTCACAGTAAAAAACACAATTATGTTAACATCAAACCTAAATACACGACATATAGACATATAGTTCTACTTCTAATTAAATGAACACATTACACACAGCTAAATACTAACTAAAATTATTCCATATATTATACCGAGAGTATATTTTATTCCTTAATCTATGGTAAGAAAGACAGGAGTTATCCGTGTACCTTGCCAGATCATCTTATTTCCGTAAGAATAGTCAATTTTTTTGCCCTACCAAAACAGAGTTTACTTACATCGTAATTATGCAGCAACGGTCTTTTTCAGCCTTGTATAACCTTTTCTACATAAATATGTAGCTCGTTCTGTTTTCACGATGAAAATTTAAAATAGCATGATCTGGCTAGGTGCCATTCTTGTACTCCAAAAAATAAATAAACGAGTGCACTCTAAATAGTCGTTGCGAGCGTAGCGCCTGGAAAGTAGGCCACTTTTGCAGCAGGCGTGCAAGCGGGGAAACATAGATACATAACATGCAGGCGCATACACTATCGATACACTAAATTTTTATTAGAAGATAAAAATGTCTCCATGCATCTCGTCACATTTAAAATTATGCGGAATATTGTGATGTATTTGCTTGCAGGTACTTACAGGATGCTGTAGTTGGTGTCATGTACGAAGGAATATCCTCTGGACGAAAGCATGAGACAAGATTCATCTTTATGTACATACTCGAGGTACTTATATAGCAATTGTTTAATTATGTCACGACCCCTCGCACGTTATTACCAATTAACCTCTCTTATATTAAAAGTCATACACCGCGTGACTCGTGTGTCACGCACGTGCATTAATGCTCGCAGCGCCATGCCACTCAAGTGGGTAACAGAGAAAGTAGAACAGGCGACTAATCCTTATCTTATCTGTAATGCAACGAACCGTGACGTGATTACACATATCCGCGCGGTTTACCTGGTAGAAACATCGTCATAGTTAGCATAGCAGATTATATTTTATAACGATCGAAGTTTGATATTATATTGAGCTCTCATCGCAACAAATCTCGAATTTATGTCATACAGATAATCTTTGTTAGGAATTTATTGATTTCGTTGCATATTACGTAGACTAGAGTCAATCAAGGAGCTTGTTGATTTATCTACAGAATTAGAATTCATATGAATTATGAATTATATTTTATTGAGCAATTCTGATTCAGTGAAATATTAACTTAAAAATTTTGACATTAAATTTAACTTTCGATCATGCATGCACGGATAGAAATTTGAAAATAATGCGTAAATATTTGAAACAAGCTATAGTATCAGAACATCCATAACATCATTTTTAATATAATTATAGCTTAAAAAAAAAAATAAATAAATAAATTATTACTATATAATCTTATTGAGCAACACGATGTATCGAAATCTATCGATCTTTTGTGACTGAGAGCGTATCTCAATCAAATTACACGTGATAAATAAATTTTTTAAGTAAAGACGGAAATTTTGCGGTCAAGTTGTGGTAGTCGCAGTACAGAGTATGATGAATGATAACTTCGAAATTCTATCTTAGCTCAAACAATTTTTCACAGTTAATAAGTTGAAGCAATGCAGCAAATTTTTTTGAAAAAAACCTGACATTATATTTTTTTTCTTTCTCGTTTCATTACGTTAGTGAAGTGATGACCTGGCGATATTGTACCTGAGGAACCTTGCAAGAAGTTTGAAGAATCTGTTGTTTGCATCTGCGTGCTTTGCGGAGTGCTTTGTGGGGCTTGATGCGCCAGAGCTGGGCACAGAGCTTGCAGCCGAGCGGCGGCCACGCATGTTGATCCATTGCTGGTAGTGGTTGGCCGGGTCTTGCTGTTCCTCCAGCTGGCTCAGCTCGCGCGAAAGCCACGAGCTTGACATGCGACGCCCGCCAGCACCTGCCGCTCGACGTGCAGCCTCGTCCTCGTCGTGTTCCATCGCGACTGTGACCACCGCGAGTGGACGGCACCGAGCCGCAGCAGCCCGGCAATTAGCGCCCGCATCGACAGCCAATCACAGGGCTCTCAGGTGATCTCTCAGTCATCACTTCAATAACATTTAAGCATCGAGCTTTCATGATTAAAGTATATTGGTTTTGTAAAACATCACTTTAACATCTCAAAAAATATTTATATCGAAATGCTCCATGTTAAAAACAAGCTATAAGCTTTTTATCTAACTTTTTTATATTTTAGCAACAGATTGTGTAAAAGACAAAGAATTATTATGCTTGTATCATTATATGTATAAAAATCGTTTAAAAAAATGCGAACGTGATTATACTTCAATGAGCATTTGCATGAATCTAAAATTCGTTTTTCTGTAAAATCATTTTATCATTTCTATGTTTGAATATATATAAAACCTTATATCATAATAATTTGCATATATATATAAGTAGGTATTACTTGGGTTTAGAGCTCGTCAGTATATTAACACGTATTATTTGCTAACATATCGTCATGTTTACGAGCACACACGGTTAATTGAGTGCAAGGACGTGACGAGGGGGTTATTCTTGGCGCTGACCGAGCGAAGGGTCGAACTGACAGGCCGGCTACAGAGGTGAGGGGTCAGTACCTCGTGGGCGTCTGCACGGAGGTCGCGGTGTCAGACTGGAACTCCTCGACGGGCGAGAACACGCTGCTGACGAGCGGGTAGCGCGGCTTGTGGCTGCCGCCTCCTCCTCCACTGCCGCTGGTCGTGCTGCTGCACCGCTGAAAGAACAAGGCTCAGTTATGGCAGTAATAGAATTGACATTGCAACATCAAAAGGAGCACAACAATAAACGATAAAAAAACGTAATTAACATTTTAAGATAGAAAATTGTGTTAATAAATATAGCATTGAAATTTAGTTGAGTTAATGAGGTACTTTAATTACAGATGAGTGACAGAAAGACAGATATATATATATTAATAGCTTAAAATAGCTGCTTTTAATTTACATTTTTCAAAGGTATGGATGTAATATTGGTGAGCACAAAAAAAAATAAAAATAAATACTTGTTGAAAAAGTAAACTTTTGCTTTAAGGATAATAAAAAAAAAAAAAAACTAAAAATAAATTTAATTAATTAAATAAAAACAAGTCATTCTTTCTACAAAAGAGATTAAGAAGTGTTTTCTTTCATTGTTCTCATGTTTTATAATCTTTAAAATTAATATGGGGCAATTAACCGTTGCTAATATGGGCGACTGAACACCTACTGAATGCTGGGGATCGATCCCCCTTGTTAGTTACCCCATATTGAGCATTATTTTTAATATTGTAATTATGCATTATGCGTTGTTTTTGCTGACTTAACATTTATATTTTTATCATTACTATTGCATAGTTGAAAATACATATATGTATATATAATATGTAATAAAATTGCACGAGGACAAATTTTAATGCGCATAATTTTATATAATTCTATATAAATATAATTTTACTATATATAATATTGAATATTATCTATAGACATATATGCTGTATGCTGTATATCTCTTAATTATGAAGTTTTTGTCAAGGTTGCCTCCTAATACATTTTATCAATTAAATTTTAGGCATAAACAACATGAAGAAAAATACTTTAATATATATAATAATATAATATATATAGATGAGAAATATTTACGTCGAGATTCTATTCGTCGTTTACTTAAAGTTAAAAGTGTTGCTAAGTTAATCGTCACGATCTTTTATTTACCACATCACGCTAAGTGGCAAATAAACCATTTAGACCCCTTGTAATAACTTGTAAGACCTCTTACGTTCATGGAGCGCTATATAAGGCTGACAATCTCGCACTCGAGCTCACTTGAGCGAGGACCGCCACGATCGACCGGCATCACGTGCTTTATTCGTCTCCGCGTGCGTACGATGCAGTTGCGTATTGATCCACAGAACGAATATCAGTTTTATAACTTTTATATATATCAGGCGTACAAAATCTTGATTCTGCAGTTGCCAATAAAAAAATTAACCTAATTTGAACATCACTGTTGTAAAATTTTAATTTATTTATTATCTTTATTTTATTGTACTTTTTAATTAATGATCTATAATTTTACATAAAATTAATGATATTAAATATAAAATTAATATATTCTTGATTCTTAATTGTTACGAATTTAAGTTTATATAACTTAAAATTAATTGCGTAACTTTTCTAGAAATTTTATGATACAAAAAAATTTACATAGCTTTACAAAAATCAATACTATGAATTAATTGTGTTTTTATATTTTAGGCAACCGTACGAGCTAGAGAGGGTGAGCGCAAAGCATAATACACATTAAAAATACCTATATTATATAAAATAAATTTTAATGGGTAAAATAAATATATCGATGCATATAATATATAGCTCCGTGATCGTCATGATGATAGCTCGTGCTGTAAGCTGCAGTAAATGAATGAAATACTTACAGCTGTTGTGTGAAACGCCATGCCATTATGTCGTTGATATTTATATCTTTTTACTATATTTTCCCACTTTATCAGTGCTGTAGACTTCCTGTGTTGAGACTGAAGATTTTGAGTAGCACTGCTAAATCTTCTCGCTAAACAAAATACTGATGATTGGAGAGCCATTGTATTAGAATACATTTTATATTTTATGAATTAACTTGAGATTGAAAAGTAGGTTTACTATTTTTTAGTCTTTCATGCTTGATGATTTTGGCTCATTTCACTCTAAGAAATCACTAGAGACAACCTAAAAAAACACTATATCCCGTCTATCCCGCGAGTGTCTCGTCTCAACACTCGCCAGCCAGCTGCTTTTGTCGCTGTCGTCTGCTAGAAATTCTCGCCGGAGAGACCAACAACGTTAATCAAACTTAGACTTTAAAAATTTAAGTATTTAAAAGAAAATAATTAAAATGAAATGTGGAACAGTAAATAACTAATTAATTATTATTTAAAAATTTCAATTGAATTTTTAAAATCTTTCGGCAAAACTATAGCTATCAGCAACCAGTGAAAGTTTTTAATTTGACTTGCTTTTTTTATCGCGGCAATATTTTTAACTTTTTTTTTCTCGTTCCAGAGAACTTTATCTGAGTAAATATAAATTAAATAAAATGAGCGACAGAAATATGTAGAAGATTTAGACAACGGAGGTTGCTTTTAATTTAAAATATGCATGATATACTATATATATGTCTATAATTTTTAGGATGTTTTAAATGAAATCACCAGAATTGAATACAGCTTCTTTTATAGCTATTAAGTCTTCTACTCGATCGCAATTAATGATGGATTGTAACTTCGTAACTTGTAAGAAACCATTGTTTATAATGTCTGTCCAAGAAAGCCATTTCATTGTTTTCTGGGGCCCAATGTAGTATTATACCTTTTTTTTTTTCGTCCACACCAGATTCTTAATTCTTAAGTTTCATTTTGTTTATATAATAACATAAAATTATATCACGTCAATTTAATTTATATATAATAAATTCATTATTGAAGAAAATAGAGAACGCATATTGTATTAATTAATTTATACCTTTCATAGGCATATTATTTATTATTCCTATTATTCTCATGGTGTAAAGAGATCACAATTATTACGCTCGATCATGTGTGAATATCATAACATCGCGTAATAAATGATCGAACGACTATATAATAATTAGTGATTTCAGAAAAGAAAAAAAACTTCATTTTAATTCTTTTAGAAAATGAAAGAAATCGTATGAATTTTTTGTTAAGATTCGACACAAAATTATTTTTAAGATCGCAATTAATACATTATATCAGACCACAGTAACTATAGAAATAAAAGTTTTAGCAATATATAATTTTATTTTTTTTTTTTTTTACTGAAAATCCCAAGAGTTAACACTATAAAAAATAAAATTGATCTCGATCGTTAATTTTATTATACGTTGCGACGCTTGCGAATTTTGAGTTGTAATAAAAAATGCTTGTGGGATGAATTTATTATTATTTTTTTTTTAATTTCTACCAAATTTAATAAAGCATTTGTTATGAATGTTTAATATTGAATCCATGCATTTACGGAAAATGCAGAACCTCTCGATCCTCAAAAGTTTCGTATTTTGCTGCCCAGACATTTTCGTTGATATTAATGTCTATAATGCATGCACTTGAAATTTGTTTTTAATTTATCGCGTGAATGATTGAGGGTCGACGCTGATATACAAACTCATTTGCAATTTTTGCTTCACTCGAATATATCCTTTAATTATGAAGCGTTACAGCTATCAAATTTTTTTTCTTAATTATTAATAAATTTACAACAAACTCGGCAAACTGACGATCCCTTAATTTGCGCGTTGTGAACTTACACGATCACGCGAGTAACCCTAGTTTATTCTATACATTGCATCTTAATTATGTCATCCCGTTTTTTTTTTTTTTTTTAATCCTCTTTTCACTCTAGATTCTGTTCTCTAGGAGCCACCATTTTAGAGCATCATAAATTCACAATTCAAATGTTATTAAAATCATGATTTTCCCACAGATTGATATATTTTTCGGAATGGCATGTTAATTATAGGACTAATGCAGATCATCTGCATCTACCCAATAGTGATCGATATAATTACTATGGCGTTTCTCTAGTATATTTGTACAATAACACTTCATTATTATTGAAAATTGTTTTAGAACTGAAGATTTTTTCATTTCTCCCAAACATGACAAAAAGGATTTTAAATTGAGCAAAAATGTTACGGAAATGGATGACACTGGTTTATGTGCCATTTAAAACATTTTTTTAAAAAAACTCGTTCTTAAGAAACTCGATATAAGGTAACCCTAATTTTCTGGGTCCCTTGACATTACGTAATAACAAGTTTTTACTGATGTATTATGGTAATGGAGAAATTAAAATACTGTAAAAATTTTGGATAAAGCTCGATCATATATTAAAAAATATTGCAACATTGTAATATTGTATAATATTATATTGCAATAATAATAATCAATAGATTAATATGTCAATTTTATTATAATTTATTTTGTTATTATTAAATTTATTATCATTTTATGTTGTATCTATAACTGTATCTGTATAATATATCTGTATTGACATGAGTGAAATAAATAAATTCATACTATTGTATAATTAAGGAATGCAAGGAAAAATAAGAAAAAGAACAAGTTTTATATTGCTTGATTGATTGTGATCTTTATGGAAATAAGTACTTATTAAAGTATAATAGTATCTCTTAATTACTACATACAAGTAGAAATTTTTAATTTCTGTTACTGTGTACATTACATGAACAATCATTAAACAAATTAACATTATAGTGAAATCTAAATAACAACAGTTAATTAACAGGCACTTTCAATGTGCAGTGTCTATGAGCTAAATGTATAGCTATAGACACAGGGGCTAAAACACATTAAGTATTTCATACAGTTTGACATTAGGTCGACATCTGGAATAAAGATTCTTCAAAGTTTAGAATGCTTTAAGTTCATAAGAATGAAATAAAATTAGAATTTGTGTATTACTGAACAAGTAGTGATAGATACAGCAATTAAGATATTTTTATATAATATATTTTTTTTTTAGACATTGTATATAATTATATGAAATGAACAGAAAAATACACTTAAAAGAAACCTCATTCAATGAGATGAGAGTAGAACATTTTACACAGAATTATATTTATACTTATGTATAATCTACATTAAATTCAATATATCCTTTTTTTTTTTTTTTTTTTTAGATTATAGAAAATCATTTAATCATTTTAGGAATTTTTCAGCATTGAATGTTGATTAAATATAAAAGAAAATGCACTGTTCTTCCATAAATTCATTATCATACGCAATAACATTGATTATATTCTTGTATGTATCAAGAAATATTACCAACTAATGTCAAGACAACACTTATAAATAAATAAATAAATATACAGAAGTGAGGATTTAAAAAGGTGTTTCGGAACCTCTCCCAAAACAAACCAGCAAACGAAACATAACCTACAGGACAGAGTGCTATATGTATATGACCCATGTCATATATATCACACGGGATAAGGTCTTTCTGCATTACAAATATTGCAAGGAATACAGAAATATATATAAATATGAAATTATTGCAAGATTGTGACATATTGTAGACAACTTGGATACAAGGTAACTAATTATTAAACATTACAAATAACGGGTACCTTTTTTTTTTTTTTTTTCAAAGGATTATTCAAATTATTTCGTATTAAATTTTGACATTTTTTTCTACATCTTTGAAGGTTTATTATAATAAGTCAACACTAAATAATATAACTTACAATAAATGTATAATTACATGCTTTTCAAGCATACCATTATTAAGTTGTTGTCCGCAAATAAAGTCAATTTCAAGACCAGCAGAATTAACCAATTAACAACATCTAATGTAAATTTTTATTGCGTAGACTTCAATTAATTGATTAAGTACTTAAGGGGAAAATTTGAGTAGACAATTCAAGTTGTTTAAGTGATTTCACAATCAAATGGGGATTATTGTTATTATTATTATTATTTTTTTTGTAACAGCCATAACGATGAGATAATATGACTATTTTATTTTGTGTACTAAAACTGTTTTTGGGTAGTATTTCCACAGTGTCATTTAATGCTACTTATTATGGCTGTAAATGTCATGTTCCAGTTTCATCAAACTTTGAGACAAAATTAAAATATTTTTTTTTTTTTTACAGACAGTGAGACTGAAAATTATTTATCAGTAGCAAAATTGACAACTGAATAAATGCCATTTCAAGCTAATTCAATACAAAACATTTAACACTATTGTGTGCAATTAAACATATTTATATATTAATTAAGATGTGTTCAAATAGATTATATATAATTATCTTCTTGTAATTAAAAGTACCAAGTGCATTCATCATAAAGTCAATGAAATATTTCTGTTATACAGCATTGAAGATTATTAATATGTAATAAAATACAGCAGTTTTTATTAATTGAAACTGCCTCTTTTATCCTCCTTTCTCCTCCAAGAAGACACAAAAAAAAAAAAAAAAAAAAAAATATCAAACTATTTCTTTGTAACAATAAATTTGTACTGTCTTACAATGTTTATACTGTTATATGAATTCAAAACCTGCCGAGTGCTAACTATGTTAATGTTAAGGATATAATCAAAGCAAAAGTAATAAAATAAACAGTGTCTGTTACACGAAAAAGTCACCACATGCTAGAAGGAGTCAAACATTTTTTTCTACTAAAAGCTAAATATTAATAATCTAGCTAACTCTTTTGTTATCACTTTTTTTTTTCTTTTAGTGACCATGAAAAAAGCAAAAAACTGTTGTAATGAGTGGTTATGAAATGTACAGTAATAAACCATTTAATGAGCACCATAAAAAGAAGTTTGTCTACATTTTACCATGCTTAAATGAACATAAATAATTATCATAAAAAACTTTTAAGTGTTAAACGTTATTAATAATTATTTGCTGAAGTACAAAATATTAACAAAAATGCCATAAAAATAGTTGGATAAATTAAGTTGACTAGTTCAACCAGTTACAAACAAAATGAGGATCATGCATGCTGAGACAATTAAGATTGTGTTATTTCATGATTTTTTAAAATATGTATCCATATCTCCAAGACCACACACAGTAATGCCAAATATTATGTATATAATATTTAATTATAATAATATTTAGCAATATGATATACCAAAATCCTACAATTTGAGCAATTCAGAAACAGCGGGGGAAAATATAATACAATGATATGAATAGATAGGTCAATAACACATATTTTACACCACAAAATAAGAAAGAAAGAAAAAAAATCTTTCAATAAAATTTTGTTTATAACAAGATTGTATTTAAAAGTTACATTTAATCACGTAAAGTGAACTTGAAGTAATTAGTGTGAAGAGTGCATTTCACAGTGTTTGTATCATGGAATATAAAATTACTTTTAAAATTAAATAAATATGGCAACTACTATCTTTAAACTCTTTATCTTTACTCTTAAAGATTTTTTTTTTTATAAATGCCATACAGCCATTTAATTAGGCAATATTCTATAATATTATAGTTAATATATTATGACACTATATAAATTACCATTTTACATTTTAGCTATGGCACATCGTTATACACAATGCACTCTACTTTCTGTGATGTTGCACAGGCCATAAGTGCTTCTACCACAAAGCTAAACATACCATCTAACAGTGAGTGGAACCACATATATAGTAGGCTATAAAGTGACTGCAAAGTAGATACCAATTACAAGGTAGTTGTTTAAGTGAAGAATATACGTAAATACATAATATATATAACCATCGTAATATAACAGAACATGTTATGTTTTGATGACAATGAAAAAAATTAGCACTTTATAGTTAATTGTATGGAATCAATAGCTCAATATGTTTCATTCCTTTTATGGCTCATATAGATATAAATAGTAGATGTGAAGAAGTGTTGCACAGCACAGTTTATGAAACTATGCTAGTACTTGCTTTGTTTTTGTTTTTCCAGCAGAGAGCAGCACACGTTAAAGCAGTTAAATTGGCTCTTTCCAATGGCTATGTGCATATACTGTACACTGATTTTTTTTTTATGTATACATACTTTTAATTTATTGAAGAAATGATGGCCAGTTTGTACTACAAAGTTAATAATAATTAAATGAAAACTCAGTTATTGGAAGCTATAAAAGTAACAAAAAATTGAATGAATTTATTATTTCAATGACAGCCAAGGTACATAAATTTTTGTGTTTAGAATGTTAAGCACTAAGGGCGCTGGCAAGCAGGTTCCGTAGAGTAGCACCAGGTGGCACTAGGTGCTTACCCTCAGGAGAGCTCCCCGATAGGAGCATTAAGTAGCCACAGATCATGGATGAAGCTGTATAGCTCTCCGCTCACTGCAACCTGAAATAACAAGCAAAACAAGTACATGTAATCAATGTAGCGAAACCCAACAATCACAGAATTCGCGATTTAAGTGTAAATTAAAAAAAAAATAATAATGTAAATCAACAGTTTTATACATATATTATATACATGCATTCTAAATCACACAGACAGATTGTTCTGAAACATATGGACCCTTCCAAGCACATTTTTTTTAATCCCAATGGTTTTGGTTCACAGTCCGCTCTTGTTAATTCACCACAATAACATATTACAAGCCATTGTCTGGCAAGGCTGTATTGATTTCAATGGTCCACATATAAGGAAATTGAAGTATTGTATTAGATCAGAAGTCTGAAATGTTAGTCAGTAATATAAAAATGATATGTAAACACCTTGTTGATGCTATTTCACAAGCAGGTTAGCATTTCATTAACATCCAAGAGCATAGGCAAAAGCTGCAAATAAGAACTCAAAATAATAAAAGGGCATTATAGGATGACAACCAAACTAAGAGAATACAAAGTTAGGGAATTCATGACACAGGCGCGGACTTAAAAAAAAAAGTCTCTAAAAGCCTCCAACCACCCATAAAATAACAGTACCATTGGAAATAAATGTAATTCTCCAACTCCTTTAAACAGTTGGCTTAAGGACACCCCATTTTTTTTCTGGTTCCGCGCCTGTAATAATATAAGAAAACTTAAAATAGAGGAATTTATGACTTTAATAAAAAGCATAAACATATTAGTGAGAATTTTCTCAAACTACATACAAGCTTTAAGAGTTTACTATTTCTAAAGGAGTAAAGAGTAGCTTACAAGAGGTGTTTCAGATGGTGAAGCATGTTAGTTACATAGGATGTATATTTAATTATACTGTATTATGATTAAACTAAGTTATGGTTTGACTCATAAAGTGAAATTCAAACATGACATCATTCTGAAAAATTTTTTTTTTTTAATAACATCTCACCCCTTATTTAGCTTACCTTATACGGTGTTGGGTTGAGGTTACGCTTATGGTCCTGACGCAGGGTAAGCAGTGAGGCCTGCACCCGTTCTCTGACTTGCACCAGCGTTGGTAGTGGTGCACACAGTTGTCCGTCCTTCCAGTAAAGCTATATCAACAAAACAAGACATGCAATATTAAAGACACAATCTTGACTTCCTTACATGCAATATTAAAGACACAATCTTGACTTCCTTACGTTTTACAACAAACTTATTTAAAAGATATATTCAAGTGTGGAATGCATTAACTTAAATTTCATAAAGTGAAGAATTCATAATAACCTTGTACATGGGTTCGACTCTAGTAGGGATGACATAAGCCCTCTTTGATTCCTGGAATGGATGTCTGCAGAGAACCTTTTCTCCAACTTGTGGAGGTGGTTCAC
Source organism: Siphlonurus alternatus (assembly GCA_949825025.1). Lineage (NCBI taxonomy): Eukaryota > Metazoa > Arthropoda > Insecta > Ephemeroptera > Siphlonuridae > Siphlonurus > Siphlonurus alternatus. The sequence goes on from OX463779.1 coordinate 21,285,956, forward strand.
TTGAGCGCTGCAGAAGGTCAATCAGGGCGTGACCTGTACAAGATCAAAGGTCAAAAGTGTTCAGCACTAAGGTCACAATAGGATCTTACCATCAGCACCAAAGAGACGGAAGGCGTCCTTGCGTCCTGGCATGGTGACCTTGCCCACATCTTGGCTCAGCTTGATCTTGGGCAGTCCATTGATCTCTACCATCTTGTATACACAACCCAGCGCAGGCTGTCGTTGGCATGTCACTGCAGACAATAAAAACAAAAGTTAAATCCCCTATAATAAAATATATAAAAAAAAATGCATAAAATATAAAGTAAACTTGTCAAATGACCATCGAAATGTTGAATGAGATAGTCGACTTATCAATAACAGACAGAAGATAAAAAAATTCTGAAAGTTATCAAGCTACTGTTGGAGAAAATATATGATTAAAAATAAAACAACGTAACTTACATTTCTTTACCAAGAAATGGGATAGGAGGATATTGGTTACCAATAAACAACTGGTAGCAATAATGTTAAGCTAGTGAGGTAAGGTGATACCTAAGTGGGTGCCGATGCCGAAACAGTCAATCTTGTGGCCCTGATCGTTGAGGCTGAGAATTGTCTCCTCGTTGATGTCATTGGACGCTACTATTGTCATCGTGGCGAACCACGGCAAGTTGTACCTGCAAGCAAAGGTAACCAATCAGCCACTGGCGGAGTATCTAACAATAATAAATCTACCAATGTTAAGATGTGTAATATGAGTTAAGGTTAAAAAATTAATTATAAACAGGAAACCAAATAACTTAAAATCTTTTTTTTTTTTTCTTTTTTTGAATTCTTTCTAAAATAATAAAAAAAAAAGTAAAAAAAAAATGAAGGAATATTATTGATAAGTATTTAATTTGACTCATAAGTCCAAGATGGATAGAAAATTTAAGTCGTAGGGGTTACCGAGTTACTCACTTTTCAGCCACCTTCTCGAAGGTCTCGCGGGCCTTGTTGGAAAGGTACGCCAGGTCTCCACTGTCAATTCGCACTCCAATAGCACGGTATCCCAGATCATTGAGTGCAAGGGCCACAGCGCAGTAGTTGAGCAGCCCGCTCCTGCACACCACAGGGTGAGATGGGGACGACAAGGCACTCCCAGCACACCAAGCATGCACACCCACCTACCCAGTCAGCCATGCACAAGCCCTGCCACAACTCATGTAGCCCAGCTCTAACAATAAGACTAAAGTATGTGAAACACAAGGACACCATTAAGTACCCGAGTGGTATTATTAAGGTATAACCTGAGAATTTGTCTGTCAAGGTCAAGAGGCGTGGCTACACCTGCAAATCTGACAACACTGTTGCAATAGTAATGCGAATAAAAGATTAGGAGGGGGTGGTAACTACAGTCCTTGAGAGCGTTGCCAAGTTTCTTAGGACATATCAGAAACGATGATCGCCACGGTTCGAAATATATGAAAACAATTCAGAAAAATAGTCCAAAAAATTAGCTTTTAATCCATGTAAAATTTTAAAAAAATTCTCGAGCCGTTTTTGTGCAATGTTGATTGAAAAATTTAACATTGAAAGGATACAAAATACACATTTGAATAAATTAATTATAGTTAAACCAACGGTTAAAAAAATCTAAAAAAATCAGTAGTATTTGGACAATTGTTGTAAGTCTACCAAATTAATTTCAAGAACATCTGTCGATACGACTTTTTTCGTCCGAATATCTCAGGTTAAGCCTTAAGTTGAACATTGTTCTTAAACTGTATTATGCTTTATCTATAGAAGAATGGCTTCTTTATTGTTTGACATCAATCTTATAGAAGCCAACCACATGAATGTTGTAAGATTCCTTGTAAACTATATAGCCTTTCCTACGGATTTTAAAAGCTTCTACACTAAACAAAATTCTTTAATAATAAACATATAAATTTAACTATGACAAAAATTGCAGCACTTCAGTAAAATAATTAAATGCTGGAGGGAAAATATTGAATCTGCTGTTTATAAAAATGATAAAATTAAGAATTAAATTACAAATTTACGTTGTAAGTATTGAAGATTACTTTTGTTCTCTTCTTTTTTTAAATTCTAACTAATTATTCAAAAGAAAAACAAAAACAGCTTCTGCTGGTTAATGTTAGTGACATATGAGAAAGAAAAAGACACGCAAGACAGAGGTACGGTAGCTACTTAGAGTCACAAAGAGAAATTTCCCAATAGATGTTCAGAAGATTATGTTCAGAAGTGCAAGGGGTTTTTATCAATAATATTTATATGTCCAATTTTTAAACTTTATTGATGGTTTTCAGAAATCTTTTAAAATTGAAATGCCTACACAGACTACAAATCATACACTTCCAGCTTCTTTCCGAAGAAATTTTACAATTGTTAGTACAGTCCTTACATCTTTCAAATGAGAGTTTACTCCTGGAAGTAGCCAGAAGTGGAAGGATTCTGACTTAAGGTATAACCTGAGAATTTGCCTGTCAAGGTCACACTCAAAAGTGACGTGGCAACACTGTACTGCACTAGCAATGCAAATCTGGGAGGAGTGGGAGGTGACTACAGTCCCTGTAGAGCATTGCCAAACTTCTTATTGCTCATTAATTACAATCAACGCCAAGGTTTAAAAAATATAAAAAAAAATCAGAAAAATAGTCTAAAAAATTAGGTTTTAGTAATAATAATAAAAAAAAATGTCGTTTAGTTTTTTTTTGCAATGCTAATTAAAAATTTAACATTGAAAGGATATAAACTTCACATTTGATTAAATTAATTATAAAATAAATAATGGTTAAAAAAAACTGTAAAAAATCAGGGCTAATTGGAAGACTGTTGTATATAAGTCTACGTATATAATTAATTTGAAGAACATCTGTCGTTATGACATATTTCGTCCAAAATTCTCAGGTTAAGCCTTAATTATCAACATGAAAATTCTAAAACTTAGCAGAGGATTTCTAATATGAATTCCAACCTCTTTGCGAATTCTTAGAATTTTCATATTCATAGCTAATCCTTCAAATTTTGGCTACTTCCGGGAGTAAACTCTCGTTTGAAAGACTGCAGTTGCAATCTGGCGTTAAGTTAAATAGAAGAAACGAACACTTGAATCACTGCCTGACAATACGAAGAGAAAAGGGACGGAAGCTTGTGACTATAGTTTAATAGAAGTAAACAGAGTCTAAAATAAGCCAACAGTGGATATAGAAGACTTTATAAAAATCTGCATAATTAATTCAAAAACAAAGTTTATGGTTATAAAAATTGGTAAAAGTGAATACATTGAAGTTGTTAGTGAAGTGAACTGCAATTGCATTTATGATGTTATGACTACCCTAGGTCTCCAGTGTGTTGAGTGCAGCAAGTCACTTGTCAGAGCTAGAGCAGTGAGAGATAACATTGCTGCAGAGCCTGTTTCCAGCAGTATTTTAGTGAGTAACACCCGTCAATCACCATGCATGCTAAAGGGGGATAAAAGCCATGCGTGATAGTAAGTAGAAAGCAAACATCAAATACTCAGATTTCCGGCAGAGTACACAGGCAAAGCTGAAAACATATCAACATAACATGCCATTATATTAGTGCCAAACTGAATGTGTTTATTGACAGAGTTTATCATGGACAATTTGTTTCAAGTAAAAAATTAATATTTTTTAAATCTTCACGCAAAAATCAAATAATTTTATAAACCTTAAAACACACACATTATTTACAAATGTATCAAAATAATTGTCAATATATTTCACTAAAAAATATTGGTCTTGGATTTTTTAAAAAAAAAAACTTACCAAGCCTTCAAGTACATATAAATAATTATAAATAAAGCTGCTACAAAAACTACTGATGAGGCATGAAGTTCAGTCCATGGAGAAGCTGTTGATTGAGAAGAGAAAGTTATGACTGTGGCAGCAGCTGCTGTTAACGAGGCAGCGGCAGCAGCGTTGTCACTCGAGTTAAAAAAAAAGTCATACAGACAGAGTGGTCACAAGCAAAGACACACGACGAACAAACACACAGGCACAACAATGCAGGCAAGGGCAGCAGGTGCCGGGAGTGCCACTAGGTGGTACCTCTGAACATCGTACGTGTCCACAAGTGCCATGAAGCCATCTGGGAAGGCAATGGCGAAAGAGATGAGTGCTGCCAGCTCTCCGTCCGATGCCTCCTCAGTCAGGGTGTGCAGTAGTCCCTTAGCCAACTTGGTGCGCCACATGGTGCTTAGCGCCACCAGGTCCACATCCTGGCCAGTCTCGCGATGGCGAAGAGTCTATGGGCAAAAAAAAAATAAAAAAAATAATGGTGTAACAATGTGCTTGATTGATTGGTTGGTAATTGTGTGCATTAGTCATGTACAGGAACCAAGTGGAAACAAACGATTTCCCTAGTGTTATCGTAAAATATTATCTTGTGGCCGAAAATACAGATTAACTTGTAAAATATTGATAATTTATTTTAAATGATAAAGAAATACTATAATTGTTTTTTAATTTACGGTTTCTTGCCATTATAAATTACATTTCCTTCATTCTTAACTCTTTTGTATAATTTTCAAGCATAGATATCCAGCTTTCTACCACAAAAACACTACAACTCTCTTTATTACTTTGCATACTAAAACAAAAATAGCCATATTTATACACTCGAATACATTGAATTTAAAAATATCATACCAGCTGCAATGGTATCATAATTATATTATATGAGGATAAGACAAATTAAATTAATATAAAAAAACAACTGTCAACAATTAGACAATTACAAGAGTTTCGTAAGATTGGTCAGTAAAAAAAAGCAACTTTTATTTCAGTTGGAACGGCTGGTCAGGGAACTCAGGTCATTAATATAATTATTACGTCATTAGGACTATAATCATAAAATTTCAATACATTCAAAGTGGCAGAACATAGAATTGACAGATGGAAGGTGTTACCTTATCTGCTTATCAGCAATGCACTGCATGAGCGTGATCTCACCTTGGTCTTGAGCTCGGCAAAATCGGTGAACGAAGTGATGTAAGAGTGAGCATGTGTGCCCTTGACTGGGATGTGGAACAACTTGCCAGCGAGCACATTGCTGGTACCATCAAAGCCACCTGTTCAAACAAATGCAGTGCCTGTCAGTTATTGAAGGCACAGATAGAGATAAATTTTATTATATATATATATATATATATATATATATAAAGAAAAATTATAACAAAAGTATCTGTTATTTAATTATTTAGAATGGTGAGCATCCGGAATTTTAAAGGGTGAAAAATCCCATCCTTAAATTTAAAATTCTTAATGTGAACTAATTTAAATAATTCAAAAGCACTTTCTGGGGTAAAAAATTAAGTCTGATTGATTGTCAAAAAGAGCAGTTGATTTAGTGGAGCCAACATTTTCTTTAAGGGTTGTTTTGGTTGGTTTTAAAATAGCATCAATGGTTTCATAGTGTTTTGATTTAAAAATAAAAATTTGCTTTGCATTGTACACTCTTCGCCTCTGAAAAGTTCCCTTCTGCAGCCTTGTTTATCACCATGCCGCGTGTTATACTTACGGATCATGGTGATTAACATGTGTGGATCATCATATGAATATAATTATACGCGGCGTAAATACTCATTAGTGACTTCAGTTCCTTAATTTCCATAAGTTAAGTCATGATGATCATAATTGATAATATTTCTAGCCAAAGGCTGTTATCATACGAGTCAAGAAGTATCGCCGATATTAAAAGTCATGATATGATAATGATATCTATAGATATCCATAATCAAACCTATATATTATACAAAAACTTAAAAAAAGTTATTCCTCAAATAAAATAATAATAATAAAAAAATCTTAGTCAATATCTGACCTTTTCTTCCACTGCAAAAAAAATATGGATGATAAATAAGTCATTTATATTATATATTACGAAACTTTTTTTCAAGATAAAAATACACATAATAAATAAAGATTACGAAATATAATATGATATCCCATAAAACAGGAAAAATTCTCTACATGATGGCCTAGATTTAATTTTATAATAACATCATATCATATATACAATAAAAAAAAACTATCTTCTTAGTAGCAATTTATAAATAAAGTTTTGCTGGTACATGTCCACAAGGGTTGAGATTAGGTTATTCATGTGGTGCTCTCATGCGGTGGGTTGGTCCGTGCCTGGCACCGCGACCCCTGGCCGCCCTCGGCCGCCCCTGGCCGCTCCAATCAATGCCGCCGTGCCCGCTCTACCTGACACGGACCTCCACGGCTAAACATGCGAATATCTCGCCCCGCAGCGTCTTCGGCCACCCGTAACGGCAAATTATATCACCCTAGTCGACAACCACTGTTAACAACCACCTTTTTTTATAGCACCAGTCAACTTCTTTTATTCTTATTATTAATATCATAAGTATATGATAAAGTCGCATTGCAGATTCTAATATATTGTATTGCAGGCAATAAAATATTTTACAAATGCTGTATGAGTATAGCTTTAGTGTATATTTGGATAGTGGTCTACCACAACCGAGTCTCTTCCTTTTGATTTATAACTATATTTCCAAGTTTAATATATTATGCTGTCAGTAAACTTTAAGTTTTATATTATATATGAAAAAACACACACACACAAAGAAACAGCAAATTAAGATAAATTTACGTAACTAATAATATATTAAAAAAACAACTGCCAATTTCGCGAGAGGAAAAAAAACAAACAAACAGTATTCAAGTTAATTTTATAAAATTATAAGTTAAAATATTATAGTTTTTTATCAATGCTAAATTTATGCAACAGTAACAGTGTCTTATTATATAAAATCATATAAATATTATTATAATGCATACAACCACAATTAAATGCGTTAATAAGCAGGAAAAAGCGAAGTAATGTTATCGCGACAAGGAGTGACGAGACGCCGCGGTGCGTTCTTAGCGGACATAAAACGCGCAAGTTTCGTGCCGATATCAAGGAGCTCAGTGCATGGGAATGGTCGAGATAATTATATGAAAAAGCGACAACCGCCGACCGATATCTCGTCATAACGACCTTTGCCACGAGACTCGCGCGAGATAAGCAATGCTTAGTGTAACACTCCGCCGAAATTGCTCTAGGGAAAATAATGAATAAGACATGGCACTAAATACATTTATTTAAGACGAATCTCACACGTCAGTTGATTGGGAGCTTGGAATCGGTCTCTATAAATGCAACAAGACTTGCAGGGAACATTGAACTTGCCATCAATCGGTGGCATACAAAATTTGAAGTTGATCCGTCCCAGGAGCGCAGACAAGGGGGGGGGGGAAGGACTTTTTAAATAATTCAAATGATAAAAATGATACATTATATACAAAATAAGTTTTCATATATATATATATATATATATATATATATATATATATATATATATATATATATATATATATATCGACCCCTAGGTCCTCTAGTGAGAAACTAATTTTATTATATCGCATTGTATGTATTTAGATCCGTTTATTTTAAATAAATACTTTCTTAAGGTAGAGATAACACGCCCAATGTTAATAAAAATCCCATTCTTGAAAATTATGAAGAAAAAAAAAAAAAAAAAAAAAAAAAAACTAAAATGTTCTCCTTTACATGTATATTATACCTAATCAGTATAGGTAAAATATCAGGTATACAAAAACGAGCTAGTTTTCGAGTTATTAATTTTTAAAGTTGACTTATTTAACATGGAAGTTCTATTTTTTCTATTTTTCCATGTTAAATTATAGTGAACTTTAAAAATTAATAACTCGAAAACTAGCTCGTTTTTGTATACCTCCTGATATTTTACCTACTGATAACGTATGTAAAGGAGAACATTCTAATTTTTGTTCATAATTTTCATGAATGGAATTTTTATAAACATTGAGCGTGTTATCTCTATCTTAAATTGTTTAGCTAATTTTATATGAATTTTTTAGTGCACGCAAACCGGGACAGTCAAGATAATTTATTAAATAAAAAAAAACGAAGTTTTACGGTTTTACTGTTAAAAAAATACACACATATTTTGTCTTAAAAAATACGAAATACTATATTAAAGCATTAAGAAATAAATTCTCCATGTGCCATGATATATATTTTGCAATATTCTGCACTTATTGAACCCAGAGTTACAACACTCCAAAATTGAGTTGAACGACAGTATAAGCTTTTTTTTTTTTTTAAATTTGGCATAACTTTATTGTTAACTTTTGCTAGTTTCGCTGATAAGATTTATTTCTTTTGAAAATTTAAATTTATTTCATTTTCTTGCTCGCGCAAGTCGCACATCTTTATAAAATGTGCTACGGTATATTTATTTATTTATTCGTCTTACATGGCGAGGGTAAGGCAATGATGCCTTTTCTTACCCCTGACCAATTGATTATACATTAATATTACATATTTTGTTTGAACAACTTACAGACTATGATTTATATACTAAAAATTTATGATAAACAATAATGATTAAGCTCAAAAATAGAACATTTAGAACAATACTAGCCCAAATCAACTTTTCAACTTACAGTATATGGGTATACTAACTTATACTAACTTACAATAATTGAAAACACCTTTTCTCGAACAATTATGATCCAAAATTAGAAATGATTTAAAATACAAAATTAATTTATTTATTAAAAAATTATAGTGAAAAAAACAAAACAAAAAGTTATATATAATTATAAGAAATGATAAGCCATGCACCTTTTTCCAAAAAATTGCACCTCAGACGAGGGGGGGGGGAGGGTTGCCCCTCGGGGCCTACTATATATTTTGTTTATAACTCCCCCCTTAAATCCTGCCTTATTATACGCCACTGAGCAATTGAGAGCAATAAATTATCTGAAAAAGTTCTGTCTGAGTAACTCTATTCTTGATGTATTTTTTATTAGAAATTATGTATTTAAAAATATATTATGTATATTTTTTAGGGTATCGTAACTTTTTAAAAAGAATGAAAAATTGTTGTAATGTATGTAGGTGCATAATATAGTACTAACTTTAAACTTACTGGAACGCAATGTATGCCTTGTGCAACCAAGAAGAGTCAAATTAATGTTATATTAATTAATATTAGTTAATATTATTAGATATTATTAATATTAGGTAATATTAATAAATTATGTTATTATATTAATGTTAATGTTATAATTATATAAATAGAGAGAGAGAGATTATTTAATTATATACTAACAACTGCATCTTACATTTTACTATATAATTAATAAATATATTGAAGATCTAACAACAATAGCAACGGTAATTAATAAAGTCAAATGGTGGGTTCGTAGAGTAAATTAATTTTTAAAAGAATTATTATCACTGATCTTGAGAGATGGTGAATCACTCTGAAAATTAAACCTTCCTTACATTATATAGCATAAATATTCAGCCGAAAAAATGGAACAATAGTCGGTCTAGTTTTTGAGATATAAAGGATATAAATAGTGAGAATATCATTGGAAATCTGGAGGTCATTAGTCAAATCAGCATCTTTTTCAACTAAAAAAATTAATATCTCAAAAACTGGATCGAATACTTACTTTTTTACTCCAGAAAGTGGACAGTCATTTTGTTCTCTACGTTCTGATCTAAATTTTATATTTTTCACCATCAAAAATAATTATAATCATAGTGACAATAATCCTTAATTAAAGGTGAAAAAAAAAAAATCATGCATGGTAACAATGACTACATTCTTTTTTCCCGGTTCTAGTTTTTGAGCGTATTTTTGAATTCAAAGATTTCAAAGTCATTGGTTATAAGTCCGAAAAAGAAATAATATATAATAATATAAATTTTCATCAATATGATGAATTATATATTGTGAACATTGCGAATGTAATCTAAGAGGAGTATTGATAACGACAATTAATAGCTGAAATAAAAAAAACACAGTAAGTTACGAGTTATGAGACACAATTAATAGCTGAAATAAAAAAAACACAGTAAGTTACGAGTTATGAGACTATCTGATACTGTAATCTTCCTAAATGAACTTATATATATTATATGCTCACGGACTGTGATATATACTCATATATTACGAATAAGGTACAATACCAAATTATGTTTTATATCGATGACTCGCTCTGAACGCAACGTAGATGAAGACGTACGACAAGATTTTTGGAAGCCTATCCTGAGCCTATTCTGGATATCAGAAGCGTTAATCTACACAAGGCAGAGAAATTAATTAACGTTGCAATGGAGTATCAACCTCAATTTTCTTTATTGCAGAAATGGATAGAGGGTGCAAAGTTATGCTATCCTGATTTTTCAGATTTTTTAGAGCCCGGGAACTATTTTTAAAAAATTATTGAAAGTTCTTTTTGTGACGTCACGAGGCGCCACTCCTTAAGAAAAAGATAGGACTTGCCGCCTTGTGACGTCACAAAAGGGATTTCATTAATTTTTTAAAAAATAGTTCCCGGGCTCTAAAAATTCTAAAAAATCTGAAAAAAATCAGGGTAGCATAACTTTGCACGCTCTATCCATTTCTGCAATAATAATAATAATAATTATAATAATAAAAAATTGAGGTCGATAATCCATTGTGATGAAAAGAACATCTCTCATCATGATACAACTATAATAGATAGGTCCGTCAGCCCTACGAATTTGGACTGATCTGCGCATTTTGGCCAAAAACACCCAAGGTGACGTCACGTAGTGAGCTCAAAACAGCTGTTTTGCTGCACGAGGGGCCCCTACCGGAGCAGAATTTTTGTTCAACATTAGCGAGAACGTTGCTTTTTATCTCATCTCAAATTTGATATTTATTTGCAATACTACAAGCCAAACCGGTTGCAGTAGCGTATTAAAAGAATTTTTAAACACTGCAATTCGCAAGCAATCTGGGGTAGAAGTTCGTATCTTTGTTCATAAAGCATACAAAGTTGCTATTGGCTGTGCACAGATTAGTCACCTAGCGTTTGCGCAGCTTTATTTGGATTCAAGCTTTTTTATCATGCACACTTCGCAGAGCCATGCGCAGTAGACTACTAACATTTAAAACTCGTTTCTGCGCAGCTTTTCTAAGCCGTGGCTATTAATTTACGGAAAACTCTATAATAGAGCAGAAAAAATTAAACGTATGCACCGTGCGCATGGGACGGCCCTGATCTCTCATGGGAAAAAGAGGTTTCAAGTGTTCCCCCGGCAGGAAAATTTTCTCCATAATTCTCCATGTTAAATAATAATTAATTATTAATCATGCACTTCAAAAACCATTGGAAAAAGAAAAAGTTTTTTTAAAAAAAAGTACTGATAGGTTAAAACTGCTAAAAGGATAGGAAGCATGGTAGAATTTGTCATTGCGACCAGTTCATGCACTAGATTTTCATTGGCTGAGAGAATCGTCTTGTCAAAATTAAAGGTTCTCATTAGGATTTAAAGTGAAGTGCGCGCCAGAAAAAAAAGTTGAGTTAGTATTTTCCGATTAAAAAAAATTCTCTCGAATCCATTTTTCCGTAAAAAAATAATAAAAAATCTTATGGGAATTAACATGGTAGATTTTCTTGATTTTTTTACGGAAAAATGGATTCGAGAGAATTTTTTTTAATCGGTTTTTGGTTAAAGCTTGGGTCATAGAAGAACATCACTATATTTTTTTCATACCACCTAACGGTGTATTTTTTCGAGATATTCGAAGGTTTTAGTCAGGTAAGGCCCCATGTTAAGCGACGCGTTCACTCTGATTTTGGAATTTTTTTCTGGCAAACCTATTTGAGATAGAATTTTTTGAATTTTGGTTTGATATGGAGGACTACTTGAACTATTTTTAGAAAATACTAACTCAACTTTTTTTCTGGCGAACACTTTACTTTAAATTTTGTTTACTGTACTGTAATTTATTAAAATATTCTTCCGGTTTAACCTGTTTAACCTGTCAATTTTTTTTAGCTCAACCTGTAATTTACAACAAACTTTTCACCCTGCCGATATTATGAGAGGTCAACACTCACCGACATATGAGTACTTGGACGCTGAGAGTCCTCCGTCCGGCCCCTGGGCTCGCCGGAGTCCAAACTCCAGCAGAGTCATGTGCTTGCCCGCAGCAATGCGGTAGCGAGCTGCATTGGTGGCCATCAAGCTGCAACATGCACATCAAGGGCGTTTATCCTGGGGCCCAATCAGCAGCCCCTGTAGCTAACAATGACTCACAGCAGTATGCAGTCACTGCATCAAAAACTGGTTCAAAAACTGGTTCTTACAATTACAACACTAAAATGCAGCTTGCAACATGTTGCCCTACTTTTCACTTTGAAAAAATGTCAAACTTTTTTAATTGTTATAATGCACTACTTTCCCTAATTCTTTATTAAATACTACATTTTAGAAAGGATAAATTATGTAAGCTAGCATAAGAAAATAAACAAATATCATGCATGAAGTATTTTAATTAAACTGGGACTGTCCCCCCCCCCAAGATTTTTGCTTAAATTCACATATTATTTTATTTTTTGCAAAACTCAAAATAATAGAAATAATAAAATCATGTAGGTTTTTAAGGCATGAATTATGCCTGGAAATTACTAATTTTCAGTTTGTTTCCATTGAGGTTGCTATGGTATAGCCCACAATCAGAATCAAATAGAAACCAAGTCACTTCCAAAAATTTCTAGGTGTAATCTTAGGCTTGAATGACTAATTAGACAAATTGCATAACATTATGAAATATTCCATATGGAACTACAATGCTAAAATTACACAGCATCTAAGACTTGTTTTGCAATATGATACTGTACAACAACATGCAAAATTATATCCAAGACTTTTTTAAACAAATGATGCAAAATTTACTGTACATCTAAAAAAAGATATGATAACACCTGAAAATTAAATTAATACTAGCTAAAACTATAAAGACAACAATTTATAGTAAAGCAATGGTAGTTAGTTACCTTGCATAGTTGACGAGTGTGAGGAGCGTAGTCTCCAGCAGCTGCACGATGATAAGAGGGCCTTCGACACGCAGCAGTGGCTCCCTACATGTGACACAAAAAGACGTTTATTTTCGTCTCCATAGTTGAACCTGACATGCCAGTTTACCTTGGGAACACAACAGAGCCTTCTTCTACCGCATACACCGTCACTTCACTGGCCGTCAGCTGATGCAGGAAATCAAAGAACTCCGGTTCAATTGAGGCTGGTAACGTTTCCTTCAAGTAAACAATATCTAAAGAACAAAATAAGTTTCAGAGTTAGATACAATTTAAAACGAAATGATAGAGCTATTATTAGCACAACAAAAAGAACTTGTCACTCCCACTAAACGCTCTTGGTTTAAGGGGGCGTGACAATTAAATTTTTGCGTGAATTTCTGTTTCTTAAAATATTTACTAACCGCTGTCCGAGTAATGGAAATTTTCTAAAAATTTAAGACATTCTTCTAGACCGGCAAATATTGTAAATTCTCCTTGAAATGGATTCTTTCTAAAGAAAAGATCAAATACAGCTTGATCTTCAATTTTAGAAGCTTTCCAATAAGCATATGCCATCGTAATTTGGTACAGATCTGAAATAGAAAAAAAGTAAATATTAATGAAGATGATGCCATATGGACCAAGCATTCCTGAAGGTGACAGCAAGGGCAGAGCATTGTCATAAAAAGAAGGGGGGGGGATTAAATTTTGCAAATTATATGAAGCTGGCAAAAAATTTACTCACCAGTAAGTAGAGGTTGTACTATACCATTTTGCCGGGCCCGCATCATCCTGTCGGGTTCATTATAATAATTTAAATGTGGGGTTACATCTGCCATGATAAAGCGATTTGATAAACTCTGAGATGTTGTCAGCAACAGTTGTAGGCCTCAGCCTATGTAGGATGTCTTGCCGGTAACAGCGTCAGAGAAATTATCTGATTACAAACGCTTGATAGTTCATACACTCACATGCCTGCTCCAGAACTTGATTCGGTATTATTAATAAATGAGTTACACGACTGTTTTGATCTCAAGCAGTTCAATGAATGAACCTCAGCAAGCCAAGAAAGTCGTCCGTCGGTCACCTTCGCCGCTGTCAGCTAAAAAATCAGCTGGCACAGCACAGGCGCACGCGCATGCGCGTACCACGAGATTTATCCAGAAAAAGCGCGATAAACTTAAATGCAATAAAATTAGGACCTCGGTGTCTTCTCAGTACAGAGGTACACTATAATAGTGTCTCTGTGGTGTCTTATATATAATAGGTCTGTTCGTAAATACACAATCAGAAAGAATCGATTATTTGTGATGAACCTTATGTGCCATGTACAGAAGGTTCATCACAAATAATCGATTCTTTCTGATTGTGTATAATATTTACGAACAGACCTATATTATATATAATATACCGTATAATATATGTGCATGCATGTGTTCTCTCTATATATTATTATAATACTTATGGCGTTCTTCTGTGGGGATCGTCCTACGCATGCTGAAAGTGTATTTTTCTGCCAATTAAAAGAAAATTATTAGAAGTATGAAGTATGATTCAAGCAAAGGCGAGACAGAGTTGCAAGAAAAGATGTGGGGGCAATTAACTTAATAATATATTAAATTTCCCGAGTATCTGTATATATTTCTTATGATTATATGTACGTATGTTAAAAGAAATTCTCATCACTTTCAAACTAATATTGATGTAACTGGATATAATACCCCTAGTCGAAAAACGAAGTGCTAAGTGATAATTTGAGCAGTAGTCAAGTAGTTGACTACTTGTTTCTAAGTAGTCAACTACTTGTTTTAAGTAGTTGACTACTTAGAAACAAGTAGTCAACTACTTGACTACTGCTCAAATTATCACTTGGCACTCTTACTTTTCGACTAGGGACTATAGCTATATATAGACAGTCAAATCAGTGGCGTAACTACAAAATGTTGGCCTGGGGGCCGAAGGCCCGCAAGGGCCTTTTCGTTCGCGGCGGCTCCTGGGGGAGGGGAGGGGGGTTGAGGGACCCCGCCGGAGGCGAAAAAATTTAGGAAAAGTGAGCGTGGCACTTTTTTTTTCATTAAGAAAATTACATTTTTAATGAAATATGATTTGCGCAACATTTATAAATTCCTTAATAATTTATAACAAGGATTTTGTATATAGGTTAATATATACAAGAATCCTTTATTTATATCTGCAAATCCGAAATATTTGCATTCAATTCAGTTTTTTTGGTATATAAAAAAAAAAAAAAAAAAATGTGAGCTATAGAGCTACTAATTAAAAATTGATCTGTATTGAATTAACAGTTCGAGCGTTCAGTCTGCGTTCTATTTTCTTAAAAAGTTTTGAATTGAAAATTTTATGCCATATATATGTGGCTGAAAAAATAATATTTTTAAAATATTTTAATTAAATGCATGCTTACCAGCTTACGGATGCTTTTTTTTTTTTTTTACTTATTTTACGTAAAAAAACTTTATTTGTGCTATAATATAAATTATAGTATATAATGTATTATATTATATATTTAAAAAAATCTTGCCTAGTTTCAAATTTTTTTTTTTTTTTTTTCACACTCAATTAAAATTTCTTCAACGAGCTTAACTAAAAAGGCCCCTTTCGATGTACGGCCCGGGGGCCTTGGCCCCCTCGGCCCGGCCCCTCTGTAGTTACGCCACTGAGTCAAATCAAATTCATAAAAGGTACGGTGCATGGCTATATGAGCAAACTATAATTAAAGAGGATAATTATCTCTAGCTATATTTGGGCTTGCTACTAAGCTGTATAATAAACTTCCAGATTATATCGATATTATCTTAATATATATATATATATTATTCTATTAACAAAAAGATGATTAACAACGAATTTGTCAATTCTTAATTTGTAGTTCTAAATTTTTGTATTGTTATTTATGCATGTTTATGTAGAAATTGTATATAATATATACTGTAATGTACTTATGTTTTAATTATTAATGTATGTATTGTATTTTTTCTTTAATTTTTTTAGTTAAATTAATTATGCAGGTACTAGTCACAATGTACCAACTGGTACGTATATTTATTGTATTTAATGTGAATAAATAAATAAATAAATAAATAAATAAATAAAAATATGCACAGCTGGTATAGTGACCACATATTGCAGTTTTGAGTTGAAGTTCAAAGAGAGCCTTCTTAAGTTGTTCTCTTATTTCAGGTACACTTATTAATTAAACTTGTGGCTTTTCCTTAATTTTATATTATCTCCTTTCCCATTCTTTTCACACCGACGTTTAAGATGACAAATTTAATAGTTAATTCAGCTTTAAAAAAATATATATACAGCTAGTATATCCGTTCCGCTGTTTTGCTTATATATTTAACCAACCAACATTTCTTACCATATATATAATATATATATATATATTTAATATATATATGCACTTCAATTATTATATTTTAACAGAATATTGACGTTATTGTTATTAATTGAATTCAGCAGATACAAAAATCAAAATTAGATATAGAGGGAGATCTATATCTATCTTATACTGCATATGGTGTTGGCCTATTGCTTCACAATTAAAAAGAGTATATAATTCTGAGTTCATGGCAGAGACAAAGCTGGCGGGGTACATCATTTAGGGAAGCAAGACTACATATATATAATCATATATATTATGGTGAGGGTAATATATAGCTGCCACATGACACCTTAATTGACCAGCAAGTGCATCAGAGTCTGCATGTGGACCAAGCAAAAGTACCATCATAATTATGTGAGTACGATTAATCACATGGCATGCAGTGAGTTGACTATAAGATTACAATAATTTATCATAAAATATAATATGTTATAATAATTTTAACAATAAAATATAATGTTTTTAAATATATATAAAGGACTAAAGTGCACTTTGATTTTGTTTAGCAGTGACAGACAGGATACTTGGATTGTGTAGATTATAAAATTGATGTCCGCATATTAATATAATTATATTTTAGCTTACAATTTACAATTAGTCAAAATAATAAAACACACGTACATATTGCTTTAAGTTAATCGGATGGTCGTGGGTTCGATCTCAGCCATGCACCGCCAAACTTTTCACAAGTGGCAGTTAATTGCTAAAAAACATCCACTTGTGCAATCGGGAGGTGATTGATCAGATTGATGGCATCCTCCATCAATTGCCGACCATCCTGACTGAGATTTCCATGGTTTCCTCAGTCACAACCAGGCGAATGCTGGGATGTATTTTGCTTAGGCCATGGTTGGTTTGGAAGGGTCTACGAAAAGCCGGGAGGTTAAATTCAGTCATTTAATTGTGGCCAGTACCCTATACTAGAGGGTTCAGTTGAGAAGCTAAAAAAAAGTTTATCTTCATTTTTATTTATTATATAATAGACTGCATGTAAATAGGTTTACCATAGAGTATCCATCTAAACAATGGAGGGTCCTTGGGGTTCAACTTCTGGCCGAGTTCACTCTTTTCTTCCGGAAGTTTATTATATACTTGGATTTTATGATACGTTTGGACTGATGACAGAAAAAGCACATTGGAATTAATTTAGGTTTACCATATATCGCAGAGCTTTCTAATTTGGGTATAATGGAGTCCAGCTAGGCAAATATTACTAAAAGAAACATACAAGTTTAAATTTATGGTCAAAAGAATTAATTCAATAAAACAGTTGATAATGACTAATATGTATAATTCTTAAAAATGAAAATGACCAATAAAGAATTGAAATAGATATATTATGCTCTTCTCAGATATATTAATAGTTTAATTAATAATAATATCATTACATGGATCATGCAGTCATTCCCTATCTCTACGGTCTGGTTGAACCTGGTAAGGTGCCTGGTAACAAACTTGGCCATCTGCTGGTACAATTTAACATTATATCCGTACCAGCCTGGCTGGTAAGAAATGGTCACTCTGCATAGCCTGGCTGGTAAGATTTTACCTGGTGTGCTGGTATGGGATACCAGGTCTTACCTGGCAAGCTTAGATCAAAATTTCCCTCCCCCTCCTCCTGCCTTAAAATATGCTGTTTGCTAGTTTTTTTTAGTATCAAAAATCATTTTTTAATTTTCTATATACGAAAAAGTACAGAAAAAATAAATTTAAAATTTTTATTTGGTACTTAAATGATACACTCAAAACTTGTTTTGACTTATGCAGTGCTGACATCTGAGAGGTGGGGACGGGGTGGGGATATGCGGGTAAAATGGCGGCCACAGAAATCATATTTAGAAATAAATTTAAGGAATGGAAGGAAACTTTTTAAAGGGACTCTTCTTGCATCTCTTCCATCCATAATATTGTAGTCTGGGATCTTTCAGTGGCTCACAGTATGCCAATTCCTGCAGGGCACAGTACATTAAACATTAAAACTTTGATTCAAAATGTTGTGGCATAATCTTGATTCTGATCATTCAATTCGATCTTTGAAATAAATAAAAAAAACATGAAGGTATGCTTTTATTAAATATTTGATTTTAATTTGAATGATGAGAAACATAAAATATTCAAAATAAAAATATGTACTTACCATGCAAGGAAAATAATGAAGAGCAAGAAGAACAAACTGCTGGCATTGTGTCTGCAATGATCTGCAGTTGACTTATGGTTTTTCCTTGATTATGGGTTTCTGTGAGCACAAAAGTAAATCATTAATGCCTACACCTAAGCAGTATGATTTATTTATTACTGTTAAGATGTTTTTTTACCTCCAAAGTCACTTTATAACACAATTTTAACAGTAAAACAGGTCATTTTCACGGTTGTTGACATCTTCAATCACTTCCATATGTTTTGCTATGATGCTTCACTTTTTCACCACCAGGTGTCAGTGACTAATAAAAACGACTGAAAATTTGTATTAATTTTTAAATAAATTATTAATTAAAATAAATCAATTCATTCCATAATTAATGTGCAAAAAAATTGTTTTTTTTTTTGTTTTTTTTTTTAGTATTTTGGTAAATTCTCATCAACAGTCGATCCACACAGTATAAAAATTAAATTGTATAATTAATCTATATTTACAGTGTATATCAATAAATTATTTAAATAATTTATGTATAAATTATAAATATAATATAAAATATTATTATATTATAATTAATATGTTAAATTAATAATATTTAAAAAATAATAACAAATTAGTATGTTACAAGATCTTCCGGTAAATCATACCAGGCAATACCAGACAGTGGCTGGTATTGCCTGGTATGCCCTCTGGTTCGGCTTATCAGCATTTCATGATGGCTAGTAAGAACAGGTACGGCTTACCAGCACTGCTGGTTTAGTGCTTGTAAGAGTCTACCAGCCACCTTACCAGGTTCAACCAGACCGTAGAGATAGGGTTTGCAAAATAATTAATGAGATAATGAGACTTAAAATGCCTAGCTGTTTTTAAACTAAATAACATCCTGTAAAATTAGATATACATCTTGACAGGAAGATACAAAATTCTGGAGCATAATATATATATATATATATATATATATATATATATATATATATATATATATATATATATATATTGCTAATCCAAGATGAGGGGATGATTGCGAGCGGTGTAACACATTATATGCAGGTGTAGCTCTGACCTGCTTCACCTGCTTGTGAAGCTGCAGGCCCAGGGCTGGGGAGTCGACTGCTGTTAAAGGTATCTCAGCAGAGCAACAAGGTCTCGGAGGCCGAGAGGCCTGGCATTCCGGCCTACACCATATAGGGCCTCGAAGAACTCCAGCATCAAGATGAGTATATATTATATATATATTATATATATATATATATATATATATATATATATATATATTATAAGTGAATGTATATTGGTCTGTAGGTGTAAATTTAGACACTATAAACTTCATCAATTAATTATGTAGGCTTCAAGCATTATAATTAGTGCTCGTTTTTATGTACAGAGGCGTTCTTCAAAATATATTCAATAATATTTTAGAGCATTTTGTTATAGACGGTACAAAGTTCAACTCTTCCTCCCATGCTTTCACAGCTGTTGGCGGCTAGAATCTTGCTGTTTGTCGAAAATACACGCCTTCTAAAATGACAAAAATGGCGACGGTCCCATGTTATCAACTACTTTTCAGAATGTTACATTTTTCTTTATACACAGAGAGAAAGAGATATAGGCCGAGCCAGATATAAGAAGGCGTGTATTTTCGACAAACAGCATAGCCGTCGACCGCTGTGATGGCATGGGAGGAAGAGTTGAACTTTGTACCGTCTATAAAACAATGCTCTATTATTGAATACATTTTGAAGAACGTCTCTGTACATTACATTTTAATTAAATTACATATAATAGCTAGTGTGTTTTGCATATTTTTTTTTACATGCCTATAATCTTAAATTTTCATTTAAAATGCTTGACACATTTTTATAATTTTTTGTGTTTCTATGTTTGAAATTAAATGCTATTTTTTGTTCTAAACCTTTTCAGTTCATTTGCAAATAGGTTGAATTCTACATACAATGTACCTTAATTATTTCAAGTGAGAACAATCAATGTATTCTAAATAATAATAATTTGGCTTTATAATATAAATTTATTTTTCTTACTATAAGTCAAACTATATTAGTTGAAATTAATTTCTCAGCTGGTTTAAATTATACAGTACATATTCAACCTTGCATTAATTTAAATATAAAACATGTAAGAAGTACTCAAAGAAGTAGTAAAATTAATGTAATCTTCAGTTCATTTTAATAATTCAATTTTAAATTAAATTGAAATTCATTTAATATTTATTAACATTCAATATTTAATTTTCTGCAAAGCTCACTGTAATGTAAGATAATTTGTACACCAGCACCTATATACCCATAAGGCTGTATTCTTTTTTCACTAATAAAACTACTAAAAAAACAAATAAATAAATAATGGGTTGGAATGGAAATAAAAATTAATTTTATTATTATTTTTTTTAAGCAAAAAATATT
The DNA here is from genome assembly GCA_949825025.1 of Siphlonurus alternatus. Taxonomy (NCBI): domain Eukaryota; kingdom Metazoa; phylum Arthropoda; class Insecta; order Ephemeroptera; family Siphlonuridae; genus Siphlonurus; species Siphlonurus alternatus. The sequence goes on from OX463779.1 coordinate 21,306,836, forward strand.
TATTCATACATTCTGTCAGACTCCATTCACACCAATATCAAAGTTTACATTTTCATCACAGATATCAAGTTCATAGCCAAGATAATCCTAAAGCTAATCATTACAATTTCTTGGTATGTAGTTATCATAACAATTCTCAACACATTTCAGTTGCTGCTTGCCAACACTGGAGGCGGACATTTCATTCTCAGCGGACGCTACAAAGTGTTATGAACAGTTCTCCCAAAAAATTAGATTAAAAGTTCAAAACTCTTGAGTAGTTTTGGAAAAATGCACCTAACATGCTATAACAAGTAGCACTATGTAGCACAAAATACTTAAATTTTTTAAAAGAAATTATGCTTATTAAAAAGTAACTTTTAAAGAAAGCATGTGATTTTTTTTTTTTATTTAGTGCTTATAAATGATAATATACTTTGCAAAGAGTTATTTTATTTGAGAAAAAAGTTGTTATAATAAGCAAATTATGTTTTAAATTTAAGCAATTATTTTTTTTCCAAGCATGTGAGATGATGACTTATACATTCCTGGCACATGATTGACTTGTTTTCATAGGTAAACTTATATTAAATATTATTCTTTCAGCCATTCTGTTGCACTCCTCTCATTTTTACCATATCACATGATACACAAAATCTCAACATATGAAGAGATGTGATTTTTTTTTTAATTGTTTACGGCTACAATATTGGGCATTAAGGATATGTGACTGGTTCAACTTTATGCCTTTCTCAAGCCTGCTTCTTTCTAACGACACAAAATAAATTATTTCTGTGCCACGGTCACCAGCTAAAAGAAAAAAAAGCAAGACTAAGTAAAATTAATAATCAATATTGTATTTAAACTTGTTTTCTTTTAATTTCTTGCTTTTTAATAGATCAGCATGAATCCTCACTTAAACATTAACATATTTTTGCGAGAAACAATTGTCACAATATATTATATTGATATAAAAAAAAAAAATACTTAAATAATTAAGAGATGTTTTAATGTTTATATATTTTTCTTCTTCTTTCTTCATATAAATTATAAAATATTATTCTGTGCCTCATTTTGCTTTGCAATATAATAACCTTGACCAGACTGAAAGAAACCACAAAAACTATATAAGAAGTTACATATTTAAACCAAACCCTAACCCAATATGAAATTACAGAGAGTACTGCATACATAGTTCTGATTACATTATTTTTAATCATTACTTAGGGTTTCAATTTTTGGGGGATAACAATATTAAGTAATAAATTAATGAAAATTTGAAATTTCTCCTTTGATCATGCAATTTATTTTGGAATTATATTTAAATTAGTGCAATGATGTACATTGAAGATATTATACGTGAAAACATTGGGGAACATCCAAGCTTATGTTTCATTAGGCATACAACACTAGCTCGCACGTTGCACTACAAGTACACTTATCATTACTGAATATGGTGATGAAGCTATTAACAGCTAGCTGATCAAAGGAGACAATCACCAGAAAAAAAAAATAAAAAAATTGGTATTATCCATTACCTTCCACAGTGATGGATAATGCATTTTAGCATTGCTGTAGGCTGGTCATATGCACTATCTTTCTATATAGGCAAACAGAGAATATATTATATGGCAAAAGCTAGAAAGAAAGTATGATATTATATATATTTTTCGTAAAGTTGGTAATGTCATACTTATGAATTATATCATTAACAATTATAGTCATATCAAGAAAATAAAAGTCTATTTTTTGTTATTAATACGCTGTTTATCATTATTATATCAAGTATCGTTATTATTTTTTTTTTTCTAAATTGAGTCCATATTTCAACTTTGGAATAATAATAATAATTAATATTTTAATCTTATCATATAATATGTTATTTACATAATAATTATAAGCTGAGCAACATTTTTGTTTATACAAATAAACACTTCTACTTTTAAAATTTTTTATTTTAAATTTTTAGAAGTCAAAAGAAGACACCTTAAAAAAAAAAAAAAAAAAAAATATGAGTATATACAACGAATGTGAAACCAGCCACAGCAGTTCATTATAAAATATTTAAATATGTGTAAATAATATCACTTCAGGATGGAAGAAAATAAAATTAATTAAAAAATCCATATTTATAACAAACACCCCGCCAGCAGGGGAGGGATGGTTATAATAACATTCAGCACGTCAGATGATGTATCAGTCCGTCACGTCACTGACAGGTAGCTATGACACTGCGGCGGGTGCCTGCTGAGCCTTGCCTCCTCCTCCACCCCCTCCCAGCATGGCGGGGGCCAGGCCGGGGGCAGGTGCGGAGGCAGGCTGGGGCGGTGTGGGGGCCTGCTGCTGGGCGGACTGTGTGGGTGTTGTCAGCTGCTGCAGTGTCTCCTGGGAGGCATTGGCCTTGAGCACCGTGTTCTCGTACTCGAGCTGGTTGATGCGGCCGGTCAGCTCAACGATCTTTTCCTTCAGCACCTCCACCTCCTCGCGCACCGCGAACATCAGATGACTCTTTACCAGGTCCTGCAATAAAATAATGTGTCAGAACAAGAACAGGGATTCATAGACATGAAATTATCTTTCTTTTCAATATTGTCTGATTTGGAAGAATTTACTTTACAAAAAAATAGCTAAGACACTTTCTTTTTAAAGTAAAGCAAGAACCTTAGGTTTTCACATGTTTTGAAAAAAATATTCCCAAAAATGAAAATTCTTGATTAATCTAGAATAACATGACATTTAACTATAAAAACATTAACTAATGAAATTTGAAATAAAAAAACATTCAAATTTAGTATAGCTAAAAAAATAATCATATATAAATTTAATTAAATTGTTAAAACACTCGAAAGAATACAAATAATTTAATAAATAATATTATTATTTTGTGAGAGTATAATTTTATCAAGTGTGCTTATTTTCTACATCTCTCAATAAAAAACAAGTAATAAATTTTGCCGCAGTTGATTGAGTGAACCTTGAAACAAGCACAAAGATCGCTTGCTTGCATTGCACATTGCGCACCGAACAAGAACACCACGACGGACACGCGTAAACTAGAGTCACCGCGACACCATTGCAAACCAGTAACTCCCACGCGATACGTACATACTAAAGGAAAAGTTACTTTGCTTTTCTAGATCAACGTTATTTTAATCCTTGTTTTATTAAAGTAAAGAAAACGGTGCAACAACTTTATATCATAACCCACAAAATTTATGTTATCTTAATGGGGTGAGATTCTATGAAAAAATCCTGAAGCTTCGTAGCTTCGTACTTCCTCCAATGATGGGGTAAGCGCTTTGCCAATGTTATTTAAAGTCATGCATTCACACTTCATCGAACGCCAAAATTGAGTGCATCAATTTGAAAATTTTGTTTACAAGAAAATCACCAATGATAAATTAATGATCACCATTTCGAAAGACGAGTCCAAATTTTGGGACGCAGTTGGACGTACGTGAGAAAGTGCGGCTTGCACAAGGAACGTATCACACTTGTCATTGCCTCGCTGTCGAACTTCATACACGCAAGACTCGAGCGAGCAGCTACGAAAATAAGTCGACGCGGGGGCGCGACGCGGCTCCATCGTTCTATAAACACGCGTCCACTCCGCACCACTATCGTTTCGCTACTGAACACCCTATAGGTGATGATGATGACTACTGGTTGCTAGGTCTGCCTAGAGAACTATACCCTCCCCAATGTTGTAGTATAGAAAATTGAGCCTTAAGTCACATTTGCACAATGGCAGCACCAGGCTGTCTCAGCAAAATCACGAGAAGCGCGAGTGAGAGAGAAAAACCAATCACAAGCCAAGGTTAACTGGCGGATAATGTGACTTCACTTTTATATCAAGCACCACGACCCGCGAGTGAGTCGTTGTCATTAATACTGTTTACTAATAGCATAGAAATTATAACCTTATTTATTATAACCACCAGTAATAACAATAATTATGTAGCAACAAATAATTACTTTTAAATTAGCAGCGATATCTTTTTACGGCCTACTCGACCTATATCATTCATCAACATTGTGACAACATAAACAAAAATACTTAAATTTTTGTTAGCAAATTCTCACACCCGTATCATGCTATTGAAACGTGACGTCGGCACGCATTTTGTGCAAATGGGCACGTAGGTTACCTAGTGTTTACATTGGTGTAGCGGCCACCCGGAGATTCAGGAAGTGAGCTCGCAGATACCACCGAGCGAAAGTTGTATTCGCACGAGTGCAGGAACTCAAGCGCGCAATTAACGACGACCATCATTGCACCGCAACTAGCCTAGCCAACAGGACTAGCTGCCACTTGTATCAATCTCATGGACATCACGGTCGTAGACGCAAATAAATATAGTGGATAATATTATGTAGGGATGTCTTGGATCGAGAAGAGCAAATGAAATATTTTAAAAGATGAATATTTTTTTTCCCATCCAGCGATATAACTCAATGTTTTACTCAACTTAGGGCCCATTAAAAATAAAATTACAGGTATCTTGGACCTTACCTACGCGAGGGATAAAATTACATTTTAAGGTGGATAAGAGATTGAATGAAGTCCCGTGATATGCATCTCCTTAATTCGAGAAACATATCACTTTATTTTTTTGAATTTAATTACTCAATATTTTACATAATTATTTCATAATATGACATGAAAAAATCATATTAAGTACCTATTTCATGACCCATTCAGTAATGAAAGTGCTCTCACTGAAAATATTTCAACTTTAAATGCAAACATTAGCAGCAGCCCCTGTAATATTCAGCATGACTGAATCACTTGTAGATCGAGGTGCGAGGTTACACCTAGTGAGTGTTGTCGCGGCGATCACCAAGGTCAAGGTGTCACGCCCCTGGCACGGGGCCAGATGGACACCATGTTGTGCCAGCCAATCAGAGCTCGTCTCTAGATCACGTGACACAGAGAGGTGCTAATGAGGCGGGGACTAATAGCCTTTCAAATGAGACTCCCCAGTCCCAAACATAGACGTCTCTTATCAAATGTTCTCCAAGATCACGCAGGCTATTTTAAGTCTCCATTAACCATGATGAGGTCAAGTAAACACGTATCTATTCAATAATAAATGTCGACAGTTTAAAGAGACAATGTACGTATTTATATTTTGTTGGCTTACTTCCGAGTTTCTAATTATAATTATTACATAAATTAATGAGGTAATTTAGAATTTTTGCAATCTTGCAATGATTTTTGAAACTTAAATTAATTCATAAAAACTAATTGGAAACAACAAAAAGTGTGAAAAAATAATGAAAATTAGGTACTAAAATCAACGAAATTTCATCAATAATTTAATTTTATTGCTACCCAATTTGAAAAGTACTTATATATTAATTTTTATCTAACAATTTTCATAAAAAATGCACAGGTGGGTATATTCCGACTAATTGTTTCACATTTTAAAAAAGAATCTGACCAAATGCATAGTTATATTGAAAAAAAAACAAACGAGAAACCATGAAGTTCATGACTACTTTTCAGTAAGGGTTGCGATGCTAACAACGACACCTAGCGTGGTGCTCGCGAACTAAAATCAGTAATGGTTGGCGAACACGCAATGCGGCAGATGTGAGCACCATGAGATGGCGCTTGCTGCTCGTGTTAATGTCACCCTGAGAAGTGGGTGGCACCACACCACCGCAATAACGTTCGCTCACCGGTCGTTTTCGCATTTAAACAAGGAAAAAAATAAGAACGAAATCCGCATTGCAGTTATGCACAACAAGTTGCATATACTGCAGGGGCTTTATTTTTTTGACAGTTCTGTTAAGGAAATTTTATGTATTTTAGATTCAATTCACGAACAATAAAAAAATTATATATTTTGAATGAAAACAGTCTAGACATGCACGAAAGCATTATTATCAAGGACTTTGAGGATAATATTTTAAAAGTAAAATGAGGAGACATGGAAATAGCATGAATAATAAAATTAATTTATATTAATCATTTTGCAATTTTATACAATTTGAAGTATTATAGTAATATTTCCACCATGTTAGTTATACATGAGTGAAATATATAATATCCAAGTTATCGAATACTTGACAGTGTTGGAAGTTATAATTTGACCTCAAACTCTGGAAGATTAGATTCTGTTATGTGTGTTTAAACCCTCGACATTGACGTCAGTATTTTGTTAGCTTTAATAAAATAATATCCTATCAATTAAATTTCAAAGTTGAAGCATTATAAATGCAACAAAAAAATACGTCATGCATTAAAAAAAAAATGCGTCGTAATTTTATAATTTTATTGAAACCGTAATAGAACTATCTCTAATACTGAGAGTATTAATATAATTCCACAAATTGTACCAACAAAGAGAGTACGATATCGTGTTAGACACAGCGGCGAAATTCGTGTTGTGTTGCAACGTCAACAACAACGGGTTGAGTGAAAGGTTGAACGTCGCCACGCAGGCTCCCGCGGTCCCGCCTAGGCCATTGCGTACCTCGTTGCTCGTTGTGTTACTAAATATCGATCGTGTCTCGGGTATCCACGCGCCGATTGTGCGGGCCACGTTCGTTGCTAGGTAACAACGTATACTATAAACTGTATAAGATCTGTTCGCTCAGCACGACCACGTGCATGTCCCAGACACGTGATAACCAATATATGAGGTGAAACTTTCATGCAAACAACAAAAAAAGAGGCTAGACTTATATTTTTAGTTTATTTTACGTACAAAAAAAGAAGATACCTTGTCAAAAGTTTTTGACAGCGATTCACTCAAGGTTTAGCTCCCCTGATGTGAACTTTAAGGCTGATATATTAAAAAATATTCTTACATGCCACCGAGCACGTACACACAACACATGCAAGTCGGTCGGTGGGATACCAATTATATTAAGTCAAAGTACCGTCACGACAGGTGCACTTAATTTACTGTAAGCACGAATAAAATTACTTGGGAAGTATAATAGTTTACCATAGGAAGTGTTGACAATTCAATTTTTTTAATTTTTATTTTATTTATGATATTAATAATTAATTATTAAACATCATGTTCCAGCAATATTTTACCAAGGTTAAACTACAAGAGACATTAGCTAATTTGATATTTTTTTTCAAAATTTGCACACATTAAACCTCTTATTTTCTACCACAAAGGTCAGAATAATAAATAACGCGCGACATGCAAAGCAAAGGTAAATTACTTATAATGGTCTGCTCCTAAACATATGATCTTGACTTCCAGGCTAGTAGGTCAGTTGAACACACCCCCAACATCGTATTTAGGGGTGGAAAGATTAGGGGTGTAGCCCGTTATTGAATAAACGTACGTTGTGAATAAGGCAAATTTGTGTCACTTCTTATTGTCGTGTGGTGAGCTCGCTGCTGCTCGAGAATTGATCGCCGAGGTGGCGGCCACTGCGAATAATCAATGATTCATTCCTTCACTGCGACACCTCAACCTTACAATTGTTCCGAATCTGTACAACTAGTTTACAATTCTGTAAATGAGCAGTGGTTTTATAACTAATGAGGAGCATGAAATTATTTAAAAATAAATGCATGTTATACTGATTTCAAGAAATTAATTCAACTTTTATAACAAAAATTAAATAATTAATTCGAGTGGAAGCTGCATGGTGGGAAGAGCAAGAGCGGTTATGACTTCATGTACAGTATGACGTCACTGATAAGCAGAGAGGAGCAGACCGCTCGGCTGACAGACATTAATTATTATTATTACGACTTGGCTTGATCTTTTTGTATCCGAGGGCGGCACAACACGCGATACCGGCGGTTAAATTTGCATGGTTACCGCACCATTATGGTATTGAGGTGTCGTAGCGATGTTGCGTGACAAACCTCTAAGCGAGGATCACATTATTGCCAAGTTATGACATTGATACTCAGCTTATTATGAAGTATTATTACGAAGAATAGCATTTGCTACATTATAGAAGAATTTTATAACAAAATAATCTTCATCATTATATTATAATGATATTTAGTTACGTACGGTAAAATATACCTAACTGTGCATGATTTCGGATTTCCCATCTTATTTTCTTTGCCAATCAGTTTTAATATCTATCAATGTAATTGCAATATAAATAAGATTATTACATTGTTATAGATAATTATTCTGTATTGAATATATAAATTAAAAATAATTTAACGCAACGCGAGAAATTTGTGTGTGATGTTTTATATATTTTGTGTAACTCCTTGTGGCTCCCCTCGGAAAAAAACAAAATTCAATGCCCTAAATGTCAAAGTTCAAAGTACTACGCAGTTTTCTGCATCCCCCTACGCACCAACCTAACCTTCCCCTCTACTGCACGAGCTTGGATGCATTGCGCTACTGCTCGAGTTAGAAAAGCTATAGTAAAATTGGGGCGGTGGGCGCATCCCCCAGGCCAGCAGGGTCGATATTCGCACCCCTCAGCCCGGGCCGGCAGTAGCAGCAGCAGCTCGCGTCTGCCTCTCTGCAGCATCCCGACGCCTGCAGATGAGACGCCGCCAAACTGGGTCACGACACGCGCCTCCCTCTGCACCCCACCCGCCATCGGCCTTTCCCTCTCGGCCGGCAACGCCCCCCTCCGCACATTTAATTCCATGCAATTATAATAATGCAACTTTAAATAAAAGGAATTAATTTTTTCACAAAATAATAATCGGTTTTTAATTTTTATTAAAAAAATGTACAATTTTCGAAAATTCATGTAAATGAACAATAAAAAAATTATCCCTAATTATCACTGTATAGCCTTGTTGAAATTGTATGTCAACAAAAAAAAATATATAACTATTCATATAAGCCGCATGTAAGCTTGTTCAGCGGTCGTCCTTGGTAGGTATAATGTACGCTCGGGGCTTCAGGGGGAGGGCTTAACCTCAATCAATATGAACTTACCATGGCCTGCTCGATTTTATTGTCGATCGCCACTGCGCTCGTACCGGAGGAACTGCAACAATTAACAAGTTATTAGCACCAGAAGACCCATGATCATGCACAAAACAATATTCTGATAACAATGTTTGCATGGTGACCATGACACAGATTACAAAACAGCATACAATTTAATCTCTATGGTGTACAACAGCTGTGGAGAACGCATCATTACTTCCGTAAGTACCAACCTTAATCTTGCTGACAATGTGGTATGAACCCTTGCTACAACCATCATGATAAAAGTAATATAGATGGTCAAACACTCAAAAGACGGAGAGAAATACAAAAACAGACTTTCCTCTTTGGTGAGCTGTAAGAAAGTGCAGTGTTGAGTTATAGCACTGATGTAAGACAAACAACGAGAGGAAATCAATGCTCGTGGTTTATACCACATGAGAGTAACATGTGATAATGGTGTGATGGGAAGTGGCTGCTGGACATTATAGTTATAATATCTTAGCTATAGACCGGTAGAGAACGTCGCCGGAGAACGAGAATAGTCAGCAGTGACGTCAAGATCGTGTCGTCATTAGCATGTCATTAACACACTGACGTGCGAAATATCAAGACAAATAACAGTCGGACTATCCTCATCCGCACCAAGTAAACAAGGACTGGCCATGACTGAGTCATTAGGAAGTCCCACTCAAGTTATTTTAACCTCATAATCTAACCCCATATATGGACATTACTAATTTAAACAACACGTGCTGTTTAATAGTTTTGGTAAAAAAATGTGTAGTTGCAAATTTCTTTTTATAAATTTGAACTTTATTAAAAAAAAAACAGCAAATTATAAATTAAAAAATCGAGGAAACTTATTATTACACGCAGTCTTGCTATTATACAGTGTGGCTTATGAAAGACAATGAAAATATTACACATCCGCCATTTTGGTTTTCACTATCACTGACCAATGCAGTATATAAGCTGCATTAAATGCTGTATAAAAAAACAATACCATAAACAGCATTTTATATAAATTTATTGAATTTCAGCGAATTAAGAAACACAAAAAAATAAAGAAAGTTACGATGAAGCATAAAAAAAAGGACAAGTAGATCGAATTTCGACTCAAAAATTGATGTCAATATTGTTCTCCAAAGCAGACTTACTCTTTAGGGAAGAACTGATCGATGTACTTAGCGACAGTTTCCCTTAGAAGATCTTGATGTTTAACTGCAAAGTTCCACTGCATTTTGATGGTTTTCATGTCGTCAGGCTAAAAGTAGAAAGGTCCAGCACGGAGCAGGAAGAAAGTGAGCACCGTAGAGCGAGACCGTAGTGCACCAACTGCTGGCAGCGTAGCGCGAGCCGCGGAGAACGCCAGTCAACAGTGGTGGGAGGGGGGGGGGGAGATAGCAGCCCACTAGCCAATCACGGCACTGGCCAGATAACCGTGCATCGACAAACAACCATGGAAAGATTTTTGTCCAGCATTGTATTAATAATGTCCTTTACATAACTGCACAATTAAAACAGGTATTTTATAATTTATTATTATAATATTGTACAAGAACTGGGGGGAAAAAAAAGCGCAGACCAATTTTCTGAACAGATGTGTAGAAGTTCCGCAAACAGACTTACAAAGTTCTATGTTTTTATTTTCAATGTACAACTTTCAATGAGCAGTAATTTTACTCAATTAAGTATCAATTGATTTTAAATGCTAAGTTATGTAATCCTAAGCTAAGAATAATAACGATTGACGTACTAGTAGGAAAAAATTAATTGAAATATATTAATGATACTTGACCATAATAAATTTCAAGAATTTAATGAAAGATAACGACGTAAAACAACAAATTATCAAATGTAAATATTTATAACGTTAATACGGAGGATATACGAAAACATATTTTTCTTGTGTCACATCTGTGATGCTTTAAGTAAATTGCTAAAAAATATAAATAAATAGAAGGATGTGTTATACGATGGCTTGAATTTGTAATAATTTGGGTGTTAATTGTGTTAGCGGCTCTTGATCTGGATTATTCTGGTTCACCTTTAGGAGGCGCTTTTTTATCAGCCGCCGGTACATCAGGCGAACGTGCTGCTGATATCGCGCGGCGACCTTTGTATTGCTGTTAAGAATTGTAAGATAAGCTTAACGTAAAACGAATGGGGCGGGGGAAGAAACCAACGCGCATCCCTCGCTTCAGCCTACAAGGGTTGCTATAATATGAGCGTTTGTGGGTTTCCCTCGAGGCTTCAGTAATTAACAAGTGCTATGGTGAGATCAATAAACAGCATTGTAAACAAGAAAAAAAAAAAAAATCAAGGGAGGTCAACAATTCCTATACTGCAGAAATATCTGCATTGAAATTTTATAAAGCATGCCTTGCGCTATATGTATAACAAATAATTAGTTCAATAAATTTTGTATCAAATACCACATGTTCAAAAACATATATTTTAAAATATTATTTACTCATGAGTAACGAATGGAGTATAACTGATGTAAACCTTAATGGTTATTTCTTTTTTAAACATTAGGGCAAGGTTGCAAGTATATACATGGTATTATAAATTCAAACATTTAGAAACAAGTGCTGATAATTAAAAACGTCCATTAGTTTTTAACATTCTAATGCTGAAACATAACAATCTCAGTTTTGTAAATCAACAAACTAGTCCTTGAGACGGTCGCATAATGGGTGTAGCCAGACACAAAGCAATGTTCGCGAGGATCCCCTGAGGTCCCAGAGGTCAGCAACGTGACTTTTGGCGGTCACCGAGAATTCGGTCAAACCACGAAGCAGGGTCATGTATGTACCCTGGGGCATTATATTTGCTTCAAACCACAGTCAATCAATCATACAGCCATCACCTGGCTCAGATGTTCATGAGGAGGATCCTGAGGTCTCTGTTATATCTTTGGCGGTCACTGAAAATTTGGCCAGACCACGAGGCAGGGTCATTGAAGTACCCTGAGGCGTTATATTGGCTTTAGACTAGTTATAACCACCATGCAGCCATTGTCACCTATACAGCTCAGATAACGAGGGACACAAACACGACCCTCAATTTCCAAATCAAATAATATTGATTTAAGATACACAAAACGAAGCAAAATCTTTTAAATTTCTCTTAACCAAGCAAATATTATTGTAAGATAATATTACAGCTTGTCAAATAAAAAGTGCCGTATAGTAACAAAAAGTGGACCTAGATAATTATGTGATAATTCGTTAATTGGGTACAATATAAGATTATATTTGTAATATAAATTAATTAAAAATTAATCTTTTAATAACTTTGCGTTCTTTAAAAAATAAGAATTAAAAACTTAATCACTGCATAAAATTCGATGGGTTGACAACAAAAATGAAGAAAACCATGCAGTCTTGCGCTGATAACCGATAAGAGCTCATGATCTCATGGTTTTATCAGCTTGTTTTTAACCTGGTAAAGCTCTCCTGTCACCTGCTCTAGTATGGCGAGATAAAGATATATCAGACTCATCAGCCATCTAACTTGATAATAGAGGGCTCTGTCAAATGTGATTTGGCGATTGGGAGCACCAGCAATTAAAATTATTTATAATTAATCACACAATTAAATGGAATTAAACAAGATATAATATAGAGCTGACAAGTTATCAGTTATCTTATACTCGATTATATTATTAAGAATTTAAATTAATAAAATAAATGAACTTACAATCTTTTCTGTAAGTGCAAGGTTTTATAAAAAAATAAAAGAGATAAACAAATTTCCACAGGTAAAACTTGCAAATTTAATTCATAAGAACAACATTCCTTTAGCCACGATGCTGTGCAGTGTGTCACGTAGATTCAATCCTTGAATCATGCAAATGATTTCAAGTCCCATCTTTGTAACACAGAAACGTTTTTAATTATCGTTCTAATGAATCTTTCAGGCCTCTAAAAGATCAATTACAGTTTAAAATAGGCAGTGCCAGAACTGGACTGTGAGACCAATAGGTCAAATCATCATTGCTAAACTTTGCAAAGATCAACTCAAGTGTCACTTGGCTGTTAATTTCGGGCAGAGGTTTCCTCGATCGGTTAACCCAGTCCTTACGGTAGTCTCTCTGTCTATATATATATATATATATAGTAAAAATAATGTTCTCCGTACTTATAAGACACGAGCTGCCAAGTTTCCAATGGAAAGTATGGTCTAATATATGACGCCACTATGGGTCATCGACTTGAACAATATCGTACAGTCAATATACAACAAACATGGCACACTAACTGTTCCCAACCTTTCCATTACTACGTATCTTGATTCTAGCTTATTGAACTTAGTTGATCTTTTTAAAAGATCATAAAAAAATATAACAAGTAACATGCGCAAAGGCAATAAAACAATTAAGATCTTCATGAATAAATAATCTCTATTTAAGTATAGTGTATTAAAAGTATTACTTTACATATGACTGTATCAGACCTAAGGTTGTAGCATATTATATGTAGTACATTTTTTATATAAGAATAACATGTATGAGACTCTCTATGTTTAGATAGAACATATACACGTATTATTTTAAGATTTTTTTTTTAAAGTCAATATTTCAAGATTATTGATGACTGCATGTGTTCTATATTTGTAAAATAAAATAAATAAATAAATAAACAAACAAACTAAAACAAACAAACAAAAACACAAAATCATTTCATCGCATTGATCCGAAATGTTAGAAAATTGCTTTTCAAAGGATGATAAAAAAATAGACTTCTATTTTATAGGGGGCGTGGCAAAATAGAAAATAGTTATATAATACTAGTCACGTGATCTAATCAGCTGATTACCGCTTATTATCCCTTCCTCTTTAAACAATAAAAGAGGGAACCCTCACTCCTTTTCGAATTTAAAACGTTCGTTGCGTGATAACGTGTGTCAAGAGAGGCACAGAAACGAGACACGATATTGAAACTGACCGTGAGAAGATGCATGCTTCGGACTTACGACCAAATGCAGGTTCTCTTGACATTAGCAGCCGCTGTCCCCTGCACGGAGAGCGACTGCGGTCGTCTCGCGACCCCTGGGTACAGCAGAGGTCCAGGGCCGGGGCCAACTGGTGATGCAGGGGCTGAGGAATACGTGTATCGGAGCACGGGGGATGGCACCCCTGGCCCACCCGGCTGCGGAGCCGTTTCAGGAAAGGCGTGACCACCCGGACGAGGGGTTACGGAGGGCGCACGAGGGTGCTGCGTCGAGGATGGAGGCTGAGGACTGTTGGGACGACCGCGAAACATGACGGCTGCAGCGGCAAGCTCAGCACATGTCACTGGGCAGTGCTGCAGAACCAAACCAACCACGGTACACGCACGCACGGCACGGCGTAGAGAAAGAGACGACCTCGGGAGGCTGCAGAGACTGCTACGACGTCGAGAAGCTTTGGCGTAAGTGGAGGGGCAAATCATCATCATTTATTATTTCTCCTCTCTCTCAATTGCCATGTATAGAAAGTCAGCAAGCATATATAATATGATGTCATATTAATCCAACGTCGTATAACTTCTACTATATGTGAAGGCTTATAAACCAGTGCAATAATATTAATGTTGATAATATAATAAATTCTTTGTCTCTCTGTCTCTAAGCTGTGGGTCACGTACGGTAACTACATTACCTACATGGACTTGATTACATTTATGACATTACAAGTCTGCTGCTTGATAAACCAATGCTGTATGTTGCTGCTGGGGGGTTTAAAGTGTCCTTTCATTGATTCATTGAAGTGAGCGGATGGCGTGGGAGATATGAATGAAAACTCGCTGCAGTGGGTTGTTTCTTCGTCATTAGCTGGAAGTCCCACTCTGCAGCTTTGTATTCATGCCACAATCCTTTTCATATTTGCTCCCTCAGGATAGACGGGGTCGATTCAAATATAGAATACAATTTTGTTTTAAGGTCATTATTACTGTTACCTTGAATTGCATAAGTTTGAACATAAGCTATTTAAAGCTTATTATAGTAACAAACTTATGGTGATAGTACTTAAAAAGATTGTGTAGATTAGAAATACAAAGAAGGGGAAAGAGAGAAGTAGGTTGATATGACGAGTAAATAATAATAATGATAAAAAAAAAACTTGAATCTGAGTCTAAATTAAGGCCATATTGGCGGAGCATCTTTGATTGGCAATGTTGATGGTTCTGTCCTTGTCGTCTCCTTGCGAAGGCGCGCGGAAACTCCCGCTGGTGCAGCTGCGTGGTCAGCCCACGACCCTGAGGGCTGGGTTAAATGATGGTGAACATGTGGAGAACGAGGAGCCGACGTCAGCATCCACATCAGGAGCATTACCAAATCTGGCCTGTAATTACAACACCTTGTTATCTTTATCATGTATGATAACAAGGTGTTACTGGCGATAACTTGCTATTAAATCAAGTCAAGTATAATTAACATAATATCAAATCAAACGATACTTCAATGCCGTATTGCAATATGTATACACATATTTTTTTGTTAAGTAAATTGTAAATTTACTATATATTATATAGTAGAGAATAGTTCATTGATATTTTGTTATACGGCAGCATTTTTCTTGTATTACGATAAGGTACGACGCCATCTCACTTGAATTACATGAACTGTCATGGTACTCGCGCCACCGCGTGCCATCTGGTGCTTACAACGTGAACTATACGGGGTGTATGCAAATATTGGAGCCGAGAGGTCTAGCGGGACCTGCGGGACGTTGCGAGGTTGTGTAGTAAAAAGGGGGCGGAGCCGACACGCTCAACACATAGCGATGTAAAAGTTAGCATAAAAACAATAAGCAGATTTTTTAGCAACGACAAAAATAAGACGCATAAAACTGAGCATAAACCTTTCAGTTTTTATAGTTTGAAAAACATGTTTTGACTTTTTAATTAGACATTTTAATTTTTTTTTTATCAGTTTATCTGTGCCACCACCAGTTGAGCGTAGGTGTGCTCATTATTGCCTAAATTTCAGGATAAATGAAAAAATGGCGTCCATATTTTCGATAATATCCTGAAATTTAGGCAAATATGTAAACACCCACGCCCAACTGGTGGCGTACATTTAAGGGAGTTATCTGAAACCTGAACTACACAATTTTACTTTGATAGTCTTTGCACCAGTGCATTAATTATGACGTCATTTAAATTCAATAAGTAAAACTATAAAATTAGATACTACTCTTATATATATGACAGTATAATATTATGTAAATTAGTGCGAGATTCTTGTTATAACATCGTACACAGATTTGAGATTAACGTGGTGGTAGCAGCTGCTACAGCGAGTTATGCGGCGCACAATCGAGAGATGCGAATCTGGCGAGTCACCCGAGACACAAGTGTGCATGACGTAACAAAAAGCGCACGACTCAAGGAGCAACAAACCATATAAACCACCACCCGGTTCGCGGCTTGATTACGGTGATGTCATTTTTGTAGTATTAATAGCAAGTATCTAGCAAGCATACAGGTGATTTTAGTGAAATGATGGAGCTGCTACAAGAACTGTTCACTTAACGTTATAATATTATCATTTGACATATACGCTCATGGTAATATATATATATATATATATATATATATATATATATATATATATATATATATATATATATATATATATATATATATATATATAATATATACTGTACTAGTTAGTAGTTTATCTAATAATTTAGTTATTATATACGTTATTATGAAAGATGATTAGTTCAACGTTTTATAAGAAGAAATTTATATCGTTTGATTGTTAATCTGGTTAATTTATGTTCTTTCTGACACGCTACCATGACAAATTATTTCTTTCATTATATCAACAATATACATTAAGGTAGAGATAACGTCAGTTAGCTGTTTTTTTTAGCTCCATTTGATTAACATGTAAACCTTAGCAAATTCACAAAATTTCTGAAATTTTTTTGAGAGACAGATATTAGTGCCTAAAAGCCATAGAAAAAATTTCAAAACAATTTAACGAGCCGATTTTTTTAAATTAAATTTTTAGTTTGTCTCTCCAAGAGAAAGCCCTATGCTGAAAATTAAATAAATTAATTTAAAAAAATCGGCTCGTTAAATTGTTTTGAAATTTTTTCTATGGCTTTTAGGCATTACTATCTGCCTCTCAAAAAAATTTCAGAAT
Source organism: Siphlonurus alternatus (assembly GCA_949825025.1). Lineage (NCBI taxonomy): Eukaryota > Metazoa > Arthropoda > Insecta > Ephemeroptera > Siphlonuridae > Siphlonurus > Siphlonurus alternatus. Next base: position 21,323,854 of record OX463779.1, read on the forward strand.
TTTTGTAAATTTGCTAAGGTTTACATGTTAATCAAAAGGAGCTAAAAAAAACAGCTGACCGACATTATCTCTACCTTAATATACATTGATCGAGTACATTCTTTTTTTGTTTACACTGACGATAGATATGTGTTTGCAAACAAAGTGTATACAGACAATGTAATTTTTTGCACCTACTTGTGTAAACAAGTCAAAATATACGCAGTTATCCAGTGACACCAAAATCAATATTATGATAAGCCTTCCTCGTTACTACGCACTAAATTTTCGTGTGTGCTTCTAAGTAACACATTTTACATACATCAATATGGCGTTAATTAAAATCACAAGGAATACTAAGTGCTTGAGTTTTAGTCAACATGGAAGTGAATGGAAGTCCATGTCAACGAGCTTATACATGCACAAATATATGTATACCTTCAGAGTACCACCGGTCTGCGAAATCCGGTCTATAACCGAGACAAGCCAAGTTTTTTTTCTTTTATATATCTGACTTTGCATTTCATGTGTCGTCGAGCGTATAAATAAGATTTTATTTTATTTTTACGTACTTGACTCGGAAACCTGAATACGAGTGCTATGTTTTATTTTATCTATTATAAGTATGGAGAATTTTTAAAGTATTAGAGTATAAGTATGTAAATGGTTTAGTACAAAAAATGACAATTGTTTTTACACTTATGCCGTAAGCAAGGAAGGAACGTGCATGCGAAAATCATTATCTACTCTGTATGAAGTGTTTACTTGTAATTATTGTTGCATGCATGTCGTAACAAACTGCGATTAGCGAGCACTAGGAAAATTACCGCGCGTACATGCTATCTATATACTCGTATAAACGAGTCGGATACATATATATAAAGCATGTATATAAAGATAGAAATACCGCGACGTGTAACGTGTAAGTGCTTATTACTCTGCTGTTACGGCGGCCTTGCTTTAACTTTCTTCTCGAGAGACGAAATTGCCCCTTTCGAGGTTTTCACACATATACAATCGTAAAGAACGTTTTATTTTTTCCTTCTCTTTTTGTGGCTACATTTGTTTCATTGCCTTTTTGTTGTTGTAATACTTGATATAAAAACTTGTCAAAACCTCAACTTGGGAACTACAAAATGACAAAAAAACTCATAACAAAAAAATAATATTGAATATCGACTAATATATATATATTTGACATTTCTCAAATTTATCAATTCCTTTCGGCGTTCATCATATATATATATATATATATATATATACATATATATATATATATATATATATATATATATATATATATATATATATATATATATATTAGGAATAATGTTGGTTTCTCTATTATAATTAACATTACGTAATGGGGTACTAGCGGAAGCTGTGACAAGTGTAAGATCAAGGTTATATACTGGTGCTCATGTGATGTCGTGTGGATATCCCCGAGTGCAGCGACAAGGCGAGAGTTGTGGGGCTTCTCTCTCTCGCCTTCTGCCTGGCAACAGCGAGCCCGTCTCGCGCGACATGTGATGGGCCGTCCGCCAATCCCAACCAGACCATCTTGCCTGAGACCCGTCCGTCTGACAGCCAGCCTACCTCACACGGTGTATATACGTACATTTAGACATTAATGCACCCGCATAAATATAAAGGCTACGTAATGCCAAGAAAAATATATGGTTTTCTTTAAAATAAATATACTGTAAGAAAGTTTGGTTATATTAATAACTCAATCAATAATGTTTCTCCCCAATTTAACATATATTGTTTCGACCCTCTCTATAAATATTCTATAGTCCTTCACCGAAATAGATAAGACAAGCAATATATTATGAACTTGAGCTCTGATTTTTTGATTTATTAATCAGTGTTATTGATGTTGCATGGAACTTCCTACGCATTTGTCGTTATATACTCTCATTACCATGTAAATTAAATTACAGAGCTCTGCTATCGAGTGAGAGAAGAGAATTGACATTTAATTGGTTGACACTGCGGGGGTGGCAATGTTAACGAGGCTCCCTGTTGTTGACAACACGTAACAAACTCAAGTACTTGTGACAGCTTGAGATCAAACTTTTTATATAAAAATAATTAGTAAATGATCAATATCTTCTGTTATACACGACGCCCCGCTATAGACCTTGTATATGTAACATTGAAGTGTGGTGGTGATCACTGTACCTTGCATCCCTCAGGGCCGAAACAAATCACATGTACAGACTTCATGTACCATAATATAGCTTCTTTATTCTTCCGGTATTCACGAAGTAACCATGAGATTAAGGAAGGTTTAACTTTTAAAAAAATTCACAACAAATCACACTGTAACATAATTTTTTATACATTTTTGGACTACAATGGCTAAATTTTTGATGAGGCTGGACCACTTTCACTTTATTATTATAAAGCTTAGACCGTCCTACGGCATCAGAACTTCACACTTTCTCTACGATCAATCGTCGCTCAATTGCTGCTCAAAGACAAATCGACGCTGCGGATGCCTACCTGCGTGGGTTTTAAAAGCTTTCTAATTCCCATCTATCATAAAGACAACGACGGCGGTGATGCTTTTGTGTTATTGTTATATAGAGAAGTAAACAAAACAGAGTGGTCGATTACTGTCGGCTAGCTATATGAATGAAATAGAATCTGAATTGAATGTAGTAAAGATCGCTCGCTTACCCGACTACAAGATTTAGTTTAATACATGATGGTATTATGTAATGATAACAGTTGTCTGTTTTCTTAGCATTTCCCACGGAAAAGGTGCATGGGAGATAAATACACCTGCTATAAGTTATGTTACTAGATAAGACAAGATTTTTTTCATACAGAGCACCGGTTGTTTACGTGCCACAACATGGCCACTATCAAAATTATTTAATAATAAAGCTTTCTATTTCTAAATACACTAGATTGTTCCGAGTTCTGACGTCAAAGTATATTTATGAATTGTCATATGATTTAATACCATTATTATAGTATTTTGTTGCATAAAAAAATTGAGTAAATATTATCTGGGGCATAAAATTTATCTCTTTACGGTTGAGTACCCGTTCCATTACACGCTAAATTTAATAATTGATTCGTGGCCTCGCGCAAGAAGCGCGGTTAAAAGTGTTAGGAAATTTTGCCCTTCGCCATTTCAGTCATTTTTGAGCCACCCGGCGAGCTGCCAGCAGCTTCTAATTGCTTTTGTTTACATCAAGGAGAATTGAGAGAACAATTATTATTATTATATTTTAGTGAAGGTGACGTCATTATATACTATCCTATTCACTTCTTCTTCTTGGTTATATTAAAGTATTGAAAGGTATTTATATAAAGGGGGGATATGTAGGTCTGCGGCGCGCGCATTACATCACACGCAACGGCAGTGTGTGACCCTGTTTCCGCCATTGCCGCACCAGCTGGCTGCTACAAAGAACATAACATCGACGACGGTACAGGCCAAATCAAAAGTATATACAGCGACAAAGACTGCGAGGCCATGAGCAACGAGGAGTCGCGGTGGCTATACATAGATTGGAATTGCCCCTTCAATCACCAGAGCATTGAGCCAACGACCCTCACTCGAAAGTGAAAAGATGGTGAACCAGTGATGAACAAGACCAATGTCACGCTTAAATACTTAGCAACTGAAATTGGTTTAAAATTCAATAATTATGTTGTGTGTAATAAACTGTTATAACAACATCAATATTTTGAAGCGGGGAATAAATCAATACTGCTGTTATAAAAACTTTCATGACGAGTGTTTACAAATATCAATAATTATATTGTTATATTAAATTGTTATCATATTTGTACAATGACGTGTCATGCAGCAATGAAATGTACAGTACGTATATACACAATGCAACAATTGCTGTAATTGCATCAGCTGATTGTTGTACTCCAGTATATAATAGCCGCGGGGAAAAAAATGGAGAAAAATGAAAGAAGTGAAGGTGGCACGAAGCGTACCTGACCATTCTTGAGAAGTTACGATGCAGGTTGGCTCGGAGCTCCTTGCGGCTATAGCCCCAGGCTGGGGGTGGGACTCGCGAGGCAGAGGGGGGCGAGCCGGGGCCTCCCTCGCTCGGCATGGCCCCGGGCTACGTAGGAAACTGCTGATGGACTGGTGCAGTGGCGAACAACGCGGTGTGCGTGCGTCGAGCCTCGACACCCGCTACTGACTACTCACTCAGTCGCCGCTGAGCCCGCACCGCGCGCGATCACGCCAACGAGCGAGCAGCCAAGGTGCCGCGGCTGGCGAGCGGGCCAACTAGCTTCTTGCTTCGCCGCGAGCAGCAGCAGGGCGGGGGCCAAAGCAGCAGGCGTGCCACGCAAACCTGCTGCTTGAGAATATAAACCGATGGACAAGCATGACGGAAGCCAAGAAACTAAAGCCTTTAATTTAAATCCAACTTAAATGTTTATGTCAATCGATAAAGAAAGTTAAAATTCATACATGGAAATGTATCTGTAAATATCACACTGAAACACTTTAAACCACCTATCAATAAATATTTCATGACAAATTAGCATTCATAATGGTAATCAAAACACTACTTAACTAATTTGAATATTCCTCTCGTATGACATCCACAAAAATAATTATTCATGACAGTACAAAATGACTTTGCATTTAAATGCATGTTGCAGCAGTAGAGAGGGTATGAATAATAAAGTCATGACTAAGTGTAACCTTGCTGAATAAAGAAGTTAGTTAGCAAAGAGTAATGTTCCCCTGGGTCGTACATCAGCTGGTATAGAGTTTGTGTGCACACAGCGAGCTTACAATGTATACCGTAGTGGTTGCGCGAGATAGAAATAGAGGAGCGAGGAGATTGCACTGCCAACACTGAGCTGGCACCACTCTACTAACCAGCTAGAAAATCCCCACACAAGCAAGCAGCTGATGATGACTACACCGAGAGAAAAAGATGAGGATTTATTGGCGACTTTATTGTCCTTTAACTTTCCAAGACCCTGCAGAAACATTTATATTTTCACGGAAAGAAACAAATTAAGCAAATTATTTTGTTTTTTCTCTCAGATAAATGTATTTGCTCCAATGCTCCTTGCATTTAGTTAAACTCGAAGCTTGGTTATATGTGTATAAATAAATTCAACCATCATATTTATACACTATTACGTACTGTACACTCGATGGTCCTTCAAAGCTAGACTAATAAATATCAAGGATTCACAAGTAAATTTTTATCACATCGAAAACCTTCAAATTATATCAAAGCATTCAATGTTATTTACGCCTCTGGAACTTTCTACTACACACTGACTGTAACCTATTTGATGATTTGCCAAAAAATATAAAATTTAAAGGTCAACATACATTATAGTTAATAAAAAAATATGTATTTATCCGTATTACTATTACTAAATATATCAATAAATTCAAGATAGAACTATAATTTTAGTGATATATTAAAAACAAAATATTGAATGAAGTTTACCTACCTATTCTACACACAAGAGTAAGACTTTCCTGGACGGAAGGCGTGTAAATTGCGCATACCGTTACGTCGCTGTATAACCTACATTGGGTTGGTGGTGCTCACAGAACAGTTGAAAGAAAATCCTCCATCTTATATACATGGGTTAAACAAACTAATCAAGTACACTTCAAAGTATCAAGAGTTCTGCACATTTGCCACAGACTTCGCACATCATGTGACCTTTTTTTTTATATATCGTTGCACCATGCACATGCATGCGAGGTTTGCGCTTCGTTTGTGCAACATTGTAACAACACTATAACAACCATGCAGCAGCATGACTGTTGCACTAAGTACATGCACTTTCTACGTGCACAACTACTGCATGTTATACTTTACTACTAGTAGTACGTAATTGAAACCAATAGAATTATAATTATTATTGTGTGAAAGTCAAACGATTAAAATGTTTTTTCTTACACTAGTAGAGTAAAAAATAATGTTAAATAATGTCCGACATATTTTATGTTATAAGAAATTGTCAAATCAGAGCAATGTATTTATATGTTTATTTTAAATAATTTACACATTTCCTCAGAAAATTATAACGAAGTATATCAAATGGGGTCATCAAAACAAATAAATAAATGGTATATATATATATATGTAAACATTGTAAGGAAAGTTACTGGAAATTATTAAAAAAAATATAAGAAGTACCGGAACGATCAATACTATTTTTTACCAGGCAGCTATAAAGGAAGCGCAATAAGAGATATTCCTTTCTGTGACTTTAAGCAATTTATCTATATGCTCTAGTCAACAAACAGCTATCAATATTTTCAAAGTGAAGAAATGTTTCTCTTCGATGTGAAACGATTCTTTTTAATGCATTTGGGGGGGGGGGGGGGATCAGCTATCTATATACACTGAGAAATTGGTTGTTATTGACGACTTCCAACAGTAAGTTTTTACTTTATTATATTGAAAATGTATTTGAACTTTATTTTAATAAAATAATTATGAAATCTTCGTATCTCTTCATGTTTAAGCGTGTCCGTTAGCAATTAATTGACACATCATTCTCATGTTATAGAGCTTCAGTATTGGTCAGAAGCTATAACGTAATGTATATATTATAAAGGAAAATTGAATAATATGTGGCACGATATTGCAAGGTTTTGTTGAAAGTGCCATTTGTCACCGGTGATTGGCAATACTTCTCCTCGGTTGAGTGCTCTGATAGGACGATTGTCGAGTGACCGCGGGACGGTGGCTAGGTCAGTAAGACTCGGTGCGCAGTGGGCGGCGAACACGTGCATCAGGGTCGCGGGGTGCCTGACCGACCACGATCGATCATCACGCGACGGACAACAAGGCCACCAAGTGGACAAGGTTGCTGATACGACGACAAATGACAAACGAAATTTTTACCATATCAAATCCTTGAAGAAGAATAAGTCTGACGAGTTTCCTTTAATAATTATGGTCATTTCATCGACCTTTCTCAATCTGTATGACAGTCACATAGCAGGTAAATATTATGATTGGAAATTACTCGTATATAGAAATCAATTACTAGTTTTCTGTTATATTAAAACAATTTTATATACCGTACGCATAAATACTTCATGAGAAGAATACAGATTCTCTATATAATAACCGTTATTACGTTTTCATAATGTATAAGTTTATAAATATTGATAAGCAAGTTCATGGTTACTTTCGCAAAATAGAATAAGAAAATTCTATTATAGTGTCCATAAATATAATAGAATATTAAATTTTGTTTATCCTGCTGTTATTGATTTCATTGTAAACGTTAAATATTTGTGAAGCGACTTAATTTATCACGCTTTAATGTTTACCATATTAATATATACCAATTTATAATTAGCTAATATAATTGCTGTAATCCATTAAATATAAAAAAATAGCAACTTTATAATGTTATATACATATAATGTATCATATTGATAAACTTAATGCATTAAGTTTCTATAATTTACTATTAATAACAATTTCTTCATAGGGTTCTGGTTTATGTAATTTTTGAAGTATTTCCGTCTTATTAAATATACATAAAATATAATATAGCATGCAAGAAGTTTCTAAATTTATCACCTACCATGTTTCCAATGGAATTTATACATGTATTATATAAATTCTGAACCCTCAAGGTTTAACCACGATATAATTGGAATCTATTACGCAACTAACTTATGGTGACACACGGGGTGCCAAGAGTTTCCACAGTCAACGCGTGTATCATCGGGTGCAAACACTGCAACTAGAGCCCTTGGAATTAACGCCTTGAGTGAAATTGCCTGCCTTTCCCAACGTACCGAGAAATGTAATTACCATCAAAATGACCCATCAACTGCTGCAGAGCCCCTAAATGTCACTAGAACTAGCGTGAAGGTAACCGTAACGATATATCATCACATCAAGTTTCACGCTCAGTCACAGGACAAAAGCTTACACGCCTTCTGAACACACCAGTCAGCATCACGTGATGCCATGTCACGTGACAATATGGCCACCAGTAGCTAGAAGCCTCTCTGCCTAGTAACTCCCAGTAAAATTTTAAAATAGTACTTAGCATGGAGAATATTAATAATATCGTTTTTAAGTGTTAACGTAAACACGGAAATTTTATAGTATTATATAATTGAATTATAAACCATGAAGTTAATTAATGTTAATGTAATATAAAAATTTACATGGTTACCTTCTCCTTCCTTCTATTATGAAAAGTAAAAACAATACAATTGATCTGCTCATATACAAAATTATTTTAAAATTTCATATACTATGAGCAACTTAAATATACAGGTGAGACAAAATCCATGCCATGAGTAATACAAAAAAAAGTAGTGATTATTCTTATTTAAAGCACACTGTGATGCAGGCTGATATACAAAGTATGCATCCTGATCTTGTTGATACGGCTGGCAGGCAGGTCGAGTTTCGCGCGTCACACGGGGTGGGGCCGCGCTGGCTGCTAGCTAAAGAGCTGCTAAGTGGGAGGCTGGGAGGGAGGAAAGCAGGTGGGGCGGCCGCGAGAGCAAGACGCACAAAAACCGGTCCATGAGCGAGCCAAACATCTCCAGTGGGACGTACAGATTAACACAGGCTTCGTATTATAATATACTGAACACTCAGAACAGTATGGTTCACCATAACATGCCCATACAAAGTTGGGAAATACCTGTGTATATTTTATTCCATAATTTATTGAGTTTAAATTTCGTAAAAATGCATCCATGGTATGGTAAATTCAAAATAATAATAATATTTATTCATTAAATTCAAAATAATATTATGCTGTTAATTTTTTTTTATTTTATCCAACACAGAAATTTCTATTTCTTGGATAAAAATATCTATACAGACAGTGCATGCATGCGATAAAAAAAGAGAACTTAATTTATTTTCCATTATATAATAGCTCAGTGTACTGTATATTACTGTATATTATTGCATTTTTAGTGCATCGTTTTTATTACATTGTAAATACACTATATATTCATTGTGTATTTGTATGAAGATTTAAATTACATGGCATGTATCACACAATATAGACTGCAGAAGTGCATGCAATATGAATTTTTAAGACAAATTTAAAGAAGCATGGAAAAGGCTTTAAAAGCACATTTTTAGTGATGTATATATTTTAAAAGGTAAATCTTTAAATAATACTCTTGTATTGGCATGCTAGCTTGTTGTTACGTAATACCAACATTACTGTCCAAGTTGGCCTCACACCCACGAACCAGCCCAACACCATTGCTTAATTTTATGAGACGGACCGCGAGAAAGGCTTGTATGTCAAATGTTAATATGCCGTCTCTTTTGACATCCTTCCAACAATACAAAACAAGTCAAGCGGTTAATTAGTCACATTATAATGATTGGTATTTAAAAGGAAGTCTATGTAATTAACAAAATTATTTGCAGTATCATAACTTGCCATAACCTTCGTTACTATTTTATTAGTAAGCAAGGAAGTGAGTGAAGGATAAACAACAAATTAAAGTAAATTCTTTGAAATAATGACAAGTTTTGTGACGTATGTCTGGGGAAGTCGCGACCTTGGGGGATATTTTTTAATTGTCACTCCGGGACCTCGAGTAGACTGCATGGCACACAGTCTGGTAATACAGACGCCTCTTTGTTTCTCTTGACAAAATCGCACCCAGTGTTAATTGAAACTGTCAAATTAGTTATTTTGATATTTTTTTTTGATGCTGGAGTGGCATTTAGGTGAACGTTGATTTATAACTTAAGATTTAATAAAGCATTTGCAATAAATATTCCAACTCTATATAAAATGATGGCATCTATTTGAGTGCTGATAAATGCTTTTGAAAAAATATTGATAGCTCTTGTAAAATATAACTTCGACACCAAGGCTGCGTCATACACTAGGCTAGTTTTATTGCAATGGTTTTATAACATGAGCGTATTTTATATATATTATGACTAATTGTTCCATCCAAACTGCCATCTTCTATTTTTTATAAGGATTATTATTAATCAATAAAAAATAAATATAAAACGAATTTAACCTTCTTGAAGTTTTAAGATGGGGGCACTTTGAAACTATTGTAAATACTCATATATCATGTATATTTTTTAGAATCTCATCACTTTAATTACATTTAAATATACAAATGATACTGCATAAATAAGCACGTGTGCCAAGAACATGATACTATTGTTATAGTCTACAATTTACGCCCTAGATATTATAATATTTAGGTCAACATCAACAACTGCAAATAAAATAGAAAAAGTTTAAATCGATATCAAAGTTATATACGTAAAGTTAGCAGCAAGTCAAAGAGAATTTAAATCTGATTCTAAATATCTTTTACTAGATCTTGCTTGACTTCAAAGAGATTTGCAATCTCTTCCCTATAAACGGGTGTCTGACATCAAACAAGAGTGTAAAAGAGAGTCTACGTAAACACAGTTGACTGAAAAGAAAGGTGCAAGCAAAGATAAGTCTTTGTTTACATCATGTAATTGTTATCGTGATTCTTGAGCTACCCTTGTGTAATTTCCCACGCACGATGAAAACAGGGCGGCTACCCCCTAGCACGCCATATGCCGTTCGCTGGGGGTCTCGCGGTGCTCACTCTAACCCGGGTCATTGACCCCCATTACAGCAAGAGACGCTGCTTGCTTATAGGCCTTCTGCATGCTGTGCTGCTACGAGCTTGTCAGACCAGCTATATAGCTAGCCTCTCTGTTTGATCACCAACTCAAGAAATAAACACTATATAAAAGCTATTGGCATTTATGCTATTTTTAATCTTTTAAAGGGCATTCAAGGGCAAAAGATTACATAATTTAAATATTAGAGGTAATTATAAATTTATTACGTAACAATGTAATTTTGGTTTATAATAAAAAATTATGTATACCATGCAGTGATGTCATATAGCGCTATGTAACAGAGAAGTAAAATGGAAGACTGATGAAGTCTATTCGGAACAAATCATTTTCAAAAATTTCTGCCATTTTTTTATTACGATAAAAATTTCCACTGTCAATTTAAAGCAATGAGATAACAAAATCAGATTGTTACTATGCGTAATGTATCTCATTGGCCATGTCATCGACTCCATAGTTCGCAGGTCCATCTCATTATATGGCTCCATGGGGCGTGAAGACCCACAGATCTCTGACAAGCGCCACCGAGTCTGCAGTCCTGGTGACGTCACACAGGGGGACGCACCAAGTGTGAATACATCAGGAGAGAGGAAACAAGCGAGTTATAATTAGAGCTGCCATCATCGAGAGGGGAGGGACGCTGTAGTAGTATATACACACTGTGGACTTGCAGTCACTTGAAGTCACTAGCATATACTGTTTATCTCAATACGTAGTTACATGGAAACATAGGGGTCATATAAATAATATATTATTTAAATATTGTCATAAAATAACATTGATCAATTTTGCCGATGAATATTTTTTTTTCGTACATTTCTATAAACTCGTATATTAGCTAACAATAAAATAAGGTTTGTGTTGTCGTGTGAAACTGTAAGATATTACTCTTATTTATAGCAAATTGCAGCCTTTTAAAAATAATATTAATTTAATAATAAAAAGGCTTTGTCATAAACATTCATATAACACACAAAATGAAGTCTTGTATATGAAATGAATCAGAATAAGCAACGATTTAGAAGCCAATGGAGATAAATAATAGTTTGTAAGCATAGAACGTTCACTTGTCGATATAAACACAACGTTGGCAAACGCAGAAGCAATAAAAGCTCTGCAAATTCCATTACTTACAATTCATATATTATACGAGTAGTAAAACAATGAGAAACAGTTTAATTTTTTTTATCTATTTCATGCCAAATAAGTAAAAAAAAAATAAAATTACACCCGTGTCCTTGTATTTTATTATGTGTATATAATATACAAGACCTACTTTGATAAACACTATAATTTTTAGTTGTTTTCCCAAACTAACGAGTTTATAATTATAAGAGAATGTACTTTATTTTATGCAAACTTTACAATTATTTTACGTATACTAGAAGGACTAGATTATTGATTAAAACTAAAGACATGAAAAATTTGTGATCAAAGGATCCGACTTACAAGATTCTACGAATTATTTCCCGTCTCATTATGGGCTTTATTACACACTTTTTATTAATGTCGGAATTACATGACTTCGCATGCAAGAAAATGTCCGCGCTGCACTGCAAGGTGCATTTTGATCGAGCTATGTTTACCCCAGGCACGATTATCAGAGCGCGACACACCAGCAGATATTATTATTTATTTAAAGCCTTTCCCTCACAGTCCCTCGCAATATTTCTGCGCTGAGCCGAGCTCCGCCCATACCTAAATAATATAGTCTGCCCTGCTCTATATCATCGTCTTATCCACTTTTTTATACGAGCCACTTGTTTGACAAAATCGATAGAAAATAATCTACAAAGACTTTTTATAAATATTATATAATATAACTAAAAATTCTAAAAAACCATTCATATATAATAATGTTTTTATAAAACATTTTTTTTTAAGATAACAATATTTATAAAAAAATCAATATTTATAAAACAAAATGTTACTAACAAATGTAACATTTTATATCAAATGCTTTGATCAAAGATATAATCAAACACATTTTTTTAATATATTGAAAGTACTTTCAAGGACTAATACGCAGACAAAACATATGGTGACGTATACAACATATGACGTGTCAACAACAAAAAAACAACAAATTAATCTAATAAAAATATTATAATATATTATCATTTTTAAAATATTTCTGGAAAAAACAAACATAAATCAATCAAAATCAAACTAGCTAGTTTTTTTTTATATATATAATATAATTATATTCCCCTTATGTTAGCCGAGGCATGACCGGAATGGACGATCCCATTATAGTATTCGTAGGTATGGTTTGCAATAAGAAAACTTACCCGATAAAATCCCTGATGAAACAGTAAACAGTGAATAAAGTATCGTCTCCAAAATCTGGTCTCAAAGTTGGTAGAGGTGAAGATGCGTGATGCGGAGACGACGAGGGCGGAGTGGACACGGCTACTGGGGGAGAGCGTGCCGCGGTGCCCATCTTGATGGTGTTGATGATGCACTCTCAGGTAAGAGGAGGTCTCAGTCCATGCGTCACGTTATATACCTCACTATACTTTACAGACTAGTGAGGAGCACCAAAGCCGCCGTCTCCGACCTAACTAAACCAACGTTCTCTCTATAGCTCGATCGATCCGACACTAACTGAACCAACTAGTAGCAGCCAGACGAAAGACCTCCACGCAAACTCGAAACGTGGATTAGTATTAGAGTAATATAAAATAGTAGAAGTAGTATAACTTGTTCTCACTTAATAATATACACAGTTCAAATAACAATGGCGAAAACAATTAAATATAAATATTTTATACGTCAACAATTACAAATATTAAATATAATACTAATATTAACCACGGTAATAAAACATAAAAACACTCTGTCATAATAATAATTTCATTTAAAAATTAATTAAAAATTAAACAGCAAAGTTGTCATTGAGTGAATGAAACTTAAAAGAAGCAGAGTGTCAAGAGTATGCTCGCTGTTGTGGCTGCGCGCTGTTGTGGCTGCGAGAAGCAAACTAAAAGCTGAAGCTGCTTTCTGTCTTTCCCTCCATGCAGCGGGCTGCGTGAGCGACCGCCGCGCGCGCTCCCACCTCCATCTCGCTTGCTCGCGATTGCAGCGCCGCCGCCGCGGCTTCGTGATCGCTCGCTGCACACCAGAGTTACGTCACCTCGGAGCACGGGTAACCCTTGCCCAGATCTCACTAAAGTTACGTTACTTATATGGCGGCTTATATCCACTTTAAACTAGTACAGTAACCAAACTACCTAACAGAATTAAACAACTTCTGCGAAGAAATGCGAACCCCAGGTAGACGAAAATAACAATACCTAAAAATTTCAATACAAAAATCTCAAAATTTAGTACTCACGTTTTCAGATATTTCCTTATCAGAGGTTCATTGGATGCTATAAAATCGAGTTGCTACAAGGCCTTACCGTGATCACAGCAGCTACAGATTGGTGGAGACAGTAGAAAGGGGTGATCCAATAGCTTACCTAGAACACAAGACAAAAACAACGTTTAGAAATAGATTACAAAGGCGATCACGAGCTACTCAAGTTGATGGAGGTCATCTTATCTCTCCGCTTATTTTGGCAATAACATCGATCAGCAGATGAAAAACATTGTTATCAGATACAAAGAATAAATATTGACAGCGCATAGGCACGTGCAAAAAACACTTATGAGAGAAAACTCGAGATTTTTATAAAACAACAATAAAAAGATATACTTGAACTTTGAGCTCTTGGATGTATTATTGAGTGCATGCTCTGTATTTTGATGACTCCAGAAAGTTATGTGCATCCTGTATGAATATTCATGCTGTAATGCAATATTATTATTACGACTGCTTTATGGGACCGAGACACTGCGTACTTGAAGAAAAAAAAAGAGGAAATAAAACATTATAAAAAGCTTTAAAATAGAAAAGAGAAAAAAGCGAGGCTATAAAAATATCAGAAACGTTTGCTAATAAAACAAAATTAATCTGAAAGTAGTTGAAAACAAAAAATACATGAAATCAATTTTAGTGTAACCAATTCTTATTTGGTATAGAGAATCAATTTTATTTTTCAAGTACAGTACGCATCAGTCTACTGAACTTTGAGATAAAAGCTTTTTAAAGTACGTTATGTGCTCTATCTGTATACAGGGAGCGAGCGAATTATGGAATAGAAATGACTTGAAGTTGGAAGTAAATATTATGAAAATCCACTCAAGAGATTCTTAGAAAGTTCTCAACTCTTCTCTTCATTCACAATGTATGCAAATTGACACATCTGCAAATAAAATCATAGTGGAGAAACGTGCTGACATTTCGTCTTATTGCGTGCTAGGTTGGTGACATCTGATCCTCATTCTCTCACAAGAACTTACTATGGACAATAGACTTTTGCTCACCACGAACCTTTTCCAGCCTCTTCCAGGGACATCGCCATCAAAATTTATCACAACGCTCATTATTTTAATGTTTAAATAATATTAAATATCGTTCATTGTTATGTTTATAAAAATATCGACAAACTTAATACATTAGAGAATTCGTAACTTATAATATTATAAAAAAAAAAAATTGAGGAGCAGACAAAACAGTATTTCGTTTTTACGAGTATTGACCTAAAGTCCCCTAACTCCAGTAAATATATTTGAGACGTAGTATATAAAATCTACCTGGGACAATCGTAATTTACGTCTCTTCTTTATAACACGCTCGCGATCGATTCTCGTTAATAATGCAGCAGTTGATATTTAAAATGCACGCTGCTCGAGAGGATTCCTGTAAGCTCGAAAATACAAAACTTGACTTTGAACGTCATGTGAGGCAAAACTTGAGTGATCAAGTGTGCGAGACTTTTCAAGTGCACTTCCAGCCACATTTCTGCTCAATGAGCAATTCCTATTTTTACCCTTCCATCTTTGATCTTCATGTGAACTTTCCCCCTTTGCTATAAAATACTAAACAAGATGATACGCAGTGTAAGGAAACGCTCTTATAAAATTTGTTGAATTTGTTGTTTCAAAATAAAAACCGTGTCATTGAACTTCAATGTTATATGTGATAAGGTTTATCTTATGGGCAATATATTTTTTATTTATATATATTATTTTTTTATGGTTATTAGAGTTATTAGGTATTTCTATCAAATTATTCTGCGGTACTTGTAATGCGAATTAAAAAAAAAAATGAATGGATGAATGAGGACGAATTGATCTGGAAGAACCACTATAAAATAGTTGTAATTATTCACTTTCATTTTGTAAAAACGTTGCACATAAAAAATACTGACATAATGCACTACAAAAGTAAATTGACAAAATTCAAAGGTGCATTCAGGTGAAATGTACAATAAGAATCGGAATCCTCACAACACTTAGCTATTTAGTTGATTGTTTTTGTTAAAGAATATAACATATAGGGTGAAGCATGCAGGTTATTGTGTGGCTCCCAGCTCAAGAGATCAGAGCAAGTAGAGGCGGCGGGGGGTCTTTAAGAGACTGCGTGGCGATACCTGCTAGCCTTGAACTGGGCCTGACGAGACTGCAAACCTTCTATATAGCGGCACCAACCACACTCACATAACTTATATACTACTGACGTCAGTAATAAGATCGGTGGACCATACCGGCGGAGAAAACCATGTTTCCGCGACAACAACATTAACAAGGTGCGTCATGATACCATTTGCCTGTACCTTGTAAAACAAAGTGTCAGCTATATATGCTAAATTCTAGAATGCTCATAACTTATGCAGTATATTGAAATTATACACTTAAAACAAGTATATAATACAATAAAAATTGAAGTTCTCAATATCAGCATATATTCATCACTGTATTATATGATAAACTTGAATGCATATATCTCTACCTGCTGGCTGTATAAGGATATGACGTAAGACGACCCTTGAGTATCAGGGTGCAGCACTGTTACCTGTATGGTCACCAGTACTTTTATAATATTACAATATACATGTAGCTATGAGGGCGGGGGTGACGTCACAAGTGCAAACTCAAGCACGCCCGCCTCGACTTGAGCCTATGACGTCAGTGAGATTACCTCACCATAATATCATCATAATAAAATTTAACCACATCAATAGCTGCGGTAATTTACAATGTAATCACGACAATTCCGTTTTTTTTTTTTTTGTCAGGGAGGCGCCAGGAGGGTAGGCAACTTGTGCGACTCCTCTGCTGTGCGGGTTGCGGACGTGCCGATACATACGTAGTAGAGCTATTGATCAGATTTCCTGACTAGCCTTATTGATAGGCGGTTATATAATCACTAAAGTTTGATTACCAGCTTTATTTCCGTTTACATTACAAAGCAGACTAGATAAGAATAATAAATTTTAGTACAAATAATTAGAAATTAAGTTAAAAAATAACTCGCAAAATATAAATATTTGTTCTGATAGTAAAGTCATTTGGACTGTTTAAAACAATATTAGTTTAACATAAGTTAAAATGAACTACGCTAGCTAATAATAAAATTAATTGTCTTTAATTTGTAGGGCAAAAAAAAAGTGTCATTTTAGAGAAAACTTTCATTGAGGAAACTATTATATAGCTCGTCGTTCAAGTACGTCCGAAAATAAAATTGTTTTATGTAAACATTGGTTATGTTTACTTGCAATGTAGGAATGTTGGCGCGACAGGGCGGGAGATGATCGTGTGTGTACATCATTGGCAAGGTCGGTGTGGCGAGGATCAAACACCAACACCCACCAGTCGGCGGCGGCAAGCTTATCTGCTGCAGCCAAGCAATAACTTCTCCTCCTCACACCTTTGATGTACGAGCAGCACGTGTGTCATGGTGGTGGGTAATAACACGCATCAGGTTATTTCAGTTCTTTGACCAAGCGAAAATGTAAAAATAACAAGATGTCAATTGATGCGAAATTGAGCTATTTCCAAAGATATTTTGACGTTAAAAACATTTCAATGGATGTATATTAAAAAAAGTTGTTCAATTTAATTTGTTTAATATCTATATTCCGATTCGAATAATTTATAAATAATGAAACTAATGAAAATATTCCAGTGACAAAGTATGGACAGATACATGATATAAGTAAAATTTTAATTTCAGTTTTCTACATAGCGTCATTTATAATTATGAACTATATATGATTCATTATTAATATATTTTAGAATTCTATAAATCAATAATTTCTTATAAGTACTTTCTTTGGAATTAATCCAATATTCACCCACATTTTAACGGGAAATTGTGAACAGTTCAATATGAGGGGGAGTGACCTCTCAAGAGCAAGTAGTGTTTGCCGCACGAAAGCGTCAAGGCTATAGTAGTAATTAATCTGCACACAATAAAATCGCTACCTCACTTGTAAACATCTCTTTTATCATTCTCAACACTACCAGCTTAGGCCTCGGTGCTTAGCAGGAGATTAGCTACTTACTACAAATATGCTTAGCGAGTACAATTCATTCGTTATTTTTATATAGTTATATCATATAATAACACCTGGGATTTATTTAATTAGATTACGTTTAGCTAAATCTTAAATCCTTTGTTTTTTTAAGTAATACTTTTATACTTTATAGTACTGTAATAGATTAGCAATTAATGTGATCGGTTAAAATTATTGATATCAATTTTTTTTTCTAATAACACCTTAAGTAATTCTTATCTAAAACAAATATTCACAGGGAGGGTGGGGGGGATTAAGAACAATTGGAGCTGAACGATAACTTGTATTGTTTTATAGTAAAAGAAATGTTGGATAATATTTTTTTCTGTTTTCACCCACTGCACGTTATTTGTTTCAAGAAGTGACAAGTCCCTAATGCCAACGTGTCAACTGTAATCAGGTCAGCAGGCACGAAACTACAAGTGTGTGGATTGAATGGTGCTCGTTAGCAGTGGATAGGAGCCCCGGGCCCCCCTTGAGACCAGCAGCATGGTAACAGTTTGCCGCCTAGCAACCAACGCTGCTGCTGACTCACTCGGCAAATAATTGAGAAGAGCGCACAAAAAACACACTCCCAACCCGAGATAGTAATAAAAAACTTCACGACCGCTGATTACAGGATGGCTTGTAAAAATGTTAGAGTAGAAGAATATTCTAACTTGGGATTTCTTAGCTTTAGGACATCATATAGAGAAACTATTAATTTTCCCAGTTCGAACCTTGAAGGAATGTTGGGGAAATTTGAATGCACGTGATAGTCAGCTGATGTTATTATTATTATTTTTTTAAAAACGTTTCAATTATAAAAAGAAAAGCAAAATAATTTAGAAACCATCAATATGTTTTTTTTATCGTTATTTTATTATTTATTTTAGAAATATATTGATGGAAGCACTCACAGGAAATTGCTATTTTTGTCCCCCCTTTTTTAGTTATTATTTAAGAGCCTAATTAATAAAAATTTCTTCCCATATTAACTTGTGAATATGTATACTAAAGCAGCGGACCAGGACGGAAGCGGCGGCAGGAGATTGGAAAGTGGTTGCTACAAGGTGACCAGGCGCACGAAGATTCAGAGTGGTGGACCGGGCTCTGCGACACATGGGCATGTAGACAGGCCTTGGCCAGCACAGGAAGAGCTTCTGCCCGGGAATATATCACCAGAGAGACGCATGCACGCCCACCCCACAACAAGACGACAGTACTGGCCTTGCCACGGGAAAACACTGGCGCGACAGAACCAAGGGAAAAGAGTGGAGGTAGGCTGGAGACAGGGGACATTCATGGGGACCGAGTTTGATTTCAAATCTCAATATTTGACCATAAAAAGTTTGTTCTTTTATTCTTGCGTTTTCATCACTATTTGAGAGGGAATACTAGAAAAGATTTTATTGGTTTACAATCTAGCGATCTAGTTCACAGTTTGACTTGTGTACCTAAGGAAACGTGGAAACTAATAGAAAAAAAAGAGCTCCCTATACCTATTTTATATTAAGGTCTATAATAAATTTTTTAGCAATATATAATTATGTAGTTCAAGACATAACCATATAACATGATAAATAACTCATCATGGTTTTTAAATTTTAACATGCATCTTTCTACCCTTTGTATAACCCACTTTTTCTGTACATTATATCTACGCAGTTCATATAACATCATTGCCTCCAAAAACATAAAATTTATATTATTTTCATGAAGTCCTTTTAAACTTAAGTTTATGATAAATATTTTACTGTGGTAATAATAATTTAACGCAATTTACATACCAAATTAAATTCTTTGCTTTATGATGTTTTGGTCGCTTACGTGTCATAAAGTCTGTTAGTAAAAATGTAAGGTGATGAATAATTATCAACGTGACGGACTTAGAGGAAATCGAGCCAAGAAGCTGGAGCAACTGAGTCATTCCTAAATTTAAACTTGCCATTTCTTTTCTCATACATTATCACGTCACGAACAAGAAAGTCGTTTCTCTGTTTCAATTAATCAAACATTCACCAACCTACACTAAAATGTATCGCCTACGTCAAACTTTTAAAACTACACGCCTTCTGAGCACGAGTCCAGTCTGGAAAAGGGAGTAAGGAAAAGCTATTTGATTAATTAAGAAATTAGGTATAGTGAACAAGGCGGGTTTTGTAAATTAATTTATATTTAAATGGAATATTTTATTTCTAAATTAATTAAATATCACTTCAACGTTTTATTTCTAGTTCAATTTGCGTCTTGAGATATTTTAAATGTGTGACAAAACAAAAAATGCAGGGATGAATACGACAATTACCAAAAGTACGACGTAAAACGTTTCTCGGAACTTCTAATTTCCTTAATTCCCCTCAGAAACACTATCATGGGTAATTAGATGGTACCACCAAGAATTCGAATAATGTGTTTTAAACTTTGACATATACACGTGTGTAAGTCTCGTGATCACGTGATTTCTAACCAATGACAACAAGTAATATGTAAGAAGTACGTATGTTATTTTTGTACGATACAAATATTTAGAAGTTTGATGTATTTTTACTGCCAGCATTTAGTTTAAAAAAAACTTCGCTATTTGTTTGGCAACAAGCCAATCACAAAGTTGACAGAGGACACGACGCGAAATTAAAATATACATATCCATAATACTTGTGCTTTTTTTTTTTTTTTTGAAGCCAGTATTAATCTGCATACCGGATTGAGGCGGTTCCAGAACTGGTGTCAACTTTCATCACATTTAAAAAAATGAAGGAAAAAAAAAAAAAAGACAAATAGATTGTTATTACAGAAAACATAATATCTAGAAGTATGAACGTTATTGGCATGACAACGCTGACATCATCAGCAGTTATAGGTCATAACCTTTTTAATCGTTATCAATTTTATTCAAACATTAGCAGTTTCTTATGTGATGATTGGCAAATGACATCATCAATTAGTATATAGCCCAGTAAAATTAACTTTTGACCCGGAAAAAATTAGGGCAGTTTTGAAAATTACAGGGTCTATAGAGTTTGACTTTCTCTACAACATATCAAAATTACGCCTTTTTACGCCCTGTGCTAACGCCGCCATTTAAAAAAAATGGCGGCCGGGAGGTTGCTCCATGTTTTAATTTTCTGTGCTCAATCTAATTATATTTTCGAAAATAAAAAAATACAGGGACGTAGCTGAAGATATACATCATTGATATCCTAAAAAATATTTTCAAATTTTGCATCAAAACCCGCTAAAAAAAATAAATTCCCGAAAAAATTGAAATCGATCGTTGACATTTCTTCCATTTGTAGCCAAAGTTTTGGTTGTAACGAAAACTATGTCATTATAAAACATTGCCTCTCGTTCTTTGTGAATTAGAAAATGCATGTTTGAATATAATCCGATCAGGCAAAGCCGAGTTATGAATTTTTTTGTGTGCCGGCGCGTGGAACTTGGAGAGCGCCAGGCCTGCAATATACACGCTTGGCATGGGGAAAACCGTGGCGCGCGGCGAAGTCACTGAATGACCATTGTAGTACTCAAACTACTGTTAAAATGTTATCATACAATCACTGCAATTAGTATGATATGGACACACCACAAATATATAATGCTAATGACATTTTTTTTTTATTTAATTGCAAAATATTTTATTATCTTCGCATTGATAAAATGAGGAGCCCGTGCTAAATTTTAATATTATTATTTATTATACTTTGACAGTTCGTCTGAATTATGATGTATGTTTGTCTTTATTTTTTTAAAAATATTATAAAATATGTTAAATTAATAATAATATAAGTGTATATTATATACTACGTGCACATATATGTATAGTCAGTATAGTCGATAAATATATTCTTAATTTTTTAATCAAAATGATTTATTCTTTAACTAGTAATTTAAAATTGATTTATTTATGTCATTTAATATGGCATAAAAATATTATATCAAAATCTGCCATGGTATAGGAAGAAATGCAGTGATAACTTTAAACGAGAAATGATATTTTTATATTTTAAAATTTAGTTTTAAATCAACTGTATTTTCGTACGCGTATAAGAAGCTTATAGTAAATGCATGAAATAATTATTAAAATTAAACACTACACATCACTGGATCACTGCAACTATATTTCTATAACACTGCATGTACATTTCTGTTTACCCATCCATATACAGATACCTAGATTACGGAAAATTTAATGCCCAATAAAATAATAATGATATACAGCCAAGATAGAGCCTTTCATGTGTAGTATTGAGTGTATATTTTTTTTAAATTGTTACAAACCTATGGTAAAGGTAAATACTATTTATTTGCTATTATATAAAGAAAATTGTTTCAATGTGCCATGTGTTGGTTAAAAAAATTAATGTTTAAAAATAGTTTGCAATATATATATATATATATATATATATATATATATATATAATTATATCATATTAATTGATCTATAAATTTTTACTCATCGAAAGATTCATTATAATATATTATACTGTATAATATTTATATACATAGAATTCTCAAAAATTTGCTAAAGAATACAGTAAAAGTTAAAATTATAATATGTATTTATACCCTTTAAATAATTGTCATTTCAATTATTTTGATATAGCTATACACGGACAAAAATTTTTAATAGTAAAGGTCGGTAAAAGCGCCATTTACCAGCACGTTTGTAATATTTTACCGACATTATTACAATGCATTGTGTAAAAACTGAAGACAAAGGATTGTAAAATAGTTTTTGAAGAGTGTTGGTAAAAGTTTAACATTTTTGCTTTGCAATGCCCATTTTTACCAACCTATATCTGTGATTTTAGCACGCTTCCTTTTTGCAACTTCAAACTTTGCAAATCTAGCCCATTACGTTCTTAAAATTTACCAACTTGTTTAAAGAGTGTTGGTAAAAGTTTAACATTTTTGCTTTGCAATGCCATTTTTACCACCCTAAATCTGTGATTTTAGCACGCTTCCTTTTAGCAACTTCAAACTTTGCAAATATAGCCCATTACGTTCTTAAAATTTACCAACTTAGTTGTTTTATTCAAAAATGTCCGTTAAATTTATGCAAACTTCCTCACATTTCTGACGCGTCCTTGATGAGTGAGGTTGTGCTGAAAGTTGGGCTACCGTGTTTAATACGTTTAATTTAAATAGTTCTTCACTACAATTAAGTATCGTCAAGATTTTTCGTCATTACTTCATCGCCGTGAATATCATATTAAGGTAAGCATAAATTCATAGTGTCACATATATTATGATTATTTGATTATATTTATCTCCTCGATTTCTCTTTCTGTGTCTCTCTGTCAGTATTTATTTTCTTAAATACATGTATCCTCTAGTGACTATATAGAGGATAATATTATGAATTTAAGAAAATAAATCTTAGTGCGAAGTGTTTTCAATTACTATGATCGAAATATGGCGCTATGCAAATTATTAACCATTTCTAAAATATCATTCATGAATGCCCTGCACCATTTAACATAAATTTACCGAATCAATTCATACTAATTTTGCCGTATATTAATTATAATTATAAATAAATACATGGTATACGTGTTAAAAGAGGTTTTAACATTGGTTTATTATTTTTTGCTTCAGTTGGTTTTAAAAGTAACATTATATTTTGAGTATTTTCTCATAGAAAATTGCGTGCACCTTGCTAGCTCTAATCACAAATATTTACAGCAATGACGCGCCTACCGAAGGTGTCTGGGTGCTGCAATGGACGATCGACTCATCATCGTACGTGATGCATCCGCGATGCATCTCTGCATTATCACACCACGATTGGAAAAGTTATTCCTCAAACCATTACGTCAACGAAAGGCAAGCCTCTTCACTCCAAAGGATTAGACTATCAACAATCTGTGTACTGTAGCAAGTGACAATCATTCTCGGTGTTCGACTTGAAAGTTGAAAGTGATTCTTAAAACTGAAGTGACTTTTATACAACTATAATATTAACTGCTATTTTTTATAGTCATTTAAATCTCTTGATACTTGCTTTTTTCTCTCTTGAAAAAAAAAATATATATAATATAATATATGTTATTACCTAATTTGTATGCTGTCGTAAATAAATAAAATATGTTACATAATATGAAACAAATTTTATGATACTTTTTTATTTATCAACTATATATTCCATGATGACGTATTTAAGTTTATTTGAGTTAAAGAGTGTAATAAAATATAATGAAATCTGGTATAGATCGAGACTGCATGTGTGAAATAATTTCACAAAGTAATTTTTATATATTAATTTATAATTTTTTATGCATTGTAGTTCTTTTGTAATAATAGTAATATTTTCTATCAATGTTACAGTGTATAATGTCATTTCATATTCATTATATTTCAATGTAAGCAAATTATTAAACGTAAAATTTACAAGTATGAAAATAGTAATAGCTACAAATAAAGTAGGCAAAATTTCACCCAAATAAAGAGTTAACTTTAGAGGATACAAGATAGTAAAACTTGGGACATTAGGTCGGTAGAAAATACAAACAGCAAAATCAAGTCGGTAAAATTTTACACGTCTGAGTAGAATAGTTTTACTATTCGAAATCTTTAATATTTTACCGACTTAATGTGTAGATTCGTGTTAACACATTAAGGTTGTAGTTTTTACCGACCCGTTTGTATGATTTGAATTACAATGTTGGATCGGGAGTTTTTACTGACTTACTTGGTTC
Source organism: Siphlonurus alternatus (assembly GCA_949825025.1). Classification (NCBI taxonomy): domain Eukaryota; kingdom Metazoa; phylum Arthropoda; class Insecta; order Ephemeroptera; family Siphlonuridae; genus Siphlonurus; species Siphlonurus alternatus. The sequence goes on from OX463779.1 coordinate 21,348,544, forward strand.
ATGGGTTTTAGCTCGAGCTAAGTCGGTAAAATTCTACCACATCTTTGTGAAAATTTATTTCCGTGTATTGGTAAATAGTATATTAACTTGCAAACCTTATCGCTGTATCTAAATATTGTTGACTTCATTTTTAATATTAGTTTCAAACTGCAAAGAAATAAAAAAAAAAAAAAAAAAAAAAACGATTTTAAAATTATGAGTCCGAAGTGTTGATTTGTTGTATTCATTATATTTTATACTGAATATTATGGTTCAAATTTTAATATATAACTTAAATAATTATATTCTCTTTAAATGAGAATTATAGCTTTTAGTGGTGCTATAATATCATGTATATTATAAAATCGTATATTGGCATTTGATATTACATATAATGATAAAAATAAATATCTTATACATAAATATATATAGAAATATAGTTGCAGTAATGTTTAATTTTAATAATTATTTCATGCATTTACTATAAGCTTCTTTACAGCGATAAGGTTTGCAAGTTAATATACTATTTACCAATATAGCTATATCAAAATAATTAAAATGACAATTATTTAAAGGGTATAAATACATATTATAATTTTAACTTTTACTGTATTCTTTAGCAAATTTTTGAGAATTCTATGTATATAAATATTATACAGTATAATATATTATAATGAATCTTTCGATGAGTAAAAATTTATAGATCAATTAATATGATATAATTATATATATATATATATATATATATATATATATATATATATATATTGCAAACTATTTTTAAACATTAATTTTTTTAACCAACACATGGCACATTGAAACAATTTTCTTTATATAATAGCAAATAAATAGTATTTACCTTTACCATAGGTTTGTAACAATTTAAAAAAAATATACACTCAATACTACACATGAAAGGCTCTATCTTGGCTGTATATCATTATTATTTTATTGGCATTAAATTTTCCGTAATCTAGGTATCTGTATATGGATGGGTAAACAGAAATGTACATGCAGTGTTATAGAAATATAGTTGCAGTGATCCAGTGATGTTTAGTGTTTAATTTTAATAATTATTTCATGCATTTACTATAAGCTTCTTATACGCGTACGAAAATACAGTTGATTTGAAACTAAATTTTAAAATATAAAAATATCATTTCTCGTTTAAAGTTATCACTGCATTTCTTCCTATACCATGGCAGATTTTGATATAATATTTTTATGCCATATTAAATGACATAAATAAATCAATTTTAAATTACTAGTTAAAGAATAAATCATTTTGATTAAAAAATTAAGAATATATTTATCGACTATACTGACTATACATATATGTGCACGTAGTATATAATATACACTTATATTATTATTAATTTAACATATTTTATAATATTTTTAAAAAAATAAAGACAAACATACATCATAATTCAGACGAACTGTCAAAGTATAATAAATAATAATATTAAAATTTAGCACGGGCTCCTCATTTTATCAATGCGAAGATAATAAAATATTTTGCAATTAAATAAAAAAAAAAATGTCATTAGCATTATATATTTGTGGTGTGTCCATATCATACTAATTGCAGTGATTGTATGATAACATTTTAACAGTAGTTTGAGTACTACAATGGTCATTCAGTGACTTCGCCGCGCGCCACGGTTTTCCCCATGCCAAGCGTGTATATTGCAGGCCTGGCGCTCTCCAAGTTCCACGCGCCGGCACACAAAAAAATTCATAACTCGGCTTTGCCTGATCGGATTATATTCAAACATGCATTTTCTAATTCACAAAGAACGAGAGGCAATGTTTTATAATGACATAGTTTTCGTTACAACCAAAACTTTGGCTACAAATGGAAGAAATGTCAACGATCGATTTCAATTTTTTCGGGAATTTATTTTTTTTAGCGGGTTTTGATGCAAAATTTGAAAATATTTTTTAGGATATCAATGATGTATATCTTCAGCTACGTCCCTGTATTTTTTTATTTTCGAAAATATAATTAGATTGAGCACAGAAAATTAAAACATGGAGCAACCTCCCGGCCGCCATTTTTTTTACATGGCGGCGTTAGCACAGGGCGTAAAAAGGCGTAATTTTGTTATGTTGTAGAGAAAGTCAAACTCTATAGACCCTGTAATTTTCAAAACTGCCCTAATTTTTTCTGGGTCCTAATGATATTTTATGCTAGAATTACTGGGCTAATATACACTATATTCTTCTTGTAGTCTAAAATAATAAAATAAAATAATAATAATATATCAATCTGGATTGAAGGAAACAGACGAAATATAATAATATAATTATAATAACAATTCAGTCAAGGATTTGAATTACAGTAATAATTAACACCAATCTAAAACTTTTAGATTAATTGCTTAACAAATTAATGTATAAGTATACTCTGTACGTATATACGTAAGTAATATACGTATGACCGTGAGTTTTGCTTGCAAATGACATACACACTTACATAATAACAACGCTAATCTGTATGTGTGTACCCTGCGTATTTACAACCTCTTTGAAGCTACAAGAGCAGCAACCTATGCTTACTGTATTATTAGCTACTGAAGAGACAGTGTCCCGACATTAGTGACATGAGTGACAGGTGCTAAGGTCACTTTTACATTATTATCCGGGTTCATTGACTTACCTCGAGTAACCATAACATTAGCAAATTTCACTGCATCGATAAAACAAATTTCAGTGATTTGAGACACGCACTTTTTACTATACTTCTTTTACTTCAAGTTTTCCCCGTCCGGAAAATTTTCTGCATAAGCTTTCATGTTAGAAAATTTGATTTTTTTTCTCAGTAACTATTAAAGCAATCAATTTGAAAACATCTTCTGCCACCCCCACCTCCACCATTAAGGGGTCTTCTGATAATGAATCTATGAATCAAGAACTCATTTTTCTCTAAAAAAAATCTTTTATGCCAAAAAAGCATTTTCGAGGATTGTCTACATAGGTTTAGATAGGACGGTGGGAACACCACAAAATCAACTTACTTGAAGCCTCCATTAACTCTTAGAAAATCTACTAGAGGCACCTATAACGATAACATTTAGAAGCTTACTATTAAGGTAGAGATAACGTCGATCAGCTGTTTTTTTAGCTCCATTTGATTAACATGTAAACCTTAGCAAATTCACAAAAATTCTGAGAATTTTTGTGAGGCAGATATTAGTGCCTAAAAGTCAAAGAAAAAGTTTCAAAACAATTTAACGAGCCGATTTTTTTTTAATTAAGTTTTTAGTTTGTCTCTCCATGGGAAAGCCCTATATGCTGAAAATTAAATAAATTAATTGATAAAAATCGTCTCGTTAAATTGTTTTGAATTTTTTTCTATTGCTTTTAGGCACTAATATCTGGCTCTCAAAAAATTTTCAGAATTTTTGTGATTTGCTAAGGTTTACATGTTAATCAAATGGAGCTAAAAAACAGCTGATCGACATTATCTCTACCTTAGCAAAATAGCGTGATACTACTGGATATTATTATGACAGTACTACCCCCGACTTTTATGTTTCATGGGAGATCATGAAGTTATGATTTATGGACACTCATTGTTTTCTTTTTTTGCATGTAAGTAAGCCATAAAAAATGGGTAAACTGTTGTGTTGTGTGATAGAATGTGTCATAAAATTATTGCGTATGACGTATGATCTTAATGCAGAGAAAAAATTTTTTAGTGCTTTTACTTGCAAAATTTATTTTACGACAAAAAAATTTATAAAAAACAACAAGTATACAGCATGGAAATGAATCCCACATATAGTTAGTTTTAATAAAAGTAAAATATCATGATTTCTTTTTATCTTTTACATTCAATAACTGATAAAAAAAAATAAAAGAAAAGGTTCTGATATATGAAGTTATTGTTTGGCTGAAAGAAAATAATGTATGCAAAAACGCATCAGATGAAACCACGTGACGTCACAAAGGTGACCTGCTATGACGTCAACGGCGAACCTGTCCGCCCGTCCGCCTGTAGCTCAATCTCCCTTCACGCTCGATTTAGTCTGATTTACCCGCCGAGGATGATGTCATGTCATTGGCAGGCAGCAGCAGCATCCCGAGCCAGCAGCAGCACTTAATCTAGATAGCCATCAGCAAGGGATTGTGTTCCACTTAGCCAATTACCACAAGGGGTGGGGAACATGATGATGCACTCTTTCAGTTCAACTTTTAATAGCATAAAGTTGGAGTTATTAATTAAGAAATTTAGTAATTGCAAAATACTTATATTGAATGGTATAACCATATATTTTTAATTGGATTACGAGCTACAGTGATGAATATATATAAAAAAAATCAACATGAAAATATAGAGCCTAGTTACTTTATATGGCAATGAAATGAGTTATATGACGACATATCGGTATACAGGAACGTACACATCATAAAGTCATAAAATTATGTACGGTCTTTAAGTTTGATGATGCCTGACTTGACACCAATGTCAAGCAAGATCACTGGGTCGGCGGGATGTGAACCCGGCACTTGTCGAGTTTCACCTGCGAGTGGGCGTGCCCCAGCAACTCCTCTGCAGTCAGCCCAACACTTTAATGAACACTAATTTCTTAATAAGAATAAGTTTTAGCAGCACGTATAATTTTATGTGCGAGGCTACCCATGAAATTTTAAGTACCCGTCTGAAAAGTTATAAAAATTATGCTATAAATTTAAATTATATCACATTAAAAAAGAGAATATAATTATAAGCTAACTTAATTAACCTAGAAACTCACATATAACAATTTGTGAAAAAAAAAAAAAGAAAAAAAAAAAATGTAAATTGCAAAAGCAAAGTTGAAATATGGTATTCTACGTTATAATTTTCTAATCAATATTGATTAATTATTATTGACGTCATATAGACGGCACACAAATGGAAATAATAAAAAAAAAATCTTGTTTGTAGTCGAACAACATGTTTGCTTGTACATTTCTTCGCAATTTTCAAGCATTATGAATATTATGATTGACATTATATAGCAGGTGTCGTGCAATATTAATCAAGGTCACATAAATAATTGACTACACGCGCTTATAAAGAGAATGACGAATTAAATAACACGTGCCACAGTGAACTATCTATTGTTTTTGCCTCAAATAATTTTTTCCAATTTCATTAAAAGCGGGGGTTATTGTTTCAAAGTTCTCTGGAGACCCAGATAATTTTGTACGTTACTTGCATGGCTCACGGAATTTTATACCACAGCATTTAAACAAATGAAAAAACAAAATAATATAATAATAATAATAATCAAGTAAAAAGTTCCTTCAATTTTCATCTTTAAGGTTATTTCATATATAATTGAATCAAATAATTATTATCAGAATATACTAACTTAAGAAAAATTTAGCAATACATGCTACTAAATTTTACTCTATTTTGTTTTTTTATACATGAAAACATTTGACGACTTCAATGTACCTGATAATATGATGGATCTAGACACTCCGATCAAAAATCATATTGACACAAGAAAGCATTATCATTATCTGATGAACTCTGGTCCGCCGGTGTAAAAAACATTGTAAGGAGTGTCTATAGAGATGAGATCCTATGCACTCATCATGACAGAGACATTGTGGCGACAATAGTACACGTGCTCAGAGCGTGCTCGCCGCTACGTCTGCAGTCTCTAAGATGAAGCAATCAAGTCTCAGATAATGTGTACAACTTTGTGATACAACTGATATCGTTATCGCAATGAAAACTCGGCATTGCATTCCACAGTCTATACATCTCCAATACAAAGGAATTTAATTAACAAATATAAAATTGTATAATCAGCAACATGGTTCAATTCAATCTCTATAACAATAGTTGTTATATTATTTGAAGTAGACTGAAGAACTAAAGGAACTTAACATAGCATGGTTCTTATAAATAAAAGATACGAAACATAAAAATGTTAAAGATTAAAATAAATATTTTTGTCAAAATATATACATGATAACGATATAAAATATAAAAATGTAGCCTTATATAATCGAGTTATAGAGTAAATCGTTAAACTATGTTATTAATAATGGAGGAAAAAAAGTAGAAGAAAATATAATATAACAAAATAAAAATAACGAATAGAAACAAACCAAAAAAATTAAGAGAAATCACAGTATTACTTGTATTAAAAGGTGTAAACATCTATCGAATTAGCATTTATTTTTGAAATACACCAGAACATGAGTGCGTAAGGATGCAGTTAGAGTACTCTCAGTCCACACTCAGACAAACAGCACAACAACCATAACACCAACATGAGAAACAGCCAAAGGTACACGACGTGACTGCAGCAGCAAGAGGGATGCGGTTATCAGGGTATATAGGACAGACTGGCTAGCGAGCGAGCGGTACCTGGGCAAGAGCAGCTCGTGCGCGTGTTGTTCGGGTGAGACGTTGTTCGGCGTGTGCCGGTGCAACTGGGGTGACCACGCACCCCGGCCCAGGCTCGTGCCTGCGCTGCGCGGGGGCGACGAGGCGGCAGACGATACGGCCGGGGGTGAGCCAAGCCACAGGCGACCCCCGGCCGGTGGTGATAGCGAGGGCAGGGGAAGGTCACCGCCACCAGGTGAGCACGAGGAGGTGGCAGCCAGCGCCCGAGCCAGACCAGAGAAGCTGAACCGCCAATAGTCGAGGAGGAAAACAAAAAGAGAGAGAAAGAAAGAAGAGATGAGATAGAAAGCAGGGACACTTAATATTTGGGGAACATCAATCAACTAAAAAAACCTAACTAACAGAACGTGCATGTGTATATAATAATTATACTGAGGGGACTAACAATATAAAATAAAAACGAGCTTCTACTTTTCACTCTCAGTCGACACAGCTTAATTTAATGCGGTAATAGACGGTTTTTGTTGTAACTATACTCAGCAATATTAACCAGTTACGTCCTGACCTGTGGACAGTGACGTTGGGGAAGCAGTTGAAGTGCAGGGCGAGGGAGGAAGCCTAAACCTCGTGGTCCAACTGTCGTGCGAAATACTCGGCCTTCCACATCGATGCCCTAATTGTTTACCATAGAAGGTTATAATCTGAAGGTAATTACATTTACCTTAAAATATTACTCAAGGACGAATTTAATTAAAAAAAAGGGGGTATTGTTATTTAAGATTTGAAATAAGACAAGGTTTATTAGCGTCTCAAGAGTTCTCGTTCTCTCTAACTCTACTCCCTTATTCATATGTTGTTATGTAATTAATTGTTACGTTGATTGTGCTCGGTTCCAGGTCAGCCCGAGGGCGTGGCCGACTAGCGTACTCCAGACAGACACCATCAGGGATTAAAAACACCCACTGCACCGGCCAGACGGGGATTAGCTAGCAGTGTGCAGTCGCGGGATTTCTTGTCCCATGTCGTCTGACTCGGAGAAGTGGAGCATCTCAAGACGTGGCTCGATACAAAAACATATTGAAGTGGCGCAAACAGGGTGTACGATTGCCCAAGGAAAATAGCCTCATAAGAGGAGCAAATAGGGATATTGTTTTAAATAAATGAACACTGCTTTATAAATATGTGAACACAAAAAAATATTTAGATACCATAATGAGCTTTCAAAAGAATATAATAATTATACCTTCAACGAATTTAGTGTTAGTGTGCTGAATGCTGCAGGTTATACACTCGTATATTACTAAAATGTATGCTATTTTTAAAGGTTCTTTCCTTTAAATGACCTGCATATCATATCTCCTTATAAATAATTTAACGAAAATGCATAAGGTACTTTGAATATTTATATTAATTATAAATTTTAAATGAAAGGGTTTCACTGTAACTAAAATAATGTATTAAGCTATGTACTTGCATGAGCACTATTTTTTAAAGCAATAATTTTTAGTTTAAAAAGATCTGTAATATGACGTATGTTTATTACCCCAACACTGCATAATTATTTTATATAATTCCATACAAGGAAAATAAATGATAATAATAATCATACAATTGAATTCCCAGCATGGTGAGTCACACTTTCTCCATTGGCCTTGTGCCTTTGGCCTTTTCTATAGTACTTTCATGTAGCAGCAGCTATATATTATAATATTATAGTCTGGGCTATAATATAGCCAGCCAGATATATGCAGATCTAGTAAGATTTATTCAGATATATCTGCTTAGTACTTTCTTTGATACAGGTGAGGGGAAAATGCCCCTCAGATTATGTACGTCAACACGCAAGTTAAAAAAATTCTAAGAAGTTGACCTACTGTTTCCTACGTTCAAGCATTTTTTTTATTTATTTGTGAATACCGGGGATCAAAAATCACCCCACCTTGTCAGTCCATTATTACAGCCTTGTGTTGCTCCACCAAGTCACGAGACTGCGTGTTAGCCAATCAGGAGCTAGCTCACCATACCGCCATTGCAAGGTTCAGGAATCAGGTCAGAGGCGGCGCGGGAATATAATAACATACCACCAGACGATGCCTGATATATTATGCGAGTGCGAGTTAATATGTTCTTTCTTTATTGTAGTATAATTTCAATAGCTTAATGATAGAATTATGGTATATGATATAATATAACAAGGTTTTGTTGTATTAATAATGAGATTTAATTATAAAGTAATGAAAATTAATTAGCCTATGGAAGTTTTATGAAAAAAGTTATTTCAGGTGGAAATTAATTGCTCTCCTCTCTGAAATAATTATTACATTTTTTTTTTGATCATCATTAAAGTAACAAATAAGATACATTACAACAATCACAATACTCGTGACCAAATTAAATAAAAAGTAAAGGTTCTACTTTTCAATTAAATTGTTAGCTCGGTCATGTAATAAAGGGGCTCGGTACAGTCAAAAGTACTCATTGAGCCTACTATTAAGCAGATGAAATTATATTACATTTGCATGGCATAAATCAGCACACATTTGCAGGCATAAGGCAATTACTGACCCACTTGTCGAGGTCAGGTCACGGCGGAGCGCGAACCCAGGACCTTCAAGCCATGTATGTGATAAGTTCGTTTACATGCGATTTCTTATATAGCTACTGACCTTTTTATTGAGTGTTTACAAACAAATGTCAAATTATCATTTGTTTAAATCACCTGCAACAAGTGCGACAACACCTGTTAAAGAAAAGAGTTTCCAACCTATCTTGAGAATTGTATTATACCATTCGTAACCTTTTCATATTATCACTATAATTATCAGCTAAATTCTCCTGATGATTAATTACATAAGTTATTATATAAAAAGTCCAGATTAGTGTACTTTTAAAAATTAATTGATTAAGCACAATTCGATCTAATCTCTTTCGCACTAATACCATATTACGGAGATTAGTTCTCTTATATAACAATCATGTGTAATGATTATTCGAGTTTTTTACTTTCAGTAAATTTTATGAAAACTACAAGTATAACAACTCACACGATATGTCTCGTGTGAGACTTAAGGTACTCATAAGTACATGAACAAAAAATAATACATGTTCGTCCTTGCATGTCCATCCACTGCGTAGTATAATACGTCAAAGTTTGATATATTCTGTCAACGTTGACGGGTCGTGCATGCCATATTCATCACGTCATTACCGAGTCTTCTTGTCGTATACACTGTTTCCCAGACAGTCTGGAGTCACACCTTCGAGGGCCCGGTATTGAAGCTTGAGGACACCATTCTGTGAGCCAGCGTATATGTCGCAACATCAAAGACGTCTCGACACAAGATATCGAGCATGAGGAATGTAAACACTGAAATTAAACTTGCTTTTTTGTTCAATCACAATTATGTTATTTAAAATCTATGTAATTATATTTTGTTATACTTTTCACATAATAATATAGTACGAGTCTGTACGTATCTGTTTAATACATAATTTAATATAACGAGCATTTTATTTATTATTCATAAGTACTAAGAATTATTCATAAAAAAAATATTTCTCTGTCATTTCATCATAAAGAAATTTACATTTAAAAGTAACAATTACAAGAGACCTTTATATGTGAAATTATATATAAAAAAACAGATACTTATATTATTATACAATAAAAATATTGTAATTTACATAATATTATACGAGTTATGATGTAAATAAAAAATATTATATCCACATCAAGGTAGTTTTCTTATAATCGCACACCTGCGCCTCCTATAATTTAGTTAATTATTTTAACGTTATATGGTCCAATCAGAAATGACGTAACGCTGGCAATTGTGCAATGCTGTTATGGTGAGACGGGCCGCCGGTTTTATCAGACAGCGTGGAACCTGAGAGCTAGGCCCGATCGAGGCAGGTAACTTCATCAGCTCGGATGGCGAGCTACTACTGGTTTGTAATGATTTTTACGATGTGAATTGTATACCACTTCTAAGTTAATAATTTACAAAGTTCCTGAAATATATACAATTCAAGTGAATGTAGTTACACAAAGAGGAATATTTTATAAACTCATTACCTAACATAAAAATGTCACACAAAGGTAAATAAATAAAAAGACGCGTCAATGATCTTCATAATGACGGAAACAAAGAAAATAAATGTTTGAATGTAAATACTCACCATATTAGGTAGCTTTATAAAATTTAATACAACAGACATTACAATAGTAAATTCTTAGAAGATGCTATAAACAAGGAAAACTTTCATTTTATTCATTTTGACGAACTTCCTTCTCTGTCATATAGTATATGCTAGCTGCATTTGTTGATATTTGTAGCAACCTAGCTACCTGTATTTCTAGCCTCCCTGCTTTACGTTATAGTAGAAGGAAAGCGGGAAATTATTGCGTAGTAGAGAGACCCCGCTGGCTTGGTAGCACACGGTAGACTCCAAGGTGCCAACAATTATGTTACCCCACTCCAGCAACAATATATTAGCCAGACTGCGTGGCACCTCGGCAACAATCCAAACCTGATTTCCTTCACAGTAGCAGCAGCTACAAAGGATTCAGTAAAAAAGGAAAATAAAATGTGAATGGATGTTATAAGTGGGCATTAAAGTCAAGCCGGCTCTCGGTTATACATATTGGCGGTGCATGGCCTCAATTACCATGAGCTTATACCGCAGAGGTAGTATCCGTGAGAGGTCATTGGACAAGTACAGCAAAAACGATTGCTTGTACAGATAGACTGAAGTAAAATAAACAAATTGTAGACAGAAATACCGATTTTTAGTTACACAGGCCAATCAAGTTATACATATCAAAAGTACGGAGCTAGTAAGTTGTGTTCTGTGTTATGAATGCAGAAATAATATTTTCAATTCTAATAATATATAAATTTAAAATACATTGAGATGCAGGAAAAAAAGAACACTGGTTGAGCTATTTTCACCCATATTATCTTATTATCCACCTTTTGCAGTATTTGCATAAAAAAAGTAACTTGATATATTTATTTTTCAAAAACCATCCATCAATATTAAAAGACCATTAAGAACGATGTAATGGATTTTAATTCGTAGACGTCCCCAATGTTCACATTGCTGTGGACGAATGAGCTTGCCAAAGATGCTATTACCATGAAGATCGGACCCTTCTTTTTTATGCTATTAAGCAACTGAAGTCGTCTTAGCGTCTTCTAAGTGAGTCCCCGTGTTTGAAGTCCTTAAGTTTGTGTCTCAAGAGGGGCGTGGTAGTACGAGCACTTAGCGTAGCAAGACGACACAAACAAGCTCGACGGACATGCAGATGCACTTGCAGGGAGATTAATCTGCGTGACCACAAATCCGTCTAATGTAGAACGTTCTGACACAACTTCTCTCACACAAGATCTATTTACATCCCAACATTATATTATTAGTTAGCAGTATGTTTATTATTAACGCAATACTGCATCACTGGCTCATACTTTAAGTAGCTATAAATGTCTAGCTGTAAAACTTGAAAGGATACAAATTATACTGTAATACTGTACTGAAGTAATATATTATACAAAATTTTCATATTTTTTTTTCTAAAACAATTTCATATGATGATTTCACTAAGTGAGTTTTTTTCTTAATGTAGCATTTTTTTTTTTTACTATATAATACTCATCAGCTTATATGCATTTTAAGTTCCTAACGTCAGAGAGGTTAAGTACGGTCATTAACATGTAACATTAATACGTACCCACTAAACACACACTTTTATCTTTCTTATTAAAACTATATATTAAATTAAAATTTAATATGTAAAAACTTCATGATGATGTATAATCTGAATATATAAAATATATTTGTGTATTTAAAAATATGTATGATACTTTACTGCAACGTGTGTTAATTTATCTCACGTCTGTCTAACTAGGCCACAACTCAGAGGCTTGTCAGCACACAATAATTATGTAAATGTGATGTGGCCTGCGGTACCGCAATATCTGGACCACGAGCTGAAAGTTGGGGTATATACCAGCAGCCTGAGGGTCAGTGACCCCCTCGCGGCACCGCGAGCTCCAATTTACCATAACCTCCGCTCTTGAGGAGGAGATGAACCGTGAAATTTAATGTTGTTTTAATTGCCTTACAGCCTTACATGATAAGTAAAATGATTGACGCTGTCAAGTGGTGTTTGAAATTCGTCTCAGCGAAGAAAATTTTAACAAGAAAAAAAAAATTCATATTAACATGAGGCACCATAAAAATATAAGGCTATTTTGTTGTGCTCGTTATTAACATTTGAAATTAACTTCTTTCATTTACTTCAACTACTATATTATATGCACTGTTTGTTACAAATGACATAATTGATTAAATTACGACATTTACATCATGACAGGATACTGAAAATCTTGAGCAGTAAAATACGATATATATTATTTTTTTTAATATTTTATTTATGACTTTTTACTGTGTTTTCCATATTGAATAAAAATATGATTAATAATGAGGCTATTAATTTTCTAACTAACATTAAAGGCCTTCTGAACCTTTTCACAGTATTAAGTACACGGTTAGCTTTGCTTCAGTGTGATTCGGCTGCATAATTTTTTTTGTTTCAGTAGCACAAATATCAGAGATAATAGCCGATGAAGAAGCACCTGTGACGTCACTCACGCTCATTCAGCGGCGACAATATAGGGAAATCCCTGCAAAAGATAGGTTCACTCCCGCTGCAACCAAGGTCACAATTTTACTTCTGGAATTTTGAAACTTAACCAGGACAGTCTTGATAGTATTTGTCAAACAGACTGAAAAATTTTTTTTGGTGGCGTGTGTACAGATTGAGTTATTGCGGTTGCAAGATAAGCTAAAAAATTAACATTGTTTTCCTATACAACATTTTCGCTCCTTGTTTTCCTATACAACATTTTCGCTCCTCTTTCTACCGCAATAACTCGGTTTGTATGAATGTCATCAAAAAAAATCTTTCAGGCTATTTGACAAATACTATCAAGACTGTCCTGGTTAAGTTTCAAAATTCCAGAAGTAAAATTGTGTCCGTGGTTGCAGCGGGAGTGAACCTATCTTTTGCAGGGATTTACCTATATTGTCACCGCTGAATGAGCGTGAGTGACGTCACAGGTTCCTTTTCATCGGCTATTATCTCTGATATTTGTGCTGCTGAAACAAAAAAAAAATATGCAGCCGAATCATACTAAAGCAAAGCTAACCGTGTACTTAATACTGTGAAAAGGTTCAGAAGGCCTTTAAATAATTTTATAATTATATTAAATATCAACAAAATGGAATAATAATTAGATTAAAGAATAATTAATAGAAAGTTGTTATAAATATGAAAAGTTTCCAATGTTATGAAGTTTGACATGTGTTAGTTCTATCTCACCAATTTGTAATTTACTCTCGTATATAGCGAGCCAACTAAGTGCCCATTGACATGGCCAGCAGCTAGCTCACACTTTCCCCTCCCGCCTGATGGAATGTCAGCTCCGTGTACACGAGACTCTAATGTCACGTGATCAATTCACCGAATAAAACACAAGATTGTTTATAAAGTGATTATCCAAACCACAAAAACATAAACCTGTAATTTTAACAACGTTTATTCTTATATAATACAAAACGTGCAATTGTATTAAACAGGATCTTGAATCTATTATATAAGATATTTTAAGTGGGATATAACAAGGACAGTACAGTAATTTAAATCATGTAACATTATCTCAGTGAATATATAATTAAATATACAGCAGCATATAATATTATATTAAAAAAAAAATGATTATAGATTCTTCTTGGAAACATTATATAGCTTCGATTGTTTAAGCGAGGTACAGTACATATACAAAGCCATAAGAAGTTTAGTGAGTGAATATTATGTAACAACAAAACGAGAGATGTTCTCGGAAAAATTCTCGATGTTGACAATTTCACGTAATAGTGAATCATTGTGTTGACAATTAAATCCATACCGGTTTATACAAGACTGCAAAAATTACATTGTACGGGTTGTGTCTAGAGCAGTTTTATTCTTAGAAAGATCTGAAAAACTCTTGTACTTTTCATGTCAATAAAATCATTATGGAGTACGGAAAATTCCATAGAGTTCATCTTCATGAAAATGTTATTAATCTACAAAACAGTAAAATATGAATACCAAGAACGAAAAATACTACGACTCCCAAATGCAAAATTACTTCATCATCACGAAGTGCGACGTAAAGTGAATAAATTTTATATAGAATAATTCATAATAATCCGTTTGATGTGCCAAAGCTAAATGCAAACAAGAGATCAACGACGACGTCCTGGAGCTGACTGGAGGACTTTAATGCTCGCGGTTCTTCCAGAGCGGTGTCTCCAATTACGTCACGTGGAGTGCGGGCCCGTGTGACCCCGGTCGTTCATCTCGTTTGTGCGACGTCACGACCGGGCCAACAGATCTTATGTCTACACCTATCCTCCTGCTTTCTCCTTCACGCCTCATGCAAAACAACAAACGAATCCTTGCCTCGCAATAATACTGAGACCGTACGTCAGACGACGCAAAAAATTATTAGCATAATTGCACAAACAATCAAATATAGCGGTTGATCATTTATATTATTGACTGAAAGAAAAAAACAGGTTGTCATAGATCATGTTGAATTTTTTGCAACTAAAATGATTAACGAGTTTAAAAGTAGAAAAATGAATTAACCTAATTATTTTTTTGTACCATTGTGGTTAGATAAAAATACATTACATGGTAGCATACATTTATTATGGTTTTAAAGTTTGTTAAATTAGATTATTTTTGCATCGTTGAGCTCGTTCATAAGAAGTATCTAATTACCTTATAGAAGACGGAATGAGTATTTCTATTAAGGAAGATAAGACAGGCAGCTAATTAAATTACATGAAACCAGAGACATTATATTGTATATATAGTGCGTTAATACATTCAATGTGGGAGAGAAATGAATGAAATATTACGCAAGTCTATATAGTATCGAACCGTGGATCTACTACAGATGGTATTAATACAAAGACTTCCAACGTACAAGAGAAACCAGTCAGCGTGACGCAAGCCTCCGCTGCCGCTGTCTCTGCAAGACTTGGCGGCACCTGTGACGTCACGTACACCGGCTGGCTGATGTCAGTGTCAGAACGTGATGAACACAGGGGTGCTGCCATTAGCTGGGTGTTAACTGAAAGACGAGTAATCACTGTATTGAGTGATGTCACCGACCGTTCGCAATATCCTGTCAATTCTTCATATATAATGCATCGTCCTTTTAGCACAAGGAAACCGCCGCCTATGTTATGATATCAAATGTGGTCTGTTATCTTCACAAGTTTTGCAATTCTGTATAGAAAGCAAGTATAAGTTTTTTTTTCTTCATTTAATTATATTAATAATTTGTCGGTTTGTAACTTTGTAACCTGCCACATTCAGTCAGCAGAATGGAAAAACAGCGTTTATATATATATATATATATATATATATATATATATATATATATATATATATATATATATATATATATTGTTTCTATAATGTATTATCTAAATTAGTTATCTCTATCAATAAATTTTATAGAAGCTCTGTCTTTGGAAATAAAATGTGTTGTTTTTTTACATGTATTATATTGCCTAACAAACTAAAATATAGTGCCAAAAATAAAATAGTATCAATTAAAACAAAGTAAATAATTAAACCATGCCTAATAAAAAATCGATGGAGTTCTCTGACTAATAAAAGACTTGTTTATTTGTTGGCGAACGCTTGGCGAACACCGCGGTGCTCACGTTCTCTGTCTACGGCTCCCGGCCCGCTAGGGTTGCATGCAGGTGGTTCCACCCGCTCTCTCGGCACATACATCGCACGCGGTCGTGGTGTGTAAGTAGAGGGCGGGTCTAAAACCTCGACGTACTGACTCGCACGCAGAATTCTGATTAGCTCAAGCGTCGTAAACTTGACCACCAACATCATATACTGCGTCTAAAAAAAAAAAAATTAAAGATTTTCCATTCTACGTTGTCACTCACATAATAACGAAGAGAAATATTTTTCAAGGACAATTGGGTCATTTATTGTTTTTAATTAAAAGTTTTAGTTTTCAAACATACATAAAATGAGCTTCATTTCATTACGTTAAGTTCTTCTACTTTTTTTTTTATCCCTTTCAGAGCTCAGCGGGAATTGCACGATGACAAGCTTTTCATTTCAAAGAAATGAAGTGAAGTAGTTAGAAGAAGTAAGTCGAAGTCATCTTCGTCTTGAAACAGATATGATGGCAAGGCTCTTTCTCCTTCTAGCTTGTAGTCGTTTCTTTTGTAGCACTTTTAACACTACCCAATGTAAATAGGAACATATCATGCATTAGCCAGTAAAACCCTTCACTTGAATGACGTCACGATGGTGTCTATATCTACTCCACCACACCAAACACTTAATATTAAGACCTCGTCATAGAAGGCTACTGGTGACGACTTTCCCTCAATATTCTGAAATAAAATATTCGATTATATTATAAACACAATAATGTCTTAAATTACCGCATGCATCTGATGATGAGCTCTGACTGAACATCCTTTTGTTTCAAAGAAAACGAAGTTCAAACTAGAGCAGAACCAAAAGATATTTTTTTTTCCTCCTGTTTTTTTTTTTAGTTATTTTTAGAATAATGAAATTTAGATCGTAATTCAATTATCAATCGATAGGGATGACCCAAACTAAAATTACCATTAAAATTAGGACTAATTTTTAAGTAGATTTTTTTCTTGTTTTTAATATCGATCTTTTCCTTCAACAGCGGCACTCGACTTGCAAAGCTGACGTCATGCGCCCCTCGGCTTGATCTCGACAGAGCCGGTATAGAAGCGGCTTGAACTGGGTCGCCATCATGCTGAATGTAGAAGCTTTAGGCAGTACGCTGCTGCTGCTTATGGGTGGTCTGCGGTCAGTCTGATCAGCATTAACTACAAGTCTGCATGGAAATAAAAACAAAGCCCCAGCAAGGAGAAGAAACCAGCAATTTGCCTGCCAACTCATTTTAGGACTCCCGAAAAAAAAAAAAAAAAAAAAAAGGAATTGACTCTTATCTATTATATAAGAGCGAGTCAAGCAATTTAAAGGACCATTACAATTTTGGAAGTCTCATTAAAAACTTGATGTAAGTACATCTGTTGAAAAACAAAACAAAATTGGTTTCAAAATATACGACCACACAAAAAAAAAGCAATTTATGCATGGTGTCATGACTCAGATGATCAGCAAGCGACAAGGAGATTGTTATTGTGACTAGCCGAGGAGGTGGCATCTCTCGGTGGTGCCCAATATAGCGCAGGCCGGTGACACGCTCGCTCCTCGCCGCCCTAAGTATAGCACACCAGCAGCAGGGATTGCACACGTGCGCTCTCAAGCAGGGGGTGACGAGGTGAGGGTGTCCAGCTGTCAACTCCATCCATATTCGCACAGTTCAAGCATTTCAAAGCATCATAAAGAAGCTTTTCAACATTGCGACCTAAATATTATAATATAAATATAGACTTTGATTTGTTTTCTTATAATTTTTAAATATTAAAAAAAAAAAAAGTAAGAGGTCAGATTAGAAGCGAGTTAAATTTCTATTTAATAACAATTCAAATAATATAGAAATTAATATGGTAAAACAGTGAACAATTAATTGCCTAATATACAGTTGTTGTATTGTTGTTTTATTGGGTAGCTGATACAGCACGCACAATTGGAATGTCGAGCGAGCGACCTACACCACTGGTAGCACCACTGAGAGTGGTTCGCCAGTGGTTCACGGTGCGTGCTGTTGCTGGGCACGCGGGTTCGGGTTCTTTAGTTGGCGGAGAACGAAGCAGCGTTCGCCGCTACAGAAGAGGAGGTCAACGCTCGTGCATAGCCCAATGGGGAAACAGGGGAGCGAACGAGCAAGTGAGCAGCAGGACTACCTACTAAATATTGGAGCTTGCCACCGACACATTGCCACAATGTTTGACTAACCAAACCCATATTTCAATGTAAAAAAAAAAAAAAAAAATTGCTTTTCCTTATGGGGTTTACTTGCTCGAGCACTTTTTTTTAACACTGCATGCAAAACTATAAGAAGATAAGTTTAGTACTCTCACTAACATAAAACCTGGAGTGATCCATCAAAATTTCTTGCTTATTTTCTCATTTCTAAGTGCTTTATCAAGTAATTAATTAAGTAATGATACACAAGAACAACATATACTTTTGTAAACAATATAATCACAAGTATCTGATAGCTTCATGTAAATTTTCCACTTGTAAAAAACCATAAAAAATTAAAGCAGTAAAGCCTTTTCTTATCATATTTTAAGTTGTTTGTTGAACTCAATAAAAATAATAATTCTTTAATTAGCAGGATTATGATCATAATATGAGATTACCCTCTTATGTAGCTAATGGACAAAAAACCAATTTCATCGTGTCAAGCCGTGGTTATTATCTCTATGTTATCAGGCGACACTACGAGGTTCGACTTAGGCACATAATCTTGGTCACCATGATAACAGCTGGATAAATGACACAATCCGAACTGCTTTTGTCAACGAAATCATGTTCGCATTAAAATGACACCATATAATAATTGTTTCTTTACAAAAACTGCTTGTCCGACACGACTTTCTTGACGTAATGACATTTGCAAATATCTCAACTAAAGTAAGAGAAATTTCAGAAATCCTTATTGTATCATGTGAAATGTATAGTGTAGTTTCAGAATACGCCCCGGGTATATGACGTCATAGAAAATTCAAAAGAGGGAGTGGTTTTATAATAGTATATGCAAATTACGCTAAAATTCGCCTGAGAGCAAAGCTTAAAATAATAACCTCTCTCTCAATCGTGAAAAGCTCGCACAATCAAATGGCGAACACAAACTCTCTCAGTATGAACTTTCCCTTGGCGTTAATACTCCCTGGGTAGCAACAGGCCGCAGTGATGTAGATTGATTTAAAAAGTCGATCCCTCAATCCAAAGAGCTGCTGATAACAACATGCATCCTCAAGAAAAAATATTTAAGTCAATAACCTCGCATCAAACAAATATTTATTTTTTATATGTTGATACATAATAATATAAATAATTTAGAACCATTCTCATGGCAACGGGTTGATAACATTGGAGATGTCCTCTAGACAACACTATCAAAAATTTGTAGAAGATTGAAGTGGTATAAATCAATGTTGTTTTTCTTCAAAATATTAATACTTGAGCGACACCATGTAATTTCTCAATTTTCATACCGACAAATTTATGGCACGTGACTTGGCGAAGAAATATTCTTCTTTTCCCCTAGTGGTTACAACATGCGGCATGCATGAATTTCGATGTTTCAAATCAATCACACTAGAACTTACTACAAAGAAGAAAAAAAAACATGAACTCAATTTCTGTACATATTCTGGTATTTGAGATATTCATTAAAGCTCACATAACCTCTTTTACTTCATTAACTATACGTCATTAAAAGAGTACATGTGTGCAGATGAACAGTCTTGAACCTCGTACAATTACGTAATATTCATGAAGTGGGCGTGGCAGCCACGTGGGACAGTGAGCACCAACTTTAATCTGCTACATAAATGACGGACTGTGCGACCAGACAGCTTGGCTCCGATCAAGGAGCAGGTCATGCCGCAGGGAGAACTTATTAACTATGTTGCGCCATTACTAATTTCCATGGCATTTACATGAAAAATATATTAGATAAAAAGCAGCAGCTCGTGTATAGCGTCGCAGCTGTGACATGAGATGCACACGAGCTGAAGAACATAGCCAAGGCCATAAGGATTGCAAGTTATAGCTGCATCAGCTCCTGTTAATGTTGTTGCCAGGCAGCCGCGAGGCAATCACATACAGCTTTCAGATGTAATTACCTCTCGGTGAAAGTGAAGTAAATGGAATGTTATAATAAATGTGAAGCTTGACCAACATGATGTATGTAATATATCTTTGAAACAAATATTGATTTTATGTAATAAAAATTATTTAATTTGTGAACAAATAGCTTGAGGAAGGTTTTAGTTCTACATTAAAGTTTGCACGCAAATATAAAAAGAGCGTTCTATGAGATTCATCGTGCTAGCGTGACACGAATTTGCCTGCTGCTGCCCCACATCACGGTCTAATATAGCCACTGTAACTTCCCTAATATATATACTGTACACAAGTATAGCACAATGGACAACAGAGAAACGACTCACAAATATGCGTGCACACATCGTAATTTTATTTTTAGAATTTTTAGACATCTCAAAGTAGTTCAAAACAGGGCTATAAAGGTAACCATATCTTCCTATATATTATTATATAGTACGACGTGTGTGTTATTTTATGCTAGAATAAACAAAGAAAAAATATTACACAGTAAATTATTTGGCAATACACATATACATATGAGCGTTAAATTTATAGAGAAATAAATTATGTACCTCGATATTTTGAGGCAATTTTATTTTATATATTGAAGATGAAAACTCAGTAAACTGCTTGTAATTTAATATAATAACAATTAAGATACCTTCAAACTATTACATTAATTAGTAATTTAAAAGTACAAAATATAAAAATTATACCATTTTCATGTACTGTTTTCGTTTGTGCATGACATTAACACTATATAATAGACAATAATGGTTGCATTTCTTTATTTTATAATTTGAAAATATATATATAAAATTAAGCTTTTCTGAATTTTTTCAGATTTTTCGGAGTGCGGTAACTAATTAAAAAAAAAATATTTAAAATATCTGAATTAGGGTGATACAAACAGATGAGACAACCGTGACGTCATCAATAGCCAATCACAGCAACCGTGATCATCAATAACCAATCACAGCACGACAAAATGACGTCACGGTTGTCCCATCAGGTGTACCACCCTTAATTCAGATATTTTAAATGATTTTTTAAAATTAGTTCCCGCATTCCGAAAAATCTGAAAAAAATCAGAAAAGCATAATTTTAGGTAGATATTTTCTACTTATGAAATAAAAAATGCAACCATTATTGCATGTCTATTGTTGTAATGTCTTAATACACATCAGCATAATATATTTTAGGATCTTGAATTAGGTCTAGGCTAGACCTTCTAAAAGCACCACATGAAATTAGGCTGCAGTTGACGATAAAGACCATGTTTGACATTTCTTCGACATTGATGCATGCGTATTGAGAGCGGTATTATTAGCTCGACCCTCCGCGAAACGTACGTTGCTCGCATCAGTACTATTTTCTTAACTCTATTTAATAGCAAAGTCACCAACAAAATATTTCGTCGTCCTACGCGGTAAATATAATATATAATATGCACGATTGCAAATACTTTCTTTCATACATGTCTGTTAAAGTTATGCTGATTCACGTTTTTTGTACATTGAATTATTCAGAAAGCAGCTGTGCCATCAGTACCGGTACATTTTCTATCTGCAGGATTGTAAATTTACTTAGTCATGAAAAGTAGCCTGCAATGCCCGTCTGGGTTGCAGTATACTCTATGACGTTATTATCAAGTAAAAAAAAAATATGTATAGATAAATCTTACATAGTCATGCATGATGTGAGTAAAGCATACTGTGTTTTCCTTTATTTAATATTAGATACAATTCGATGCATTGTCTTTATTCTTTAATTAAAACAAAAAAATTACATAATTTAACTTTAAAAAATACCATTCACGCTAAAACTTGGGCAAAATAATGGTGTTTTTATTTTCAAAACTGCCTTCTCAATGCTTAATTAATCAAATTTATAAACTCATTAAAGTCAAATTAAATTCCACAATAAATAATGCAAATTTCAGGTGCAATTACTTACGAAGAAATACTTGTCATTGCACTTAAGTCTTTTTTATAGCGTTTACGGTAAAGGCTGTGCAATAGCAAGAAAGGTCTGTTAATTACATGCAAAATTTTAATACGATTTTATAGTAACGTAATGGATGAAATATACAACTGCAGTGCAATTTACTATGAAAATCATGTAACAATTGATTACGCAATAAATAATTCTTAACTAAGATATACCAAGTACTATTTTATGTACAATTTTGACATGAAAAAAAGTATAATATCTAAAAGACAGTTTTTATGTAAAACAACTAGGGCTTACTAAGGCATGGCAAACAGTCAGTAGGGCGGTTTCCGTATCGCTCCACCCCATCATGTTATGGCCATAACGTACAAACTATACGGCTGTGGCTCCGGCAAGGCGCTATTTGCTCTAACATCGTAACTCAGTAGTTGTTTTGCAAGCCTACTTTCAATAATCCCCAGTTGTTTTCACGCCAAGATGACAAGAATTATTAAGACCTGAGCAAATACCGTATGTCACAAAAGTGGAAAATATGAGAAGTAAACACGCGAAATTCACATTATTTTACCATAAATGGTACCATAACCATGACATGTCACATATCATCTTGCGGCTTATATTCTATTTATCTTTTATAACTTATCACTTTAAATAAACCAATTTACATAAAAATTTAAAAACGATAACATGTTTAATTATGTAAGTATTTCATGGAATAACGTAATTATGAAGAAATACTATTGAATTAACTAGAATTCAAAGCTGTTAATAATTGAGCAATATATAAATCAGTAATTGGCAGAGATAGTGTGTGTATGTCATGCATGTATAATGCAGACAATAAAAAATAAACTGTGGCCAGATATTTATAAAATATTAAATCATGTCAAAATTAAAATTATAATAAGTATCCGAACTATACCATTTTATTTGAAGTCTTTAAGTCCTATATACTTGGAGGTGCCAACTGCAATTGAAGTTTGGTGTTATATAATGATATTATAGTCGATAATTGACACGTATTTGAAAGTAACTGAGGATTAAAACAGCCAGGATATCTATGAAAGTCATTAACAGCATTACAAAAAAAAAAAAAACATAATTGTAAATTCTCAATAATTCATTAAGGATATGAATCTCAGTAGGTTGATATCTCGCAATCTTAGCGCCTGAATTCAACAAGACTTGCAGGGGACTTTATAGAACTCACCATCAATAGGTGGCATACAAATTTTGAAGCGAATCTGTCTTATCAGTTTTGTGAAAACTAGTTTAACATTGGCCTTATGGACGAAAACCGGAAATGGAGCTGTTGTAAGAAAACTGCAAGACTGAATTTGCTCAAACCATAAGCAATTAAGTTTTTAAACATTCTCAATTTTTTTAAAAATTTATTTGATTCGATTCGTTTGCAGGGAAATATTTTTGACTCCGAAGTAACTGGGATTAACCGTTAAGTACATTTAATAAAATTTTACGCTAATCCTCTCAGGTGGGACAAAAGATGACTAAATTTCCATAGTTATACCTCCATCAACATAACACGTGACATTTTATGACTAATACACTGCAACATCATTTCCTTATACACTTTCCTCATGAAGAGCTTTAGTGATTGCAGGTGTTTTGTGCTCCCCTGTTTGTGTCAGGTAAACACTGAGATCATGTTCACATGTGGTTGCATGATCAATGTATGAGAACGCCGTATCTATGATATTCTGAGATTGCTTGCTCGAGCAGAAACACTCATGAATATTATACGTATCGGGAGGGGGGCTTATGGGCTTACTCGCCTCATGATGGTGACATCAGTTATTACGATTTTCCTTGTTTTAAATTCTATCTTAATTAGAAAAAATTATAGAGTAACTTAAGAAAAAGTATAGCCTGATTATTCCAATCAATTTAAATGTATAGTATATTATTTTACAATTAATAGGTCAGTATTGTCATTAATATTATAAAGACTTATTATAATTTATTTAATATATTTTCCTTCGAACAAGATACAAAAAAGTTGAACAATTAAAGGTAGGAAACCCAAGAGAATCTGCATGGAGAAATTACTCTATAATTTATCCATGCTATTCTGCAATCATAATAATCAATATATAAATGAATAAATATATATTTATATTGAATTTTCATAAGTTAGTTTAAATCTATAAATCTTGTGAATGGAGTATCGACCTCAGTTTTTTTTATTACAGAAATGGATAGAGGGTGCAAAGTTATGCTACCCTGATTTTTTTCAGATTTTTTACAGCCCGGGAAGCATTTTTAAAAAATTATTGAAAGTCCTTTTTGTGACGTCACGCGGCGGCAAGTCCTATCTTTTTCTTAAGGAGCGGCGTCTCGTGACGTCACAAAAAGAACTTTCAATATTTTTTTTTAAAATAGTTCCCGGGCTCTAAAAAATCTAAAAAAAATCAGGGTAGCATAACTTTGCATAACTATCCATTTCTGCAATAAAAAATTTTAGGTCGATACTACATTGACAATTTATTAGCAATAATGATGCGTTATGATTAAAATAAATACAATGAGAGAACCTGTTCAAATCAATTTATGGTGTTTAACCGAGCAATACTTATTTAGAGAAACTTGGATGATAACATTCTGGTTTCTAAAAATAACAGGATTTTATGATTTTTTTTAATTAACCTAAAATTAAAATACGGTAATTCAAAACGTGCACTTTAATATTTTTGGAAGTATACATGTTAAAAATACATAAAAAAAAAATAAATAAATTTACATGATATAGTAATTTAAAACTTTAATGACCAAAAAAATAATAAAATAAACTACTAACATATTACATGTTTTCTTGGCATATTTTGATGGTGTCTATTTATAGTGCTGGACCATAGTTA
Source organism: Siphlonurus alternatus (assembly GCA_949825025.1). NCBI lineage: Eukaryota > Metazoa > Arthropoda > Insecta > Ephemeroptera > Siphlonuridae > Siphlonurus > Siphlonurus alternatus. Next base: position 21,373,592 of record OX463779.1, read on the forward strand.
ACATTTTTTCCTCAAAGGCGGAGTGGAAGATATTATACACGAGGATGTGACACGCGCTGTCCCAGACGGCGAACCATAGTTCCGGCTTGCTCCTCAACGCTATTAATAACAGTAACACCCACCTGCAGCCACGCACAGTTAAGGGGCTTCCATGTCATATTTCTGGACTCGTTAAATCCCATTACGTCCTCAGGATATCTTCTATCAACACGATGTACACCTTGAGGCACTTGGAACGTTGCTCCAGCCTGATTCGAAGCTACAATATAAAAAAGATGTTGATTGTTTTAATTTTAAGAGCTGTCTGTGTATAATACATTAAAAATGCAGTGGCATGATTATAGCCAAGGGGGTTGTTTTGAGAACTTCCAAAATGTGAGCAGGGGGTTCCAGCTGTCTCGAGGTGTACTTTGGAATCTGTATACATTATCCATTTGATATGAAATATGTAAGTACCAGTACACACAACATATTGGTAAAATACAAAGTGTGCAATGTGTACCGTCTTAATTGTCATGCAGGTTGCTTATAAGTGTAATCATTCAAAGTTGTTGGAACTATTATAATAGGTTAAATTTTAATTTGAATCACGTATAATTTTATATTAATTTTCCGAGCAATTTTCTTAGTAAAATTCACGTCACGAGATCCTATTTTCCATGCAGCACGTAGAAAAGTAGTATAGTTTCCGTACAACTTCGAGGTGAGCTCTAGTTTGTGCTGAGGGGGTAAATCGGTTTAAATTTAACTTGTCCTGCGGTGGTCTGTGTTGACGTAACACCGAAATGGACGTTTATAAACATGCGACTGTTAGCCAATGCGATTTTGTCAGAGACGATCACACCATTGTCAGGGGAATTAGGTTATGCAACACGGAGATAATATAGTTGTAGAAAATCAATATTTTTATGAGGCCAAAATGACATATATGAGAAAATCTGTGCAATAATTTTGCTATAACTGTAAGAGTAAAAAATAATAATTAAAAAATAAGTAGAATATGTATATTATTATTTTTTTTTCAATGTGTTCTCAATTAAATTTTAGATGTTTTGATTATCTGATCATCATCATCATAAATTATCCTAAATATAATATTATAATAAATGGATTAAAAAATTATATTATTTTGAGATTATATTATTACTTTCTGAGGTAAGTGAGCAGGTAATAAGTTAATATTATAACTCAATACGGAAAAGTTGGAAAATGTTATCTTCAGCGTATTTTAATTGTGTGTAACACAAATTGCAAATGCATGACATTTTTTAAATGAACAACAAGGGTTTTATGAAAGTAGGAAATAATATATTAAATACAAACGAAAAATCAAATCAAATTTATCCGTGCGGTGCTCTGAGCAAATTTAATGATAATTATATTAATTATTATTCAGAAGACAGTGTATTTAGCGCTATCTGTTGAGGCATATTGAAACTACGTCGTTAGTTTTAGAAACTTCCACTGCTGCGAAGAGCGCTGCGAGACAGCATACAATTTTGGCACACAATTTAATTAATAATTATTATTTAATAAAGCAAGACCTCTGGCTTTTTAGACACGATCCCGGTCCAGAAGAACTGCACAAATACCTTATAAATATGAAAATTATATGTGTGTATATAGCGGACGTATGCACCTTTATTACAAGTGTATGGACTGTACCGGTATATTAAAGTTCTAATAATATAATACGAGACTAGACCTCTTGCTCTTATGGTCAGTACATAACCGATTGTTCCAGATTTCTCTAGTTTAATTCAACAAATTGCATTCAACACGTACCCTATGATGTTGACATATGTTGTATGTGTTAAGTCAATGTCATTGTAATAAGCCTGCACTGGGAGAAGTTACAAACTGCACTTTTTTCCCAATTATTATATGTCTAATTTTTAATTTAAAACGGAGAATCTTAATTTCTAGTCAATTCTAGAACATCCTCACGAACATTTTGCATTTATGCAGTTTTTAAGCTCAAATTGGTGTAAAATATGTAAATAAAACTTAAATAGAGTCTGACATATTAAGATAATAATATATTTTAACTGCACTGACAATATTGCACGATTAAAATAATTAACAAATATTATTATAAATATTTTATAGTGTCAAGGTTTAGCAGAAGTCAAGCCAAAAATAATTTAAAGCGCATGCAAATAAACTGCATATTAGAATTCGCATGTTAATTATTTGGATTAGATAATTATTTGTAGTGCTTGAGATACTCCCACTACAAAGGGATTAAGAGTGACATGAAAGTTCTCATCCATTACTGAGGGAGGGGCAAACTATAATGTAAATAATTTTTTGAACTAGAAACTTTTAGTAAAAAAACAGACATTTTTGTATGGTATCAGTGACCATGCGAGCTGTCCCAGTTTTATTGTAATATTAATGTAGGTAGCACTTTGCTCGACAGTGGCATATTATAGCATCGGCATTCAAACAAGAACGGGGAATTTCCAAACTCATTTTTTCTTATCTAAAAACTCGTCTTGAGACACCGACGACTACTCAACATGGTCCCTAAAATGGTAGTTAAAAAAATAACTTAAATTTCTCCGCGAAAATTAAATTAAACATGCAAGCCATCTAGTAGTTAAAAGCTGCACTACAGTATGAAGTTGCTTCATTTAAGCGTGTAGATGGCAGCACAATTCAGTTTTGTGAATCAGCGGCTAACACGCAAAGCATGTGCTCAAGAGAGAAAGGGCTCGTTACAAAAGCTCAATATCAAGGAAACAGGAATTTTCCACTGCCAGGTGGAGCTAAAAACTTATTTAGGCAAGCTCTTACAAAAATGGACTAAAATGAGTGATATAACGTCGTCAAGAGCACGCAAATCTTTTGTTACTAACAAAACGGTCGGTGAACTTATATGTTCAGCTTGCGTCATATGATGCGGAGAAAATTGCGCAAATGATGTCACAGGCGCGCGAGCCACACCGTCATCGCAAAACCCTGCTGTCAATAGAATACAAATGCGTACCTTTCTTACACCAGGTTTATTTTATGAATACGTAACAAATAATGAGCTTGATTTACCTTTCAAAACGAAAATTTTAACTTGAAAAAAGTTTAAAATTAATTTTTTTATGATCGCGTGTTGCATGATGACATGATGATCAAAACAAAGCAAATGATATAATATATTATATATATAAGAATGTGATCTTTAACTTAAATATATGCAAATGCAAAGAAAAAAAAATGAAGAACTTTTTGCAAAAGCAAAATGCATGGTACTAAGATCGTTATGACACGAATTGCGGCAGAAAATGATATTATGCGAGTGATGGAAAGTTCCACGTTCACGTTAAATCAATAAATCTCGTTCGGACATCTCTCGCACATGTGCTGCTGCGTTCTCTCGACTTTCACGGCACTGCAGATCAGCTGATTATGATAACACCTTGTCTTATCAGTAACACACTGACACGGAAAAAAATAGAGGATTATCGACGCCTGTCTTATTTCCACATACGGTGCAATCGAGAATCTGATTCATAGCCCTGACAGCTCCGTCACAAATCCTTAACACCTTTTCTTTATCACTAAAGTGCGAGTTTTAATCAATTGCTTACGCGGAAGATATTTGGTTTGATCAATTTAATGACTTAATTAATCCTTGATAAAGGGAATGGACAACATACATGAAAAAATTTTATTGCAGAAATGAATAGAGCGTGCCAAATTATGCTACTCTGAATTTTTTCAGATTTTTTTGAGACCCGGAACTATTTTTAAATAATTATTGTAAGTCCTGTGATTTCAGTTGGCACTCCTGATGCCTTAATAAAAAGGATAGAGACTGGACGCCTATTGACGCCTCCAGGGGGCGTGGCCGAACTTTCAAAAATTATTTAAAAATAGTTCTGGGTCTCAAAAAAATGTGAAAAAATTCAGAGTAGCATAATTTGGTACCCTCTATTCATTTCTGCAATAAAAATTTTTCATGTATGTTGTCCATTGCTGTTCCTTCTCCCCCTCCCTCCACCATCGCCTTCCTTATAAAAAAAAAAATCCCCAAGTTAATTTCTGCATGTATAATGATGTACTGTACAATCCATTCGAATAAAACAAGCTTGTTATTTTAGCCACGAACTTCTTGGAACCATCCATTATAGAAGTATCAAAATAAACAATATTCCAATGAACGAGTCAGCTATTACAGCTAATATATTATATTTATTTTTTGATATTTCTTGAATTGTTCTGAGAACGGAAAATTGGCAGTTTGCTTAAATTAACATGTGTTGGTTTGCCTTCAACTGATGTTATATAAAAAAATTTATATACTAAGGAAGAGAGTACCAGAACAAGGCACCGTTTATCTCTGGTATGGAATTAAAACTTTAGTTAGTGTAAATATACGACATAATATTATACCAGTTGAGACTAGAGTCGTATTTGTTAATTTCTTAACAACTACTAACGATAACATTTCATGCAACCAAAAAAAATATATAAAGATAGACTATATGAAGAAAAATAAATAGTAGTTATACTGTATAATATTGTTGCAATTATTCTGAAAGTAGTTGTAAATATTAGTGAATGGCGTCAGAGTGGGTGTGTACCAAAAACGTCGGACAGCTTTATTAGTGCATGCAAGAGTCCGCGCTCCAACCCAGCACCACCCACCCCTCGCGGTGTATCTTTCTCTGGAGCCACCGCTAACGATATTTACCGAGCTGCTGCGGCCAGTTGGGCCTCGTTACTCGCACACCTGCCACCACGTACAAATCGCTCACTTACGAGGAAGAGTACAGTGGAGGAGGAGGAGGAGAAATAAACATAACCTAAACTACAATGAGTACAAACTACAAACGTTTAAATAAATCATAAAAATTAGGTAAATAGTAAATATTGTAATATTGAAAAGAACTTTACTATTGAAGAATACTTTAATTTAAATAAGTATTAAGGTTAAGGTAACACCACCAATGTTAAAAAAAATCCCTCTCACAAAAATTCTGAAAAAAATTTAAAATGTTCTCCTCTATACCCCCTATCAGTACCTAAAATATCAGGTATACAAATACGATCTAGTTTTTGAGTTATAAAATTTTAAAGTTGACTACTTTAACATGGAGAAATGAAACTCCCATGTTAAATTGGTCAACTTTAAAAATTCATAACTCAAAAACTAGATCGTATTTGTATACCTGATATTTTAGCTACTGATAGGGGGTGTAGAGGAGAACATTCTAAATTTTTTTCAGAATTTTTGTGAGAGGGATTTTTTTTAACATTGGTGGCGTTACCTTACCCTTAACTTGCTGTACCCATGTACAGATATATAACACACACAAAATAGAGTGTAATCATAAACTTAAAGGTTCCTTTAAGTTTATGAGTGTAATACAATGATTATACTGTTTATGATTGCAACACCTTGAAACATTGAAACAGGTTTATTTTTATTTCAGCAGATCGTGGAAAAGCTTTATATAAACCGCGGGAGTGCGGATTTCCCCTACACACCATGCAGTGCAATCAGCCAGCGGCGACATGACAAGTGCTAATGGGCCATCCAGCACCTCAAAAGCCAGACACCGTCCAGGGCTACTGCACGATCTAACAAGCATCTCTTCTTGTGTAACGATGCTTGTCAAGATCAAACTTTGTATTTTTTTTTTCTAAATAAATTCTTCCTAATTATGAGTTAAATAAAAAAGCAGACAAAACACGGAAGGCGTAATACTTCACCTTGAATTTTATTATAGATATATTATATAAAAAATAATGAAAATTTTAAAAGCTTCAAAAATCAAATTCCTCTCAATAAACTTTTATAATTTACTGAAGATAGATAGAACAATAAAAATGTGATTTTTATTTCAAAGCTATTTTTAAAAAGTAACGTCTTGAAAAATCACTTACACGGAAATCAGCGTTTGAGAAACGACCGCAGACTGTGGCATTAGACGTAAAAAAATAAATAAGTTAATAGATAAATAAATAATAAATACATTGGCATAAACGTGAAACGCAAATATTTTTTTCTAAACTGTTGTTATTATTATAATTTTTTAAGATTGCAAGTTATAAAGATGTTGTGACTTGGATTTCGTCAACCTAGCAAGTATAGTAATGATATAATAATAAAGCAGGTAGTATAACATAATGTTGGAGAAATGCGCAATTTGAGAAGAATCCACGTGGCTACATAGTGCTGAAGGTCACGTCGCGTTTACAAACAAGTGGCGCCTTGTTTGTCTGTGGAAGATCGCGGCCGCCACCGCCCTTTTTAACAACCACACAACGGATTGAATCATCAAATCTGCACGACTTTATGAGCGACCCCTCCCCCACCACAAGCTGATGGCTTGTTACTATTTTAATCGCTGCTCAGCCTGCTTGATGGCCGGCCAAGAACCGCCACGGCAGTGACGTCACTTTGCCTTGCATGAATTATTGCTCTTGTATGTATTGCCCGCGCGCACATAGCTGCAGGGAAGTAACATGGGTGAGAAATTATGCTTTGGTATGATTATAAAATTTTTAAACGGCACTTCCTACTGATAGAAAAAATAATTGTCTCAAGTTTCTTGTTTATATTATAACAATGTGGCAGGAAATATCATAAGATTATAGTAATATGAAATGAGTAAAATTTATAATTCTGGTAATTTAATAATTCGTTAGAGAAGTTTCAGTATAATTCACTACATATAGTTTGTTTGCATTGCTGCATGATTCATGGTTAATATTACACGAAGGAAAACGCATCGTATTTTTATTATCTTGGTACATGTTTATATATATAGCTGAAATATAATATATGATCAAACGAATTGTGGAATTTTTGTTCTAACAATTGAGACCGTCAGCTTCAAAACCAGCTCGTTGCACTTTCTGATAAAGTCTACTTTTTAGGTGTTCTGATAAGGAATCTCTTATCAGGAAGTGCGAAAAGCCAGTTTTGAAGCAATGCTTACATTTTTTGCAAGGAACTCCATACAATGGTTCATGTGCAGTTAATACGCACAAAAATTATTTGCGATGGACGACGGTGCATCGAGTTGCAATTTTTGTAATATATTATAACAAACTATGGCAATGCATTGGTAACATGACATTTAGTAGCTAACTGCAAAAGAACTAGCTGCCTGAGATATCAGTTACCTGATTAGCATGACACAAATTTTATATTATTATTCATATCTTTTGACACTAATTGTCTCTCAAGTCTTATCACTTTAATTCGTGCACGGATCAAATACGAGCCAGATACTATATATATGTATGAAGACCTTACACCGCAATCCTCACAGGCTCACAAGCACTAAAAACTTATCCAAGACGCATATAATATTTATGTGGAACTTGAACATCAAACAATCAAAGTGTTCACATTCAGCATCTTTCTGACACATTAGTTTGACAATTCTCTCTGGAAGTAAACGGAAGTGTGTATCCCCCCCCCCCTATTCGTGTTTCAGCACACTAAAATTTTAGTCATGTGCAGGTATATTAAATTTAAATTACTTCAAACCTTGGACTAAACCTTGCATATAAACATATAAAACTGAATTTACTTTAGCAGTATAATTTTATATAGAAGAGAAGTCTGCCTGCAACTCGAGAATGAATATTTGGAGATCAGAATTAAGAATTAAATTTCTAAGTTGTTCATATCAATAACTTTACAATAAAAAATTCAACATCGTTGAATATATTATTAATGTAATACTAGTGTATCATCATAAAAGAATATAGCGGGTCCATATACACAATCTTTACGTTACTCGAGATAGTGTGGCTGATTAGCGTGAGAACCATGCAGATAACGACCCCGCCCCCTACGGTGTCCATTTACGTGCGATTCTACAGGCAACCTACAGCCGGGACCGTGCCAAAATGTTCTACGACAGACTAAAGGCGGATTCAGATGGCGACAACGCGATTTTCTCAACAAGCTGTGAAATTTTATACGGAAGCGAATTCGCCATTGCGGTGGCGAATATCGCGCTAAATTACAATGCTCTTTTTTTTAATCGCCAAATATGGCCGCCAATGGATGTTACAACAAGTGCGCATTATTCGCTTCGCGTAGCAGGTTGGAAATCGCCATGTGAATCCGCCTTACGACCGAGTCAATGTTCCAAAGTTATGCCAATATTTACCACGAAAAATTGGCATGCAGTGAAGGCGTATTTTTACTTTTTAAAGTTATTCCCCCTCCCTTGAATATATAAACAAATAATTTAACAAACATTAATTTTATTGCTTTTATGTACTGTAATGCATGTATACAATTAATATAATTTTTATATCTAATTATTATATTGTAGTTGAACGGTCCATTGCACTAGACTACGCATGCAGCAAAACAAAGTCTAAATAAAAGAGGAAATGAATGGGATGTTTAACTTATAAAGAGAATTAAAACATGATTTTTATTTTTAATGTATTTATTATCCTCATAAAAAATGAATGAATTCAAAATTTAGAAGTAATTACCGGTATAGTAATTTGAGATGCGAATTCTCCGCTTGAGGTGTTAAACTATTAATTATTATTATTACTATAATAATATAATATACATAACAATTGGTAAATTATGCATGCTATGCAAATTATAAGTACATGAATAAAATTTCATACTGCAGTACTTATGAAAACCCATTATTTCTACATACATACATATACATGACAGACAACCTTTAATACATACAGAGAAAATGAGACAACCTTGACAGGTAGATTTACATAATATCTATTATAATGAAATACACAAGAAGATTCCCTCGCTACTACTGCTGATGCGAATATAAAAACGCTAATTTAACGTACCCTATAGACAAAAGAGAGTGACGGGAAATTGGTTTTGATGTGACGGGAAATGGTGTCACAAAGCCGTGCTAAGAACATATTATAAGAGGTGCGAGAAAAAAACAAAACAAAAACAAGAGACGTTTGTACGAAGAGTAGTAGTACACTGCGGCCTTTTCAACCCAACTGTCAGAGACAGAGCCAAGGCAAAATAATTGGGGCCGCTCATATAATTAAGTGTTGTAAAAAAAACGTACAAAAACGAATATAAAACACACAAAAAAAAAAAAACAGTAAATTAATTAGAATAAATAAAATAGAACAGTAAAAAAGAACTACCCGGTTCGAATCTCCGCATTGTTGTCAATGGGCCAGAAGTGACGGCGGAGGCAGAGAGCGTTTTTTTGTTCGGCCAGACACTGCGAGGGAGGAGGGAATTTCTTTCTGTCTAAGAATAAAATTTTACTTTTAATCTTTTAAATGTAAAAGATAAATGTTTACATGATGTTTTAAATGTGTTTTTTGTATTAACGTATATATCGTATTTTGTAACTTCAAAATATAGAAATACACGATTTAATACGATATAATAATTAATGAATTTGCTTTAAAAAATTGAGATGAAATACAAACATTAAATTTAACTGGCTTATAATAATAATAAAAAAAAAATTAAATTCTTCCTTGGACATTAACTCTTAACATTATAGAATTATAGGCAATAATTTTATTGTTGTAATATACTAATATATATTATATTTGATATCATGATGTCAGTAGCTCAGCCCCACTGCAATGTAACATTTGTTTTCGTGACTACTCTGCCTACATTTCACTAAATTATATTGCAGGGAACGGATAATTTAACCGATTTGAATAAACAATACTTCGCGACGCATAGCATCATGCATCTTTTGTATAATAAATACAATGAATTCCTATATATTACCGTATCTGTATACACGAATGCATTAAAAAAAATCTAACATAACGCTTAATAATTTGACACAGACTTGGCGGAAAACTAAACTAGAAGACACAACATGATATTTTGCAGCTTGCATCCTGCAGATGTGCCCCTGAGAGTCCTAGCGGACCCACACAGCTGGAACCGCAACAGTCGCCTCCAGGCCCTCCTGCTGCTGCTGCCTACCAAATAACGCGACCCTGAGAGGACGACGTATCGCAAAAAGTGTTCAGCAAACTGTAAGGCCAAGGCCAAGTCTATACTTTGTATTGACCTTTTTATATAAACACCTGAAAAGTTTCTTCTCAATGTCTTTTATATAAAAATACCCCAGGGATATTCTGACTCTTAAATTTTAAAAAAATATATACTTATCATTCTTATCAAACTCGAACTCGCTTTTTAGAATCTTAAATTATTAAATGTAATGATTTTTGCTCCCGCATAAAAAATATGCTATAAATCTAACAAGGAAATGGATTATAGTGACGTCAAGCTGGGTGTAGTACATTATTTGTCTTCTATATATATATACATAATTTTGCACATCCTGTGTAATACAACGGGTGCTCTCCTCCCACCCACTGAGCAGTTCTCCACACAAACGGAGGGCGAACACTCTCACTGTTTCGCGACGGTAACCGGCCGGCGTCTGCGGCAAATGCGGTGGGCCTAGGAGGGGGCGTGGCCTCGTGCAGTTTGGCGGCTGCTACACTCGCACTTCCCGGCGGCTGGCAGCTGTGACCTTGACCTACTTTCTCAAAGTACCGCCACCTGCTGCCATACAATACGTGACCTTGAACTATTTCCGTCTACCATGACCTATATAATAATTATTACTAGGAAGTTCAGCGCCCCTTGACTGCTGCTGAGGCTGATGGTTCTCTAATCCACACGTGGTGATGCAGCAACACGTGGTTAATTAGCATTCCATAACAAATTTTTCTTATAATAATTAGTTCACCTATACCTTCAAAAAGTAATAGTTCTAATTATAATTTCGCTAAGTAAAAGTACTTGTTAACTATATTTAAAAACTAGGTGATCTTCAAACAACATAGTTTAAGTAGTAGTTACAAATATAGCTGACACAAATAATAAGTTGTATAGTAGAAAATTTCTTGCAGTATGCTCTAATAGCTACTATCGGCAATGATGCTTGCATGCCGTCAAGAATATATAAAGTACACACATGCATGTATATAGAGATGTAATTGTACTGGTGTTGGCTAGATTGGAACGGTACAGCGTCTATAAATAGCTGCAAGAGAGAGTGCGCTAGCTGCGAGGAAGCGAGCAATCAGGCCACGGGGCTGTGACGATCGTCACTCCCCGCCGCCGCGACATTACCAGCAGAGAGTTACGTCACGACGTCTCTCCCTCTCTGGCTGCTACTGCATTCACATGGTATCACATTAATGAAAACAATGCTACCGTGAACATATTGATAGCCAAATCAGATAAGTCATTGAGATCTAAATTTAGATGACATTGACATAAAAAGTACACCTTCAATAATAAGTTTTTTTTATTAAAACAGTTATTTATAAATTTTTGAAACAATTTAGCTAATAATAAATTTATGCAAAAGAGAATAATTATAATTCAGATGGCAGTACACAGCGCTCAGTTAAAAGTAAATGTTTATAGCACATATTTATAGCTTTGGAGAACAGAGTTTAAATGTTAAAACATGCTTGAGTACTTGGTTAAAGGTGGTATTACACGATACGATTTCGCTTTCATATCTCGTATGGGACTTGATTTACCCTCAAGGGAAAATAAACTATGTAATAGCAGCTTTAATGTCATCCACATTCTAGCTCAACGGTTATATAGTGGTGGTCATCTTGAAGTACCTCCAGCTTCATGGTACCGTGCTAATAAGCTAATTACCCTGTACATCATTACTGACTATGGTAGCGGCGACAGCGTTTAACCTATATAGATGACAACTAACGAACTAGCCTTACTGAGTTTTGACTCTGGATGGACAGTAGCCAGGCGCACCCATACTACAAACGAATAACAACATTATAACACAAAAATGTTTGGAAACTAATTAGCACTGTGTCACAACACCTCAGGCTATATGCAAATTTCAAGGACAACCACCCGAGAGGCATATTTATAAAATTACTCAAATTCAAAATAAACAAACAAAAACTTAATAAGAAAATATAGCAATAGAGAATGTAATAATATAGTAGTTACTTTTTATGACTGGAATAGTATTATTTAATAAAAGTAGGGGTGTCTCATAATAAATAATAATGTAATAAGCTGAGCCGGCGCCTGCAATATAGGCAACCAGAGGGACAGCGCGTGCAAGCACGGTGGCCTAGATGTCGGGCGGCGAGGATTGCACCCAGGGGCCTATCAGTCGTCCCCTCGTCCCCAATTCTGGGGCCCAAATGCAAGATCGGGTTAGCAGGACTGAATAGTGACGTCATTTCCGGCTCATTGACATTCCTGGCAGACAAATGAGTGAGGGCCGAGCGCCAACCTACCTCCCATTCAAACCGAGGTAACAGTTGGCCTCTAAATAACTGGGATAACGCATGGTCAACAACACATAGCACGCCTAATTAATATGGTAATGAAGATATGAAATAAAATCATGAATCAGCAGCGGTGCACCGGCTATAACAGAGAAAAAATATTATATATGCATAAAGTGTTTTGCTTTTTAGGTTTAGGATGGTTTGATTGGTTGGTAACTTTATAAAACTGATTTTTTTCCAGCACGAAATATCAATGATTTTCTCATTTTATCACTCAACGTTAAAAAAATAATAATTAAAATATATTTCTAATCTGCAAACTTAAAAGATGATTTTTAATCTGCTTTATTCATTTTCTAATTCATTGACTAAAAAATACATAATTTCAAAAATTATTGTATCTTTTGAGATAGATAATCATTATCTATAAAACACATCAGATATAAAATAAATTCAATTGCAATAAAATATTAACTCTTTTCTGTGTTATTCGATTCTAAGGTCTAAAAGTCATTTGACATACTGATAGGTGATGTGAATTCCACAAACAAAGAATGAGAGCAGCAGGAAGGTATCGAGCGATATGAATGCTTCCAGAAGGCAATATACGGCTTATTGCGGCTGATTACGAGAGCTCCATTAATTATTACGTTGATAGTGGGGTACACTGATAAGATGTACTGTCACTGAATTAATGATTACGCTAGCGACAAGGCTGCTGTGATTTCTTACAGATACCTTGTCATAATGCGGTAAAACAAGTTTTGATAAAAACTTGCAGCATTCACTATTTTACTATAGTAAAATTTTATTAATAATTATATACAAAAGAAAGAAGTTAATTGTTATTCATTGAATAGAAACTAAATAAAAAAAATGTATAACAACCAACAGTACAAAAATATCTAATACATATACGAGTAATTACTGCATGAGATTATCATGCGTATAAAATTAACAAAAAAATCAACATCATTAATGGAATCACAATGACCTTTAGTATTTTTTTTTTTTTTGCTAAAATGTTATCAATACAAGCGAGGTAAGATATTAACTTCCTTTATGATTTCCTATAAATTCGTTATACTGTACTGCATAAATATATATACACGCTATTTTATACGTTCAAGGTAGCACGCGTGGAAATATTAGAATGCTCGGTGACATTTAAAGACGCGTTTTGTCTTTCTCCGGAGAGAAACTTGACTGAATTTGATCCAAAGGCGTCCTCGTCACCGTAGCAGCAAAATTGTATTAACGTGGTGGCTTCATCCTGCAGGTTAGGCCAGCTGGTACGAGCGGGATCGATGGCTGGATATGGCAAGTCTGCTCATGGCACGGCGGCCTCCTCTGCTCCTCAAGTCACGACGGGGTCATTAGCAAGGTTGCACTGGCAAGGGCACGCACCTTACACCCGCCAGGCAGTCAAGAACAAACATGTGCACCGCCAATATTATAGTCTAATAAACTTTTACGATACTCCGAATATCTACAAAAACATATATTATATTTTTTCATGTTTTCATGATTAGATAATTGGTCAGCTATTTCCGGTTTTTCAATGTTGCTTGTAGGAGGTGTTTTTGTTACCATAACATGACTCGATGTGAAAAGGAAAATGCACTTTTATGTTGGATATGCATTTTTTTAATATTTAAAAAGTGTATAAAAAATACGAGTTATAAAGAGAAAAGTGTCAGTTGCCCTGAAACAACAATATATTTTTTTAAAAAATCATGATCCCCGGTAAGAAAGATTACAAATAGTTCATGTCTCGAGAACTTTAAAAAAATAATAATAAATGCATTAAATTTATGACGCCGAATGGAAAATTACTATTAAGCATCTTGCTTCAAAATAGTTATACATTATTATAAGAATATTACTTATGGAGGATTAATTTAGTTAATTAAATGTTGTAATTATTTTGGTACGAGTATGTACTTAGCACGGCGAGGAAAAAGGGGTGGTGGGAGGAGGCAGACAGACTTGACAAGGTCGCTACGTCATCGCAACTCGCGGTCTCGCGGTCGGTCGGTCGCCACTACCACTGTACAGAATACAGGAAGGCTTCACTCGCGCGCTCTCTTACATAAATAGATACCCTCCTCACCTCTCCTCTTATTTCAGAATATAAAGCATGAAATAATGACACAATATGCCGCTTTAAGCCTGTATTAAGGTGGAGTCACATGGCGATTTTTACCATGCGACGCGACGCGAATAATGCGCACTTGCTGTAACATCCATTGGTGGCCATATTGGGCGATTAAAAGAAAAAGAGCATCGTAATTAACGCGATTACCTGCGAATTCGCCGCCGCATAGGATTTCGCAGCTTTTAAGTTAAAATCGCGCCGCGTCGCCGTTGCCGCCCATGAAAATCCACCTTTACACGATATAAGTTTTGCATAAAATTTTTCCTTGCAAGAAAATTTTCTCTCCATACAAATTAAAAAATAAATGGTTTTAAAGTTTTCTTGTTATAAAGAAAAATTGAATGCAATAATTATAAAAAAAATGTATCGTGCAGTAATACCAACTTTAGGCAGTCCGACATGAGAACTATTATCTCTTTTAAAGGACAAGCATACTTTAAAAAAATATTTGTAAAAGGGTAAAATTACAACGTTGATAACTAATAATTACATCAACGCAATGAGTCATGAATATTATACATTAAAAAATAAAAATTGCTCAATACTTGAATCATTAAAGTTTAAATAGGTTGGTCATGCATTTTGTTTTTGGCAGTAACAACTATGTTTGTTTATTATACAGTATAATGATGGATGTTACATTTCGTCATAAATATTATTAGCTAGTATATAATAATAGTATTATATTTCTACATAATTTTAACGGGTAGTTATTTTTAAATAAACAGGTGGAATAACCCATGCACCTACGTCAAATGTTGATACGTTGGCCAAAAAACTGATAGGGGAAATCGAATTAAGGTGATTTCTATTGGCGTGTCAGGGCGAATGACGCGCGAGCTTGTCTTGGCTCCTGGCCACGCGGTGTCGTGCGCGTTGCCTCGTTCGTCGCGCTGTCCTCAGCCCTATACAATACCCCCCGGGGCGTCAAACTGCAAGCACCCCGCCCCTTTGAGGAGCTCCTAACAACAAATCGCTCGTGACTGGACCTATATGCATTAAAGAGTCAATTGTCGATGAAAAGAGGGAGCTGGGGATGAAATACACAGGTTAAACCTGATGGTCAATAATCAAAGTGCTAGGTATAAATATGAAATAAGCGTAATATAAAGTAATATAAAAATGTACCCCTTTAAAATTCAAAATATATATTTTTTTATTCAATCCATGTCTCCTAAAATCAATATCTTATATTTTTGGAATTATAATAATCCTTTGCTATAATTTTACTATACACCATGCATTGCATGCAATATTTAGCACCGAACACTTCTGATTGTATTGTTCTCCATCAACGGCGTACTATGACTGATGTTATTACATTTTTACTAAATTGTATTGTAAATTGTATTTAAAAAGCCTGATTTATGTCAAATGGTTTGCTCAAAGATCATATATATATATTATTAAAAATGTAAGCAAGTCCACAATATTATAAAACTCTATTGGGGGGGGGGGGGCATTCACAAAGCACTTTAACCCCAACTTTAGCCCCAAGTTTTATCCCTGGTACTAAACATGGTGCTAAACCAAGGGGCTAACCATGTCTAGCTCCTAGTTTAGCACCAATGTTTAGTACCAGGGATAAAACTTGGGGCTAAAGTTGGGGTTAAAATGCTATGTGAATGCCCCCCTATTTTGCTAGCCTGCAAATTTTTAAAGAACATATCGTAAGGAAGGGAATCTATGTCCTCGTCCGTTCTACCTTAAAGTCGACACAACTTGGCCCGTCGCGGCAAACTGAACCTCGATCAATCGCAGATCAACAAACGCTGCACACTTGACTCGAAGTCTATATCAACACAAACAAAGACATGCTATTTTCAGAATCGAAATGTACGTCATTAGGAAAGTATCTAAGATTGGCGTGTCAAACTGCAGTGATATTCGGTTACATGTTTTACAGCTAAAATTGTATCAAAAGCACGTAAAAGTCATAAAACTCAAAATTTCAGTTAATGCGTAACAAAGTGAACGCTAGATTGCACGACGACGCTTTTTCAAGATTAATTTGTTCATACATTAATTTTGGAAGCCACAGTACATTTTCAATATATTGCTATTTCCCAACGAAAACATTTAATTACACAAATTGGCAGATCGCGTGGCACCAGATGAGCTGGGAGAAGATTGAGGGCCCGGGAATTAAGATGGTATCGAGCAGAGCGTGTGCCAAGGGCGGGCATGCTAAAAGCAGCGGCGGCAGAGGCTGTGGATGATACGGTTACCGTTGCCGAGATGCATCTATACGCACCTCGAATCTCAGGGATGCTGCGAACTGGACCAACAACGTATAAGGGGTGTTAACAATTTCTTTAAACCAAATGCTATTTTGCAAACTTCACAACTACAAAGCAGAGGGGAAGTTCTGTATATAGTCGGTAAACAGAGGGTCAGCAAGCAGAATTACAGTAGCAACTTTCCCCATCTCTAACTATGGATTGCTGTCTCTCTTATGTACCACCACCGAGTGCTGCAATATGTCATGCTGCCCATGTAGCTTATTATCCAGCACATTACTGGTAAACTTTCCACTGCGTATAATACAAATCCACATAACAATAACACGTTATAGCCATTCATCACATTTAAGTTACAATGGGATGTGGGTGTAACCGACAATAGTATTACGATATAGAGGAAGCTGGACCCCAGAGCAATATATTTATATACAGCACAAAGAATGTAACATTAATCCAGGAAGTCATCATATTTTTTTTTCCATTTATCATATGCCTGAAATTTTGCAGATCGATTCATGATGCTAAAATTTCCAAGCTCCCTGCAAGGTTTTGAAATTTTTGTGCAAACATTGCAAACGGTAAGGTCCTAATCCTTCGACTTTCGAGAGTAAACTCAATTTTGTTGCATCTTAGTGCATGATAATTATGGCGATATTGTATATTATTCCGGCGTATATGATGCCATTATTTGTAATAAAAGTGAATATTTTATTGGTGTTTTTTTAGTGAATTCAGTGCTAATCTTAGTTATGGGAAGAAGAATTTATGAACTTTATTAAAAAATTTGTGCTTTTAAATATTAAATTTAATGCAATGCATGTCTAATTATCTCTTTCAGCAAATCCCAAACTGTAATTTTTGGCGGTTAGGTGCAAGAATGGGCTTGCCTAAACCTCGCCGCAATAAAGATATTTTCTATTCTATTCTATTCTATTCTATTCTATTCTATTCTATTCTATTCTATTCTATTCTATTCTATTCTATTCTATTCTATTCTATTCTATTCTATTCTATTCTATATTAACAATGACACCATTAAAAGCTTAAATATATATAGCCTTATAAAGTTTACGATGCAATTTTATTGAAAACGAAGCTTTAGAAGAGCTGTAAGTATATGTGCCAGACAAGCAAAAATAAATATTTAACTGGTTAATTAACACTTGGTAGAATGAACCTTTAAAAATTTTACAATACCAACCATGCGTATAAATTTAGAAAGATTGATTACTTTAACATAAAAAAAGGCCACACCAAGGCAAGTTACATTAACATCTCTAGCGTTAGTGAATCAGAAGTATCAGCACTTTTTACTGGCAAACTTCCAGTAAAAAATTTCATGAAGCTTGTATCTTCCAACCCCTCACTTTTTTTTCCTCTTCACCTAAAATTACTGTGTGAATTGGTGTGTTATAATATACATGCAAACTTGTTTTAGGTATAGCTAAATTAATATAACAGACAATACAGGAAGAACCGCATCGGAAGGGCTTCCTAGACAATTCAATTATGGTTATTTTCTTAGTCAGAGAAAAAAATAGATTTTATAGCAGAGCCGGGCTGTACCAAAAAGTTAAACCAAAAATATCATAATATACTGGTCAGTCATTATCAGCTTAATATAATCAGAAAGTGACTTTTATTTGCAATGCTCAATTATCATCTGTCATGATAATATAATTACTATGCATACTCCCAACAGTCCCAACTCTTACAATACACCTGTCATGAAACATGCGCTTTTCCGACTAATTTTGTGTTTTAATCAGTATTTGAAAATCCTTCCTCAAAGATTTACTGGAATATGACATTTTTTTTTTTTTTTTAAATTCCAAATTGCATGAGATTAGAAAACTTCAATCATATGGAATTTTAAATCGATGTGACTGGTGTATGACGTCACTTTCTCTCAGGTTAATTGGTTGGTATAGATGAGTCAGAGTGAGAGAGGGGTCCTCTGGCCACAGCAGCAAGACAAGACGACAAGGTGGTGGCGTCGTCATGTGACACCTAGCGACACCATGGCGTCCCCCCGGCCTTGTGACGACGCCACCACCACCACCACCGCTGCCTCTCAGTCACACGGCGGTCCGCACATCGCCGGCCTTGCTGTTACTGATCGAGGAGGAAGCCCACGTACTGTACTACACGGTACATTTCTTTTCAAGGTGCAATACAGGCATGCAGCAGCATTGTGTCACCATGTGATTTCGATCACAAACCAAGTGATATATATATATATGAAAAAAAAAGTAATTGACACACTTAACCTTATTGGAATACTTATAAATAAATATATTATAACACATATGACATTTTATCGTACGTTTTATATTAATCTAATTATTTACTGTATATAAAGTATATAAATATTATTTATTATACTGGTTTGAAGAAAAGTTCATTCAAAGGTAATATTTTTTTTTTAAATTGTAATTGAATTAATTGAATTCAAAGTGATTTAATTTATAATTTTATATCAACCGTAGACCATTATGGTTGAGGTTCAGAGAGTCTCCATTTATAAGCATTTCAAAGGTTTAGCCAGTTGGTTTTGCTGTAGTAATTATATAGTAAATCTACGATATATTCATATTATCCTAATATGAATAGAAAGGGTTGAAATTAGTTTGAGTGTTTTTCACCTTTAAAATTTTACATTTTATCAATGTCATATTAGGGTGTCTCAATATTTATCATAATTCATTAATCTCTGAGCGCTTAGTATATAGTAAAAACTAGGATTTACTACGGTCAGCAATAACATGGTTGAAGACATCAAAAGACGGTGAAATGAATAGGCAAACGTGGGCGAGGGGTGGGGACAAGATTAAAGGCCGCCAAGACAAAATTAAAGGGGTGGACAGCTTTAGGAGACGAGTCTGCAACGATGAGGATATAAAGTTAAAAAGTCATCGCAAAAGTTCGCGAGAGGAGACTCCGTTGCGAGTTACAGTATAATAAAATTAATTTATTCACACCGAAATTAGCCGGAAGAGGAGCAATTCTGGCTTTTGTACTCTTATTTTAATTTTGAACTTTAACAAAAGTTTGCAGTAACAGATATGTTCAGAACGACAAGTTTCAAAATTAAAATAGCACGATGAAGGCCAGAAATTTTGCTTATCCGGTGGGAGTATAAAATTAATTTCACCATAGCAAAGAGATCAAAGCAAGCACATAATATGAAACAAGCCACACAGGGATCATGGAGATCTTTACAAGCAGAGATAACCGAGCTAGACATTTAACTATAATTGTGTATACCGCCCATTTAATATGAAACTAGTCAAAACTAAACATGTCCACTGTAAAAGAGTGATATTTAAATATAAAAAGAAATACTTTTGGCATTGAGTGAGATGGATAAGCTGTATAGATAAGCTATATGGTCTTAAGAAAACAACAAGTTAATTATTTACATTAAAACAGTGTGAAGACTTTGAGACTTGAGAACTAATTTGTATAGATAAGTGACTAACTTAGACCACCCAGATGTTATTTAATACAGTTTTAACAATATTCACAATTAATTTAGCTAATGGGTTTTAAGCATAGAGCATTTTCTAGTTATTTTTTTCAGCATGCAGGGCCGGTATTCTAAAAACTACAGTATGCAATGTTTTAAAAGCACTAGTATAGAGAGGCGGACGTGACTACGATCGCATAATAATATATAAAATAATACAGGGTTGTATTATAGTGTACTTAAAGGAGACAATGAAGAGTGTTCTCCTTGCACGAACCTTGGAATGCGAATAATCAGACATGAACAATAAGAACTCGTTAATTTTATTCTTCGTTATAACATTTTAAGATAAGCAGAATCAGTCGTATTAATTTCTTTACAAGGAAATACAAACTTGTTTTTTTCTAAATATTTAGATAATATACAGTAGACGGGAAGCAAAATTATTATTTTACATTGAAGCTGAATGAATGACATTGATAGAAAAAGCTCGTGATCAAACAATAAAAAAATCCTACTAGAATTATTGGGGGGCATTCACAAAGCATTTTAACCCCAACTTTAGCCCCAAGTTTTATCCCTGGTACTAAACATGGTGCTAAACCAGGGGCTAACCATGTCTAGCTCCTAGTTTAGCACCATGTTTAGTACCAGGGGTAAAACTTGGGGCTAAAGTGGGGGTTAAAGTGCTTTGTGAATGTCCCCCATTATGTTTAATAAATCATCTTGTTTACCTATCCAGCTTATGGCAGTATAGATATTTGTGAATAACAACTCCTTATAATTTTATCAGTATTAGAATCAAACTTGATGTCACGAAAAAACAATTGTCTCTAATGTACTTATTTTTAATTTAAGTTATGAACGATAGATTACAATTACATCACAATAATAACGAACATCCTTTTGCCATATATCACAGTTATTATTGTGATAACTTTAGTTTGCACATTATGGGTTTAGCCTACTGCTGGTCCACCAACAGTCTATGACGTCATAAGTGCCACGCCCCCTCCTACAGCTGCTACCGTCGCGCAGTTACATGATGCACAAAATATCTCGTTGCTACGGTACTGCATGTTCACGTAAATCAACAGAATCAAGACATGAGGCCACAAATTATGTGCTAAGATGATAAATTACCACAATTTCACAGTATTACAAGCAAAGCGACCATTTTTACCCCCTACTGCTAGTTTTAAAGGCATACAGGCCTCAAATTACAAATTAGACAGTCACCAAGTGGGTTTAGAGTATATAATTAACATTCGCATCGTTTTTTTCCACGCGTGATGCATCCGTGCGAATTCGCAGTTCAAAGTAAGAAATTTAGTCCTTGATGACGTCACGAAGTCCTTGATGACGTCACAACTCAATGCTAATCGGTGCTAGCTGTGAGTTGTGACGTCAGCAAGGACTTTCTTTACAGCGCGACTTCACACAGATGCACCGCGCGCAGGTAAAAATAATACGAATGTTGATTATAAACTTGAGCAACACTTAATGTCTGTCTAATTTGTAATTTGAGGCCTGTATACCTTTAATATTTACACAGCTTCACAAGCTACTTTGCTTGAAATAAATGTTTAAAAATAAATCTGAATTTTTAATAGTTTTCATGATGGTGTTTTTTTTATAACTTTCTCAAGCAGTTTTTACTTCTTTTTAATATGTATGTAAACTAAAAATTATTTACTCAATTTGATATTCTTCACAGCAGACAAATAAATTGGTAGATGGACTTTTTGCAGTTTGACTTTCCAAATACACCATGGTATGTAGACAGACGCCAGAGAAAGTCAAAGACAGCTGTTTTCTATTTCTCTCATTGCTCACATGTTACAGTAGTTGAAATTATTTAATTAAACTGTGATGATAATAACGCTGATTTTCTGATAACATTAAATTAATTATACAAACACACGACATGTCATTACGACAATTATTACATCGAGAGCATAATTATCACGGAATAATCAGGGGTTTGTCCCATTTAAAAAACATTATTTTAACGATTGCTGCATACAATACTTGTTTTATACCATGTTAAATCATTATCAAACATTATGTCGTTGTAATAAAAATAAAATTTCTTAATTAAAAATTAAAAAATAAAATTTAATAATACTAAAATGTAGCGGCACTATAAAAAGTATAAAACAAGAGTATTTTGTAGGTGTACAACAGAAGTTTTATGTATAAAATTTTAATACTTTTTCTTCATTACATACAAGTTGTTAAAAGCTATTATAGTGAGTACAACGCTTTATATATATATATATATTTATCTGGATGACTAAACTAGTCTAATACAAGCCGGTGTGACCGAGAGTAGTTTCTGGAGAGTCACTTCTTTGTAGTACAAGGAAAGTCTGGAAATCTGTGCTCATACAGCCTCGCTAGCGTGACTCACTAACGGGCGTGGGCGAGTGAGGAACACCTTCGTCTGTCCCTCGGAGTGCCCGGGTCATATACGATATATCAAAACTAAATAAGCTCTCTTTTACCTTCTTATTTAACTATCTTGATTGATTAGTATACCGTACCTCACATTGTTGCTAAAAATAACAAGTCAGGAGAGAGCGTTATCGATTTTTTTTTATGTCAACCTCATCAAAAGCTTGTTTTGTTTTTTTTCTCAGGAAAAAAAAAAAAAAAATGTACTTCGTAATTTCATTAAAAAAAGAAGAAGAGATTTCCTATAATAACTGTCAATAAAAAGAGACTATTTTAATTTAATTTGCAATTTATTTATCATTACTCTCCCTTAGAACCATACTGTTACGTACATTCTTGGTCTAAATGAATGGATCATTTCCTACACGCTGCACCCATACATTTGTTTCAGTCTTTTTGACTCAGTGTGAACTGTAAAATTATTTCTCAGAATGGATGTTAAAATAATTGTATCGGTACAATAAAAAATTGCAGGGGAATAAAGGTGCCTCTTTATATTTTTTGGTACTTTATAATGTTGTATAGTACTGTGATAAACATTATTATATAAATATTTAAAATATTTAGCCATCTCACTATATAATCAAACTTGAAAATTCTAAAATGTAATACGAGTAAATTTTACAGACTCACATCAATGTTATGATCGTAAATTAACTACCGGTACACAAGATACTAAAACGTCAAAAGGTTGTCAGTAGATTGCTAAAGAGATGGTACAGTAATAGTGAGTCACATGCTTCCATTAGGAAGTGCAATGAACTGTGCAGTATAAATAAGCTACTCTATCATTATTTCAATATAAAATCTGAGATTTGTTCGTAAATACAAAATCAGATGAGAATTGTGTATCAGATTCTCTTTATGTTGCCTATATAAATAATTCATCTGATTGTCTTTATATGTTTGATACTGTAGAAGAGAGCCAGGCCACAGAAAGGCCTACGTATAAAGTTAGGCCTCACCTATGCAAACGGACGATTGTCACTATTACAATAGTACGAATGTAAATTGTTTTGCTTACATACCTTACTAACAAAAATTCTTCAAAAATGATACATAAAGTTATAGGGATAAGTTTGTATTTTTAGATCACTAGCTAAATACGGTACCTGTAAAATATTCTAACAAAGCGATACGGAAAAATATTATATATAACTGTACTAATGTATAAATAAAGTATTTAGGTTATTGGACAACATGCAAACCATAAAAATAAGAAAATAATTAGTATGAGCGAGAGGAACAGATCAAACGCTATGATCTACAAAATGATGTTGTAAAGACGAATGAAGTAGGAAAGATAGATAGAAGAGAGATAACAATTAGTATTGTGTGCTTACCTTTCTGCATCTTCTCCAGGAGCTGAGTGCTCGTCCGAGTTAGTGGT
The DNA here is from genome assembly GCA_949825025.1 of Siphlonurus alternatus. Taxonomy (NCBI): domain Eukaryota; kingdom Metazoa; phylum Arthropoda; class Insecta; order Ephemeroptera; family Siphlonuridae; genus Siphlonurus; species Siphlonurus alternatus. The sequence goes on from OX463779.1 coordinate 21,397,564, forward strand.
GACTTCCGAGAGAGAGTCGAGGAGGAGGTTGCTTGCTGGCTCATTGGCGTACTGCTGGTTCTCGTTGACGGCCTGACTCACCAGAACCGATTCCGCTGGCACTGTGGGAGGTGACGTCGTGGAGACTGTACCCATCATGGGAGGGTTGGCAGACATTGGCGAGCCGTTGGTCATGACCAATGGTACAGGGGCAGTACGACCAGGCTGCATCTGTTGCTGAGGGTTGTTGACGGAGATAGGGTGGGAGTATGTCTGACCAGGCTGACTCACTGGTTGTGGGTGTGAATAACTTTGACCTTGTTGTTGCAGTGGCTGTTGTTGTTGTTGCTGCTGCTGCTGCTGTGTCTGTTGTTGATGATGATTTACAATTTGTTGCACTGGTTGTGAGATAGGTATTGAATTTTGGTTTACTTGCATAGGTTGAGAGTTAACAGGCATTTGTTGTTGTTGTTGTTGTTGTTGCATAGGATGAGAATAACTTTGTCCAGTTGACGAAGGAGGATGTGGGTTAGTATTCTGTGGAAGATGATTTACGAGAACTGGTTGATTGCTAGACATTATTACCGGATTAGACTGTTGCTGGTGATTGACTGGGGCTTGGTTAGGTTGAGACGGTAGTTGCTGAGGAGGTTGTTGATGGGTTGGTTGTGGAGGGTGTTGAGGTGGAGGTTGTTGCTGTTGCGTTTGAGGAAGTTGGTTGGGAATGAACGTGGTGGATTGGGGTTGGGACTGAGACGACTGTTGTTGAGGGACAAAGTTACCCATCTGCTGACCTGCAACTGGTTGGAGTATTGACTGGGAGATAAATCCTGCAGGTTGAGACATCGCTTGTTGTTGTTGTTGTTGTTGGGGTATAGATTGCTGCTGAGCTTGGTTATATACAGGTTGTTGTACGAAGCTCTGACCCGGCTGCTGATGCTGTTGTTGTTGCATTTGTTGCTGAGGGTGCACTATTTGTTGCGGCTGACTCACAGGCGTTCCTTGCATCATTGCTTGAGTTACGAACCCTGCTGGCTGGGACATGGCTTGTTGAGGCTGGTTAGAAGTAGGCTGCTGAACGTAGCTACTGCTCTGCTGTTGTTGCTGCGGAACGTTATTTACCATGTTCTGATGGATGAAGCCAGGAGGCAGTTGAGTCGTTGCAGGTTTTTGTTGTTGAATATATTGTTGTTGAGCTTGCTGTTGAGCAGCCTGTTGCTGTGCCTGCTGTTGGGCTTGTTGCTGTGCCTGCTGTTGGGCTTGCTGCTGAGCCTGCTGTTGGGCCTGCTGTTGTTGCTGTAAGAATTGTTGTTGTTGTTGCTGCAATTGTTGTTGTTGTTGCATATTATTATTAATTTGTTGCTGCAATTGCTGCTGTTGCTGAATTAAACTGGAGTTACTTTGTTGTTGATGAAGTTGTTGTAAATTGGAATTACCTTGCTGAGACTGTTGTTGTTGTTGTAAATTTGGATTTACTTGTTGTAAATTAGGATTCATTTGTTGATGTTGTTGAATATTAGGGTTACTTTGCTGTTGTAAACTGGAATTATTTTGTTGCTGAATGATTTGCTGCTGTTGTTGCTGTTGAGAGTTGCTAGGCGCTGGTTGTTGGTTAAGGACACTGGTGGGTTGCGGCACAGAGGTGGCAGGGGCAGAGGTTTGGGTTTGCGCCGAGACGCTACTATTTGCTGCTATGTGAGCGTTTGGATTTTGTTGTTGTAAATTATTGGTCTGCAACGGGACTGATGGTTGCTGTTGCTGGGACGTAGGTATAGACTGGACAGGAGGAGAGGTTTGTATATGCACAGGACCATTGTCCATTGTGATGAGTCCCTGTTGATGAGAGCTGGATATAGGCACAGAATTTTGTTGCTGAGGGGGTGGATTATAATACTGAGTAGGGGGTTGTTGGATATGTTGCACCATGCCTGCAGGCATACTCTGACCAGCCGTATTCGAGGGAACTTGTTGCTGCAAAGGCAGCGGGGCACACACAGGAAAACTTATCTGGCTCTGAGCATGAGGTTGTTCCGCCGTCCTTGCATTGTCAGCATTTGACGCAACAACGAAAGCCGAGGCAACGTCAGGTTCGTGGTAAGCATCACCTGACGCAGTAACTACTGCCTCGTCAACAGGTTGTATCATAGTATGATCTAAATAATCCATACACGTCCAACGACCACGTTTAAAAGGTTCAGTACTTTCAATTTTAACCACTTTAAACCTTTCATTTCTACAATGAGGATGTTGTTGTTGATCTCTTTCTTCCACATGTTTTACACTTAAATTCATCATAACATTATCAGCCACACTTACAAGATCACTTGCCATATTAGCACCAACATTACTTAAACTATTACCACTACCTTCAGCTACTATAGCTAGACCATATTGCGAACTAGTTGGAATCACAGGAGCAGCAGTCGCTAATGTTGTTGATTGATTATAGAATAAATCTTCTCTTGAAAATGTATCCTCAGAGTAACTAGGGGTTTCATTTTCAAAATCAGTTATTCTATCAATCACATCAGACATATCCTCTGTGTGCGATTCATCCAGATCATCTGCGGAATCATCTCCGCCGTCGTTGCTAATCCTACTGCCCACTGTAACACTGGTGATTTGAAAGGACGGCGCTTTTTTTCGTATGCTACTAGCACCGGATGATGATAATAGCGATGTAGGATGAATGATATTCTTCTCCGGTTCACTTAAACGAATTGTTTCACTTGTAGTACGATTAAGAGTTAAGCAATGTTTCGATTTATCACCCGATTTAGGTGATTTCTGACTCAGACTGTCAGCCATATTGGCTAACTAGACGAGATCAGAGCAGATGAATTTTATTATTTTTCACTTATTAGACGTCACCTGCTGGGTAATATTATATAATCCATCAAACCCATGACATATCAGGAATCAAATAGAAAATTGAAAGCACTATTGATTGTTTTATTCTATATAAAAAGCACGAGACACTTCACTCTTACATTCACACACACTTTTCAGACGTATGAGGGTTGGCATATATGGCGGCCGCACTTCTGTACAACAGCGCCAAAAACGTGGTGCGAGGAGACGTTAAACTTTTACAAAGCTACCGCGAATTTTTATAAAGAGAGTCACTCGAATACACAAAGTTTGTTGCAAGTATTTTGCTATAATGAAATCAAGGTGGCTCTTACTTTCATCTTATTTAATTTTAATTATGTATTTGGATCGTTCGTTTATCATAATTATTTTCTCATTAAATTTAGTAGTATAAAATTTAATTTTATTTAGTATTTTATTCCGCAGAGAACGTTTTCGTTTAATATTTCTAAGTTGATAACACTCTAGTTCAAGTTTTTTAAAACTACTCACATGACCTATATTATATTATTTGTTAGTTTTCTAATATAAAGAAATTCAATGCACTGCTTAAAACTTTGCCGGGAAAATGTTTGACGTAATCTCGCTGAGTTCAGTGACGTAGTGCAATAAGACGTCATGATTTGGTCTTATTCTATATAGTTTCCATTGATCGGTGGAAAATTTACTATAAAAGTTGTAAAACAAAATATAATAATATATTGAGTAAAAAAATAATCAATTCATTGATAACAATGATAGCGTTTATGTGCAGGATTAGTTGCGACTTGCGAGTTTAATAATTAATTTTGGTTTTAGGCAATTGCGTTTAATGTGAGTGGCATCAATGGCATCATATATGTGACGTCACGTAACGCGAGAAAAACATTAAGCAACTCGAGATCACGGGTTGGATTACCCCCTTCCTCCTCCTCTCATTATCTTTTCACTGAACTACTATAGACATCTAATCAACTTTATATATTATTTTTTTTATTATTCAATTTTGTGCAGTACATTTTCTGCGAGACTTATATTGGCACTCGATCCGCAGGCAGTAACACTTAAGTATATATAGTATTTTACTATATATTCAGAAATTTAGAATCATGAGATAAACTAGTAATATTTCAGTCAGTCATTTTATAGTTATATACCCACAGGTTATATCCGTATTTTATATTTTAACGGTATTTATATAAAACGATGACGGAATCGAATGAAATAAATTTTAAAATTTCGAGAATATTCTGAAATTTAATCACTTATGGTCCAATTTAAGGGGGTGGTATTCTCACAAAAACTCCATTTTCGGTTTCCGTCTATAAGACCCCCTGTTAAACTCCTACCTCAATTTTCCCAAAACTGATAAAACGGGGGTCCATTTAAAAATTTGTATTATTTATATGCCGCGTATTGATGGCAAGTTCAAAGTTCCCTGCAATTAATAAGTCTTTTTGCAATTAAGGAGGCCGATTCCGAGATCTTAATTAAATGAGATTTATCCTTAAGAAAAGTAATATTATTAAAATTCTTATTAGAAATGCTCATTTCTTAATTATTAGAAATTTCTTCAAATTTCAATAAGAATAATAAGAAACTTTCAATAGGGTTATACTAAATGAAATTCAAAATTTTTATAATAACATTAATAACATACACTATATTTTATATATTGTATTTAATCATAAAGGTCCATAAAAAAATGCATTTCAGATACAACCAAAAAAAAAAAGTATTTAGAAATTTACATTTGATACACAGCATTTAATTTTTGAAAGGATCGAAACAAAATATAATAAAGGTACTAATTCTATTTATAATGGAACCTATTTAAAATTTTAGACCTTCAACTTAAAAATTTTGATGCGACACATAAAAAAAAACATTAAAAAACAATTTAATTTTTATTTATAACTATGATGTAAATCAGATTACAATATTATACTTTCCTAATAAAAATGATCTCTCATGATGTTAAATTTCAATCGAACTGAATTTAGACATTTTGTTTTTTATTCAAATGAGGGTTAATTTAAATAAATTCTTATACATCATACATAACCTAAGTTATATAGGACCTTACTTAGGATACATATATATAGTCTTTGATTACGGGCGGGGGAGGGGGGTAAAGGGGGTAAATAGGTGCAGTTTTTCACCCAACGTCATACAGTTAAAATTATACTGCATTTGCATTATTTAAATAATTAATGTAATATAAATTAATAATAGAAAAATTAATGTAATTACTTAAAAAACGTTGTCACATTTTTCAGTATTTTTAGTAGTCACTATAAAGGATCCATCTCAACTTATATCCTTTTAAAATTGTAAATGACTAAATAATGCATTATTATTTTTATTAAAATATATTTTAATTTTTGATGTAATAATCAAGTGTTCACCAGCACACAGACATGCAAAGATCATGCATGCATCATAATATTATTTTATGATCAGAGACCAGGCGCGAATCCAGGAGGGGGCAGCCCCCTTCCCGTGCCCCGCCCCCTCCCCCGAAATGTTGGAATTAACATGGGCAATAGAGGCATTTTACCCTCACTTTTTTTCTTTTTTTTTGGGGGGGGGAGGGGGGATCCGCGCCTGTCAGAGTGGTCTCTGGTTTGTAGATTCCTTGTTTTAAAAATATTCCGCACAGTTTCAATCTTTACAGGTTGTTCTTAAAGAGGAGTCAGTGAGTTGAGTGCGCAGTGCATGACGGGAATGACGTCACGCACTATATATGTGCATACGAAAAAGTTACGTCGGCTCCTCAAAAGCTGCGCAGTAGAAATTTATGCAAGTTGCGCAATACGAGCATCTGCTGAAGTGATATAGTGTTGTTGATCCCGTTGATCCAGTCAGCTGTTAACCCGTAGACCGCAACATTTGAAATGAAAATTTGCCTCGGATTTTGGTATTGTATCAGAATTTTCTCAAAATTTTTATGAAGGGCTAATAAAGGTTATGACACTTTCTGATTCACCATAATATGTTCTATCTTAGAATATTTTTTAAACACATTTTACGGGAGATTGCGAAAGAAATTAAAGTTCGAATAAAAAAGAAGCCACGTTTTTCGAGCGTTAGCATGGAGTAGATGGACGAAGTCATCGACTTTTAGACCTAAATGCTCAGAATTTTTACGAAGGACGGTCTCAACTGATTTCAGATGCTTATTTATGGTGCTCCAAAGTAACTTTTTACATGCAAGAGAATAAGCTTTACCATCGGTCAATTTTTCGCTCACTCTACTTTAAAGCAAAACATAGATGGCTGCATGGTTTGTCGTTACAAAATAATTAATACTTTTTTGTATATATTTTTTTTTCTATGTATAATTAATTGTGGTACCAAGTTTAAAAGATCTTAATTTTTAATTATTTCATTTCTATAAAATGAATGAAACATCAACATGTAATTTTCACTATTTTTTTTTTTTAAGTTTTTCTTTAAAGAAAAAGAAGTGTTTGATATAAAATTCGAATCATTAATTACAAAACAAACAAATTACAAGCAAAAGACTTTTGTAAGCAACAGTTTGAAAGGAAATTACGCGAAGAGTGTAATCGTGCAAAGCTTATCGATCGTCGACAAGCTGGCAAAGATTGCGCAATGATGCGTCGTTGTTATCAGCAGGCAAATCACGCTCAAAGACCGCAAGACTCGCCGCCGTCCGCTGAATCATCACCGCGCGCGCAGGAGAAACATCTCTTTTGCAATAATAACACTGGCGTACACCATAAATGCAGGCAATGCATATGTTTTAATGTAGTTTAATAGGCAGTGTTAATTATATAAAAATGAGACGTATTTAGGAGGAAATTATTAAAATTAACATTGAGCTTTTGATGACACATGCAAAACCATCGAAGCTGAACAGCATTATATAATAAATTATTATAATAATGTATAGAGTTTTTCATATATTGGAGTTGAAGCTGACAAATTAATTAATAATTTAAGTGGCATGAAGAGTTATCAGATATATTCATGCTGCATGGATTTTTTTTTAAGAAAGAAAAAAGGATATTACATATTATTATAATTTTTAGAAGAAATTTGACCCATATGATATATTATTTATATATGAAAAAACAACTAATGGAGCTCGAAAGAACGAAAGAGTACCAGTCATTATATTTTAATATAATTCACAAAATTATGGAATACAGTGATTGGCATACATTTATTATAATATCAAAATTATTAATTTAATATTACCATTAAATATTGCAATTTTCAGTAAAATTGTCATCTATCAGAACTAAAAGTGTGCTCTCTTCTCTTTACGGGTATTAAACTGCTATCCAGGAGCATACCATTTTGAATCCGTTAATGAAATATATTGATTAAGTGTATAATTAATTAAATACAGACAATTTTATACTATTAGAATAAACTGCATACTATAATTACCATTAAATTTAATAAATGTTGAATTTTCTGTATATTCATTCTGTTTTATAAATTACATTAGATTACAGAGTCTTAATAAATAATATAGAGTCTAAATACTGCGGTACTAAAAATACATTGTAAAATTGTAATGGAATTGTCAGTATAATAAATGTTACATAAATGATAGAGTCACTTAAATTTTATATAGTATAAATGTGATAGTGATACAAGAGTATATAAACATATATAATGTTCTCCCCAGCAGCACATGAGCTATTTTCAGACCAAGTTTTTAATGCAACATCGTATATCAAACACTTTGATTTTCCAGTAGTATAACCTACATCTAAAAATATGATAACAGTTTACATAAACATATTTGCGTTTGTGAAATCGCTTAAATACACTAACCATAAAGTGTTGAAGTGAAGAAAAGTCTATATTAAAATAATGGAATCTGCAAAGTAAATCAAAGCAAAAAAAGAAAAGAAAGTACTAGGGGATTCAGGGTCGAGACAGTAAGGGACAAAATTATCTCTGTAAATAACTTGGCATGAAGTAATTTTGCACTCTAGCATGGCGCGGTGATTATTTTTAACTTTGTCGACTCTCTGCTAGTGGGAGCAAATATGAAGAGGATTGCCCCTGTCTGTTATGAGAAGATTTATACGGCGCTCCTATATAGTAAGTGCGTGGAACACGTAGAGAGATAGGTGTGTAGCCAGGCAGTAAAGAAGCTATACTGCCTCTGAAACTTGGCAAAACGAGACCTCTCCAATGGCAAAAAAGAAATGTTAGGGAAAAAAAAAGTATAATATATGTTATGTACCTACTTTTGACAGCAGAACTAAAAAGCTGATTTTTACAATCAGTAACATTTCGGTTAGTCCCCCATAGAGACCGAAAAAGAACTTTTGAAATAAACCTTTTTTTCCCTTTTATTTGTATGAAAGAAAGTATGTATATAAAAAAAAGAAGGTATAAATTTCCGCGGTGTTAAATTTTTATTTGATAGCAGAAAAAAAAACAGCAACGAAAAATTTTTCTTAAGCCTTTTCCTTTTAAAATTTGCTACTGGTGTGCAAAAGCACTTTTTTCTGATAAAAACTAACCCTATGAAGTTTTTGTGTATGGCGTGTTACGTTGGAGTCTATTCCAACACCCCAAGTAGAAGATGTACGTCTTGCAAGCAGCTCTATCTCCTTTTCCTCGCCTCTTTCCGCCGCGATCTGATGATTAATGGTGGGCATGAACGTCAGGATTCAATAGCTCATCGCATCAACGGTGTCATCGTAGACGTACAGGATTATCTTTTCAGACCACAGCACTGTAAAGCTCAAAGCAATATTTCCTACTATACTACCAAATTAATCTTCTGAACGGTTAATGCAAAAATCTGAGCGTGAAATTTCAGTTACTTAATTTGATATAATATTATATAAAATAAACTCGTTGATTAAAACGCAAGAAACCGTGCAATGTGGGATAAACCATCTGCGCATATTATATTATATTGTGTTTTTTTATTAGTAAAAATGTATTCAATATTTTAAATTATTTTTTTCTCTTTTATTTATCCATGATATATATAGTAATGTATACAGTTTGAAATATAGTAATGTTATTTTAAAATAAATTAAAAACGAGAAATGAAATTTAAAAATCAGTTCTGACAGCACAATTTTAAGACGTTGGGTCTTGTATGGCGAGCTAAAATATATAATATAATATAATATAATATAATATAATATAATATAATATAATATAATATAATATAATATAATATAATATAATATAATATAATATAATATAATATAATATAATATAATATAATATAATATAATATAATATAATATAATATAATATAATATAATATAATATAATATAATATAATATAATATAATATAATATAATATAATATAATATAATATAATATAATATAATATAATATAATATAATATAATATAATATAATATAATATAATATAATATAATATAATATAATATAATATAACATAACATAATATAATATATACTGCATTCAGCACTTCTCCAATGATTTATTATTTAACTATAACATTAGCTTGCATCGGGACATAAGTGCGATGTACAAATTCAAATTTTTTATTCGTCCATTTCCAAGCAAACAAACACAAACATTATAAAATTAATGTAGCACTTTAAATGAAGGGTTCAACACGTCAAAAAATAGCATATTAATAAATATATTAATAAAAATATACAGTATAATAATATATATATTATGTATTGTGCATAATTATACTGTATATAATATATAATTTTTTATTAGCTCGCCATACAAGACTCAACGTCTTAAAATTGTAACTATATAGAATAGAACTAACGTAAGATGTCCTGCACTAAACCAGTTTTACAATATAAAGTATATTGCTGAAAATAAAAGTTGATCACAATTGATTGTTGCCATCTTTTTGTACATGTTGGCACCAAAGCCCAATTTCGGGCAAAGCCCGAAAAAAATGCGCACATCTAGGTGTGCCCCTAACGATTTGAGCAAAGCCCGAAATTAAGAAATATTTCGGGCTTTGCTCATTTAAATTTGATCATTTCTGGAAGTGCTCAAATCGAAAAATGCAAACCCCGACGATAAGTTTTATTTCGGGCTTTGCTCACTGTTTTGATCATTTCTAGGAGTGCTCAAAGCAAAATGAAAATTAATAATTAGAAATTGTGCCGTATTATTATATTAGTAATAATTTGAATTCGGGCTTTGGTGCCAACATATACAAAACGTGTGTACCAATTATTTAGAACTACTTTAAAATTTGCTGCAAATATAATATAAGTCACATTAAGTCACTTAATAAAGAAATTTACTTTTTATTTTTAGGAAAATAAGCAAATTTTATGTATATTGTTGTATATTATAAGTTACAGTTATTTATTTTCGGTAGGTCTGGTCGTAAATTTAATGCGTAATTGATTCTTGGATCAAGAATAAATTGAATCATTTGCGTATACATCAGGGTATAAGATTAATTTTGTTCTTGGTTTTGAAGTTATTGTGCATTTACGAATAGAAATATGAACATACCTTCGCAATTGGCAATCAAATTGAATCAATTTATATTTCAAATTACGCTGGCAGAATCTAAAAATACAATATTACACTTGCAGATCAGTGCAGCGGTATGAACCGAAGGGCTTGGATCGAACGTTAAGGAGGGGATGATTATTAGAAGTGGTCAAGGGCTGCTGTTAAACAATGTTGTAATAATGAGAAGAGAATCATCAAGGTGAGGGAAAAACCTGACATTTTATAGATAACACACTTTGATCTATTTAACTCACTTACACTTTTGTTTGCATTAATTGCAAAATGTGTTTTTCTTACATTACATTAAACGTAATCTATATTATTTATTTATGAAAAATGAAAGTAAATTATTATGTTATATCGTAATTTTATTTTTTTTTCTTAAATTTATATTATATACCCATTCTTTTCCATGACGATGCTGATATAGTTCTAGTATTTATCTTGTTTAATAGATAGCAACAAGAAGACAGCAGAGACAAAGAGAGGGAGAGTAGGGAGGGTATATGTTGACAAAGTGACGCGCCGAGTTCAAAATTCACGTTGCTACTACATCTTGTATGTGAGCAGACATATAAGCTGGCAATAGAGTGTTGATTGCCTGCTTGCTTGTAAGTCTACATTTGTATCAGTGTTAAAATTTATTCACTCAGGGTCTCAGGCTTAGATCTACCTGAGAGTACCTGAGTATTAAAGGAGCGTTCACCGCTCCAATTGAATAATAAGCAGGTAGGTAATAAAAAGTGATTGAGAAATAATGTGTGTTTTTTTGTGTGTACTTTGTTCACCATGCATGTAAACTATTTGTTCTAGAAGTAACAATAATTTGACTTAGAAATTTTATTACTAAAATTATTTTTCCTAAACAACATGAAATAGTAAACCGTTTCTTTAAAAATATAATTAAAAATAATAATTTTAATAAAGAATTTTATTTGTAAAAAAGGCGTATATAGTCAGGACTAGACAGTACTATAACTAAACCTAAACATCATAATAATAATACAAAGATTACAATAAACTGAGACATATTAAAATAATAATAACATACTATCAATATTGATATTTATTATAATGTAGAGAATAAATTGAGTCTTAATGCATTAGATTTACTATTGAAGAAATTACATTTTCTGAAGGAATTTTTTTTAAAAAAATGTATCAAAAATATACTAGTCAGTTATAACACTAAATTTAATAAATTCTATATCATATCTACTAATTAACAAATATTATAATTTGCTACCTCAAGATGAAAAAAAAAAACATCTTTAAAAATTAGCATAAATTTCAATTGCAATATTTGAATAAAATAAATATATATATTTTTTTAACTATCAGTTTTAACACTATAGTAAAATCTGAATTTCTCCTCAATGATAAAGTCAGTGCTGTGAAAAAATTGTTACCTTATAACATACCCATGCAATTAAAGTATAATATACTGTATATTTATATATTATATGAAACTCACTGAGTTACATCTATACGTTTATTCCCTCTATAGTTACTATAATAACACAAAATATTATGATTACTTTTTTTATATGAATTGTAAATTTGTTGGTGACATTTGAATGTTTTGGTTTTGTGGTCACCAGTAATGTTTTACATCACATAATATACACCACCTCACTGATGCAAGCAAATTTCTAAAAATCCCCTCCCCCCCCTTCCCCACACAATTTATACTCTTTTTGTGTTCGCTCTCTGGTCGGGGAAATGAATTTATGCTAGCTGAACCAGAAAGAGGTGAACTATACAAAACTGTGCGTTATAAAATCAATACCATGCATGCTAAATGATGATAGTAATAAAAGCTTTGAATTTATATAACATAAAATAAACAACAGTATGTACTTCAATATACCTATAGAGAATATGTAATATAATTATGTAGATCTGATGGGAATTTTCTCTTTTGTTGGTGTTTTTATAAAAAAAAACTTTTAAATGGAATTTATGAAGTATCATTCATTAAAAAAATAAAATAAACATGTATATGTATTTATGTATAATTGAAATTACATTTCAATAAAGAAGCATCTAAATAATATATTTTTTTGTTTTCAATTAATAACTTTTTGAAAAAAGTATTTATATATTATTTACATGATCAAGTCTTTTATATATTTATATACTTCCAACTGCAAGCACTTTTTTTGCAAAGGTTAAACCTATTACTTCTAAAAGAGAGTACTCCAACTTTATTATATTAATTATGTAAAAACATCTTTAACGTCAAATATTTATTTAAATCGAAGACAACTCTGCTTTAGAGATTATTGAAATATTTATAAAGTTAAATGTGAATTATGTAATGAGCACTTCTATTTATGGAGTAAATTGAAGTGAGGTAGGTGGGTGGATACTTAGGGTGTGGTTGAAGGTATAAATTATAAGTCTACAGACTACTGGAGGCGCCGGCGCCACATACTGTGAGTTTACGGACAGCAGGGAGTGGTGGTGAACCGTCAATTTATGAAAGTGGTGCTCTGAGCTCCAGGGTGCCATCCTTGTTTCTTTTTACACTTCAACAATGGGGATTTTAGCCTTTCAAAACACGGTGGATGTATCAAAGATTGAGCAACAATGATTTTTAATTTTCAAGTTCGTTTATTGTTTTTAGAAAAGAGGACTCTCTATGCCACTTATTAAATATTGGAAAATTCTTTATAGGGTTGAATGGTGTAGTCTCTCTCTCTCTATCTTAAAAAGTGCTTGTTAAATTGATTTTCGAACATCAACTGTTAAGCTGAAACTTAAATCAACTTTACTGTGTCAACAATTTATTTTATAAATTCCTGGTAATTTCTCATAAAGGGAAGGTCACAACTTATTATGTAATGATAATCAGCCTTTACGATGATTATATATATATATATATATATATTAAAAAAATAAAAATTTACGTGTTTAAAGTATTTTTTAGCTATGTATATTTAAAATATTATAGAAATAAAGTTAATAGAATTTTATCTAGTAATATATGGTTTAGAATATAAAATCAAGATGAATGATATTTTTCATTTGGAATATATTATACGCCCAATATTTGCTGATTTATTTGTTAGCTATTGCGTAACATATTTTCCAGAACACCGTGTGGCAACTCACTCCTGTACTGCGCCGACGTCACTAAATTTCAAATTTGTTGCACTAATTAAGTTGATTTGGTGGTGCTGATTGAACAGTTTAACACAACCTTTTCAGCAATATTCATTAAATTCATTCCCTTTTGCTTTCTAGTTGAGCGTGACGCAATGCATTGACCGGTTCTCGTTAGATTACCGAAGTCAAGTAACGTCGAGCGTGGTTAGTTTTTGGATGAGTGACCGTTTCAAGTAAAAATTACGTAGCTCCCTCCCTGGGGTAAATTCATCTCGCTTTCCACTCAGTACAGAGATGCACTTGTGTGTGATTCCTCAGGCTTTGGACATCACTCTGGTCCATTGACAAAAAATAGATCCGTCCTGACTGACGTTTCCACGGTTCCCACAGTCTCACCGTAGTGAATGCTGGAACGCGTAACAGGTTTCCATGACCATCGTTTCCCTTCTTTATTCCTACTTATTACCCCCACCTTGAGCGGTAAGCTCATAGGGGTGTATTTATATATATATAAAAAAAAAATGAACTGCATGTACAGTTTTATATACTCAGAAAGTTTGCTATATTTGTCTATGTTTTATAAGTATCACTGAATCCCATTAGTAAAAGAGATATTTGCAATTTTGAAAGAGTATTGAGTTTAGTCATTCGAGGCAAGTTCAAGTTTGCCACACCTCCAAAGACTGAGCTACTAGACCCACAAACTGTCCAGAGGTGTAAACACACCAGATTTATTTACGTTCATTGTGACTGACAGGTCTTGTTAAGATAAGCTCAGTTTATTTATATTGATATAAACTTGATAATTTTTAGGAGAATACATTTAAAAAAAAATACTTTCATTTCTTTTATTATTATTATTTATTTTTATTTTTTCTTTTAAAGGTAATATAATTTAATATATTTAAAATGTTGTACAATTTTTTGATCAAGATTTATCTTTATGATAATAGAGCTTCTTATTATGAAATCATTAAATTTATCCACTTATAGGGGGTTATTAATAAATTTAAATAAAAATTAATATCATGATAGTGTTGTTGGCATGTTTCGTTGACCTCATCTCGCCCACCCGCTAACAAATTGTCGCAGGGTCACTGGGTCAAAGTTCACGCCCAAGTCATTCGTTTACAACGCGGAACTTTTAAGAAGAGATGATGACACTAAAAGAGAAGGGGAAACTTTTGCTCTGCTATTATAATTTTTATTTGTAATATTTTTTTTAAGTCTGTTTTTTAGTAAAAATTGTAGAGAGAACTGAGAGATAATTTAAATGGGAAAAAATGATGGAAAAGGGTTACGCTATTGTTATAGCATAGCATTCTACTAGAACGCTATGGTTATAGCTAAATTATCTTTGATATGTAATGCTTGAATTTAATTTGCAATGATTAATAATATTTCAACTTTGGTTTAGATTTCAATCTTACAGTAAACACAGAATTAAGTCCCAGGTTTTCAACGAGCCGGTTGGATGTCCATCTCCCGGGGAACAATCCTCTCCTGTCAGAGTATTAGGCGACTGTTTGTCAATGCTGGACTTCATTGTAGCCCCTCTAGAATGCAGGGGAGGTCTCTCGAGACCCGCCCGCATGCTGTCAGTCAGCACAGAGGATCACAAGAAACAACCGCGTGGTGAAACTAACAATTGTTTTGTCTCAGGCAAAACACAGACATCTCCCCCCTCTTTTTACTGTAAAACAGAGGGAGAAAGATAACAAACAGCTATAGTATGACTGCAAGTTAAGAAAAATTGTGCTAAAAAGTTTTTCATAACATTCTAAGGTTTGATTACAATTTTTTTGCTCTCCACTTCGTCGAAGTAAGTCATTTGCACAAAAAATGTTCCGTTGTATACTCATAGCATAGCTCCCTTTGCTCCTACAATTTTGGTTTTATGTACGTGGTAGAGAGCGAAGTATAGAAGAGAAGGAGGTCCGAACATCAAACAATTTTTGTGCAACGATCAGACTCAACATACATATAATATATACATGCATATGTTACAAAGAGTAGCTGGCTTGGCAGGTGTGCCGTATGTGACGTGCCGCCTGTTACCCATACAAAAAGCTACTCTCCTACCTACAGACGTATGCGAGTTTGATCGTTGCACAAAAAATGACCGATGTTTGGCCCTCCTTCTCTTCGCTCTCTAGTTCGCTCTCTATCACAGAACAAATGGCAGGAGTCAGAGGAGCTATATGTGCGAATACAACAAGAAAATTTTTGTACGTACAGATTTTTGTACCTAAAAAGTGACCTTTTTGTGTTATTATTATATCCCCTTAATAAACTATACTGGGGTTCTGGCTACCGGGTTGCTAGGTGCAATTAGGTCGCGCGAGATAATGTTGTCTGCAATGCCATAAACCATCTCTTGCAGCCTCGCCGCCGCTGCTGGAGCTGCACACGTGTCTGTTCTCCTGCGGGTCCCGAGCACCAGCCTGCTGATGTTGGAGATTTGCATGTCAAACACGCGGATCTGCGCTAGGCGACCGCAACAACCGTTCACTGTGACATGCTATAAAACAGAATTAAAAATGAGCTGCCTGTAGACAGATTGGGTTTTTGAACTCATATGTGGTCTAATATTGAAGGTGCTTTCTTCCTCCCCTAGCTCATAGTGTATATCAAGAATTCATGTGCAATACATGGCTGGTGAAAAACTATATATATATATATATATATATATATATATATATATATATATATATATATATATATATATATATATATATATATATATATATATATGTTTATAGCATGTTTGATTCAAAGTGGGAGGAAAGAGAGTTAAGCCACCCCTTCTTTAACATTTAACATATATATTTTATTGGCAGACATTTACCTCATACCTTATCTCGCTCCCACCATCTCCAATGTTTTTATTTTTTTCTGGATTCATGCCCGCACCTACGTGTTGCATTATGTCGCTAACAGACATCGTTGTTCCAACAAAAACAGCACACAATTTTCATTGCTTTTGTGTAGAAGTTATTATTCAATATTGATAAATACAAACTTTGTATAATAAACAAAGTGTTCTATGAAATTCTGATTTAAAAGTTGACAGTTTCTTAGTCACTTACAGATTTTAAACTTATTAATATTAATTATTATGTCGTTATTAAATTGAAAATTTAAAAGCAGCATTAGTTGAAGGGGGCCGGGGCTGTGCTCTATCTACATTAACGCTTTTTAAGTGATGTTTTAGAGGGGGACCGGTAATACTTTCCACTATATAAGGGTCTATTTTTAATGGAATGGAAGAATATTACCTCTAATCTTGAAATCCTTTGGTCTATTGGAGGTGCCTGTAATGTCATAATATGATATTTTGTTTCAGGATGGCGAGTAAGGAAGATGTGATCATCAAAGATGAAGTTGAGGGTGAGGCTACTGAGGAGGTGGGTCCTCAGGGGACGGGGGACCGCGTGATGGCACGCCTGGGGATCAACCCCAACCTGCTGATGCTCAAGGTCACTCTTTTCCTGCTTTACGGAGGTGAGTCTTGTTGACCGAAAATCATTAAGAGGTCACCTCAAGGTCACGTGTTGCAGCCATCGCGTCTCTGCTGCCGTACCTGACCATCCACATGCAGAGCATTGGTCTAACCGTGGAGGAGATCTCTATCATTTACCTGGCGCTACCCTTCACCACCTTCCTCAGCCCGCCAATCACAGGTGAGAACCACACTTGAAAAAAACTTACATTTTATCTGCGAGTTCAAACATCAAACAATGAACACCTGACTTGAATTTTTTTGTATTGCAGAAATGAATAGAGGGTAGATGCTACTATGAATTTTTCAGATTTTTTTTAATCTCATTGTCAGAACTGTTTTTAAATAATTATTGAAAGTGCAGCCACGCTCTCTGAAGGCGTCAATAGGCGTCTAGGCCCTATAATTTTTTATTAAGGATCCAGGGGGTCCAACATAACTAAAAAAAACTTTCAATAATTATTTAAAAATAGTTCAGGGACTCAAAAAAATCTGAAAAAAATTTAGAGTAGCATAATTTGGTACCCTCTTTTCATTTCTGCAATAAAATATTTCATGTCGGTTGTCCATTAAAAAATCTGCTCTCGAAAATTTCAGGGAATTTAACTGTGTTCTTTAAATGATACAGTACTTAAAAAAATTAGTTGCGAGAAGCTGTCATATGAACTGATTGGCATGAAATTAAGCAGTTCTATTACCATGGGGAAAAATGCATGCTATATATATTACTGTGAAAAAATTAAAGTTCCCAAAATTACTATTTTTGTATTTCAAAATTCCCCCACCTAATTTTTAATGTAATATTTAATTCGCTTACTGAAAAAAACACACATTATTTTCTTCCAAGGAATACTTGTAGCTACATGAATAAGTTTTTTTTCTACTGACTTATTCTATACATATGTATTATGTCAAAGAATAAATATCTATTCTATTCTATTCTATTCTATTCTATTCTATTCTATTCTATTCTATTCTATTCTATTCTATTCTATTCTATTCTATTCTATTCTATTCTATTCTATTCTATTCTATTCTATTCTATTCTATTCTATTCTATTCTATTCTATTCTATTCTATTCTATTCTATTCTATTCTATTCTATTCTATTCTATTCTATTCTATTCTATTCTATTCTATTCTATTCTATTCTATTCTATTCTATTCTATTCTATTCTATTCTATTCTATTCTATTCTATTCTATTCTATTCTATTCTATTCTATTCTATTCTATTCTATTCTATTCTATTCTATTCTATTCTATTCTATTCTATTCTATTCTATTCTATTCTATTCTATTCTATTCTATTCTATTCTATTCTATTCTAAATGGTTTCCAGGAATTAGTAGTTTTACAAAAATGTATTGATATTTATGTATTTAAGTATAGAAGTTCGTGGTTAAAAAGCCATCTGTTGCTCCTTAGTTAGGTCTAAAAATGGTACTTTTTTCTCAAATATTTATACTAAAGAAATTTAACTTATAAAGTGACACTGTATATTATAAAATAATGAATCCCATCTCGAGCGTCAACGTTGTTGTAGCCATAAATACTGATGTTATATTATGTACTTTCAACTCCATTAAACTCATCTAGTATATTTTTTATTTTAATTAAAAAAATAATAATAAATTTCTAGAAATATATTTAATAATAATCCATTTATGATTATTCGATTATATAAAATTGAATTTAGCATAGCAGGGAAAACTTTGTTGAAAGTACTCATCTTTCAAATATAGTAAATTTATGCATGTACAATTTAATTAATTTAATTATTATTAATTTGAAACTTGAATATATTTTTTCTATTTACTGCATGCATGGCACTCTGCAGAAAGCATTTAACTTTGATTACAAGGTTGTTTATTATATATAATTATATATGTTATTGTTGTATGTATATCTCTTTTAAAGTAAACACAACAAATTACGTTTCATATTGTAATGTGTGTTATCAACTTTGCTTTTACATTCTAAATAACAATACAATAAAATAATTATACATAAAAGCTTTGTTTTTTTTAGCAACAAAAACAAATTTTTATAACATGTTTCATAACACTCTTTTTTTATTAAAATATTTAACAAAGCATTTTGTTAATATAAATATAAAAAATTAAAATGTGGTTGCTATTATATTTTGTTACATTTTCATGCTCTGTAATATAAATAATCAACAAGGTGCCCCTTATAGTAGAGCGTGTTGTCAATATTTATATATTGTCGTGGTATGAACAGAGCTAGGGTAGGTACGTACTCGACTTTCTGTAATATATGTCAACCGAGATCACTGCAGCTTTGTTTATCTTGTGACGTACGTGAATGTCAGCTGTCAAACTTTTCACCTATCACTCATCGAACATGACTTTCGTTTTATGTCTATGGTTCAATTTTGAGAGAATATGATCATTGTGATATTTCACGTTTAAATTTAAAATAAAAGGTCACATTTCTGTTGTTTTGTAACTATATTTACTTTTAAACCAAAGTTTCTATTTATTTATATTATATTTTCCTTGTGTATAATCAATATTTCATCTGTATTTTAAATGATATATATTCCAAGTTAGGGATAATTTGGAGATTTAAGCCGCGTTGTTCAAATGTCTGAAACTTATGAAAGATTTAGGGTATCCGGAGAACTCGGAGCGCGGTCAACTGGGAGCCGGACAGCTCGGAGCCAAACGTGTTTCTAGTTTCTAGGACAACTCGGAGCATGGACAGCTCGGAGCGCGGACATCCTGGAGCCAAGGCAGGACAACTCGGAGCACGGACAACTCGGAGCGCGGACATCCTGGAGCCTAGCTAGGACAACTCGGGGCACCGTTTTATTTAAATTACAATGAATGAATTTCAAAATAAAAATTGATATATGCCGAGAATGTATCGTTAATCGTAACATTTATTGTTATATTACTTATATTATTTATTAATTATATTTATTACGTTTCTGATGATGCATCAGTGAGGTACGTTTTACTGTGTAATATATGGAAGTAAATTAATTCTTAATTAATTCCTAGGCTGATTAATGATTCAATTAGCAGTAAGTTAACGCAACACATGCTGTATCACCTTTCCCATGATGATCATTGTTAATTGAACTTTGTGAATACTTTTGTTTATAGTAAATGACATTACATAAGTTAGGAATCATTTTGATAATCTAATATAATATTATGTGAAATAATAAAGTACACAGTTTTGATAAAATGTTTGTGCTATATTATTTAAGGTAGAGATAACCCGAACAGCTGATCGACGTAATGCCCTTTGAATAACATGTAAACCTTAGCAAATTGACAAAAATTCTGAAATTTTTTTGAGAGGCAGATATTAGTGCCTAAAAGTCATAGAAAAAATTTCAAAACGATTTAACGAGCCGATTTTTTTAATTAATTTTTTTAATTTTCAGCATAGGGCTTTCCCATGGAGAGCCAAACTAAAAAATTAATTTAAAAAAATCGGCTCGTTAAATATTTTTGAAACTTTTTCTATGGCTTTTAGGCACTGATATCTGCCTCTCAAAAATTTTTCAGAATTTTTGTCAATTTGCTAAGGTTTACATGTTAATCAAAGGGGATTATGTCGAACAGCTGTTCGACGTTATCTCTACCTTAATTACTAAATTTAGATATACAAGAAACTTAAAAATGAATTTAAGTTGGTAAACTTTGAGAAAGGAGACTAAAAAGTAGATAGATAATTTCTGTAAATATTTTAGATAAGTCAATAAGATCAACTCATTATTTTTCTTTTTTTATAAAATCAATATTGCATTTATATTTAAAAGTTAAAAGTTTAAAAGCATGCAAATATAACAAAATGAAATCTTTTTGGCAGAAAAAAAAGGTTGTATAATATTAATTTGCAGAAATTTAATCATGTAATAATAATTCATGATATAATTTTTGGATTATCTCTTATCAGATACATCAGATCAGAAAACTTGATAATTCTTTTGTACATACGTAATAAATATTAGTAATATAACAAAAAATGTTACGATTAACGATACATTCTCGGCATACATCAATTTTTATTTTGAAATAAAAATTCATTAATTGTAATTTAAATAAAACGGTGCTCCGAGTTGTCCTCTAGGCTCCAGGATGTCCGCGCTCCGAGCTGTCCGTGCTCCGAGTTGTCCTACCTAGGCTCCAGGATGTCCGCGCTCCGAGCTGTCCGTGCTCCGAGTTGTCCTGCCTTGGCTCCAGGATGTCCGCGCTCCGAGCTGTCCGTGCTCCGAGTTGTCCTGCCTTGGCTCCAGGATGTCCGCGCTCCGAGCTGTCCGTGCTCCGAGTTGTCCTGCCTTGGCTCCAGGATGTCCGCGCTCCGAGCTGTCCGTGCTCCGAGTTGTCCTAGAAACACGTTTGGCTCCGAGCTGTCCGGCTCCCAGTTGACCGCGCTCCGAGTTGTCCGGGAACCAAGATTTAGATATATTTAGTACAGTTCAACAGATCTAATGTAAGATTACTGCCGGCAGTGGGAGATGCATGCATTTTTATTTACATATAGATTCTAAAACTTTACATAAATATTGAAATCGCTAACATATTATTATATTTCTTAGCTTAAATTCAGAATTTAATAGAAAGGTCAATTTCCGTTTGAATAATCCTACATTTGCTGATTTAGAGATTCGATAGATTGTTTTGAAAACTTAATATGGCTGTGAGGTGTAGGGTGGAATTTTGAAAAATGATGACGCATTCGACCCGCAATGCAGGTTGCGTTTTCACATGCAGGCACAGTTTTAACAAAGAGACCATCGGTTGATTATAATGTGAAGTATAAAGATAAATCTTCACGGATCAAAGTTCTTTCAAACATTCTGTGAAAAACGATTGACGATAAATCTTACAGTTACCCCTAAGAGAATTAATTTTTCTCTTGTGATGAAAATTATATAACAATTAAAATAAATTAATAAAATGCTTTCATAAAAATAATGGACTATTTAAAGCGTATGTCACCAAATTTTGCTTGTCTTTAAAACAGAGCGTGAATCTCAAATTAATCAACAGGTCTTGTTAAAGAGCTATAAACATAAATTGACAAATTTAATTAAATTGTAGAATAACTTTATTTGGAACTGAAGTTCAATAACAACATCCTTACGTAATTTTACATCAAATAGTACAAAATAACTCAATAATCTAGGACTTATATTATTTATTAATGAATATAAAAAAACAATTTAATTCAAGGTATAATTTCAAAAGTACACAAACCCTTGCAATGCGTTTATAAAATTGCTATTTTATACTACAGGTTCATATACATTATATATTTATGTGTTTTATTTAATTAGTATATACAGACGCTGCATCCTCAATATATATATAAAATAGGTAAAAGAAAATAAGTTAATCAATATATAATGACAAAAAAACTTCATAAAATATTAACTGTGCAATATATAAATCAACATTGAGAATAAACATTCACTATTCTCATTAAAAATATGTTGTGGTTATAAAATATTATATAATATCTGTTTGAAGTATTACCAATACATTATATATAAATAAAATATATTATATATATACACAGAGTACATCATTTGCAATACAAGGAAATACATTGAATTGAACTGCACCAAACGACATCAATGACATTATTTTTTTTACCCTTTCAAAGAGAAATAATTGAACCGATGAAAGCTGCAAGCACAATTACAAGAGTTGCACGAAAAAAGAGATATGACCTCATTTTTTACCCTCATTAAAATTTGCTCGTATTCGATCCATGCAACAGCTTCATTAATATAAAATGCGTTATTGAATGCATTACAAATAACATGTCATATATATAATTTTACTATATTCTTTAAAGAATTACGCAAGGTACAGAAGTTGATGTGCTTATTGTGAATGATTGATCAATTAGAACTAAATATTATAATTACTAACATAAGAGTTCTTGAGTTCTTTTGTTCAATAAACAACCTTCATGAATTTTTTTATCGCATATTTGGATAGAGGATCTTGAGTTATGAATTTTCAATATTTTTTCATTTTTTTAACCATCTAACACCCTCATGTTAGATCATGCTGTAAAACGCTGTGATGTCATAGTCATGCAAATAATTAACATGCAATCATAGGGAAATACGTTGCACGACTATAACGTCACAGTGTCTTTCTCCTCGATTTTGAGGGTATTAGAGGGTTCAAAAAAATCTGAAGAAATTTGTCAATACATAACTCGAGGTCCTCTATTCAAATATGCAATAAAAATTTCATGAAGCTTTTCCATTATAAAAATACTTCAAGAATAAAGGAACTAATTTATTATTGCTATATAGTATTAAAATGTAGCAAAGTAGGAAATTCTAGGTAATGTTTGAAACTTAGTTCATTTTATTGTTGTATTTAAAATAATAAAAGTTTCCTTCTCTCTAAACTCTTACATCATACCTTCAAGTCCAACAAAGACTTATCTTTATTTCTGTTCTAGCTTTTAGAGACATTTTTTGATGACCGTAATCGCATTAGAACTTAAGAACTTTATTCATTTCAGACATTTTATTCAACTAAACTTTTTTAAATGAGTTACGTCTTTAGTAATTACGTTTTTAACGAACGATGTCCACATTTTAATTGCTTGTTAGATGGGAAAATTTCAATTGGATTTTAAAACTTATTACCAACATAATTTAAATTTTTTATTTCTTTGCGATAATCAACAATTAAATTCTTTTATATTCTTGATAATTTAGATTAATATGGTTTGTAATAAAAATATGTGGTTGCTATTTTAGAGAATAACAACTAATTTAGAGTTCAATTAGTATACAATAGTTTAAATCAGCATGCATTATTTATATGAACACAACACAATACAGCTGTAATAAAAGTCATTCACACTGGATGCAAATTGCTTCATTATAAAATAAAATACATTCACAGATGAAATACATAATTTTACCTGCTCGTAATTTATTTTAATTTAGTAATTTAATTTAAAAAACTTTATTTTATAAAATAGTGTTTAATTTTAATTGCATATTTATAATGATGTATTATTTTATTATTATTATTTATATTGTGTCACTCATTTAATTTAATTGTGTTATTAATTTTCGTATAAAAACTTTGCTGTTTTATTTTACTCTTTATGAATCAACATACGCTAAAATTGCAGTTTATTATGCGTAATAAAATGTTTTAAAACATGCAATAATTATATATAAACTTCAGGCACGTGAGATTGCTAGATGAGATGCAAAACATGACAGTTGCATTATCTGATAAAACTAAGAGCAGTGTTCTTATATAGTATGCGTTTTGAAAAAAAAAAAAAAAAAAAATTAACGCATCTTTTTACATTTATGTTTCATGTTCTTCTGTAAGTATAATTACAGCTTTAGTCGGGTCGCACACAGACTCGTATTTGTGCAATCATAAGTATGATGCGATCGTAAGTTTCTCATTTAGAACCGGTTCTAAATTTCTTATCATACGAAGGCATACGATACGAAGCAGTATGCGCGGCTAGACCTGATCGTATATATAGGTTCTTTTTTTTTAAATCATGCACTGCGAAATCATGCGATCCTGTTTGAGAAAATATTGTATAAAACAAAATTAAGATTTTGTTCAGCTCATAACAAGTTGTAAGCGAATTGATACTTGTCTTTAGGTTGGAATTCATGTAACTAGAAATACAAATTTGTCTTATATCAGCCTAGTTAATTATGACATTTATGACTCTCTTCTTCATAAAAATGAAATTTTATTAAAGTACTGAGTTGAATCAACGTAATGGAGTAGAAACAAGTGGAACATTCGTGCGTTCCTTTCCTTCAGTCCGTCATTTTCTTTAAATATGACTGTGAATGAACACCACTTACACATTTTTCTGTTCTTCAGGTTTCCTCGTTGACAAGTTCGGACAGTACAAACCAGTGGTGGTCTTGGCGTTCATCCTGAACGCGGCCTTCCACCACTCTCTGCTGTTAATACCACCCATGGAGACCCCTGGTGAAGTACCACCCGCTTACATCGCACGCCATCCAGTTTCCGGTCTCATGGAAGTTTGGTGGAGTCCATGTCCAAGCCGTGAATGTCCGGATGACGAAGAACTAGAACTGGTTTTAGAACGTTGTTTCGGACACTGTGAACTTCTTACAGACGAGAGCGCAGCTTGGGCAGCGCAGCTTAATGAAACTGTTCTATCTGCAATACTTGCCATCAACGATACTATCAACTCTGGTGAAGAAAACAACGATGATTTTCATTTTCTTTTAGATATGCATCCAGATTTAGGAGAGCCTACAGAACAATTAGGTATAGAAATGGTACATGAAGAAGGTGATAATGATACGCTAGGAATGTTTCGTTCAAGATTTGGTGATAGACTTTTATGGACAGCGGGAGTTAACGTGACAGGATTGGAAGAAGAAGATTTACGTTGTGGGGGTGTGGCTTTAGCATCAAATTTAAGTGGACCCGCAATAAGACGAATGGCTACGGTTTGTCCTTTACAGAAGTGTTCATTTAGAACTGGGGGTCCTGAAGTTTGTCCCCCACAGTACAAGGAATCAGATGACAGGACGTTTTGGATTTATTTCGTGTTACGCTTTCTTGGCACTGCTTCTATGTCAGCGGGCGTTACCATGTTAGATCCCATAGCCCTCACAATGATCAATAGATACGGAGGGGAATTTGGAAGAGAGAGAATATTTTCAACTATTGGTATGGCCATCTTCTCACCGATCACAGGATTTCTAATTGACTACAACAGCAAAACTCTAGGTAAGTAACCATATCAATATAGTTTTATTATTACAGGCAATTTTACATGATAATATTGTTTTTGTATGAAAAGTAAAAAAGGATAAAAATACATTGTTTAAGGAAAAAAATGCTGTTCTCCAAAATCTTGCTAAATCAGAATGTATATAAAAAAGTTGAAGAAACTTATTTAAATTCCTTTATCAATTGTCTTATAATTGAACAAAAATATTCTCAAACTTAATTGACTTCTTGTATCAAGATTTGTCCCTGCTAAGATTTCTCCATAACTTTAATCTTATTCTTCTTAACGAGAACAATTCTAACATGACAAGACTCTTTCTATTAATGCCTCTTATAAATTTCCAGCACGATAAATGAGGTGCTATTCTGTTGCTGAGATTTTTTTTTCACTATAAATTTACAGTCTGTTGGGTATTCAACTTTTTTTTTAAGCTTGTAGGGAAAATTTACATAAACGTCAAATCCTGCAACAAAATTTGTCAAAACTTTATTTTATTAATGAGAAAAAAAAACTTTTTTATGGTACAGACAGAAGTCACGTTCAAAGGACTTTATTTTTTGTACGTCAAAACTCACTACTTTTTATTACTATTATTATTATTTTTTTTTGTTATTAAGTTCTTTTTCTCCTTGAAAATTAATCGTCATTCGTCATCTGAGGTTATAAAGATGACATTTTTTTTATTAGGTTCTATGTATTATTGACGTGAATTAATTACAATACTGCGTGTATACACAATCAGAGTAAATATGTGTCAAACTATTTTATCAAACCACAATACCCAATTATTATGTATACTCAATTAGATTTATTGCTTCATGCAAGAGTGTACAGTAAATTATAGCCTACAGTTAATTATAGACCTATTGTAAAAAAGTCTTTACTTTGATTGGAAAGTTTTATTTTTTTACATGACGTTTGTGAAAGTTAATAATAAATTATTTTTAACAGAAATTGCAACAAAGATAAACATTTGTTGTAAAAATCAAGGTGGCTGGATAGTAAAGGTGGCTGGATAGTAAGGTGGAGACACGGAGCTGCTGCCCCCTCGCGAGCAGTGAGGAACTACAAAAAAACAGTTGACGATCGCGTTTTTGGAGCCAATTTCATCCGCGAAAAATTCAGACGATGGAACTGGAAAAGCCAACAAAAGTCTTATTTACAGTATAAATGTGGGTAAATTTGTGATAGAAATAAACTCTATGTTAAATTCTGAAGAAGATAGACTTAATTTCATTTACACCGTTTGAATTTTTCGCGGATGAAATTGGCTCCAAAAACGCGATCGTCAACTGTTTTTTTGTAGTTCCTCACTGCCCGCGAGGGGGCAGCAGCTCCGTGTCCCCACCTTACTATCCAGCCACCTTGGTAAAAATAACAATTTTAAATTAACAGTTTTTTTTAAGTTTAGTCTTATATTGAATTCACTGTGCACTTTTTTTTTTTTTTAAAGAGAATTGTTTATTCCAGCTAGCAAGAACATTTTATCCATTACTAGTGCCATGAATTTTAATTATATAATTATCCACATCGTTATTTATTTTATTAAAAAATATAAAGTTATTGCTCCTTTTAGAGAAAAAATATACATATTATGCACTATAGTTAGTATAGTTACAGTTAAGTTTATGGTAACATTGTCTACTTGATGTAAATGTATGTGTCATTACTTGTGTTCTAGACCATACACATATAAGTGCTCCCATAGTGCGAGTGGCATATGCTGTCATTGAGAGTGTACTAAAATATTTTCATTTCTCTACTGTAATGCTACTTCAACTTTAAAGCGGTGGCCCTAGCATAGCTGAATGTTTCATATATAGGGTATATATTGTGTACAAAATGCCTCTCTCCCTCTGCTCATAAAGAACATACTATATTGCTACCACGGTCTCTGAATACACAAAGATATATAGAACTACAAGCTTTTATTCATGTATATTGTTTGAATTTCTCATTGCATGCAGACATAACTCAGAGCAATAATATACTTAAAAATACATAATTTCAAATAGAATACAAAATGTTTATTCATATTATTACCTTAATTTGTAATTTTATTTCAACGTAAATTTAACTTTTATAGAATTCGAATGATATTATTGCAAACAATATTTTAAATTTTCTTATTTTTGTGAATTCTTTCAAAATTATTAGACTTTCAAGTATATTCAATAATTTTAATACATGAATGTAAAATTACCGTCAGTATATAGAAAGCAAAATTTTGATTGAAGGCAAGCGAGAGAAAGGCAGTAATTAACTTATATATATTTTTTATGGTACGGACTTTATGGTATTTTTGACATTATATCTCATTCCTTAAATAATAAGCAACTTCAGTGTCGAATCCACCCAAATTAAAAAAAAAATGTTTATTTTAAATAGGATATTTATGTGACTAAATAAAATTATTCAACTTTTCTAATAATACGATTTGTCAAGTTTTGTATTTTGATTTAAACCTTCAGTTTCATTTCACTGAACTTTTCTTGTTGATAGAACTAATTAAAGTTGTTTACATACATCTGACATCAGCTACAGAACAGATTGTAATTAATTAATATTACAATTTTCATTTTTTTGTAAATTGGCATGATTGGGAGTTTGAATGTTATTTATAACTATTTTAATGTTACTGGCATGTCAATATTATCAAGCTTGTCCTTTTAAATAGGTACTTATAACTTGTGGTTGTGATGTGATAGCGTTGCATGTTCTTTGACATAAGTTGTTATAACTTTCTGAGTGGCTTCTTCTCCTCGCATAAGTAAACTTAATTAAGGTCATATATGCCAAGCTTTATTAAATGTTCACTTTATAGAAGAGGCTGGCTTTCCATAATGATGATGGTGATAGTATTGCAACTAAGTTGAGAGCTAAAATCTGTGTATCTAAAATGTACTAAAGGAAACAACAAAGACAACAACATCTTCCATCTCTACGTATAATGTTCATCCTCATACAGTCAGTATTTAATGTTATAATGTAAAGCTATATCACTCATCACATTCCATTCAGCGTACCCTTTAACAACATGAAAGGATTCTATCTTTGAATATCAACTCTATCCTTAGGTTATATTAAATTAGAAACTTTC
The DNA here is from genome assembly GCA_949825025.1 of Siphlonurus alternatus. Lineage (NCBI taxonomy): Eukaryota > Metazoa > Arthropoda > Insecta > Ephemeroptera > Siphlonuridae > Siphlonurus > Siphlonurus alternatus. The sequence continues at coordinate 21,426,359 of OX463779.1, forward strand.
TCATAATATAACATAATATACGAAAGGTAAGTATTTTGAATAGTTACCGCTTAACAATGATATATGAGTATGTGTAGTATAAGTTTTAGTAACTTTAAAGTCTGTTGTTGATTGAGACGTTATGACTTTATTATGAAACTAAATATTATACTTTGAATTCATCACATTGTTGTACACTCATACAATTTATATAAGTGTATACTTTTTTAGTCCATAAAACAATATTTAATACTCAATCAGACGACGTTTTTAATTAATTAATTAATTACAATATTAATTTTCCGTCACCGGTTTAATTCCTAGCCGGGTCCATTCTTTTCTTTTCAACACTTATAGTTAAACTTATGTGATGTGATGACGGAAAAAGCACATTGTAATTAATTAATGATTTCTCCTTGCCCCTGCTACATATATAGTGTATGCAACCCGCTCTATTTAGATGATGAGCAAGTTGCCTAACCTCCAGACAAGATGTTCACACGTTCTCTCGACAGTATAAAATAAGATCGAGTGCATAAAAAAGGTGCATACAAAGCGTCAGGTTTTACGAACAAGCCTATTGTGTGCTGCTGGTGAAAACATGAGGTCACGTGATGTGACGTCACTGTCACTTCTAATTGTTTTCATGTCCAGGCTACACGGACTACTCGGCTGCGTTCTACGCACACGACATCCTACTTGTGACGTCAGCGCTGGCCATCATGGCGATGCCACTGGGAGTGAAGATGCCCGCGGATGACCTGTTGAGGGACGTGCTGCGCATCGTCCGCATGCCCCACGTCACCGTCTTTATCTTCTTCCTGTTCGTGCTGGGCAACTTCTGGGGCTTCATCGAGTCCTTCCTCTTCCTCTACTTGAAGGAGCTCGGAGCACCTAATTACCTCTTAGGTAAATGCTGATAAAAATAGTAATTAGTAAAACAATATTTAATTTTTAAATAAGAAAGGTAAGATAATTTCTAATTACTATGTTATAAATTTTCTTGAAAGGATTCACCTTTTGATATCTTACCAATTTTGTATTAAATGTGCTATATAGTTTGATTATCTTTATAAAAATTCGATATTCAATTCAGATTATAGAATTTGTGATCCTTTCATGCTTTAGAATAAGATATAATGATATAATTTAATCTGAAATTGGATGTGATTTTAAGGGTCATAGAATATATTTAGAAGGGAGATGAATCTTCATCGAGCTGGACTTTGTCAAGTTTCTTTCAATTTTGATTAAAAAGTTCATATTCCAATAATGTAAAATATCCATCAAGGATACAATTACGAAGGTATAAACTTCGATACCCTACATTGAGTAAGAATATTTAGTGGAGAAGTAATCAGGACAACTACGCTTATCATTACAGTACAAACTATTCATAAAATAGTTTCCTCATATGCATGTGATTCCTCGTACACGATAGCAGCAAAATAAAATTTTTGGACTTAAGAAGAGAGTTGGATGATAGCCAGGTTTCTCACTAATCATGGTTAATTTCAGCTCAACTGAATGAAACTAATCGTGTTTAGTGATAAATGTTGATATTTTTCTTGAAACGTGCCCAAAAACTCAAAAGAAATTAGAAGAAATAATGGTGTAACAATAATTGATATTAAGTAAAGTAGAGAATTCCAAGAAAGAGAGAGAGAGAAGAGTGAGCAACAAAATATCAAAAATTACAACTTGTAGAGCGATAATTAAATACTTTATATACACTACACGTTCTTCATTTTATAAATTTCAAATAAGTTTTACGTTGAAAAATAAAGTTATAAATAAATATTTTCTCAGAAAATTCATGGAAAACAATTTTAATATTATTTTGTATATTGTAGTGGAAACATTATATCCACGCACATGGCTTTGTGTATATTTAATTAAATATTTTGGAATATGGATAAAGCAAAAGAGCTTTAGTATTAAAAAGAAATGTCTAATTATATATATTTTTAGATGTGACCACAAATATGGCTTAAAATTGGACGGTCTTTCATATATTTATAAAATATTAAAATATATCATTATTTTTGTTATTGTTACTAAAATATACCTTTAATTTTCTAATCATTATTGAGCTCTAATACAATACTATATAATTATTTTTGCTTGCCTTTTTCAGCATTCATCATGACATTGAAGCAAATTAAACAAAACTTCAATCATAAAAATAACTAAATTCCCCCCCCTCCCACAAAAAAAGGCATTGAGCTGTTTTTAAAACATTACTTAAGACTTTTCAAAGTAAATAAAAACAACAATTAATTTAATTTTTAATAAAAAAAAAAGGCTTGAAGCTAACTTGATTAAAATTGTTTGAATTGAGTTTCCATTTTTATACATTTGGGAAATTAATAATTTCATGTTGTTTTTCATTTGATTTTCTCAAAGTTGTGGGTATTTCCCAGCGGACAAATGAGTGTCATGAGCTAAACAAAAAGTTATTGATTGCACCATTTACCTGTTGGTCATGTGCTGAAATCCTACTGCAGTATTTTCTGTCTGTGTTGATCATAGTCTTGTAGACCGGTCTTGGCATGTGTGACAAACCATGTACACGTGTGTTGAATTATGAATCCAATTTGAGATATCTCATTACCACAATACTGCATTATTAGCAGAAAAGTTGCTGCATTTTTATTAAGAATTATCACTTTTCTCTCTCTTTCATGTTATACGTTTACTGTGTTCTCTAAATTCATACTTGAAAAAACTGTTCATTTGAGAGAGTTTTTTTAATAGATTTATAGAATAAAAACTGTATTGAATTAACACGTTTCAAAAGATTTTTTAAATGAAAGATAGTTCAAAATAATAATTTAAAAAGTATGAAGCATGAGCTTTTTATTTATAATTATAGTATATATAATTATATAAGCGTGATATATATATATATATATATATATATATATATATATATATATATATATATATATATATATATATACGTTCTAATCCAATAACATCAGTAAGATGAATGTGTATTCTATTTATTAAAGTGTATTTTATGTTTACTTGCTATTCAAAATTAAACAGAACTGAAGAGAATAATTCCGAGAGGTAAATGAGAATGTTACTCACAAAATATATAAAAGTCTTTTTAGTCTTTTTACGTGTAAAATAATAGTTCCTCGTAATAAACAAGCGTATCTTCATTTTTCAAGGTAATGAGGTTCATTTCACGTACAGACTACTTTACTGGAGTTACTTAGAGTCTAGATTGAGAAATAAACGTCTCATATTTTAGTCAGAGAGCAGCGTGGTGTGCTCTATAACGCCTTGTGTGTGGATTCCAGTGGGAACTGCCCCGATAGCGAGTGGCTCTGAGGGTATTAATATGGGATTACGTATGAACACGTTGTACCTCTCTCTCTCTCTCTCTCTCTCTCTCTCTCTCTCTCTCTCTCTCTCTCTCTCTCTCTCTCTCTCTCTCTCTCTCTCTCTCTCTCTCTCTCTCTCTCTCTCTCTCTCTCTCTCTCTCTCTCTCTCTCTCTCTCTCTCTCTCTCTTTCTCTCTCGGGATATTATGCTGTGTTGTCTATCTGGGATTAAGAGATTTAAGATATTATGGGGTAATATTATTTTAATTTAAATATTCAACCTGATATATGAGATATTTTTTATATAAAACTAGGGGTGGGGTGTAAACTCGCGTTTACGCTCGTTTGCTTTCAAGTCTTTTAAATAATTTTGTCAATCATACGTTGCCATCTATATAAGTATTCAGTACGTGATATCATAACGGTGTTTTAATGCAAAATGGACTACGTACATGAAAAATTTTTATTGCAGAAATGAATTGAAGGTACCAAATTATGCTACTCTGATTTTCTCCAGGGTTTTTTTTTTTTTTTGAAACCCAGAACTATTTTTAAATATTTATTAAATGTGCTGCCACGCCCCCTGGAGGCGGCAACAGGCGTCTCTGTCCTATCCTTTTTAATAACGATTCAGGGGTGCCAACTTAAATTACAGAACTTTCAATAATTATTTAAAAATAGTTGCAGGAATCATAAGAATCTAAAAAAATTCAGAGTGGAGGTGGAGCGCCGCGTATATAGCGTTGTGCATTGACCGGTTCTCGTTAGATCACCGAAGTCAGGCTACGTCAAGCGTGGTTAATAGTTGGCTGAGTGACCATTTCAAGTATAAAAATACGCCGCTCCCTCCCTGGGATAAATTCGTGTTGACGCAGTTGTTAGGCCCCTACTATTTTATTATTATTAATTAATATTTATTTCATTTAATAATTTTTTAAGGAGTTTGGGCAGATTCGAGTTAATTATTTTCTTAGCGTCCGGTTGTGATCGAGCGAGCAAGGCAGTGGGCTTACTCCGGACACTGCCCATCTTCAACACAAAGAGGTGGCCAGTTGTGATTAAACCTCGTAATGCTATGATGTACCGTACGCGAAATGCCCCTGAAAGTAGGCCACCCCAACCTACATGCCCCTGAAAGTATGCAACCCGCATTAATTACACCTTAATTTGATAACCCCCCTAGACCTAATTGGGAGATGATGCGAGCATTATTTACGAAGATATTCGTTTTTATATAAAGTTATCATAAGTTACCCCTAAAGGTAGGCAACCTTCACTTACATGCCCCTGAAAGTATGCAACCTCAACCTACATGCCCCTGAAAGTATGCAACCCGCATTACTTGCACCTGAATTTTATAACCCTCCCTAGACCTAATTGGGAGTAAATTCGAGCATTATTTACGAAAATAATCAATTTTATATAAAGTTATATAATAATTAAGTCACACCTGAAAGTAGTTTGCTTGGAACGTGCTACCGTGGCATCTCCATCTATGGGAAGAAGATCGAACTTCTGAATGTCTACAATATCTGTGATCACGTGATTCCATTTGCGGGCGGCCACCATTTTGAAACGATCTTACGCACATATGCGCGCACTTGCGCGGATATTCGCATGCGCATTTTCGCGGACCAATCTTCGCGCGAATTCCACATCACTGCACCGAGCAGTCGGATCCCCTTTCGCAACGTTGCCTCTAAACAGAAGCAGCCAATGGGATGGCAGCAGTCACACAAAGAAAGTTAATGATTTCTGTGGTCACGTGGTTCCATTTGCGGGCAGCCACCGTCCAAAACGTCTCGTAACTTTTTGCCTTGCATCTTAACGTATCCAAAAACCCAGATGAGGAGACGCGAAAACACGAACTCGGAGATTGATCAGCTTTCCCGCGGAGGCACACCACCCGGGGAAAATCCGCCCCCGTCCCCCGCCCCCAAACGCGGACCTTAGTGCACGTCACCCTCCCCCGGCGGCCCCTACCGACGACCCCCCCAGAAGGTCTCGTCGAGTTCCGAAGGGGGGAAGGGGTCTGTCAAGCCGATCTGGCGTCCGCCATAAGAAAAGCATTGGAAATTTGGGGTTTTCAAAGTGCTTCTTAATATATAAGAATATACAATTTATAAAATGATAATTATAAAATAAATGATAAAATAATTACCATGACTTTTAAGAATATTTCATTATTATATTATATATTATCCGTTTTATTTTCTAAATTAAAATACTAAAAATAACAATTTAAAAAATTACATTTTATAACAACCGAATCCAAGGAGCATGAAAAGTACCAGAAATACCATTCCGATTAATTTTTTATCACATTGGGCAGTATACAAATTTCCCTACCCCAATTTTTAAAATTATTACTGAAAAAAATATCCCTCCCCTCCCTCTAATTTTTATTCATGTATTATAAATCTGCGCCTGTAGCACATGTAATTTTGTACAGGTCTCACTCTGACGGTGGGTACCCTGAGCAGCTTGCCCTTCCTGTTCGGCGCCGAGAAGATTACCAAGCGGTTCGGCCACGTCAACATTATAATCATCGCGTTCTTCTCGCACGCCGCCAGACTGATGGGCTACTCTTTCATCGAGTGAGTCTGCAGATAACGATAAAAATTTTATGTATTGCAGGAACGAGGGTATAATTATTAACTATTGGTTTGCTATTTTCGAACAGATAATCTGCATTTGCACACTTAATTAAAGAATAATTATGCAGCAACATGAAACCATGAAGTTAGGCAAACAAAAACATCGATCGATGCATGAACTCTTCATTATATTATGCTGCCAATGCTGGTTATCTATCGGCAAAAGCTCACAGAGAAACAAGGTTGCATATACATTTGATAGAACTGACATTTTTTACTGCAGGGTACTCAAAATACATTTTATTGTGAGAGTTGTAATTTCAGCAAAATTTTACTCCTAAAGCTATAAAAAACAAATCAATTTCCCCCAATAATAGATACCTTATAAATAGAGCATCATTAAATAATACACTCTCAGAAATAGGTGTTTCACAAAGTGTTTCAGAAACGTTTAAAGTGTTTCAAAATTGCCCCCTTAGTTGAGACACATTAAGTGTTTCAAAAAGTGAGATTTGAAACACTTAATGTGTTTCTGAAACACGTTAAGTGTTTCTGAAACACTTCTGAAACACGAGATGTGTCTTAACTAAGGGGGCATTTTTTGAAACACTTTGTGAAACACCTATTTCTGAGAGTGTATAAATACAAAGAAAGGAAAATTTACCATGAATTCAAAATATATTAAGTTTGTTCGTTAAATTGCAAAATTACTGATTTCAGAGATCCGTGGTGGAGTTTCCCTTTCGAGGCGATAGAGGCGCTAGCAGTGCACCTGATGTGGGTTGCTGCTGCGACGTACTGCGCAATGTTGGCACCGCGCAACCTTCTGGCGACCATCATTGGCGTGTTGGGAATGGCGCATTTTAGTCTTGGTGAGTACGGACACCACGGGGTGCTAGCAAAAAATAATGAGAACTGATAGTCCTTATCACGTGTCTATAAATCAATATGTATAAAAACTGTGCCTATCTGTACTGCAACTCAAATCGATAGTACGATAAAAAAATTGGATTTTTGATCCTAAGATTAAAAAAAAAAAAAAAATCTTATAATCTTTTCCAAAGTGATAGAGATTGTAATTCTGTTCCCATAAAAAATATCAGTTTAATTTAAATTTAAATTACTTAAATATATCATTACTAAACCTTGATTTATAAATTTAATATTTCATAATATTTAGACAGAGTTGTCCTAAATCGAGAAATAATTTTGTATCCTTGTTTCAAAATTGGATTTCTTAATGAAATTTGAGTTAAATGTACTGATCTGATTCCTCTCAATGCAAGTATATATATATATTTACATAATCCTCTTTAGTAAGTTGCCGATTTTTTTTTAAATGTAAAGCATTTATTAAAAAAGTCATAATATCGCGATGAAAGGTTGCATATTTTTTTGTAGACAAGAAAATTTTATCAGCTAAATCTTATTAAAGAGCTTTGATTCTTCTGTTATATTACTTTTTTGTACATATACCGTTATTTTGTCATACTACTTTTACAACCTTCCAAGACAGATTCAACTTTTTTTTAACTAAACCTTTTAGAATTATCCTTTGATGTTAATATTAATAAAATTCCTTTCATTATTAACGTTGAGTACAGAGAGAAATTGTTGCCATGAAAATTAATTAGTTTACTTCCTTACAATAATGGTAATACCGGTACAGAATGAGTAGCACCGCCGCGGGCTGCCAACTAAGTTTATTCCAGTAGATGCTTGTTGCTCAGTTTCGCAGGTAAAGTTGGTGTGATAACTTTTAGCTTAGAGCAGTAATAATAAAATTCGAAACGCGGGACATAACTACATGTTGACATTAGTTGTTGTATCTCCCACCATTTCAAGTGGTGATCTCGAGAAAACATTCACACATTATCTTTAGAAAATCGAGACGTGTAAGAAATTTCAATAGCAATGAGCGCTTTTTTTTATCTCTTGTAAAAAAGTGTTACGTTATGAATAACATATATGTTTTTTTTAATTTAAAAGTAAAAATTTATATGTTATATATGATTTGGGGGCAGTTCTTTTAAAATCAATATTTTTCATATCAACGGTTTAAAATTTCATACCCTGTAATATCCTCATTTTTCTTACAGGGGATCAAAACAGTTATATTTTGCATGGATTAATTACTGTACACTTTTAAACTACCAAGAAAGTATAAAATAAATATAACAGTAACATAAAGCATAGATACATTATTTTAACGTCCTTATAATAATCTTAGTTTTAAAATATTGCACCTTGTGTAAAATACCTAGGGCCTTTTCTTAAAGTTGTTATATTATATTACTTCGTCGGTATGAATGATAAAACAAAACTAGTTTAAGTTTAAACTTTAAAGACCCCATGCAGTCTACTTTCCTTAACGAGACAAATGTAAGACGAAGAATATATGGTCACACTTTTGGACCGTATAAACTTTATACAGTCTTAAAGACAAAATAAATAAATTTTACAGTTTATTGTTCAGTCTTTTTACCACCAGCAAAATCAAATTAAATATAAGTCTTAAATTGATGAATATAAAATTTGCTACTAATTAAATTGCACAAATTAAAAAATAATTAAAAACAACTACTAACCTGAAACCCAATGATTCAATGCGCTACGTCGTTAGGCAACTAGTTCGGCTTAAAAGAAGAGCGGGTTGCCTCCACAGAACCCACCAAAGCCAAGCTGCTTTGAACATCTCGTGGCATTATGATTGAAGTAGACGTACAATTTGTCTCGGCTTCAGTGTACGTGACTTCAATTTTAAATGAATATTCTTGATTATTTCATTTCTTTTTAAATTATAGAATTATTACTCGCTCTAATGCAAAGAATACAAATTACCATAATTTATTAGTAATTTGAATGCTTTTAATTTATGTTTCTTATTAGATACAAGTACGTAGTGTTGACTTATAGAAATGATGAGGACAAGAGATAAAGTGCTGTTTGTTGTTTTGTGTCGTCTATACATGCAAAGCTTTTGAGCCCAATTTGCTGTCTGTTTGTATGCCTGTAGAGAAGCAGCAGAATTTCTTCCTTCCTCTTGTTGCTAGGCAACGTGTTCAAATTTTCTTTAAAAGCAAAGTAATTAAATGTAAAAACAAGTTTTTAGAAGAATTAAGAAAAAAAAAAGTTGCTGTAACAGGCCAAAGGGTGCATCCACTTGACATGCTGATAAAATAACTTTAAGGGCCATATAGACCTTGTTTTAAGTTGTATTTTGTTCCGTAGCTATAAATAATCAATAATTTCACAAGCAGCACTCCAAAATTGCTATTTTAACGTTAATCTGATGTACCACGTTCAACAATGTTGGGAGCAATAATGATAAAATAATGATATTAAAGTGTTTTACTCCATGTCATAACAATATAATATATTGCTTACGATTATACGAGAATTGAAAATATATTTTAATAATGTATCTTAACAACATATTGTGTTATTAACTATATATAGAAAGTGAAGTGTCAGACAATATTTAATTATGAAATAATACTCCTTGTAAAATGAAAGGAAAAATATGTACCCAAAGTATTATGATTATTTCAATGGTCGTGTATTATAAGTTGATGACATCAATCATCAATCTGTCTCTCAGGTCATGTCACGTCACGTGATAAGTGACGTCACTGGATGAACAAGACATGTCTCTCAGGTCATGGTAGTGGGAAGTGACGATGACGACATTGTATCCTTCAGGCAGTTTGCGTGATAAGTGACGTAACTAGTGCTGGATGAACGAGATCATGGTAGTGGGAAGTGACGATGACGTCATTGTATCCTTCAGGCAGTTTGCGTGACGTCACTGGTGCTCTATCTCCCCAGGTCGTGGTAGTGGCAGTTTCGTGGGCGGCTTCCTGCTAGCCACAGTGGGTACTCGGGAGGCCTTCCGCGTGATGGGTTACCTGGCGGCTGGTGGCGGCGTCATCTACGGTCTGCTGCACGCCTTCTGGTTGCGTCGCTTTGACCTTCACCACGCCGAGCAGGACGAGGACGAGGAGGAGGACCAGGACTCCGAGCGTCGAGGTAAGAAAAAATGTTCGGCAAATTGGTTATTTGTTAAATACCATTAAAATTATTAAATAACTAAATTGTCAAGCAGATATGATATTTAACTTTTTTTTGCTGATATTTTGAACAATACTTATAAATAGAGAGAGGAGACGGGCTATAAATATTTTCACTGGCCTAAATAATACATCAAGTTTAATATTTATTCTTTTATTTATTATTCATGAAGATTTATTTATTCATGAAAACAAACGTGGAAATTTTATTATACAAACACTGTTTTTAATTAGATTGAAATTTTTACATTATAATATTTCTTTACAAGTTGTAATAAACAAGATGCGAAAGAATGAAATAAATTTGAAGCGCTGCAGAGAAATGAGTTACGATGGAGGTTATACTTCTTTGTTATTTCAATTGATTTCCAATAAATAATTTATACTTTTTTGTAGCAAGGAACGCGGCTGAGATAAGAATTTTTATAGTTATATATCCAAAATAACTTAATTGAAGGAGACACTAAAATTTCTACCTCTTTTATTGTAAATTATTTTGTTCTTTACATTCGTAAACTTTCTTTTCACAGTTATATAAATTGAATTAACAAACATGTCATACATATTTTACATAGCATATAGCACAGAGAAAGTGCTATTTCAAATAAGAACATATATAAAATAAGTTTCTCTAATATATATTTTTATTCGTTTTTCCTGTTTTTGGTTTTTGTTTGTGTTTATTCTAGCAGGTTTTGTTGGCTTGATTCCAGACTCTGTAGCTGAGATGGAGGGTTTGGCTGCTCACGACGCGGAGCTAGGACCCTCGATTCCCGGCACCCCTCGTACCCCCCCTCGTACCCCAAGCTCACACACGCAGCGTTTCAGCCTGATGATAGGCGTCAACCCTCGCGGCTCTCTCACCGAGTTACGTTCCTCCAACACAGATTTGCTAGCAGCTGGGGGCGTGGCTGGTCACCGCAGTCTTCTTAAGACCGCCCTGGAGTCCAACTATAGTCGGTCATCGAACCCGACTCTGACAAACAGTACTCCTCCCTCACCGTCTCGAAGCTGGAAATTGTACCGAGGCGTTAAGACATCGTCATCTTCTTCTTCTCCTCGCTCGCAACGTCAAGTTTTTCTTACTCCACAACAGCAGAGAAGAGGATCTGCTGGCGTTCCGACTACTAAAAAAGATGACCGCAGTCCAATCGCAAGTACAGACTCAACACCAAAACAGCAAAGACGTCGGGCACATTCTTCTGCTGGTAATGACAATCTGCAAAGGGGCGTGTCGCCTCTGGCACGAATCAGTATTGGAGACAGTCCTAAAATAGCACGCCAGGGAGGGCTAGAAAGTCCCCGACCGGTCCGTCGGTCCATCTCGCCTCTGGTGACACCACGTTCAAGTGTGGGTGACATCAGTCCTCGTGTGTCACGTTCTATCTCCCCCCTTGCACGTGACCAGAGAACACCAGAGAGAACAGTGGAGGAAATACAACTGCAAGAGCACAAGAAATAACTGTGAATCCTGTTATATATCCTCATATACATAGAGGTGTAAACATGAATTTATATGACATTTAATAATTTAGACTTAATAATAAAATAGAACATTAATTAAAAGCATTAAAAAAATAATATATCTTAATTAAGCACAAAATATATTTTAGTAGATAGATATAGTGCTATTGTGAAATTACAATTAAGGTACAATTATTGTATTTTATGTCGTATAATTGCGACATTGTTATTGTGTCTCTGTGAAGGGTTTACGACATTGCAGTCCAAGTGAGAGAGGTGGGGGGAGGGGAAGTACCTGCACAGTTTGTATTGTGAGTCGCGAGAAGTTTAGCAGCACAACTCGACTCTCAGTTGGAGTCCTACCTTGTGAAAATACAAGGAATGTTAGTGAACAAGATAAGACAACAACAACATTCGCTTCTTGAGTATTATACAAATAGACTGGGGACATAAACAAAGAGATTTTATATAAATGGAGACTAAAAGTAGGAAAAAATAATAAAAAATGGCTAGATTGGTGGCCTAATTAACTTTGAAGAGTTATCACAAAATGGCGACATAGCACATCTTGATTTTTTCGGCTCCGTTTATAAAATGTCATTGTTTATCAAATTTGACGCACTTTGTTTGTTTGAGTTTCCCAACGTTTCTACACTAGAGGGCCAGGTGATCGAGCCGTGATTTGAACTTCCTCCTCGTTGAAGCATCAAGCAATCACGACGATGTCGTCAAGAAAATCTTCCAAGCGAGGCAGAAAGGAAAGCAAACGTTAACAAGTAACTCGATAATTTGCGCCTTCCTCTAAACAACACAGCCTGACGAGATGTGATGAATGAATTTTGTGTTTATCTTGCTGTTGTTGTAGGCAAAACAACCAACGAAAAAGTTTTAATGCGATTAATTTAGTAACTTTTAATGACATGTCAACAGCTATATTATATAAAAAAGTAACAAAATAAAATGATAAAAAAAAAATGATAAAATTGTGCTAAAAATTATGTGATTAAAAAAAATAATGATATTGTAGTCACAAAACTTTGTTATGTAGTTGAATTATATTTTAAAATAAAGTTAGAAAAAAATGTAATTTTTTTATTTTATTAACTTTGTGGTTAGTGTAATTGTGTAGAATGTGATAGAATAAATTAAACTTCATTTGTGTCAATATATTTGATAAAATATTACGTTATAATACAATCATATTATTTCGTTATAATCATATTATCTTTTAGCTGACAATGCAGAATTTTAATAATGATATTGAAAAAAATTGAAGCTTTACTCGTTCAATTCTTTCATAATTTCTAAATAAACCATGCATAAATAATATAGTACGCATGATCAATCGATGAATATCAATCAGCAATTTTTTCATATATACCATGCTTCAATAACAAAATAACAATGGTTCTATTGTTGACTTAAATATATATATATATCTCGAGAATTTTTAAACTACTATACTGCCTTTTTTTTAATTTTGTACGGATGTGTTGTATAGGTTGTGGGACGGAGGCTGAATTTCCGAGCAACTGAGTGAGCTCGGACAGTCCGCTGGATTGCTCCACAGTGTAGCCCACCGAGACTGGACGGTCCTGTTACGTTAGCGAACACTTGGTTCACGGTGCTCGTTGTATGGGACCATTCTGGAAGCGCCACGCGTCACTGGGTCGCATTGTCGTGCGCCAACAATTGGCCGTGGACGGAGCCAGCTATATAGTATCATCACGCTACGTGCACCGTTGATACCAAATACTGACTGCTGCTGCTGCTGCTGCTGCTTTTATACAACCTGACCTTTCAATATCCGAGATACGCTTCATTCTATCGGTACACTCTAATACACATAATACGAAATTTATTAAAATATAATATAACATGTATGTTTTTATTCTTAGTATTTAGAAAAATACATTAGTTATTTAAAATGTTAATTTTGATTTATTTGTCTTTTTTTTTAATAAACAAGGACCTCTACTGTACTCTTATTTTAATCATTATTTAGTTTTAGTTCAATGTTTTTTTGTTTCTTTTTTGTAAAGAATGATGCGTTAGGTCACCTATTAAATTAGTACAATTAAAAAAAATAATCGGTCCGAACTAGAAGTATATATATAAATCCTGAAGTGCATGAATTCTGTTCTCTTACGGACTTTTAATTTTCCAAACTTTAACGCAAACCAAGTTTCAGAATTTTTTCGACTCTCTAGAAGAACCACAACCTTGTACTTCCGGCTACTTCTGAAAGCGATCGTTGATGTCTTCAACTCTGTATGCTCCATTTCCTTGCTACTGGCGCAGTAGTACTATTTCCAACTATGCAGCAAGTCAAGCGTGCAATTGAATTACTGGTGTTATTTGTTGCACTCATTGTTGTCCATCAATAATTCAAACTAATTCTCACAATCATTAATTTTTTTCACTGCAGAGAAAATGTCATGCTTTGTTGTACACAGTAATGTATATTACGTGAGTGCAAATACCGTTGTTGCAGCTTCTGTGATTTTTCATTTTCAATTTTACCGTAACAGCTTTTAGCCTTTTATTTATTTATTTTTTTAAATTTCACATTTCCTAAATGAGGTAGAATAAAATAGTTTTCTGCGGGATTATTCTAAATTAATCTAACTTCGGTAGCAAAGAAGAGTCTTCATATATATTTTATTTTCAATCCTCTCCATCAAATTGTCATAATATTATAATTATTTTAGACTTTATTGAGGTACAAACAGTAACTGAAAATATTTTAATGCATGACAGTGATCAACTCTCAATATTGAACATCTTTACAGATCACAACCATATTTAACAAATATAATGAATTCAAATTATTTGAAATTTTGTCACTAACATGAAGAAATGTCAGCTGTCTCGCTTGCATCGATAGGTATCGAATGTTCTTCAAATTCTCAATAAAATAATACCCTCTCTTAGTTTTTACCTTGTTTTATGTATTTTGTTATAATTATATACCTCTTGATTACATAAATATAAGACATGATCAACCAGTTGAGAATGCAGTGCATATATTTACGTAAAATATTTCTCTAAACACTTTATTATGGAAAATAAACATTATAGTAATAACAACAACAAAATTAGGGGGAAAAAAATTGTTTTCAATTCTTGAAAGATTAAAGTTGTTATTATTATTTAATCATCTTCAATTACGAGTATGTAACCGGTATAGACATGAAAATGAATTGGTGAAATTTGCTTTCTTTATTATTTATAAAAGTTATTTATCTTCATTTGATTACCTAATAAAGTGTTTGGTGTAGGGCTGTATTATTTTCAGAAAAGAGTACAAAAAAAATCTCCACAGCGATATGCTCGCTTGAAATACGAGTAGCTATTTGAAAGAAGCTGGCAGTACAAATTGCATTTTTTTTTATACTTTTACGCATTCCTTTAATAAATTTCTGTTCTCATCAAAAGGATGTGGAATGTAACAATATATATATTTTTTTCTACAAAAACGAAAAAAAAAAAATCAAGTAAGATTGCTGTTATTGCTGTAAGATTGAGTAAATTTAATATAACATGAAAAAAATTAAAGAAATATTGACATAAAAAAAAAAAAAAAATGAGAACAGCTATGCAGTAGCAGTGAGTAGCAAAATATACACAAAAATGCATTTGAAGAACTTGAGTTATAATGAATTGAAAAAAAAAGTTTTTTCTTGTATAAAAAATTCAAATTCAAGAAAATTCAAATCTTAGCCAATATAGCACGAAGTTTTGTCTAAATCTGAACCATTTAGAATAATGCCATAGTTTGCAAAGTAAAAGGAGGGACACAAGG
Organism: Siphlonurus alternatus; assembly: GCA_949825025.1. Classification (NCBI taxonomy): domain Eukaryota; kingdom Metazoa; phylum Arthropoda; class Insecta; order Ephemeroptera; family Siphlonuridae; genus Siphlonurus; species Siphlonurus alternatus. Next base: position 21,441,608 of record OX463779.1, read on the forward strand.
GCTATCTCTACATAACGACATCTAGGATTAGTGTGGCTTGGTTTTGTCGTTGGCCGTTTGACCTGGCTGAGGTGGGCGGGGCACGGTGGGGGGTTCGTTGTGACCCGCTCGACAGCGGGCGGTAGTCGGTCGACGAGCCTGGTGGGTTGCAGCAGCGCAGGCGCGGTCAAAACTGGAGGAGAGAAGAACAGCGAGCTGGTAGGCAGTAAGAGCGCGACCTCCGAGCGCCAAGCAACTTGGGGAAGCACACAGAAGCACAGAGATCCGCGTGACCCGCGGTAAGTACCATGCACCCAGCTGCTATTGATATAACCGCGTGTCAACAAGTTTTGACAACTCAAACCATGGTGACAATAAGTAATATCTTTGCAAATAATATCTTGCTACTGACAACATAATTTATATTATTCATTAATTAAGCTATTAAAGTACGTTATATAAATACTTCAAAATATAACTCAATTTCATATAAAAAATAATAATTATTTTAAAACAAAAGTGTTACATTATTCATAATAATTAGAGTTTATTATATAATTGTATATAATTAAAATAAACATGTTTTTATCGAACAATATTCATATATATATATATTTGTGCAAAACATTAATTACTATAATTTAGTCGGCGATGTTTGTTTAATTTAGTATACGTTTGTGTGTCCTACCCACGCTCAAAAGCATTGCCGATTGGTGTCCGTGTAGGTACATTGCTGTCCCGAGGGAGGAAAAGGAGGTGGGTGGGGGGACCAGTGGGACGTACAGTATAATAATTACGTTGGAAGCTATAGAATGAAACTCGATATGTCTGGTGCTTAGTTCTTTGAAGGTATCAACAACCCTCTGCTGTCCGGCCCTCGGCGTTATCGTGCAAGTGATGTGATCTAAACTAATTATATCCAAGATAATTATTATGCTCCGTCTAATGTAATACGTACTACTAATTATGAGTATTAGCTTAATATAATTATTATTTAATTACTAAACATGTTGATGTACACACATGATAATATTTCATTACTGTCAATGAACTGAAAGTAATGAAGATGATAAAGTAAATATACGTTTAATATAATTATATATATAAAGACAGAGTTAATTTACATATTTCAAGGCATTATTATAGAAATGTATTCAGACATTATCTTGTATAATATAATATATAGTAGAAATTTCTCTGTTATAATAATAAAGGGAATGATATAATCGTATAATGTAGATGTATGTTATAATCATGAGATTTACTAAACAATAGGGAGAATTTAGTATTATAATGAGAAGGAAAATGATTAATATGTCACATTTAAATTAGTTTCTCATTATAAATGAATTATGAATTGATTTAAATTTGCTAATTAACTGAATTTTATTGTAATTGCAATATACTATTTCATTATACTGCCATAACATAAAGGAAAACGGAATGCATTTTTATCTGCAGTTTGAATGCAAAAAGACTAAATGTAAATGCAAAATGTACTGTACATACAACCAAAGCTAACCTAATACGAAAATCTCGGGGAAGCAACCGTATGCTTGTAACAGCCAGGACCATCACGATGATGAGTTACCTGTCAATCTGTCAATCATGATAAGCGTTGACAGCGTGGCGACCTTTGGTGTTGTTTATCAATTACTTAACCGCTTTCCCTGCGCTTTTTGGGAAACAGTGCGAAAAATAAAAGTATAATTAAATCACTCTCAGTAGAAAGATCGCCGTGCTCTTAAACCTCATTATAAATGACAGGTAACTCATTATTTTGACGGTCTTGGTTGTTACAAGCATAGGGCTGCTTTCCCAAGATTTTCGCATTAGATTTGGCGTTGAGTGTACCTGTGATATTTACAGCTCACATTTTTTTTTACTTCACATCATTTTGGTCACGATATAATTAATACAATATTATAATATATATTTTTTTAAGAATATACTCACCCTCATGCAGCAAAACAAGACCATTACTGTTTTTAACTTCATATATATGATAATACCTATTCCCTTATATTATAATTATCTAAGCGTTGAAAGTATAACCTACCGCATATGGCAGGTGGCAGGTGTCTTGTTTTGCAGCTCACACTAAATATTTACAGCTACCAAATTATATAATGTCCGGGTCTTAAATTTTTCTCGATTGTGAGGAATTACGAATTTTATTTAAATGAACCTGACGCCATAATTCATCGGGGGAAGTATGTCTGAACTTGAAACTTATAATTTGACACGCGTTTAGTTTGTTTTTGCATATTATATGTTATCTGCATTTATATATTATATAATATGTACTATATACATATAATAATATGTAATATGTCATATATCTGTTTTTCTGATAAATCAAAATAAAAAATAATAATAATACCAATTGCATTAAATAAGAAAAAAATCATCAAGCGTAGGGAAAACGAAAGCAGCTTGCTTAAATTTACAATTAGACCAACCAATAGAAAGTTTTTAATTCTTAAACATTTTTTTTTTACATTTTTTACCCTCGGTCAATTCAAAGGCATTTTATTTTTTATTTTATTTAAAATACTTTTGTTAAACTTTAAGAGCTACAAAAATTTAACTAACAAATTTAATCTGCAACATTTGTCACAATCATTGTTCTCCAATGTGGGAATTATTTGCTCAATTGCGAGATTTTGTGTGCCAATGAACCCACCCCCTCCTTTCTTCTCATGAACCCTCCATGGCGGGCACAGAACAGGGAAGGGGAAAAGGCATTCAGAGGAGAGGTTGCGTTCGCCCATGCTGTCCACGTACCCCCATTATAAGTCAGTTTCACAAGCCAGTTTTTGACATGAATTTAACCAGCTGTCAAAATTTACCAGTTACATGTCATATATTTTTTATCAATTCTTTTAATCATAAATTTAAATACAAAAAATTTGAAGTTGTAAGTTAATAAATATATTTATTTATAGATTGATCAAATCAATATTTTATGTTATAAATTGATTTATTTCATTTTTTTCTTTTCAATTATAAAACAACAGTTTTCATTTCAAATACTGTCATAAAAAACGTGAAAAGTTGTACAATTTTGCGATTATAGATTTATGGACAGCTATACAGAAAATTGCTTATTGGTTTATGTCACAAGTCGGTAAAAAAACTTTTCTTTTGGAAGAAAAAAAAAATAGTAGTATATATGGCGCTACACTAGTGTGTGTGTGCTACTGGTATAATAGTTAATACTAACTTAGGAACTTTGAGACCTTCTCAAATTGCCAGCCAAGATAAAATGTGTTAAAGCGAACGTGCTCTCATGAGTTCTCTCAACTTTTCTTTCGGATTCTTGGCTCTGAATCCTATCTGTGTCTCTCTCCTATGCTGCTGCCCACGTCAATAACAATCTCTCTCTCTCTCTCTCTCTCTCTCTCTCTCTCTCTCTCTCTCTCTCTCTCTCTCTCTCTCTCTCTCTCTCTCTCTCTCTCTCTCTCTCTCTCTCTCTCTCTCTCTCTCCTCTTACTCACAGATAGATGCTCAGTGGATGTCCAACTTGGAGTGATAAACGGCCCCACCTTTTAAGCATTCGTTTCTCAATTTCCCCCACCTTACGATCAAAGAATTTATATTCGAAGATCAAAAATGTTTAAAAAGGAAAAGGAAGAGAAAAAAAATTCAGTATATGTTATTTTACCGTTGAAGGCTACGCATACAAAACAGGAAAAGAATCAATATAATCCTTGTATTCATTCATACCCTAGATACATTTTACTTTTTGAATATCCATAAGGATAAAAAAATATGTATAACTGATACAAGGATGTAACATTTATGGGTGTAAGTTTTATATTTGTGATTGGCAATAAAAATAAATCAAACTTCAAATAAAAACATATTTCTTATATAATTGGATCCAATAAACAAATCAAGCATGTTTTATATAATATTAATTTATAACGAGAAAATTAATTCAAGTACTGTACAATGATTAGGCTTGATTACTTCTGTTTTATAGAATTTGAACATTATCTCTTTATGGATTTTACATAAATGTGTTGTATTGACAGAGTGTTTTGTTATTTTTTTTCAAATTTTTTAGTTGTTGTTATTTGATTGATACATTTATAAAATGAAAGGTATTTTGATACCTACCAAATAACAAATTTATTTTATGTTTTTGACAACATAAATGACAAAATTAATTCTCATGGTCATATAAATTGCATTCGTTATTTTTTGATTAAGTTACACTTAAGTCAATATTGTGTTAACTTTGCTGAACAAGAATCCCTCCGTGGACCTTAGGCATTCAACTTCTCCTGTACCTATGGCAAGTTGGTTGGAATGTATAGCTATATATTACCCCTGCTTTTACCTCTACTTGAATATTGGATATGAAAAAGTTGTCTATAACCTTAGGGCAAAATGATTTAGCTTTGTAGATACTTTTGTTTGACTTAACTCCTACATTACTTCTTGGTGTCTTTGGCGTAAGATCCAAATGTTGTTTGTCATGTACGAGCCATTTTTATACGATCATTGGTAGGGCTATATTAAAAACCACACATTCACATTTCATAGCTACTATACAGACACAATAAAAAGCTGACTTGTTTATTTTAGTGTGCTCTTTGTACAGCCTTTAAAAGTAAACTCAAACAGTCAATAAGTGTTCTTTTTACCAGAACATCACGTCGTCAGGTGAAAAAAAAATAATCCAGCAACAAAGGAGCAGTTTACATTAATTGGGGTCAAGGTGACGCTTTTCTTGAGGATAAGATTTGACGCTGAACAAGTTACCTGACCTCACGGCGAGATGACGAGGTTGACACTTTTTTGTATCTGTTTGAGATATAACTGACGTGATGACAATAATTATTTTTAAACAATAAAAATTAGGACAAAGAACGTGAGAGCAATCGTAATTTCTTATTTTTATTCAAAATAATTTTACTTATAAATATTCATTTTCATATATAATAGTTATTGCAACTTTTAGTGTACTGTACATACAAATAAAAATGTTACTTAATACTGTATAACAGTGACATATGATGTAAATTCATGTTTTATTAAAATTTAACATAATGTAAAATGTAAAGTATATAAATCTTCATTATAAAAGATGATAAATTTATTACTACTATAAGAATGATAAAAATATACATACATATTTTTTTACAAAATGTAAAGGGTTTACAATGTTATAACGCTTATAGGAAACAGAACAGACATGGTTGAAGACACAAATACAAGGAGAGTTAAAAAATATATATAATATATAGAGATATTATATGACACTGCATAGTCATGATGGTGATGAAAGAGAGAGAGAGAGAGAGAGAGAGAGAGAGAGAGAGAGAGAGAGAGAGAGAGAGAGAGAGAGAGAGAGAGAGAGAGAGAGAGAGAGAGAGAGAGAGAGAGAGAGAGAGAGAGAGAGAGAGAGAGAGAGAGAGAGAGAGAGAGAGAGAGAGAGAGACGAGAAACTCTTGTTAGGTTAGGAGGGCTGCTAGGGGAGGATAAAAACTCTTGTGACAAGTAGAGTTTTCCACCCGTTCTACCTCGTCGTATTCTGAGCAAGCAAAGTAGGGACATGAATGCATCATAATGAGAGATCCACTAAGGACAAACATGCAAGAGACAATTACTCAGAAAGGAAAATTCACGCTGCTGTGAACTATTTTCACAGCTGCCAAAAGTTTTCAATTAAAGTTCTAAAATATTATGAGGAAGCTAAAAACCTCGGGGCATAAAAAAAAATTTTCATTCAAGTAAAGCTCAGAAATTTTGTATTATTTTCCTTTTCAAAAAGTTCTTTGCAGAGTATCGTCTTACTTGTATTTCACGTATATTATACATTGCTTCTATACGCTAAAATCTAAAAGCTAAACAAGAAGGGGAGAAAGACATAGATATATATATTAAGTTCTGTTGAATATTTGACTTAACTCTCTTGACTTCAAACAAAACACAACTGCACCGTAAAGACTTATTATACGTATCTCTGTAGAAATGATCTTTTAGCTGCGAAACCGTCAAACTTTTCCTCTAGAATAATTAAAATTGTTTCACAACTTAAAATTGACATAAAGTTACAATGAGAAGTAGAAAAGTGTTAGCTGCTTCTGAATGGGATTCAAGGGAGGAAATTAAGATCAAATTGTGACTCTTGAAACTAAAATAAATATTATATAAAAATTAGAAAAACTTTTCTTATTGAGGAAACAAGATCGATTTTTATTTTAATAAAAAAATAATGAATTATAAAATATTCAGTGACACAATGGATAAATGATTTATTAATGAATCCTTTGCTACGTTCTTGAAAACATGTATATAAATCTATATTCACCTCCTGCAGCGTCCAAAATTCGACTTCTATACATTTAATATTACAGCAATCTTGTTTCCTTAGACGTTCAGTATCCTCTCAGAAAGCTTGAATTTGCATTTACTGCTGAGCTTGTGGCTCGCTTTACGTAGGGGTGGTGGGTGGGGTTTGGCCGGGGTGAAAAACGTGCACGACATTCTGAGTGTGCCGCCGGTTCAAGAGATAGAGAGATAAAGAAAAATAGAAGAAGAGGGTTTAAAAAGTAAATACTGGCCTTGATTAAGATAGGGGTGGGGGGCACACGGTAGAAAGTTTGGCAGATAAAGGAGGTGGATAGGATGGGGGAGATGTAAGGAGCCCAACGTTTCTGCAGGTAAATTCGCCCCCGGGTCTTACATCTGCTTGCTCTGAGAAGAGAACTTGTGAGCGAAACACGTAACACAGAGAGGATATAATGTAGTATAGCGCCAGGCAAGCAGCATCAATTCTGGTTGTATCTCATCTCCATATAAATAGGATTACTCACTATTTTTCCCAATCACAATTATCATTGAACAAATATTGAAGATTAAATTCCATGATTTTTTTTTCAATATCAATAAACATGACGTTAAAAAAATATTAATAGTGTATTTTTTTAAAATTATAATAACGTTATTATCTTTTTAATAAAATCTAACATTATTTTGTGTATATTTAAATAATCTATTTATATACAAAAAAATAATGATCAATTATTTAATAAATAATATTGAGAAAATTTTGATAAAAAGAACTGGTCGATGATAGCTCTCGATAATGGACGTCTTGGGAAGAGCACTCCATCAGTCTGGAAACACGAAGTGGTCTTAGCGTCATAATTAAGTTGATGGGAATTAAGGCTTGCCACCGCTGCTGCTGCTGGTTGACTGGCCATGTCTAACCACTTCAGTTCACCGCTCAAACTCACGTGGCTATTGTGCTTTCTGCTTCATGCTACTGCTACTGGTGGTCCAGTAGCGCTACTGTGGTGAAGCAGCTTCGCGGATGCTGCACTGAGATCAATGAATACCATCTCCCCCTTCTCCCCTCTCACTCTTCTTTACTATATATAGGCTTTTATATATATCTAGCGTTGTGGCTAAAACTGCGTCCCAAGCGTTGAAAATTTTACCCACAAAATCCTCACTCAGTTGGATATCAGTTTAGTATTGGTGTGAGTAGTGGTCGGTTGCTTTTAATGCTTCGTTAGGCAAAGATCCTCTTGTACAAATTTGGACTATTGCCATCATGCACGCTGTCGCTAGCTTTTTAAATGATAATTTCTGCAGTCTTCTTTAATTTCACAAACATAAAAAAAAGTTATTTAATCAAATTACATTTTATAAAAATTGTTGTAATAAAATAAGATTTTTTTCTTGTACTTTAATGTTGTTATTGTATAAAGTAAAGAAAATGTTGTATAACATTTTCTTTCTTGCTAAAAAGTCATGTTTCTTAAAGAATAATTTTAAATAATTAAATTACAAGTAACAAATTTTCACTTTTATTATATATACTTTTTATTATTTTTATTTAAAAAGAATTGTTTCAAATGACTGTATAGCTGCCTTTTTTTCACTGCAAGGAAAAATAAAAAATACAATTTATATACAGCTTGAAAGTCAATATGCTTCTTTATTTATTTTCAAGATTAAATTTCATTGAAAATCTTTAAGCTTTAAGGAGAGGAAGAGAGAACACACGATTCGAGTTTTTTTTATATTTTTTTTCCTTTCCTTTATCACGGAGTTACGAGGAGTTTCCGGTTAAATTTTGTTTTAAATTGCTGTTACGAGAAGCCTCTTGACTTAGATTTTTCACTAATTCAGCTAGCACACTCTCTCGCTCATAATCTGAGCAGTGCGCGTTGTTAAAGAGATTATAATTGTTCTTACATGCCGACTGTTCACGGCGCCCGAGAGATTGCAAAGTAATTGCAAGCACCAGCAGTTAGTGGATCCAACTGCTCTCCAATTATTTCTCGTTGAATATTCTCTTAATTATAATATGCATGTACAGATATTATGTACTCGTTGAATATTTTATATTAGAAATAATTAAAAATATAAAATTTAGTTATTTCATTGCATTTTATAAAAATTACACACAGCAGGTTAAATTTTGTACATTTTTATGTAACATTAGTTCTCTTGCTCGGCAATCTCGGCATATTTACGGTTTGTTATGGCACTTATGACTATACATTAGTGGCTAGGATTACCAGGAACAATGTATAGATCTGTCAAGCCGAAGTGTTGTTACTAACCTCTATTATACCCAGTTATATAAATTATTTCTATTACATCTGAGTAAGAAATACAAGGTCTAAAACCGTAAACCCATGAAAATAAACACTTAATCAAAAGTAAGCCCATACTTAGACAGTGATATAAACCATAGCTACTCCTAGGGCTAATTATTAATATTTTTGTTTCAGAATGCAGTGATATTACGTGGAAATTACGTCACAATGGCGAATAGCATCTTCATCATTGCTTTAACTTTGGTGGTGGCGTGTACGGGTGATGAGACCACGCCCCTCAACCCTTCCACTCAGACATCACTTGCTTCCTCATCAATAGCAAGCACCTCGTCAGTATCGATACCAGTAAAGACGAGTAGCACCACGTTGGCGAACATTCTCTCCTCGTCACTCGTGTCCAGCAGCGTGAGCACCGCCACGAGCATCAAAGTACCTGCGACCACGAGAATAGACACGACTACCAGTGCTCCAACGTCCCCTCCTCCTCCCCCCAGCGTAGGTACTCGTCTGGCCCCCACAACCCCGCCCCCCAGCCTCCCGAGCACGCAAATGAGCCCCAGCACGGAGGCTGCAACGTGGCCGCCCTCGCCGCCACCTCCTCTCCATCTTCCCACTTTACTGGAGGAGCGACTTGATACTCTGGCCTGCGATATCAGCCTGCCGCCTAACGCCAAGATATGGAGAGCCAACCAGACCGAGGAGCTGCTGCTGCCCATTCAGGTAAGAACCGTAGTGCTAATCTTTCCAGGAATGTGTACCGACCAAACAAATAATATATTCATGAGATTTTAGATATTTTTCAATAAAACACATTATTAATTTAAAGTTTCATGTTCCTGAAAAAAACGAACATGCAGCTACAGCAGTAACTACTTACCAAATTACGAGTAGTATAGCACGAAAATAATTATTATATTATAATATAAACTGAGTAAGATAATTAAAAGAAATTAAGTTCGAGTGCAGTTATATACTATACTCCTAATGTGTCTCGATCCTTCAATCTTCTTCTATTATAAACTTATAATATATTATACCTTCCTATTACTTATCATGTAAACAGAACTGTGTAAAGCATTTTTTTTTATCTCCGAGTTATCCCGGATCATGATCTACCCTGACATAATAAATTAAATAAATGTTTGATGATAAAAATATTTGTTGTGCAAATAAATAATTTAATTAATCTTATCATTATTAACTAAATTATGAGATTGTTTAAAAAGTGAGAAGCAGTATATGTTACTTATTAATTTAAACGTAAAAAATCTCAATATAAGAGAAAAATTATGATAATCCCCAAGTTGGCTGTTTTATTTATACAGGAACTGCTGCAGGAACTTTACGACCTTGCAAGACTTGCTTTTATACAAAAATATTCAAACAAAATTGCTTTTGGACATCCTCCAAAATACACCCATATATATATTTCTTCCTTGTTATGTTCGGTGTATCGAAAAATAATAAATGTACGCTGAAGATGGGCCAAAAGTCCTTTGTAAAATATTCCAGAAATGTATGAAATTTAATAAGATTAATTTATTGACCATTATGCATTAATTAATGTAATTGCTTAAAATTACATTAATTAATGCACCATTGGCATTTTATTTATGTTTTAAAATAAGGACAGTTATAATTAGCTTCGAGAGCAATTAAAATCATAGCGTTATTCCAGATGGAAAAACTCATTAACTTTAATGACTTTTAGTTTTTTTTTTGTTTTTAGAAATAAAATAAAATTAAAGTACATTATCGTAAAATAAATTGTAAATTTTATAATTAGAAAATCAAAATATTCTAGAAATGAATATAATATAAAATAAGTGTTATAATTATATGAACAATTATGCAAATAGTATTAGAAAGCTTCAAAAATGTTTGTTCAAAACAGTATAAAGATAAAGTTCTCTTAATTTGTATGCAAACAACGTATAATATCCCCATTCATTATCACACATCATACACAAAAATCACCTACAAAGGCATTGTAGTAGTAGCAGCAGCTCTGTCAATTATAAAAGAATCACAATGTATAATTAAAACAATTAGTGAACATGGTTCCATGGATCACATAAAATTAAATCCTTTAATGTTTATTTAAAATAAAGTTTTTTTTTAAAGCTTTATCAAAGAGCTTTACATAAACAAATGTAATAATCGATATTGTAGCTATATGCAAATTACTTCAGCTAACGTTACAAAAAATTTAATAAAAAAAAAGGTCATCGTATCACGGTATAGGAAACATAATTGGTATTAAGCAATCTAGTTTTTATTCATTTATGTACCATATATTTGAATCTACGTAGCATCGTAACAAAGCTAGAAACTAGAAATCCATAAAAATTTACATTCTTTGGTAACAATACAAGCTAGCATGTAAATTTCAACTCAATCCCTGTATACTCAAATCTACTGGTGATTGGATTTGAATTTGTGACTATTAGTACATAAGCTTGTTTTAAACAAGGAGTCCATGAATTGCGGATGTAAAAGGAAAATGGTGTGGTGTGTATCTATATGTCGTGATATTGAGTGAATGAGAGAGAGAGAGAGAGAGAGAGAGAGAGAGAGAGAGAGAGAGAGAGAGAGAGAGAGAGAGAGAGAGAGAGAGAAGAGAGAGAGAGAGAGAGAGAGAGAGAGAGAGAGAGAGAGAGAGAGAGAGAGAGAGAGAGAGAGAGAGAGAGAGAGAGAGAGAGATGAGATGAGATGAGATCCAATCAATATGCTCGCATCACAACACCATAGGAACAAGCTGCCCCCGCTTACATTTCTGAGCTTAAAATTGATAAAAAAATATATACTGCATAATATTCCAAACTATCTACTTATATCTCTCTCACTTGGTACCATGGAATATTTTTACATAATAATATTTATGCTAATCCTACCTCTAGAAGGAAATATCACGTAACAATCACAGTATTAACAAGGAATTTTTTACAGAGCAAAACCTTCCGGCGTTATGAGAAAAAAAAACTGTTTGTACTATGAGGATATTTGCATACGTTTTTTTTTTCTCTAATTTTATTTGTTCATTTGAAAAGCTGCAAAATAAAATAGCATCAAATGTAAATATACGAGTGATGCTGCAGATTGCAGATGAATCAAATCTAGTTCATCTCTCTCTTTTTGTTCTTGGTTTTACAAAGCATCACATGAATTATTTATTCAATGAAGTAAACACTAAACAGAACTCATTTCTCGTTAAAAATATTTGTGATAGGCTTCCTATTTATGGATTAAATTATTTTTTTGAGGATCAGATTTAATTTTCTCATTAACAGTTGTTTGTATTTTTCAAATAATATTACAGATCTTTTTCCCCCTCGCTATAAAATGGGAGATTTGTGAAAAAAAGTTTATTCCCCTATCACATTTGTTCACCGCGTGGCATATATATTTTTTATTCCACCAACGTACATAGCAGCTAAAATATTGGGAGTAAAAAATTTACATCAAAGTGGTAATTTATTGTAATTTAATTTTTGTTGATATTGGTTAATAAATTTGATAATTTCTCTCACAAATTGAAATAACATTGTTATAAATATTAGACTAAGAAGCATGTTGCATTTTAGTTTGTAATTGTAATATATAACTTAGAGAGAGTTATATGATGTATAGACTTGATATTCATATACAGTTTAATTATATAGGGGTTCTGTAAAGGCGCAATTAAGGAATCTGCCACCTCGTCTATTGTTGAGAGTAGACTTTGGTGTTATCTAGCACAGCAGCAGCGACACACGAGGAGCTAGGGTAAAACGTAATTCAATCTTTCCTCGACCGGTAACAAGTTAGTATAGGACTGAATGGAGAACACCTTTTCAGCTAATCTAGTTGCTTCTCATTGCCTAGTAACAATGAATACATAAATTATATTGTTAAAAGCTTGTATGTTTCAAATTAACTTAATTGCGAAAAAAAAAATAAAAAAAAATACATAAAATATGAAAGTGAAAAAAAAAATGTTTTTAATAATTTTGTTATTAAGTATGAACGAGGTGAAACAAGTACCCCCGTAATTACACTTTTTTTTAATAACATGATTTTTTTTAAATTAATTAACGTATTTTTTATAGCTTTATTCATGAAGTAAAAAAGTTAACAAGAGTTTGTAACACAAAAAAAAAATGTTTCAACAGCAGGTTGTTGAATGATGATGCTTGAAGTTTTTACAATATTAATTTTTGACAATGATTAAATTTTGAAGTAATTGAAAATAAACAAAACAAAAATTAACATAAAACAAGCCACCCATATATAATTTTTAAATTCTAAGAATAATATAAACCGTAATTATATTTCAAAAAAAAATTTCGTGTTAAATATACTTATATAAAAAGAATATATTAAATATATATAAAGCTTGTAAAGTTTTATAATTAAAACAAGAATTTCTTTTGATGGTGTGTTTTTGACTGAGTTCTATAGAAAATCTCTCCATCTCTAGTAATTATGTAAGGTGAGAAGAGTCATCAAGAAGCTGCTTGCTTTGCTGGCGGAAAAAAAAAAGATTTTTTTCTTTTTCCGTTTGAATTGTTAGCCGGAGGTTGTGAAGATTGAAGTTAGAGCACACAAAGCGAGAGGGCAGATAATTACTTGATAATTGAATCAGTCACTCGGAGGAAATTAGAATAAAGCAACGACAGCAAGGAGAGAGAATAAAAAAAAATATTGAGTGAGAGATCTTTCAAAAAGTTCAAATTCAGCTGACTAAGGCATCAGTGTGATGTCTAATGGTGGTTCCCCACTCTTCTTTACTTCACCACAAAACCTCTAGGGCCCGCGGGTGGGAAATCGCTCGGGTCAGCAGAGCCACCGCGGCCAATTGAATCCTTTTCTATGAAGCTGGACCAACCGACCGCACAGCAGCCACTCATTATTGGATATTTGCGTTCGACTCTCACCTAACAAATCAAATCAATACTCTCTCTCTCCAACTTGTTCTGTACAAACAACCTGATTAACTTCCATACAGAAATCTTCCTTTTTTCCTTCTCTCTATTTTCTAGCAGCAGATTCACTCAAGTAGTTTACATAAAAGATAACAATTTTGTCCAATATTTTTTATCTCTATATATACAAAAGTCTATACTTCTAGATAACAGATAATATTATACAGTATATAAATTATCATGGCTAGAATTAACATACAAAATAAATTAAATTACTTTTTTTAATTATAAAATGATTGTTATAAGTATAGAATAAAAAACAATAATGTTAATTTAAATAAATATACGTTTTACTTGATATTCTCTATGATATATGTGCCATGAACCAAGTACAATTATATTAACATATAGATTATTTTCGTGAAAAATAAATTGTATCGTTTTCTTTGGTGAGATTTCATTTGATATATAACGATGTGTTTGTCTTGTTATCGCTGTGTTGATGTTGGCTTACTGCTTACGGGTATAACCATTAGGGTGGACGTTCGGACGGGTGGGAGGGTCGAGATCACAGCCAGATCAGCTGCTAGTTCGCGTGTGTATGGTGTTCTACGGACACGCCCCTAGACCATCAGACCGCACCCGGTCACCACATGCTGTTTCACATGGAATGTTTTAACAAACGTTATATAAATTTTATTCTGGATATATGATTTGTTTATGTTTTTATATGTTATTTTCATTCATGCAAAATTAATTCTGCATTCTTGTGTTTATTAAGCGTAAAATAAATTAGTTGTTTTTGAATTACTCATCATACTATGTGTAAACATTTCATAATTTTTTAAAAATAAATACATATTCTTGAAAAGGAGAACAATTTTTTAATTAAAACGAAATTATAAAATTGCATCGCTGTTTTAATTGCTTTTTAAACATCATTATAGTCAAGTCTTTATACACAGTTTAGAGTTATATTGTTGTACTAAAAAGCACGCAACACTTATGATTCATAAAATTGTAAGTTTCCCTTTTTTTAATAAAAAAAAATGTTTTTTTACATAAATAATATTAATTTTACGAACCATCAAAAAACTTAAATTTCTTATAAAATTTGCCAAAGTTTTAAAAGTTTAAACATAACTTCCAATTTTACCACGGCTAAAGTTTCTTATAATGTAATTTTTTTAAATTTATAAATTAATATTTCAAAGCATACAAGATGTAAAGGTTCTTGAAATGACTATAATGAATAGCAGAGAGCAAAATGAGTGCTTTTATAGCTGAAGTTAGAGATGAAGAAGTCAAACCAAAAAAGAACATTCAATTCAAGCTATTTTACTTCCTATACATACCCAGTTTGAATCACTGTAAAGGTAGATTTGTGACGTACCCTTGCTTTAAAATAAAATTTCAAAGGTTATTTGCCATATATGTTGTTGTGACGTTGATATCACTGCGTCATCAATACAATGTGACCACCAGTTTTATTATGACTGTCACGTGCCCCTGAAAAATTGCTAATGTTCCAGTGAACAAAATTTAGAATAGTGCCTTAGGAAACCAAAATTCTTTTATTTTTCAAGGGATAAAATAATGCCAAAAAATATACTTTTGACTTCTATTATTTTCTAAATATATTCAGTCAATTTTATTAGTTTTACGACCATTTACTATTGAATATAATCAATATTTCCAATAAATTTCAAATGTAAAAATAACCCATACAAATATAAGTGGATCCCCCTATACAAAATATTTTTCATTAAACAACAACGAAGAAATAAATAAAAGGATGAAATGAGTTTTGCTGTAAAATTCGTTCTTTTATAATTTTTTTTTTTTTGTTTCCATCTCCCTATGAACTCTTTTTGTCTCCGTAATGACTAGCCATACAAATCCTCTCCCGTCATCACAACGTCCACTGACCCCCAGGCTTCCTCACGGTCGGCTTGCTATTCCACTCGTACCGGTCATCAAGTCCGCTTTGTGGCTCCGCTTACATAAATAAACCAGCCGTGCGGTAACGCGACACGCCGCAGTGGCAGCAGTGTAGCTTGCCCCTCCGCAGAGCGCCTGGCTGTATAGGCAACCGGGTTGTCGCGCGTGTCGTGCAGTTTGCATAAAAAGCAAGATCCGCAGGCGCTCTTTCCAGTCGAAATTTGATCTGAAGTTTTTGCTTTCACAGCACAATGGTATATAATTATAATCTTTCACTTAAAGAAAAAAAATATTTCTAATATTTTATGCAGATTATTATGAAATGAAGATGAATTTTCATATTTTTTTATTGGCATCTTTCTCTTATAAATTTTTGATTTATTTCCTTTTTTAAAAAAACTACCTTGAAAAATAATATCAAAGAGTTTTTTTTTTCTCCCTTCATCATGAAAATAAATTGATTTAAAACTCATTTTTAAAATTTTCTTTATAGTTTATATTATGAGTATTATAATAATAAAGGATTAAAATTTAGCATTTAATAGTAATTAATTATCAATAATTGTAATAAATAATTTAAAAATTATCAAGAATTTTAATAAGTATAACGTATTATGGTACAAGCTATAAGGTTTAACAACAATTGAGATTTTTTTTATATATCCTCACCCTAAGTTGAAAGCATTGCAGAATTAGTCCTTTGGTTTTCGTTATAGGAGCGAGTGCCCATGTTTAGCGTCCTCACCGTCTCTGAAACAAAAGCAGGGGTAACAATAGACCACGTGATGTATGCGGCTAGCGATTGTTGCGAGCTTGCAGGCCAGTGGGGTTAGTTTAGTTCTTTGTCTTGCGACTAATTGTAACGACGTGTGTGATAGCGGGAAAACAACGGGCCATTGATATCCACGTCAACCGAGCACCACTTAAAAAAATTAACTTTTTTTAGTTTTTATTTTTAAATTTAAGAATTTCATGGCATTTATGAATCGTTTAATTATAATGTAGATATACAAAATGAATACAATTTCTTTCCCTATTTTATATATTTTTCATTGTATTTTTATCAATCTATGGAAAAGGTTAATTTGAAAGTTAAAAATGCAAACTATAATGTAAAATTGTTAATATTTTTAGAAAATTCTACCAAGTAACATTTATTTTATCATTATACACTTGTATAAATTAACATCAGACCAATTTATTTTTAAAGATAAAATTTATAACAGGACTTTTCTTACAAAGTTAGAAAGAATAACAAGAAAGAAAAAAACATTTTCTTTTCTCCTCTCGTACTCTTCTTATGCTCGTTAGCGTCTTCTTTTTTCCCTCTTCTACCCACATAGTTTATATATACAAAGATATAATTTCTTTTGCAAAAAAAAAAAAAAAAAAAATTGTGTACTTATTTTAATTAAAAAAGTTTGAGTGAATTATTGGTTTAGAAAAAAAAATGTGGTATTTAAAGCCGATGGTACAAGGTGATTAACGAAAATTACTTACACAAGAACGGGTTTCCAATTAACGGTAGTATTATAAGAGAGGGTTATGTCCACGTTACCGCAATGTTACGCCGGATTTAATGTCACGTACCGCGGTTAGTCAGCACGTAAAATAGTCAGGTGCGCGTGCAGAGTGCCATCAAGCTCAGTCATTTTCATTAACCAAACAGTAAGTACTAAATGATTTTTAACAATATAATGAAGCTTGGCAGGGTATTTCATTTACTAGAGTGACTATGTGGTATTTGCCTTATGGCAACTTTCCATAACAATGTGGTGAAAACGAGGAGGAAGTTCTTTCTCACCGTATACTCTATCGAAACGTGAGGTTAACATGCGCTGGTTGTAAGTACTCAAAGTACCATCTGATTTAATAAATGTTAGTGCAGCCTTTGACGCTAATTTTGGGGTGTTTGACTTTAAGGAAAATAAATATGTGTCGTGTAAAAAAACATTATTGTATAAGTAATGTAATATTGTACTTTTTATTAACAAATGTTCATTAAAAAAAAAGAAGAAAAACTTATATTGTTAAGTTTTCTTGAACTGGTTTGCAACTTATAGATTTGTTTATGAGATCTGGCAAAAAAATATACAGTTTTTAGATACATTATGTAATTAAAGACATGAGATTAATCCCAATTTAATTCTACAGTATTTAATATAACACATATAATATTGAATACAAAGTTATGTCGTTAATTCTATACTGACAGTATGAGATCGTGTTATATTATTAAATTATTATTTTATTAAATACGACTTTAAAAATGTTATGTTTTACAAAACAAATTTCTATGAAATTAAAACAACAGCTTTTATATTATACCTAATATATTATGTAATGTAAAACGAGCCGATATAATTAAATAATGTGATTTTATTTTAAGTATTGTAATTATATTATAAACAGAATTCAAATTAAAATCAAAGATATTTGATTGTAAAATTTAGTCATGCAAAAAGTTCATTTCGTTCATTGGAGCGTTAGAATAGATAGACGTGTCATACGCTTGCCTTCATGGAGATTGCTGTGTACGTCCCTGCTACGATCGTACTGACAGCCATCACGTGAAAACATTTTGTAATTACTACAGGAAGAAGAGAGAAAAAAATTCAAACGTGTAATGTTTTTTTTTTTGTGACTCTACGTAAGATTAAAACACCCTGAGGCAGTGGTGACCTTTACACAGAGACAACGAGAGAGAGAGAAGATGACAGAAAATGATTGAAGTTAGAAAGTGTATACATATATATTACACGAAAGAGAAAACTCACTTTTTTATATCCCTCAGGGATTTTAAATGTAATTTTATATTCATAGATGAACGCTTTATCCCTGCCAGATTTTCTACCTTATGTCTAATATTCCTCTAATATCACAAATCTTGTGTTCATTCAATTTGACAAGTAATCAATTTAACAAACCATTTGCAACTTTCCTACTAAGAATTTAGAATTAAAAAGGGATCTTTTTTCCAGTTTATCATACATTTCAGCTGTCTTACATTTATATAATTTATTTGAATTATAGTCTCATTGAAAATAAAATTAAAATGTACTGTAAATTAGACTTTTACTTATAAGTAAGTTGATTGTAATAAAATATTAACAATAAAAAAATTAGTTCAGTTACTGTTCAGTTAGGTTGGGGTATACTGTATAATTTTATGTAATATGCATGTTTTTTTTTAAACAAACGAATTAAAAAATCATATATATATATAATCATGATACGATTTAAATGTGAAATTTTGACTATAAACTCTTTAAACTCGTACTAACAAATCTAAAGCTTGTCATTTTATGCTATAGATTTAATGACATGCATTCAAACTACGTATAATGACCTGTAATAAATACAGTACAATAATGATAATAAAAAATCACCACGACGTGAAAAAAAATAATATGATACAATTTCTTTCTCATGCACATTAAATTAGCCAAACTCACCACCATATATAACACAACAAATTTAATCCTCAGTATTTGCTTCCAGACTAGCTATCTAGTAGAACAAAATAAATAACAATAAAATGACAAACACATAGAATCCATGTAATAAATTGTTAAATGTTTTTTTTTTAAATATAAAAATTACACTTTTCTTATTTTTATAACCTTTTAAAAGAAATTTAAGCCATATTAAGAATTTGGATGAGAATGAATCGTATTCCCAGGTTATCTGGTGGTGGTTACTGCTCCGTGCCGCGTGGGTTGGGGGGGTGGGAGTGCACGTAAATTACCAGCTCAGGTCGGCCGCAACTGGCGGGGAAGGGGTGGAGGAGACTGCAGGAGACACTCGCCACGCCATCCATCTCGTTCCCCTCCCCAGGGAGTCCGTGAGACTTGATTTATAAGAAACGTTCCGCCATCCTCGCAGCAGCAGCAGCAGGACTAAGTCTGTCGTGACGTCACTCATCTTGAGGTACTACGTCACGTCCAGCTAAGACAATGTAACTAACATCAATAGAATTTTATAATGAAATTATATAGTAAATTTGTATTATCATACAATATCAGTCATGATAAAGAATATAATATATTTAAAAAAAATTTATTAGGCTTGAAAAGAACATTTTAAAAATGTAGTTAAATATTTTTGATTAGTGATACATTAAAAAAAAAATAAAGAAATTATTTTTCGTATAAAATAATGTTCTTCATACTTTTTTTGTTAAGTTACAAAAATTTAAATGTATAATATTATACTTGAATTTAATGACGCATAATAAGTGCTTTCTTAACATTAATTATAAAAGTTTCAATAAATTGGTGTCATTATGATTATTTTTAGAAAGAAAAACTTGAGACGTTTAAATGTAAATGTATGAAAAGCTCATATAATTTATTTAATATATTTTATTAATGTATAAAGTTCATGCATATAAAATTTGAAGTTAAGTATTCATGAATATATTGTAGGCAACGAATAATAAATGATTTATGATAGGTTTCTGTATATATATAGAAAGAAGGGAAATGAGATATTAAATTTATGAAGAAGAAAAAAATATCTATAAAATATTTATAAGTAACCTTAATATATATAAAAAATAAAGTAATTTTTAAACGCTGCAGGCATTAATGAAATGTAGATTTTCTTTTTTTGAGTCTTACTAAAAAATATTCATGGTTAAATAAATTTATCACTATATAAATAAAAATGAGAAACATTTTTAACGCGAAGGATTATATTCATTTTTCTTGTTGATGTGGCTACGTCATATCAGAGGAGCAATTTCACAGTCCTGATTCTCCCCCTCCTCTCACAACATTGCTAACTTCACACCCTCATCCGACTTTCTTCTTACTGTTGCATCTTTTATTAAAAATAAAATTTTCTCTTAAAATATGACATGTAATATTATAAAGGTGTCAACTTAAGTTGTAGGAATATAATTAATGTTATAATTCTATATTTATGGTAAAATATAGTAAGTTAAATATAATATGATACTTTATAGTGGTATTATATTTTTCATGTTCTTAAAAAAGAGATCTACTAAAATTTTAGTCACTTGAAGATTCATAATATTGTAAGTTGACATCACTTAACGTTATAATATTTTTCCTCAGTGTCAAAGCCCAAAAAGGCTAAAGAATCTAAAGATATCAACTTAGTGGGTGTAGTCATATTTCATGGACATTATCGACTGATGTAACTTTGCTGCTTCCGTTCTACTGGATGTGAGTGTGTCGGCTAAGGATCATAATACGTTATTTCTGTATGTCGCTTCGGGCGCGGAACGTATTTCTCTTGTTTCTTTTTATGGTCTATATATATTTTTTTGCATGAGAAAGAGAGAGAGAGGTTTGAGGTTGATATCAGTGAACACCTTGTGCATGAGCTGCCTTAAGCGGAGATCGTAGCATCCTGGATCTTTTCTTCCTCTCTCTTCCTGACGCTTGAGTTGCTTAGCAACCATGCCTAGTTCTAACGTGTGTGCCTACCCCTGTCGCCCCTGGCCACTGCGGCAACCTGCCTGCCCGCGTGAACTGACCCAGCGTGCTATATGACTAGCGCTTCTCTCTCTCTTTTCTCTCCCCTTGTCAGTGCCCTAATGGCTCGATGGGATTTTATATATATATATATATATATATATATATATATATATATATATATATATATATATATATATAACTATATAACATAACATCCGCACTCACATATCATTTGTAGAATTGCTGTTGTTTCTTTTGCATTAGAAGTGCCGTCATCTGTGTGCCAAGCAAGCTCTGGTCCGGGCTCTGACTTTGTATCGTCACATCAATCACTTTCAATGTTTTCATCTCAAACTGAGGAACGATGTCATTTGCTAACAAAAAAAGAAAAAAAAAAAAAAAAGAAGAGCGGTGAGTGTGCTTTATATTATTTCCCCCCTTTTTTACAGATATAAAACATCTGAAATATTTCATAAATAAATCTACCTCGTGGTGTTGACAAGATATTTTCTACTGAATATTAAAATATTTAATCTTACTCTCATTTTTCCGTAGAAAAAAAAATGTATACTTGAAATGTCTATTGCAGAATTTTGTATCTATATTTTGAGGGATAATAAAAATATATATATATAATATAAAAATGTTTCATTGTTGGTACATAATTGCTTTTTTTGAAAAAACAAAATTTTTAAAAAGGTTTTTTCTTATTAAAAAAATATTTATAAAATAAAATTCATCCTATTTTAAATTAAATGGTATCACAATTCTTTTATTTTTCATGTTTTAACTACATATATGTTCATATGTATATAAAGCTAATATGGGAGTTTTAAGGCTTAACCTGAGAAATTTGGACGAAAAATTCGCTACAACAGATTTTCTTCAAATTAATTTGGTGGACTCACAACAATCGTCAAATTAGCTCTGAATTTTTTCGGAATTTTTTAACCGTTGGTTTAATTATAATTAATTTATTTAAATGAGAATTTTGTATCCTTCCAATGTTAAATTTGTTAATTAGCATTGCGAAAAAACTATACAACAGATTCTTTTACTTTTTTTTTTACTAAAACCTAATTTTTTAGACTATTTTTCTGAATTGTTTTCATATATTTTGAACCGTGGCGATGATCGTTTCCTATATGTGATGAGAAATGTGGCAACGTTCTCAAGGACTGTTGTCACCACCCCCTCCTAAAGATTTATGCGCAATCCAATGCAAACAGTGTTGCCACTATAGCCACGCCTCTTGACCTTGACAGAGAAAATCTCAGGTTATACCTTAATTATGGAAAAAAGTAAATATACAAACATAATAAATATCTCTAATATTTCAAAATTGTTTATTTGATAACAAACAAAGCAAACTAACCATTATATATATATGTATCTACTACACACATTGAAAAGTATAGCAATTTATTGGCAGCCGACACAGAGAGGCTTGATATTTATTTTTCATCTCCTCTATTGTAGCAAACCTTTCGTTGTGTATTTTTTGTATTAGTATTGAAAAGTTTGGTTCTTTTAGGAGTGACAAAGAGAGCTAGTGGTGACGCAGAGCCTTACGGCTACTGACTAAATATAAGCTCATATTCTAAACGATGACGTCACAGATATATTTGATATATTCGCATTGAAACATCATACAAAAAAAAACATCAAGTTATTAAGGAAACGTCACGTATTACAAAAATAAATAACATTTACAAAATGTAATCACTTATAAAATTACTTAATAAATTTTATAAATAAAAATGAAATATTACTATAATAGTTTAGGAAAGTGAATATTTTCATACATAGAGCTAACCACACCAAAAATCAAGTGAGAATTTCTTCACAGTAGAAGTGGTAAATTTAAGGGTTAGAATAACCATAAAGCTAAATTTCCTGTGACTGTGAAATCCCATTTCAAGCTCGCATACATTTTGCTCCTATATATAGCAGTGCGATGAGGGTGACAATAGTATCTAATATTCTTCTCTACACCACCAGCCGCAGGGACCTGTCTTGACCCTATCATACTTCATCCTTCCCTTCTCCTCTCGACTGGAATATGAACTAGCAGTCTCCCCCACACTCCCCTGCTGGGTAGATCAACCCCCTGTGATAAAGTAGCATGTTGGCAAGAGAACTCGCGCATATGCACAAAAGCACGACATTTTTTGACGTCACAACAACTTTTGTGAACTGACAAATAAGTAACAAATAATATATATTATTATGGAACAGGTCAACATAAAACTTCAAAAAAGTAATGTTTTATTTATTTTTTTTTTACTTTTAAATAAATAATTTCATATTAATATTTAAAAATAAAATTCAATTAAAATGTAAAATAAAATTCAATTAAAATGTATATAAAAATATAAAATAATAATGTATGTAAATATATATAGCCTTTAGGCTTTAAGCAATTATTTTATAAATTGATTTAAAAACAAATTTCACATGAATGATTTTTTTTAAATACACTTTATTATACTAAATTTATAATTTGTCTACTTTATAATTTAATTTAAAACTATTGTAGAAAAATTTATTATACTCAGGATACAAAATTATTAAAGCGCACCATAAATTTATGTATGTAAATTTTTCTTTATTATTCATTTTCCTCATAACTTCTCAATTTCCGAGTTTATTCATGGAGAAGTTATCGTTCTGATCATACCAATTAATTTTATCTCAGTTATAAAATTAGTAATTTAATCTATCGATGGGCAACATATGAAATTTATTCGTGCAGGTTTTAAACGAACAACCCTTGCTACAAAACTGCTGCTTCACTTGACGAAGCCACGTTTTATACATGACGGCCTCATCTCATCAACTTGTGCTTGGCCCTCAGAGCGTTCTCCCCTTCAACATTGCAATTTTCTGAATTTTTTTTTCTCTCTCCTAGATAGGAATATTCTCCCCTTCTTCCAAACAGTCTAACATATGGCGGCATACCTGAAGGCGATAAAGCAAACTTTCTTCATGTTACTGATCTACATTTTTTTTCAACATGTGGAACTTGATGAAAGTTTTTTTTTTGTTATATTCCCAATATATTAAAAAGGTAACATCATAATATAATCTAAAAATAAAATAAAATGAAACAACTTTGGGCAGTAGATTTTTTTTTATTTTTCAAATGTCAGGAGGTAAAATAAGGATCTCAAAAGTTATTGGGGAACACGAGTCTTGTTTTTTTTTATCTTTCCTTTTAAAAAAAATTAGTTTATTGGCGTTTTATTTATAACTTTAAACATTTATGTTCTTCTAAATTTATTCTCATGCAATTTTAAAATTATTGAATTTCTATTTACCATATTTCATCTAATCCTTTTACAGCTATATTTAGCACGTTATGAACAAAATAAAATCAAGAGAAGGCTACTTGATGTAGGTGTATCTAATCGAACTTTAATACGATTTTTTTTTTTTCAATTTCTTGAATATGTTTAAATTTTTAAAAAATTGTTTTTTTTTTTTTGTTTTTTTTTTTCCACACTTATAGACAGGAAATTCTGTGAAGCTACAAGATGGAATTTTCTTCCATCTCCTCCGTTGAAGCTCACAAATGTAGCATGTGAATTTTGCGTTGGCTTGGAAGCAAGCAAGATCTGCATATTACATAACTGGGATCTAGGTCCGTGCGTCACAGCACCGAGTTCAAGTATACTCGGAGGAATGTGAAGATTTCTATAAAATTCTATCCATCTTCCAATTTACGACGTAGCAAAATAGAAAATCCTATTTTCTCACTAATGAAATTTCTTCGTGTTATAAAATTTTACATTAAAATAAATTATTAAAGTTATAATATTTTATGGAATCTCAGATATTTTCATACTATAACATATACTTTAGTAAAACATTTTATGTTCTGTTGACCTACAAACATACTGTAACTTTTATATAAAAAATCAAGAAATGAATGAAATAACAATACGAAATAAGAATGCGGCGGTAGCATTTTTTATATAAAATTGTATTGCAAACTAATTATTTTAATTATTTTATTTGTATTAATAAATTATGTATTATAAAAATGTTTAAAGTATATTCTATATTGTAATTAATTTAATGAATTTATGCTATTTTAGAAGCTGAAATAATAAATTTACAAACATGTTAGAATTTGCAGTAATTAAGTATTAATTACTAACAATTTTAATATGAAAACATAAATCAATGTTTGCTTCATGAAGTTATGAAGTTTCCTTTTTCAAACAAAACTATTTGATATTAGTAATAAAATTGTAATTATCTAATTATAATAATTAAAGTTAAATATTGAATTAGTATAATTACAAACCACAATTTGTTTTTATGTTGCATGGAGCATAAAATATAATCACGTAGCCGCAAAATAAATTAAGTTTTTTTTTTTCATACTTTATCATATAAAAATTTATTTATTTTATTTATTGATAAAAATTTTTGCCCCTGATTCTAAAATTCGTATGTCATGTTTTTGTATTTTTTCTTAATAGTAATTGATAAAATATTTGTGAAATAAAAAAAAAAAGTAAAATGCTTGTTATAATGAAAAATATATTAATTTACTTCACTGAAAAAAAAGTACGTTGTTTTAAATAAAATTCAATTAAAAAACAGACTTTTATAAATTTTCTATAAAATTGATAGTATTTTTTCCTCACTTCATTTTAATGTCACTAGATTAAACATTTTAAATTTTTAATATAATTTCAGTGACGTTGTAGCTGCTACCTTGTTTGTGATACACCTCGCTTCCCCCAGTTGGTAAACAGGTTCATCAGGCGAGCCACGATGTCGATCTGTTTGTGTGTCTCGTTAGCAGGCCGTGTCAACAAATTAGCTCGACACGGAAGCTACCAGCAACGCCGCCAGATACACTGATGAGGTGGAGGAGGCCTTACCTGAACGAAAGCGACGTAGAGTAATGGATGGACACTTCTCTCTCTCTCTCTCTCTCTCTCGTTACTGTAGAAGCAATAGATATATTGATATTGATTCCAATGTGGCTAGGTGGTCAAGCTAAATGTGTTCAGCCACAGGATGTGATTAATTAACAATTAATTTATTTCCGATACCAATTATTTTATTTAAATTATATTGCACGTATGTGTGTGATTTTTTTTTTAAATTTGAGTTGATGAAATACAGTGTTAGTTTTTAAATAACAATTATATTTTTATAGTGTTGTAGTGCTCTAAATAAATTGTTAAGAGGGATAAATATAAACTAAAATTATTAAATTAAATCAATGTTAAATCAACATAACATTTTTCATCTAACAGTTATATTTATTTATATTTATTTGTTTGTCAAGTTTGAAAAATAGTACATTTTAATAAAAAGAATAGAAACAAGGAGAAACTATAATTTTTGTTATAAATTTATAATACTAAAGGGACACACTATGAGCAGAGATGAATTTTGAACTGAGATTTTAATAATCCTGACTTGATTAGGACAACTAATTACATAGACTCGTGCACAAATATGATTTTATCATCACTTGACATGTATTTTGTAAACAATTATGTTTCAAATAATCATTATAATAACTGAGCACAATTATTATGACGCTTTATAAACCCTCGCATATGTCTTCAGACTCACATGACTGGGATTAATTAACAATGTCAGAGTTACACACCAGCTTGCTACATTAGAGACAGGGAGTTTCTTCAGCTTGGCTGCTTTCCTAGTAAAGGTAAAGTTACATGGGTGAATACAAACACCTCGGCTTGGGAAAAATTGTAGTTAAATAATATGATAGCCATCTTGTTTACAAATATCAGCTGCTATCTTTAAAATTTTTCATCCATCTGTGGCTGTCAGAATTTCACGTAAAATATTTATTTGCTCGCGTCATCTCATCTAAACTATGTAAATCCACCTTTAAAAGAGAAAGCAAGCGAGAGAAAGAGCAGACACGGCTATTTGTGAATCTCTTTGAACAGATGGAGACTTTAATTAATTATTGCAACGTGTCACTTGAAATTATAAACACTTTTTTATAAACTACTTCCGACACGGGATTTTAAAATTCACAAAAGAATAAATCTTATTAAAAATTTATATTTTGTTTTATGTTACATCCAAGATATTTTATTAACTTTAAAAAAATTAATTTACAGAATTACATTTTTATATATATATTTGATAAAGTTTACATTGTTAAAATTTTATAATGAATTAAGTTTTAAGACCATTGAATTCACAAAGGAAGAGAACTTAATTATAATGATTTGTACTGTTCATTATAAAAGAAATATTGTAATATGTGAATTATTAAATTATTCTTAGTTTCTCAGAGTTCCGTTCTTGAGCACTTGAGAGAACTTAGTCTTTTTAAA
The DNA here is from genome assembly GCA_949825025.1 of Siphlonurus alternatus. Classification (NCBI taxonomy): domain Eukaryota; kingdom Metazoa; phylum Arthropoda; class Insecta; order Ephemeroptera; family Siphlonuridae; genus Siphlonurus; species Siphlonurus alternatus. The sequence continues at coordinate 21,468,811 of OX463779.1, forward strand.
AGAGACTTGAGAGTTTCAGTGAACATTCTAGCGACTAAAAATCTCTAGTACAGAAATCTGATGAAACGTGCAGAGATTTTCCCAGCTAAAAGAATTTTGATTTAAAAATAAGATGAACAATTTATTGGAGACTCTTTTTATATTCTTGATATAATTTTAACAGACTTTACATAAATTTTCCAAAAAAAGGCTTTGCAGTGCAAACAGCTGATGAAATTTTCACTAAAGGTTTATATCAGTTAAGATAATAACCTATATAAGATAAGAAAATTACCTTTATTTATATTTGTATATATTGTATATAAGCTTATTTGCACAGCACCTCACTTTTACAAAACTATTTTAAATAAAGTGTTCTATATTTTGTGCAGTTTTATCATAAAAGAAATTCTAACTGATTAGCAAAATTAGCATCACTTCTAATTTTTCTGGACAAAATAAAGTGTTATATTTAATCTGATGATTAATTCATTTATTTAAAATGTAAACTACGTAAATTAAAAAAACGTTTTGATGGAAATTTGACTTTTACGTGCTGTTAAAATGTTTTATTTTATGTCACTTGCATTCCAAGGTGAGGAATTCCATATGTCACGGTGTTACGTCACGCGGTTTGTACGTGAACTCTCTGCTGGCAAAAGTCAACCTGTGATTATGTTTGTGCTACGTGTAGAGAATAGCTGGTCTGGAGATTAGTCCGTCTAGAAAGTGCTCAGAAGTGGTTAAAGAGGGTCAGCCCCTGGGACGCTGCTGAGGAGGTGCCGCCCCGAGCACCACTTGCAGGATAACAAAGTCGGAGGAAGTCACGAGAATGGAAAGTGAGAGATAAAATCATTAAGTCCTCGACGATATCGTCCTTCTTAAAATGAGAATGTGTACACGGAGAAAAAAAAGGTTTACTTTCAAAGAAAGTAATTACATTCAGAATGAGTTAGAATCAAATAAAGAAAAAAATAACAATGCAGTACTTGAGTTTTCACATTGTCTCTATTGTTGATGGCACTGGTGACCATCCTAAATAAAGTTTCCACCTTTTCTTATTAAATAATTAAACTAGGTAAATGCTCAGTTAAATAACTTGGCCGTAACTGTGAACTTTATTAAGTTCTAAAACTTGTCTTTATAAATAAGACTTTAAGTTACTTTTACCTTTTTTATTTGTATTAAATATTAATGCATAAAATGTAGAATGTTATTAATTACAAGCTTAGCAGACTTCAATTATTATCATTATTATTATTTTTTCATGCAAAGAAACAGAAACCCCTCTAATATTTATTTCCTATTCTCTAACGTATAACATATATTATTAAATGTATAATAATATATAATGCAAGCTATATATAAAGCTATATATATAATTTGCGGTATATAAAGATGATATAACAAATAATATTAATAAAAACAAAACAAACTACGGATTCTCTGTCTACGTTTCTGTTTGTTTCTATTAGATATATTTTTAATGTATTTTTATGGGAACAGAATAAACTTACGTAAACAAAAATATTATATCTGTGTTTTAAAAATTAATGGCACGCGTTTTTTGCTATTTGTCCTTATGCTTTTTTACTAGCCCTTGATGTTTATGTTGCCGTAAGGGTAAACAAAAATGATAATCTGAGGGGGGAAATGTCAGAGAGCATGCACCATGGGTGTGGTGAATTAAATATGCTGTGTATACATTACGAGAGGGCGCAGCCACTTTGTATATTGTACATTCAGATGTATATGATAGACATGCACATATAATTGAACAATTACTTACATCATATCGTAATAGTAGTAAATGTTTTATTGAGCAGAAATCAGAAAAATTATAAGAGGATGACATTAGAAATTATTTTGTGAATTAATTATCGGATTAAAATTTAAAATGTAATTTGTTTTAGTTCTATGAAAAAAATTAAATGCGGTAATATAATTTTTACAAATCTTAGATTTGTAAACATAAAATGTTGCATAGTTAAGAGAGGTTTAAAAAGTGATATTTCTTTTTTAATACATTCATAACATATTTTGTAAATTGTAACATGCGTATGATATTTAATCAAAGAAATAAATGACGCATTCATTTTACAAACATTAAATTTATTTTTTTCCTGACCTTTCGTACGGAGAAAATACTAACTCACACTTCAAGATTAATTATATTACATTTTAGCCGTGACGTGTTTATTTCACTGGCCATTTATCCCAGTTGTATGTACAGCACGTCGATGGGGGTGTGACACGGTGACGCTAATTACATTCGATGTCAGCTAATTGTTCAATTGGACCTGTAAATCTTGATGGTGTAATATTCATTGTATTTTGTTCAGATAAAAAAGAAAAAAATGTTTTTTATAAAATATTAGGTAGAACTAGAAGCTTTCAATGTTTAAATAAATATATAAAGGCTTTTAGTATCATGTAATATATTTCGTTTCTAAAGATAAAATGTTGTTTGAATAGCACACCTATATTATATGTTATGTCTATATTCAGTATATTCCTTATAGATACTTCTATAAACATTATTCTGATTTTATATACACGAAAAGAAACTTTTGTTGCTGACCTAGTAAAAAAAAAAAAAAAGAAAAAGAAAGAAGAAGAAGAGGAGGAGGAGGAGGAGGAAGAAAAATTCAAAGTAAAATGTTCTTTTGCGCTCTCTGGCTTGAGCTGTTGCAGTCCCCGTGGGAAGCAGCAAAACTCGATGGTTTTTCTCTCTTTCTCTCCTTATCACACCCTATGGCTTTCTGAGTTTTTACCGTAAGCTACAATACACCTGAATCCACAATCCAATTTTAAACCAACATCGAAACATCAACTTCCCAGATTTCAGACCTGATTCAGACGTATTACATTGTTAACTCGCCAAAACTACATTCATCACAACATGTAACGAATGTTTAAAAACAATGCACCCGTAATATTACTAAAGTGATTTATACATGTGTTTTTTTGTAACGTATATAGTTGTAAACTCTCCATGCCCGCACCTTAGTGACGACAAAGTGCGACTCCTGAGACATCGCTATGGCGGGAAGTGGCGGTGCTCTCACGGGTCAAGTCTCCGGTCTTGATCGTGTAACGTTGTGTACAGTCCGGTAGAATATATAAATTTATACACTGAAATACATTTTTATATGAACAAAAAGGAATATGACATCGTTTTAGAGGGTATTAAATAACTTGAACAAATAACAAAAATATGAAGGGAATTTTAAAGTTTTTCAGTTAAAATGTAAATGTTTTTATGACATTGCTTATCAAAGTATTTTATTTGTAAAGACTTCGTTATTGTATTTTTTATTTCATATTGTAAGCAAAAGCAAAGATACAATTCTTAAATTGATTAAATTGATTATAAAGATTTTTCTTGTTATTATTTTTATTTATAATTTAAATTTGAAAGTATAACAATTTTATGGGTTTACGTTTTTATACATTTGCTTATTTAAAAAAAAAATGTTATTTGGATTGATAGTATTCACGATATAAAGTTCCTCTCGATATTTTATACTTAAAGAGAATTCCCCACTCTATTTTGGCTGCAGGGAAGGCGCGGTTAAGGTTTCACCCACTCAAGTCAAACTCGCGACACAACAACTTGATAAACATTTGACTGTATAAACTCAAAACCGTTCCACACTTTAATCATTACATTGAAATGAAAATTTGTACGACTTAGTGATAAATAAGAAATGAAATGAAAACAACATTGTGGAGAACTTATAATTTGATATTATTTTACAACATGCTTGTTTAACTCCAAACTTCAATGAAGAGTTATATATTATAGTTTTACATAATACAGTGATGTTATTAACTTATTAAATTGCTTTACAAAAGATGGGAAATACGCGTATTAGCTTCTTATTCAATATAATTATGAAATTTTATTTTTAAATAGAAACGTTTTTATATTTTTTTCTTCAAATCTAGTGTTTTTGGTGAATTGAGATAAAAGGAGAATTAGTTGATTATAATTGCAATATATTTTTTTAGGTTGATATGAGTCTCAAACACTTTACTTAAATTTAATGGTCCATATTTTTGTCACATTTTCTTGACTATTTACTTCATTGGATACTTCTCTAGAGCATAATAATTTCATCTGTAAGATATATTTTTTTAATTTTTAAGGTCAACCTACATATATATACATGTATATATATACTGTGTTTACCTTTCCTGTTCATATATAAGGTTATAAGGCAACTCGCTCAAGCCGTAAACTCCACCTTGCCTCTGCTGTATAATTATGCAACCCGCTTTATTTGAATGCAAGACAGGCTGCCTGACCCCAAGGCGCGATGTAAACTCTTTGAATTCATGATATTTTTCCTTACAGAGGGCAAGTTTATATTCAAGTACTGCTGAGCTATGAACATAATGCAATCCATACACTCGTTCAGTCATTGTTTGTTCGCATTACGCTGGCGGTCAGTGGGAGAATTCTGTGTCGTGTGAGGCCTCTCGTGCCTCATTAGCGTCGCACGAGGGATGGCCTCTGGCGTCAGTTGAGTGTCCTCGCTCTTCTCTAGTGGGGAGATCCAAGGAGATCTCATAAATGGAGGTGCAGCAAGGGAAAATGTGAGACCATATTATTCAGATTTTACATAAAAGCATGAAACTTTTGATGTGAAGATCTAAGCCTTCACTTATAAGCTCATTAAAAAGATCGATCAAGACTCTAAACATATATCTTAGTACAGAATTATTGTACGTGAAGGTAAAAAAGGAACGTCAAAATTAATTCTTAATTGCAGCTATCGAGAAATAATAAAAAAAAAAGATATTGCACATTTGGAAAATGTCACCTTTTCCATTTTTTTTTATCTTTCTAACATCCTCAAATTGAAGGGAAAGACTATGTGATGTCATATTCTTGCAACGTTTTTCCCTTTGCTTGCATGTTAATTATTTGCATGACGTCACCACAGTGTTTTGCAGCACGATTTTAAGGGTTTTAGAGGGTTAAAAAATCTGAAAAATTATTTCAATAGATACAACTTTATAACCCAATACATAAATTTAAAGTTTTTTTATCTAAATATGTATTACAAAATTTCATGAAGATTATCAATTGGCAATAATTATTAAGGTTATCAAATAATAATATATAGGGATACTTAATTATGACTTTATAAATTTTGACGTTATTATATTTGAGGCTCAAGATATAGTTAGGATAGTCGTACCATGGCAAAGGTACCGCTTTGCTTTTATTGATGACACACGCTCTGATTCTGCAGTATAATAAATTTATATTCAAGTCCCGTAACAAAGTTGTAATAAACCAAGGACGCGATTCACGACGGAGATAACCAGCTTTCTCATTAACCACGGTTAGTGTCAGTCTAACTCAATAATATTAACCATAATTAATGAGAAAGCTATAAGATTCCTGGTTATGACCATCGTAAATTGGACCTTTCAAATATTTACCTGATAATTTGATTATAATTTAGTAAGAAGGACATGTAAGAACATGTAAGTAAACTGATGACTTGGAGATATATTCAATCAATATTTCTATTACGTTATATGATTATATATGTATTATATATTATACAGTATATTTCTTTAATTGGTTCTACAGTATATGTTTTATCTTTTATATATTTTAGAAAGTAGAAAAAATAGAAATGAGGTTTCTAGAAAAAGAAAAGTTTCAAAAAGGCTTTTTGCTTTAAAGTTGATTGGTTTTCTGTTCAGAATATCTTAAGAGCTACAATAACATAAAAAATGTAAAATGTAAAAATATATATTTTTTCTGGTATCTTTTCAATCTATACATGTACTGTGTTGGGAATGATATTTCAACATCTTGAGTCTCAGAGTATATATTTATTTTCAATATTTCTGTAAGCCATATACTTGAAATTTATTATAATATATGTAACACAAGTTTTGTAAAATATATTACAATATTACATATGTTTCAAATTTAAGTTATAATGTACGGTCTATGAATGAAAATTTTATCACATCAACAATTGAAACTAATTCATCATCGTCATTAATAAATTATAAATCAACAACAATATTGTGTTCAGTGTAGAGAGTTCTCTATCTGCCAACACATTGTATTATATATAAACTAAATATATAGTAGTGGTGTTAGCACATGGTTAGACTATTATTTGTTACTGCGCCAGTAGAGCTGAGCTTGCATACTTGAATACTCACGAGAATAATTGCCATATAGATATTAACACGATGCTGATGATTATTATTATAACAATATAACAACACCAAGTACTATAGCGTATATCTGATCAAATCTATTACGTCATATAGATTTGGAGAGGGATACGCTTGTCATCACTTCTGTTCATACACAGACACCAATATCATGCATTGATATCAGAAATCTGCTGCTTCTGCTGTGGTTGGCCTACTTTTCTCTTCTCTATCGTTGTAGTATTCGCGGGTATCGCGGCTGGCTCTCTCTCTCTCTTCTATACTTGCGCCGCGGCGTTGTGCTAGAGATGCTGTATCGATCTCCTCCTCCCACCATGTTCCATGGACCAACTTCACCACACACATACTGCACACAGGCCTCCACCCTCGTCTCACATCACTGCTAGGTTGACTGCCGCCAATTTGTTTTTACGTGCATTTTAGCCACCGCCCTCCTCTCTCTACATTTTGATGCTTGGCAGTAGCACCATGCAACAGCAACAGAGTACACCACTTCATCGCGTGTTTGATCCACCCCTAGCTCATGTTATTTGACTCCTTCTCCAACAATATGATATATTACGTTGGTGTTATTAAAGCTATTTAATTATATTATTATAGTAATGAAGCTATTATTTAAAGTAGCATAGTACTATTTTTTTTTAAATTTATTTTGTAATATATTAAAAAGGGGAAATTAAATTTAATATTCATACTCTTAGTAATTTAATTGTGTTTTATGTGTTTTAATATTACAGTCATCAATATGAATGTTAAAATTAATAATATAGTTTTAATTGCTATATATAATTATATCTATTATTCATAAAAAAAAGTCATGTAATGTACGGTTCTATGTAACAATTGTTACACTTTAATTGGCTTGTAATAGCTAATGAACTTCAAAAGAACGTACATGAATAATTTATTCATAAATAGAATAAAAAGCTTTATGTTAAAGTATTAATATATAATGTTACAACATCACTGTTGACAAGAAAAAAAAAAAAAAAAAAAAATGATATTCCGTATGAGAATATAAAAATATAATATTTTCATCTCGTGCTTGCAATGAAAAAAAATAAAAAATACTTTATACCTACAAATAGAAAAGAACAACAATATCGTCTCTTTTTTTTATATTTCAACCTAAGCTCCCTACAGATAATAAAGTAGAATACTGTCAAAAACAATAGGAAATGTAATACTATTTTTTTAAAAGAAAAATATAAATTGTTTGAATATTTCATATAGCTATCATATTTTCTTATAAAGCAACAAAATATCTACGTAACGTTGCATATTTCAAAAACAGCCAACCCATAAACCAACAGCTGTTGTATAGTCTCATGAAATTTGGCCCCGGGTATTGACAAGTACCCCCCTTGTGACCGACATCAATCTTCATCAGGGTTCTCCCTCTTGTTCCGACATGTAAATCTAATCAGAGCACCATCACAGTAAGCTCATATTTCGTAGGCAGCACGGGATCAATCATGTGTGCATAACGTCAACAATGCACGTAATTGCAACCAATCAACAACGATTTTATATATAGATGCCGTCGTTCTATACAAAAGTTGAATTTATTACTGTAATACAGGTCATGAAAATTTCAATTAAAATGGATTCTCTTGATGGGAAATATGAATTTTAACAATGAGTTTAATGACAATGTAAAGATGTAATATAAAGATTTATAGTTTGTGATATAATTACGTTATAAAAAAAATTATCAGATATTCATTTTTATATTATAATTCAAATAAAAGTAAGAAAAAAAACTTGTCAATGAATAGCAGAGTAATTTGTTCTATATGTCGAAATGCGCTCTGATAAAAAAGCTTTTACAAAGAAAAGAAACTTATACTATAAGATATATCTCAGAAAAGGCACGAACATGAAATCATCTTGTTTTTTACTTGTTTTAGAGACGCTTTATTTAACTACATGATAATTTTAGCTATATTTTAGGAGGTTCTTTACTTGATGTGGTATAACTGTATATTTTTATCCGTGTACCTGTTCTGACTAGCATCGTTAGCAGTAACTTTTGCTTGCTTGTTGAAAGGAATCAAATGCAGAATACATATAGCAATATATGCTTATAAGAGGCTAACAACCGTGTGAAGAGGTGGATTTGTGAAAGCTTTGCAGGTCATTATGTCTTTAATCGTCAAAGCTTCAACCTCGGTGGCTTTCTAAGAAACTAAGCTGACGTGTTGGAAGGGGAAATTTAAAGACACACCACACGGAGAAAAAAAAATACTTGCAAAATTGTTCTCTATGAAAAAAAAAAATGACTCTCGTATGAGCAACGCACTCAGCCTACTTTACAGGATAAACAGACCACCATGCTATGCTGGTGGACTAGTACATAATCCTACATGCTGGAAAAAATTGTTAAAAAATGCCCTATAAATTATAATGTAACAGTGAAAAAAAAAAAACTGTTTGTATGTTTACCTCAAAATGTTGAAATTCTTCTTTACATATAAATAAATGTTATTTCATAATTAATTTAACTTTGTATCATATGCTAAAACCAGTCTGTAACTCTACCAGCATGAATGCCATCAACAGTTTTAGTTCTGGATCTGACGCCACATGCAAGAGCCTTTATAATCTCTTGATAATTATCTTAAAGCAAAATTTTGTTCTGTAATTTATGAAAAATGTATTTCAACGACAGTTTTAGAACTGTATTAATTCATAATGCAAAAACATCTTCATTTAAATACAGCTTTTTATTAATAAAAAATAATAGTCACTTAAATGCTAAAAAATTAAATACAAGTTTATCAACATTATTTTTAATTTAAGTAAATTCATGCAAATAAAGAGAAACTTATGCCGAAGAATATTTATTCATTATATAAAGCTACTTGTTCAGCATATTTCTTTCTCTTCCCCAAGCAGCTCACTTTAATGCACCATCTTTTGCACCTGCGGTCTTCTGAAACACGCTGTCCTAATTAGCAATCTTGAACGTAATTAAAATTTTCATCTTTGATATTAATTACACCTTCTTAATTAACGTGTCAATCTTCTTGAGACATAAAAACACTATCATTTTATGAGAAAACTTTTTGCTAACGTGTACAATAACAAGAACACGATGCTGTCAACTTTTACTTTATACTTTCTGTATCCACGTCACATCCACGTCTGCTGCTGGAGTCCCCCCCTACCCCCTGGCACTGCCCCTTAAATTTTATATTTAATATGGGCAATAGAAAATTCTCGACCTGACTGAAAATAATAATTTAAACGCAGTGCAAATGAAGCCAACAGTACACCATTTTTTTTCTTGTATTCAGAACTTCTGAATATTTTAATAAAATTACAATGAAATATTTTTTAATTTTATTTGAAATGCAATAATTTTCATTTCCAGGCAATTTTATTTATCGAAATAAAATAGAAAATGCAACTTTTTGTTAATATTAACTTTTTTTAAAAAAATTATGCATAGGATTTATGGGAACTATTTTTATTGAAGTATTAATTAACACCACGCGAATTCTTAACGCGTTTATTGCTTAAAAAAAAAAGATCGGGTTTGTGCACTTCATAATTATTTAACAAAATATTTTACAGAGTTGTTTAAATCTGAAAAAAAATTCAGGTTAAATCATAACCTGCAAGTTTTATTTATTCATGGAAAAAAATCATTCAAGCTGTCCATTGAGTATTGTGATGTAATGTAATCTATGGGTTACTAGACTTCCATTCGTTCGATTCATACAGATTTATAAATTCAATATTTTTTTATGTCAATTATATAAACTCAGATAATTCTCGGTAAAGTAAAGTAGTGCATTAAATATTCATTGTCATTCTTTCTTGTCGCTATAGCACTTTAACTGCAGTGCGACTTGATATAAGAGGATTAGTTTTCTCTTTTTTTTGTGTGAGAAGTTTTCTCAACTGCTGCTACCAAGAGAAACACTCTCAAGGTCGATGGTTGCACAAGATGGAAACAAAAAGGAGCGCGAGGTGACATTTACGTGAACATGTGAGGCTAAGAAAGATTGCAGATTCTTGTATAGTATAGAGACGATAAAACCAATACTTCTTCTGTTTAGTAGCTACATGTCAAGTTGCAACATGGTCTCGTCTATGTTTAAGTTGTCGTATTTTTTATTTTGATTAAAAATAATGTGAATAAACAGATTTTTTTTTTAAATATATTCAAAATTGGTTCGTTGTTCGTGAAAAATCTCTCAATCAATTCAAACTCACTACTGTCAATATATTTATTTTATCCATTATTTGAGTATATTAATATGTATTGAATGAGAATTTTTGCTTCATTTTATACCCAAATCTCAATTCACTCTATTTTTTAACCAGAGTAAAGATATGGAATAAGATTTAGAATGTTTTACTGCCAATTTTAAAATTAAAAAGTAAACAAAAAAAATCACAAATGGTTAATTCCAAGGCTATTTTAGGATATTTGTACATCTTTAAAATAATATTTTCATTTCATGCCTGTATTTATTTATTACAATGTTAACTTACTACAGCATATTCTGCTATTGATGTAAGCATTTACAAAACCAACATTATATTTTGTGTAATATAATTAGATTACAGTAACGTATTACTTTATAAGCATTCAATTTTTAATACATCAAATTATGTATACATGGGATAGTGTGAATTACTTAATCCAAAAAGACTGCATGGAGATTAATAAAATTGCGAAAGGATAATAATTTATAATTTTTAGTGTATTTAAACTCCTATATGCACATAATGTACATAAATTATTAGTTATTTCCTACATAGCATGCAAACATAAAAACAAGGATATTGACATTACAACAAATATTTCAATTTTATTGGCCTATACTGTATGAAACTGATATGCATAAGTACAATTATGTCATCATATAGGAGATGAGATACCACATTTTAGTTGCACACCATCGACCTGTTGGCCCGATACACGAGTATAGTGTTAGAGAGCAGTTGAGACAGGAAGGTTGGCGTCAAGCGAGTGGCGCATGCAGTCAGGAATTAGGCGCCGGCACTGCCATTGTGTAGCGCCGCCTGCTGTACGGCAATCTGTAGGCAAATGTACCTCCTGCTTAACTTTGTTCTCTAATACGACGACTCCAGACTACAATATAAGTGTTAGGAGACTAGAAATGTTCACTATACGTGCAGTAATTTTAATTTAAAACTCCCATATTAATTAATATTTAAATAATATATAACTTTACTTTACTTAATTAATTTTTACTTGCTTTAATTTTTTTTAAAATTAGTTTATTGATAGTAATATTAATTCCCATTAATTACTATGTACTGAATAAATAATTAAATTAAAAAAAATACATATTAAATTAAAATTTTTATTATTAGAACGAGATACATTAAATATATTCATCGAGGAATTTTAATGGTAATGTTTTAACATAATGATATTAGATTTTGGTATCTCTTCACAGTTTCAGTATGAATTCTGCTTGATAAAGCTGTTATTAATATGAACCGATGGTGGTTTAAGCCTCAACTGATGTCGTTTGATCACTGGGATATCAAAACGATCGACTCTCGCAAATTGCCTACCAACTTAAAAAATAAAAATCGTGGCTGGCTGATTCCCACCATCCTCCATCTGGTAGCAAGGAGAAGCGTCTCAAAATAATCGATTCAATTACGCGCTCATGATTGGCTGCTGCTGCCGCCACGGGATAAGGAATATTAAATTATATCATTAGATGTGAACGACTTTTCCGTACCTATTACAATATTCAACTGATCTATTCAGAACTTCAAATAGAGGAAATTTTATAATATTTGTTTAGATTGTTTAGTTAATTTAACTACAGTTTTCTTTCTATGAAAATTTCATTATGTTTTATGCATCTCTACATAACAAAAGACTAAAACTTTATAATATTACAAAATACAAATGTGTTATAATATAATTTTAATAAAAAGTTTATTCTCATGTTAAAATTAAAACACATTATGTTCATTTTAAGTAAAAAAAAAAAAAATAATATATGTGTAATATATAATCCGGTCAAACATGAATTTGCTTTTTAGGGATTAAAATGACATTAAATTTATATTACATTTATAAAACCCATGATTACAGCTAAACATGAATTCTGTTTATCAATCATTATAAACAATACATCACTCAAACCAAAATTACAAAGAGAACCAATAATATAGGGATTTGCGAGATCAGTGTTTCACAAAATATTAATCCCAGTATTATATACACTGTAGCGGGAGATGATGCCTTCTTTACAGAGAAAAAAATATAGCAACAAATTATTTTCCCTTGTGTATTTCGACCATATATATTGATATATTCCTGACATTGAATGATCAATGATGATGCTACATAATCTATTTATAAAGTATAATTTTGATAATCTAATAAAAAAATCAAGCTTTTGTTACAAACGAAAAAAAAAGTTAAAATGTTAAAAACCTTTTATTATAATTAAAATTTGAACATTTTATCCAGAGGCGTTTACACAAAAAAACACCCATACGTGTGGAATATCCAGAAAGTGATTGATTGCATCATAAGTGATCAATTGCCAACCATACAATCATAGGTTTTCATGAATTTCTTCTTCATAAAAATAAGATAGTTGATTAAGCCATAGCTTTGTAAGGGATCTACAAAATCTTAAAAAGCAACGTACTATCTGATTCACGAAGAGCCGGGAAGCTAAAATCATGTCACTGTACCCTACAACAGGGTTTAAAAAATATAAATATATATTATAAAAAGTTGAATAATTTTTAAAATAAAATTTCTTATTTTTAAAAATATAAAAAGAGAATCTCCAAAAGTATATTGTCTGAGTTGATTATATGAAGGAGAACCTTGATGTGAATTACATCCCTACACAAAGGAAGTAAAAATGTAAAAAAAAAAGTCTTTGAAGTCATATATATTTTACACGTGTTTTAACTTCAGTAGAGATAAATATCAACATGAAACAGTTTCAATTGAGGTCTGACCAAATATCCACCAAAGCTTCCTTCATTAGATATCTATCTTACCATTATGTCGACGTCGTTGTCTCTTTTACTGCCCTAATGTTTAGCTTTATACTACAAGTAAGCTCTCTAGCTGTACTGTGTGGTTTTCACCGCAACGACCATCACAGACAACTTATTTTCTAAACTGACAATTTTGTTGACAGGAAAACATACGATCTCTCTTCACTTCCTTTCATCATTTGTTTTATTATTTGACATGTCTAGAATATTAAAGTAAGCTAAAAAGGTGATAAAAAAATTAACGTATATAATAAATCATTACCATATGTATATCTAACTTTGTTATCTGAATTTTGACATGGGTGTGGCTTTGAGTTGACGTGTGGGAATATCAGAGGGTGAAAATATATCATCTCTTTCCTGATGTGCTTGCTTGCTCTCTTCGCATTGTATGTAGCTTAGTGTGGAGAGTATTACAGCTAGTAATACGATGAAGGTTATGTAATTAGAGTGTTGTATAAAGTATTGTAACATAAATTGGGTGTGAAACCTTAGTGGGCCGTGATTCAGCGAAAGTTTTAACATTACTTTTTAATTTAAATTTTGAGTAAAGTTGATAGTAAAATAATTTTATATATTAAATTAAATATAGAATAAATATGAAGTCTGTACAACTTTTTATGCCTATCTTGAACTTTAATTACATTTTTCATGTCTCTCTCTTCTTTCTCTCCATCGTTTCTCACTCTCTTTCTCTTGTAACATAGAAAAGAAATTAAAAATAAAAAATACGTCTCTCATACAGGTATAAAAATAGAAATCATAAAAAAAAGTTAGTTAAAAATTTAGTTTCGAAGTTGATCTTTATCTACCTGCCCACGACCTCAATGTAATGCCTACCTACTGGTTGCTCATGTCCGTACGTGTTGCTGCAGGGGGAGCCACTCGGGGACGACGACGCGTGGTCTGGCAGCGCGGTGGTGCAGACGGGTGACGTGCTTCTCGTCAAGATCGACGATGCCGCCCTCGTGCTCGCTGCGCGGGGACACAACTCGTCGTCTCGCGAAACCCCGCAGCTCGAGGAGACCTCGGACTCCGGGGGAACACACCGCCGCAGACAACCCGAGTTCTCCGTCTACCAGGTAACTTTAAGTTATTACATTTCTACCTGCTGAAGGAGTTGCAAGTATCTAATTTACGTCTTTGAAGTTAGAGTACGGTATGAATATAGATGCAATCAGCAACTAGACATTAATTTCAAAGTCTAACTTTCAGTAAATTTACTATTTACTGCCGAGAATTATGAATATTATGAACTTTTGAACACTTCAACATACCTAGCTCTATTTGTGAAGGGAACGTAAATGTCAAAAACAGACATATATATTTAGCTTTTAATTTACCAGGTACTTCAAAAACCTTATTTAACGTGATATTATGCAAAACTTGTGTAAATTGTTGATAAAAGGTAATTATTCTAGGCAAATGATAAATCCAGATGTCCAGTTTTGGCAAAAGAATGACTAATTTTAGTAATTTTTACTATAATATTTGACATTAAATTTATCATTCGATCATATGAAAGCATATTTTTTTATTTTAAGATATTTTATTTTCTGAGAACTTAACTACACGTACCATCTCTTTGATAATTATAATATACACATATATTGGAATTTTTTTATATATAACATTTAAAATTCTGTATTTAGTGTATTTACATTTAATATTTACTTAGTACCGCTGTCAGAATTATGATGTAAAAAAAGTAGAATAAACACATTATATTGTATAAAATATTGATTTGTTTGAACGAAAACTCAAGTACTTGGATGCTTTGAAGTTTGTGTTTTATTAAAGTATTTCAAGTATTAAAAAAGACAAAAGCAAACTTAAAAGGAATCATTACATTCTTTATATTGAAGACTTTATGCTTGAAAGACAGATTCTTAATTAAAGTCATTGATAAGAAGTGCTTTTAGTAGAAAATGTTCTTCATATATTTTTTCATCGTAAATAAAAACATAAAAAATAATGTTAGGAAACAAAGTTGTAATATCAAGGGATTTTGTTTTCAATATACCTCCTGCGATTTCGAAATATGATCCTTGTTTTCTCATAACCTGGATGATACTGATCCTCTGTCATAAAAATTTGAACTTATAATTTGACTGATACTTTAAATATTTGTGAATCTATACTTTTACATATCCTACATACTGTAAATTTATACAAACACACGTAGCTTATATGTCTTAGTAAATATATCCCGTAGTTTCTGTGGTGAGCCAAAGAAAATATCTTCTTTGAGATCAATACAAAGACTTTCTTTTTAAAAAAAATATATACTTTGATCTTTTGTAGAACATTTTATACGTGTAGGTAGATTTTAATAAAAACATTATGCAGTTGAGGTGGTTTTTGGTACAATGGATAGCAAGCAAAAAGTAATTAATACAATTAAGTTATCTTCATATAAAATAAATCATTCCTTACGTAAAAAATATTAACTTTACGCATTGTTATAGAGTTTTCAAATATTTACGAGTAATTTTTTTGTGTAGATCATCGGTAATCATAGTTAGTACACTATTGCAATAATAAAAATAGATAACAATACTCTATAAGACCATTCTATCACTATTTGAACAAAATATTTAATTTTAATTGCATTTATGTTACAGGTGACACGTCTTGGTTATGAACGTTGTGACGCCACTGAAGGTGTTTTACTGGACATTACACCTCTGCAAGTTGATGAACGACAAGTTGTGACATTGTACGACAAAGATCTGACTGAAGGCATCAACTTACTGATAGGTAAGGATAGAAGAGTCTTGCTGCTTTCTAAAACCAATAACGTGATTTATTGATCTCAGTTGGCAGCTGCGAGGAAACGTGACCAGAATATGATATTCTAACCATAGACACAACACCCTCCTTCTTTTACCATAAGCTCTGAAGTCTCTGAACGGACCCCAAGCATCGTTCCTTTACTTCTATAAAGATCTAACTCGGAAACCAATACTTCCACAAACTGCACGCTTAACATGCTTTTGCTAGATTAGGTGTCAAAATATCACAGCATGGAGAAATTAATTCATTTTAAACTTTATTTATACTACATTTTTTTTTTAAATTGATTTAGTGTGTTACAAGAATAGATAATATTAATAATATATACAGTATAATATATAACATTTTCGCACAGACACGCAAGATATTTTTTCTTACATATTATAAAGAGAACCTAAATTTTATCATGCTCACTGCCCCTGACTCGCCACCACCCGTCAGACACTCATGCACCGTGACTTATAAAGTGCATTGTCGTTGTGCACACACTGCAACTGCAGCAGTCTCTTCCATAATTAAGATAAGATTATCAGTGCATTAGTCTCATTTTGTTTATTATAAGGGAGTCTTTTGACTTATGTCAGGTGTGGGTAAATCAAAGTATATTATATGCTATATAATTCTATTAGATATAGAATTCAGCAAGCTTTCCTTTAAAGAATCCTTTAGCTTTTTTGCTATAGTTAAAGCCTGTTAGAAATTTTATATATCAAGTCAGAGAATAGTAAAACGTACAGCTTTCAAATAGTAAACACAGTTCACTGCACTAAAAACAGGGCAGTTGCTTACTTTGCTACTGGCTGCTTCTCTTACTGTACAAGAATACAAACTCGGCAGTTTTAGTTTCACGAGTTCATAGCCGAGTTTTACTTAATTCTCTCTCCTTTCCTCCCTAGAGGCGCATAATTTCTCTCTCTCTCTCTCTCTCTCTCTCTCTCTCTCTCTCTCTCTCTCTCTCTCTCTCTCTCTCTCTCTCTCTCTCTCTCTCTCTCTCTCTCTCTCTCTCTCTCTCTCTCTCTCTCTCTCTCTCTCTCTCTCTCTCCTAAGAGTAAAGATGACCCTATTCATTCGACTTATTGTTGACTCAGCACTTTTTCTTTTTTTTTTTTTTTAGCACCTACAGAGTCTGCAACTCTCTTTTCGTGCGCCATGCACAGAAAAAAAAAAAAAAAAAAAAAAAAAACACTGCAGCATTAGCAAAGAACCTGCAAGCGTGTTATTATTCGCACATTATAACTTTTTATTATTCAGCAAGGGACCATAAAGAAAATAACTTGTGTAGCTTTTATATATTTATATATATTTTTTTACTTGGTATATATTATAAACAAAGATATAACTTAATTAGCAATATTTTTATACTTCTTTTATGAATATAGTAATTTTGAAACACCAGAGAAGAAAAAAAAAAAAAAAAAGAGGAAGAGAATTTTGTGTAGAGTGGATGATTAAATGATATAAAAAATGATGTGCTCGAGTAGGCAGAAAGAGATTAAAGAGAATAGTTTCCTCCAATGATAAAACACTACAAGAGCTACTGACTTTTTTTTCCTATTGGATAACCTACTTTGTGCAAGCAGTGAGCACGGTGCAGTAGTAGTCAGAAAATATCCCCCTGCCGTTTCACCTCACCGTGGGTGAAGAGCTGGCTTAGCTGCTCTTTGTAAATAAAGATGGATCAAAGAGCTTGCAAATGCTACAACAAATATATTCTAAGTTTTGTATTAACGTAAAGTACTAGTTTTATCTTCATATTTTTTTATTTTCTTAAATTCCATGCAATTACATGAAAATAAATTTTATATTTAAATTTTTTAAAATAAAATATTTATAAATTAAAATTCTGAATTCTTTATATAAGTAAATATTTCATTCATGCTGGGTATATTTTTTGCAATAAAATAATAAGAATCCAAAAGGACCTTCATAAAAAAACGTTGAAAAATAAAAATTTCTGGCAGCATTTAAATTGGCCAAATTAATACTTAATGAATGAAATAAATTAGTATAATAAATTACTTGGATCGGTAACTATTATTGTATTTGATTTTATTATGATTATTTATCATATTTGATATGTGATGTAACAAA
Source organism: Siphlonurus alternatus (assembly GCA_949825025.1). Classification (NCBI taxonomy): domain Eukaryota; kingdom Metazoa; phylum Arthropoda; class Insecta; order Ephemeroptera; family Siphlonuridae; genus Siphlonurus; species Siphlonurus alternatus. Next base: position 21,486,919 of record OX463779.1, read on the forward strand.
TTTAATTGTTAAATCCGTTATTTACAGTCTGCGTGAATATACACTTTATTTGTATATAATAATTATAAATAATATTATAAAAAAAAATGCTGTATTTAAAATTTGCAAAGGAAGAGAAAGTAAAGTATATTATCACTCAAAGATGATTATTACTAAATTGTAGCATTCTGGTTCCATATTATAACTTAATATCATTACCTTTATATATTTTTGATACAAAGGAAATAAAATAAATTATCATATAATATGAAACATAACGTCATTATAAAAATATTAGCAAACGAGCAAATCCCTCCCTCTGATACTTCAACGTTGCTTTTTTTCCGGCTCTTTTCTTTAAAAAAAACTTTTTAATTTTATAATAAAAATATTTTAAATTTTTCAAAGAAGTTACAAAATACTTAAAAAATAAAGTTTCTCTTTTCTTAAAAATTTTATAAAGCATTTTGATTGAAGTAGAGAAAAAAAGAGGTGATGATGTTCTTATATACTTGGAGTAGTACCTGATAGAAGAAAGGAACAATATACTGACTAACTACCGCCACCGTATTAACGTCCAAGTAACTCATTGAGGTGCAAAATCAATATCACGCTTCCTCTCTCGGCTTTTGTAGTGTTCGCTACTTGTTTACTCTGCTGCTTGAAGGCGCGAGCAAGACTTGCCTGCTGGCCTATACACTTTACATCACACAGCACAGATATAGTTAAATTAAGTTAATATTCACAACCGGAAGTACTTTAAATTGCAAACTCTATGTTGTATCAGTATGTATTTAAATTTGACGCTTTGAAGATTTGTCGGTATCAAACTGCTTCATTCAAAGACTTTAACTTGGAATAGAAAGATGTGTCATTTTTTTATACTTCCGATGGGAATGATAATTTAATTTTACATTATATTAGATAAATGTAACGATCTGAGAAACCCAAGATGTTTACACTTACGCAAATGTTTGACCTTTGTCTATATACTTTAACATTTTAGGCTACGTTCGGATGTTAGATATTGTGTTTAATTACCATACCTTTATTTATGGTACGTTAGCATGATCAATAAACTATAACCACTTATTATTTCATGATAACGTGTTTAATCGAAATGAACATCAAATTTTAATTTATGAATAATTTAGTGAGGAACAGTTTGCAAATTTTTAATGATAATGAATACATATTTATTCAAGCTTTTATTTTTATGGAAAAAAAATATTGCCTCAATGTTACAAAAAATTGATTAATAAATGCCAAAAATATGCGAACGTAAACAAATTGGTTAATAAATACAAAAAAATATATGTATACGTATAAAAAGAGAATGAAAATAAAATAATATTAACTTGTGATTTTAAGGAAATATGAAAACTATATACTAGAGGTTAAAAAAAAAAAAAAAAAAGGATTTTATACATTTAGTGATGATTTAGCTTGTGTGAATTAAAACAAACGCTTAAATTATTGTAAAAATAAATGCTTAGTTACCAGACTTAAATGTTTACTTATTGTCTGTGAATTTAATTTCATAAATAAAAAATATAGGAGAAGCAAAAAATTCATTTTTCATTGTGAAAAAAAAAAAAAAAAAACTAACAGTGCTTTACCTTAAAGTAATACTTGGCATAATATTAATTATTACTAACTAGTTAGGTACATTACAAAATAAATTACAGCAACTTATGTGGTTTGTTAACTTTATTTTTTTCAGTTATTATTAGTTTGTAGTTGATTCCCTAGATTTAAAACAATGAAACTAAATACATACAAAGTTATGTGACCACACTATAAGGACCCAGCTTATAATAGTTTGAAGAGAAATCTTAATAAGCCTTCTTGATCTGGTAACTACAAAACTTTCCATATTACACTTTTTGAATAGCGTAAAACTAAAAGTGTACAGTGGCATACATTAGACATTAGACAATCAAAACTAACAGTTGGTTGATTTTGATAATGAAACAATCAAAATAAATGTAAATAAGTAAAAATAATTACAAGCAGTCCTATATTTTCCTGAATATATATTAACTTTATATATACATTCTTTCTCCTTTCGCGTTACCATTTTTATTATTATTATTTTTTTAGAACATAATCTCATTATATATTCAAATTAGATTCCCCATGTCATGTAATTTATGTAGATAACAATCTCTGGTTATCATTGTGTTGTGTTGGAAAAATAATTGCAATGTTAATGTAATGATAAGCGCGAGTGAAGGCTGATTGGCTGCAAACTCTCAATGGTTTCGCTTCTAAACGTAAAACGAAATCACCATATATAGATAGAAATATGATATTACAGCACATAAGTTCATGTGTAGTATATATGATAATAACTTAATTACTTATTAACACTGACTAATAAACGCTCAAAGACTCTTAATTATGGGTCTTACGGTGGATTATTTTCTAGAATAAAACCGATTTGGCAAGCACATGATAAAAACTAATTAAATAATTTTTTTTTAATATACACTTACCACAATTACCTAGAACTTATATTTTAATTAATAAATGTACCGGTAATTTAAGTGCAAAACATTACTTTTTCTGCATACAACATAGTTTTTTCAGAGTTGTATATTTACTGTTATTACACAGTTTATTATTTATTTATGTATAATGTATATTATATATATAGTGCATGTTATAACGTTGTAACATGAAAAAATCAACTCAAGTATTTGTCAACCAAAATGAGGTATTCAGTCGTAAAATTATGTCGACAAACTTTATTTCATTGAAATTGTTGACTAAATGTTATAAAAATAAATAACTAAATAACGAATAAATCAATCAATGATTTAAAATTTCACAATACCTGAAAAATATAAACTTCTAATATTAGGCCTGTTCGTAAACCCTGCTCGGTGCACATTTTCTACACCCAATCGACCTTATATTCCATGTACATAAGGTCGATTGGGTGCAGAAAATGTACACCAAGCAGGGTTTACGAACAGGCCTATATTGTATGAAAATTTTTAAAAAATATCAACGTTTTTCTCATTAAAAACCCACTTGCTAAATTCTGTAACACGCCTCAGCAAATCAAAGTTGTTTCACTAATTTTTAACCGTGTGATGTGAAGTAGCTTTAGGAATTTTAGGTCCCTTAGCGACGCTTTAAGGGTGATGGAATGTCATTTAATAGTGGATGGAGTTTCGAGGAAGTTTCGTCATTGTGTACATTTGAGATAACGTCCTTCATCGATATAAATTAATTGTTATTGAAGTCTCCAATTACATTTAATGTACCGAGGACCAAGGGTTCTCAGTTACAAAGGAAAGGGGAGAAATCTCCTATATCTCACAACGTTATTTCTCTGGATGGAGGGAGGGGGGATATCTGGGGTTGCGATTGATCTATATTAAGATGTTATATAACAAGTGATCAGTAGGAAGTTCATGGAACAGTTTGAGGTAAACCACAACTTCAAAACTAACCCGCGTTCTGAGAAATGTTACAATTCAGTGCGAACTGCAAAGTCACAGCCCGCAAGTTTTAAGTGAATTTCGTTGCAAGTTAGGTAGCATCACTCATACCACAAAAACATGTTGATACTGCATCAAGGATGCTTTAATAATAAATTTGCATTTTATTTTGAATTTCTGACTTGCTTTATTTGTTTTTTTTATGACGTGTAAAAAGTTCTGTTTTTCCTACAAGGTGTAATTAACAGGGTCAATTCAGAACCTCATTTACATGCACCCTTTTTTGCTGTCCACACCAAAAACTCATTAAAACGACGCAAAGTCTGTCGTTTTATTTTATATAATTAATAATACAAGTCTCTAGGCATCAAATGGACTTTTAAACCATTGCAAGTAAAGGCTATTTTCTTATCTTAACTCACTGATTACGGTCTGTAGTGAAAATTGTTCATGTGCACCACAAGGCCTCATACATGTTGGAGAACTGATATATATATATATATATATATATATATATATATATAACATCACTATATCTGCTTGCTTACGAAATCTCCTTGTTATTCATAACATGTTCAAACTAAATCTAAACGTGACGGTCACTTGTAATGTGTTTACGTGGTGAATTTAAAAGTGCCTATCACATAAAAATCTCACTTTTTTCTCGCAACAATTTAATTTTGAGTTCATCATTTTTGTGTGGATGAGGTTAATGCGGCGTGGCGTTATGTGGCTTGATTAAAATAATGAGGTCATCAAAAACTTGAAAGGGAATCATGCCTTCGAAACTCCATCTAAATCCGCTTTTCAGGTGTTAACAATAAGAGGTTATATTACCATGTCCACGTGTCACGGGATGACGTCACTCTTACGACCACGTGTCATGCTGCAGACTTTGTGACGTCACACTATGCCCACGTGTCACGAAATGACGTCACTCTTACGACCATGTGACATGTTGCAGTGACTTTGTGACGTCACACTATGCCCACGTGTCACGGGATGACGTCACTCTCACGACCACGTGTCATGTTGCAGTGGTGTCGACACGTTGGCTAGAGGAGCGTTGCGTGCGGCTTCGTGTCGTCGTTAAGGCGGACAACTGTGGTGACAGCCAGGACTGCTCAGCGAAGGGTGTCTGCTTCACGAATGGTTCTATGGTAAGTCTTAACCAGCAAATGCAAATTAATGTTCTTATTTCCTACCATAATATTATATAGTCCCTCATAATAACGCCTGCATGTAGGTAGCTAGTTTTATTTTATTTTACTATCTCTTTCACGGGCACAACATAAAATAAATATACATGTATTAAAATAAAAGTCAAAAAATAAGAAATTAGCCCACGGGGAAAATGAAAAAGTTTGCTGAGCAGTCCATTCACATAATTAAGTGTTCATTCACCCGTTCTTCTTTAAACGCAGATTTTAAAAATATAAATGAAATAAAAAGTAAAATACAGGAAAATTTGTACTCACTGAGGAGAAAAGAATAATTTGGTAATAAAAAATCTGCACCCTAATGAAATTTTTATGAATATTTCACTTTATGATTTCGTGGTTTTAATTTTGTCTGCATCTGCACCAGATCGAGAACTTATCTGAGCAAAACTAACACGGTTTTATACAATTTAAATTATGTCTTACATATATCGATCTTTTACATTGTTTTATTGGTGAATCGAAATAGAATGTCAATATTCAAATTTCATAATGTTGTCGTTCTTCTTATTTTTCCTTGAAATTATAATATAAGTATCCATCTCTAAAATAGCCACCAACCAATAATGATCGTCACCTCTTGACCTTAATTCAGACGCAATCAGGCAATTAAAGTAAGACGCATAATAATATATTATAGGAATATGTAATTCATTGCAATACTCAATTCAATTCCATTTTACAACATGTTTACAAAACTTCACCATTTTTGTTTTATATATTTTTTTAGTTACAACGGATTTTTTTAAGCATTTCCCAATGACAAGTGAATAGCTGTAAATGTATTTCCTTAATAATTATTAAAACATCACCTGTACGTACAGGTTATCCATGTTGACAGAATAAGCTGCCCAGTTTTGCATGCTTCACTGTAACATAGCCATAATCTGAACACGGCTTAAATCCATTTGATGCGGTCTGTTTACACTAGCAATATTTACGACTCAAATATTAACCAAACCATCCGTACTTAGGGATTAAACCTAGAATATATTGCTTCTCTACTCCAGAAATCTAACCCTTTTACTAAAATAGAATATAAATAAAATCTTATGCAAACATATAGTACGTAGGAAACATCTGATAATATTTTTATTTAATTTAAATGTTTATTTTAGTATAAACATATATGTATAAAACTTTTAGCATTCATAAATTGTGTTATTTTTCTACTAAAAATTAATTTATATAATAAAAATTATAATATATATGGAAATAGAAAAACAGTATAAAAGACATAAATTATAGAATTACACAGTACTACTAAAATGGGGGATTTCAATATCGCTTAATCAGAAGCAATGAATAGAGATTAGTGTGTAAGTAAAAGTCGCTATCTCATAAAAGCACGGTGATAGCATCTCGCTGTGCTGCTGCTGCATGCTGGTTTAGTTCGCTACCAATGTGTGAGCCAGGCAGATGCGAGGGTGCAACCAACACACAGTAGTAAGTCACAGCTTCCTGTAATACCTGTCGCCCGCATACGCTCAATTGTTTTAACGATAATGGCTACCATTCTATGTGTACTGCTAAATATAAATCTCAATATAAAAGACATAATAACAAGTTTATTTATATGAAATTTACTATAGTAATTTAGGTAACGTTAAGAATAAATCTATTTCGAATTTCGGTTATAAAAAAAGTTTATTGTTTTTGTTAGTTAAGCTTACTTTTTTTAAAGAAGGTTTTAAATATTGATTATTTTACATAACTAAATGTGTCGACCTGTTTCTGAGCATAGTTTGAAGAGGACACGGTCTAGGAAGGTAAACTCTTCTCATCAAAAAGTGTGCGTATTTAATGTAATGAGGACTTAAATATATGTGCATATTAAAGTATATTTTCAGTTAACTTACCCTCCAGGGACTTTAATGTGCCATGTTGGACTAGTTATATAACCCAAAGCTTAGTTTGTTTTATTATCAAAACATATTTTGTCATAATACGAGTACAGAGTATAAAAACACCCGCCTTCAAAATGCCGAATTAAAGCGCCGCGAGGTTAGGCAAATTATCAAGCCACAAGGTTGAGCGGGTTGCCTATGTTTAAACTTTATTATTTGCAGTGGTCGCCCAAGTTAAATAAATATAAACAAATTTATTTCAAGGTGAAAACGTAGCTGTTAACTTTGTTGGGTTGCACTGTGAACATAGAATTAAACCAAGTGCAAAACGCTCGGCACACCGCAATGTTATCGTGCTTTTATCAAGCTCTATCGACTGGTGCTCTTTCTAAGCCAATATGAAAGAAGCTCTCCTTCATTTCTTATTATATAGAACATATAAGTTGAAAAATAAGCTCCTCAAATTTCATCAAATGTAATGATAAAACTATTTTAGGCTTACAACATTTTTAACTGAATTTTGAAAAATATGTTGTAATATCCTCTATTTTATATAACCTAAATTTTCAAATAGAATACATATACTATATATACATAACATAATTATAGTGGGACGGAGATAATAGAGCAGCATGTATAAACTGTCTGACAAATTTATATTAACACTGTATATATATGAAGACTTAAAATACTGATAATTCAGACTATATATTATAGCTTGTTATCATAATATATATTGTTTATTTTATATAATATATATTAAACATCTATATACAATATATCAATTTTGAATATTCTTTGACAACACTTTTGATACTGTAAATAAATAAGCCTGATTCTACATACATATATTATAAGTTCAAAGGAAATTTGAAAAGGGTATGGTATACAGAATTGTTTTGATCATGGAATAAATTTGCTTCTCTCTTCTGAAGGCAACAACGGCTGGCTAAATGACGCGCAGCATTGCATATAGATCGGGAAACGCAAGAAATGTCCCGGGGGGCAATGTATAAAGAGAGATATATAGAAGAGAGATTGTTAGTGGCAATGTTTGAGCCAGCACTACTCCTCGCGCCTCTTTGATCTCACAGTGACGAGATGCTGCCTCCTCGCTGCTATGTGCCGAATATTATTGCCGGAGCTTTCTTCATAGCGTCAATATGAAGCGTCTCTCAAATACCACCGTCTCCTTGTACTTTTTCTCTAAAAAGTCTCTTTAAGAAGTATTATCACACCACTTTACCATATCTTCTTAGAAAACGTATTTTGTACTGGCAAGTATACATCGTTAATCTGGTTTGACATGAAACGGAATTCAGATTATTTTATTAAATATTTGAACTGACGAGTAGAAATTCCTGTCGAGTAATCAACGTAAAGAAAATTAATATTCCATTAGTTTCTCTCTCGTGTTCTCATTAGATTTTCTTCCAATTTATATGAAATTTACATATTTCTGTGATATTATAATAATGAAATAATCTCACACTTTAAATATTACATCTGTAAAAATGATTTAGGTATAAAGCTGAGTGTTACATAAATGGTGTCCGAGTAAAGCCGTGTTATCTTTTCATTTCATCTACTGCCTTATAAAAACTATGTAACAATGTAACCTCTCTGTAGTAGCAGCTGAAAATATCGTAGATGAGCAAGTAAAATATTTGGATATAGCAATCTATATTGGGCGCGATTCACGAAGCAGTTAGCCAGATTTTAACCATGACGTTTAAACTATATCTGTTTTACGTGTTAAACTACCTAGTTAAGCGTGGTTAAACTAAACGCGGATAAAAACCTGGATAACTCTCTCGTGAATTGCCCCCAAATATTTACACAGTCATGCAATAAAATAAACGTAATTCTATTAGTAAGAAAACAATAATAGAAACAAATAAATGTACAACAATTTTGCATTGGATAATTTGTAATGCTATTTATTTATTGAAAATATATAGAGAGCCCTTTTAGTTTTATCGCAATATTTTTTTTTCATATACCCTTCTTACATTCTTAAAAATCTGTAAAAGTTGTAAAAACAGATGTGATTATATAGTGAAGCATAGAAAATACGCTTTATAACGTAATTTATCTTACTTTTGAGGGTGTTGAAAAAAAATAGATAAATAATTATATAACTCGACGATTTATAAAATAAACAAGCGATAATTTCATGCAGGTCATGCATTGTATTATTCTAGACACGTGGTTAATATGATGTTTAAATTTGTCGATACTCTCTCTCTCTCTCTGTTCTCTAATATATACCATTAAGCTGACCGTGCTGGCCTGAAGGTGATCCTTTCTAACGAAGCTAACCACAACTAATTAATCGTTTGATCGTGTAGCCGTCAAGTCATCTCCTCAAAGAAATTTTCTCGTACAAAACTTTACATAATCACGCTAAAAGGCTGACAAGGAAATGTTTCTGCTGATGTGACAAGCCGCGTGATTCCCGTCAGCCACAGTCACGTCAAGTTTGAAGTCACGCGAGGAAGAGTGATGGCAGCGCCTCTAGCGGACATCATGCACTGACTTGTTTTTACATAGTTTAATAATATTATTTACTGTATTAAATATCACTCTTCGTTTTAATGTCTATTATGATTGTATTATTGAAATAATAGTGGAAAATATGTAAATAGTTAAAGCTTTAGAATAGTTTAAATTGACGAATATTGAGATGTTTTGATTTCATGAAAATATTATGCAATATGTATACTATTATAGAAACACAGAGAACTGGGGAAATTTATATATATTCACGTATTATGGTTTAAGGTACAAGTACAGTGCGTGGCATTGAAAATTTATCACATGTAATTTGGGCTCCGCGGCAGCTGGTCTGATTCAGCAAGAGGCCCGTCTGGTTGCACAGACTGCTCGTCGCACTCCTCGTATTTCTAGTCGGGGAAAACAGAGTTCGCAGTGCGGGTACTTGCGGCCGCACTTCCCGCCGAGATGGATGTCAAGAGACGCTGCTAATGGAGGAAAGAGAAAACAATAAATCTTTTTTGTTTTGCTCTCTCTATTCTGCAGCTCTAACTCTCATCATTTTTTTTTCTCTTCTAAACTCTTACTAATGTGTACTTGCAAAAACTTGTGACAAAGAACGTATTGTTGACCTATTTTCTACGGTTATAAAAAAATGAATAAAATTGGATTTCATACACGTCAGTATAAAGTAAATAAATTATAATTATGCAGTAAATCAGTAACTGTCAAGTATATAGTTATACAGCATTAAAAATTAAGTAATTATTACTAATTATATCATGAACTTAAATCTTAAAATTTAATGAATTAATTCTTATTGGTCAACTCGTTTAAATAATAAAATATTACGCATACATAAAAGTTAATATTAATAAAAACCACTTTAATTCACGTAAAAATATAATTACATTTAATTACTATAGATTCAAATATCGGATGTAATTGAACTAATGGAAGAAAAAAAAATGTGGGCACATGATATTTTAATACCCTTTTTTATTATTTACTTATCATTATTTGCTATAATTCGCTCTTCATTAACATTAATCTCAATAATCTATTATATATGGAATTCCAAATCTTCTGTAAAATTTAATTTTCCTTGCATACTTAAATTTCTTCATTAATAAATTTGATTAATACTTTTTTTTTTTTAGAATTTCATCAAGCATTAAATAATAATGATACCAAGGTTTTACTCATATGCAAATTTAATGAGTGAGTAATTAATAATAATGGTTCTCCACTACACATAATCACAATAAGAGTCATAAGATGTAATGGAGCGTCGTCTCACATTGCGAGGAGACAGGTCCCTTGTGGATCGCCCCACGTCAGGATTTAATTACACCACCATGATGCGGTTGTTATCATGTTCCTCCAGAGATGGCGCCTTATTGTCGTCTGTCGCCCCTGATGTAGTGTACGTGCCAAATGCTAATGAATATGCATAATTGCTCAATATTGTATCTGTGCATGAGTATTTACTGTACTGTATAATTGATAGATTGATTCTAAATGCAGAAAAAAAAATGAAATGTACGTAATTATTATATGATAATTATATTTCTATTTAATTGATTTTTTTTTTTTTTGCTGTATTATATGTAAAAAAAAAAAAATACTTCATTTACATTAATGGTGTAATTTGCAGTAACAAAAATATATATGTGATTTATTGTATAACCAACCATATAATGATTCGTATGATTTTGCAATATTAATTAATGCTAAAAAAAGAGATGCGATGTTTTTTTTTTGTTTTTTTTTTCCATATAGCTTAGCTATACAAAACTTTTATTCATTTTTTCTTCACCACCAACAATAGAATACAGAAGTTTTATAAATAATGTATCGAGCTGGAGGGAAAAGCGGAAAAGCTAGTTATAAGTTAGGTAAGCACGTAAAAAAAAAGTCCAGTTTCTGTTTGTACTAACACTATAACTAACAAGTTTAATTAATACTTTGTGTTACCATTCTGTTTTGTAAAAAAAAAAACTCAAGTTTTCTTTTATGGCTGTGAACTTGCTTGTTCCCATTTCCCTGTAATACGAATTTTTGCTACGAGGAAACACTTGATGACCCCTGCGTTGACGATGTTGTTACAGGAAGGGTTCGAGTGCCAGTGCTGCGCGGGCTTCGTTGGTGCACACTGCGAGGAGCAGGACGCGTGCTTCCCCAGCCCGTGCCACAACCATGGAATCTGCGTGGACATTTCTCAGGGACACGACGGCAGCACCTTCCAGTGTCTGTGTCCCTACGGTGAGTGCACCAACAACTAATCTATTAGAATACAGGATCACGAGGAAATAAGATTCTAGTGGCATTTATATTTACTGCAGAGAATAAATTATATCTTAGTATATAATAATCTCACTGTATTATAAAAAGTTTCAATTTGAATTTCTTGCATAGGAAGTGTAATAATACAGTATATATTCCATCCTCGTTTACTTACGGTAGAAATTTGTAATTTAATAAACTTTACTGCACATTTAAAGTACATTTAATTCATATTGTTGATTCATGTCGCAGAGCTGTCAGTTTCATAAGTTTATAAATTGCATGTTGTTTGTTACAATGTAATATTAATGCAGACGTGAAATATTCATAATAAAAAATTGCAGAGAATATGAAATACTGAATATATTCAAAAATGTGAGGAGTTCAGTTTCTCTAAAAATTTCAGTTGCTCAAATAGCAATATTAATAACACAGCGAACTTTTAATTTTGTCTTTTTGAAGAATTGTTGTAAAAGTAATTTATATAATTAAATTTTTACAATGAAAGAATGATTGGTGACATTAAAGACATCAGACATTAGTATTTTTTTCTGGTTGTTAGTAACTTGATCTCGTATACATTTCTAAAGAAAGCAACATTTTTTTTATATAAAAAAGCCCTTTGAAAAGAAGACACTCACTGTCTAGAAAAAAATAGAGCTACGTACGTGTTTATTACGTAATTCAGGGTCTTTGACAAACTTAAATTACATTTTCGATGATAAAAAAAAGAGAAAACACCTTTTTAATCAGAGTAAGCAATTTATACGATAATCAAAGATAAACTTTTGAAGTTCACTTGAGACAAGTCAGCAGTAGTGCATTCTAGGGTGCATCAAAAGATGAAAAGAAGTGTTGACTGGTAAACAAAACAGCCTCAGTAAACAAGATCAAAAGTTCCCACCTCGTCTGCAGACTACAAGATTATATAAGTTGTACAAACAAGACAGCTTTTTTTTTACATTACATCGAGAAACAACAAAGCTTTAATTGCTCTGAGAAAATATTAAGTGTCGTAAACAAAAAGCACAAGACTCTGGATGTATATAAGAAGGTGACGTAATTTTCTTAGTAGCTTCAGGCTTTTTGAGAGTATAAGACACTCAGTTTCATATCACTAGCTCGGCCTTGCTATACAGAAGATTAGCGCCATTCCTCCGGCAATGACGACCATTAACTTTTATCTTGATACGTTCTGGGTTTTATCGTTGGGGTTTGTGTTCTGTGAGTTTGCGCCGCGTCAAAAAGAAGAGGAAAGAGAGTAAAAAAGAGAAGGGACAACTCTCCTTAAAAATAATACGCAAAGAAAAGACATAGAAACTGTAAAATTGAGTTCATTGCCCTAATTGTACATATTTAATGAAGAAATAAAATATACATACTATACATTTTCTTTTTTAGTGTTATTTTTTATGTAATAATGATTAAATATATACACAAGTCTTTTTGAGAATATTGCATTAAGATTTTACGTAAATTCTAATTAAACATTCTGTAGTTTAGTGTCAGAACACGTCGGTTGTGTCGTGAGATGAATACAACAGACCTGCAGGAGATTGATGGAGCATGTGTCTGTTACCAACGAGTAAGGCTGCTTCTGTGGATAAAACGCACCTTATATATACGGCAGTGAGTTTTAGTGCCACCAACACACCAAAATAAAACAATGAATCTTCTATAACAATTAATTTTATATTATAACAATGAATAATTAAATAATTATTTATATTTAAATGGAAGTTTCTTTAGCAATAGTTTAATATTTTCAGAACTTCATTATACCGACTTTTAAATATTCAATATAGATTGTTCGGTATTTTAAAAAACAAATAAGTTAGTCATGCTATTAGATGAAACTGGATTACCAAATTTTATTGTAAAGTCTCTTGATTAAAATGATAAACAAATTATGGAAATATTCCAAATATGATATTAAAATTAATTTTGACAAGTTTAGTATCAAAAACTCATCGCAGTGCCTACTACCCTTAAAAATTTAGACTTTTCTTACTAATTAATACATTTCAATATAAATTAAAAACCATACATATTTTTAAATTAGGTATATATTATTATTAATATTATTTTATTAGCCAAAATAAGAATTTTTGAGACAAGCTACGATATATAAAATTATATGAGAATTGAAAGAAGTTTTTCACTTCTCTCCTTTTTTTTTTCTCCCTTGTGGTTTGTTGACAGCCCCCGCAGTCCAAGAAGACTTCTCCGTCATTTTTATTTCTTGTTCTCTCTCTCTGTTGGACCAACCAATTATTCAGACATCCCCAACACGTTTCGTGCCTTATCGATCATGAAACATAACATTTTCTCTTGTCAATTTCCATTGACATTTCTCACTGACGTTTTATCGATTGGTAAAAAAAGGGAAAATTCCCACACAAAAGGGACCACAACCAAAATAAATTTGTTACTATACTTCAAAGAAGATCCCTACTTTTATGTATAAAAAATAGTGCTATATATATTATAATAGTGAATTCCTTAACTTCTTTTATGACGTTATGCTTACCTGCGACTAAATTTTTATGTTATTCAAGTTTAGGTGGTTTTGTTGGTACATTTTACATTTATTAACATCACTCTGTAATGTTAGTTATTTATACAAATTAGCCATATTTTTTACTTAAATTTAAAGTAATATTATTTGTATAAATTATCTACAGAAACATTAAATATTACGAGTCCTATAGCTGGCTAGCAGTTATCATGTAAAAAGAAAGTATACTTTTCATGTATTTACTTTCATCCAATTCATGGTAGATTTCAGAATTTTTATTTATAATTCACCACCGATCTAAAATATTTATTCTTTTAAAACTGGCATCTTATTTTTATATATTGATTATGGACTGACAGAATACCTACCAAGTTAATGACTGCAGGAACTGGAGTCAGCTGACAAAATTCACGTGCAAAATTTCTTATTAACGTTTAGGAAGCGTATAATATACTTATTTCTAATAATATGTGCTGCTCCATAACTAATTGTAATTCCACATAAGTTTTTCCGTTTATTTTTTACGTAAAAAGGAGAGAGAGAGAGAGAGAGAGAGAGAGAGAGAGAGAGAGAGAGAGAGAGAGAGAGAGAGAGAGAGAGAGAGAGAGAGATGAGAGAGAGAGAGAGAGAGAGAGAGAGAGAGAGAGAGAGAGAGAGCGGGGAAGAGAAGTGTTTCAAATCCTCTTAAAAAGTGCTTGAATCAAATTAAAATAATAATTTATTTATAATTTTAATCTTTTTTTTTACCTTCTTAATTAATTAATGAAATAAATATATACATTAATATAAAAAAGTTCTTAAAATCTAACACTTATAGTATTGTGTAATTAATAATTATGAAAAAAATGAATAAAAACTGGAATGAAAAAAAATGTATTTCATAATAAGCACATAATTTTGCATTAAGTTAAAATTTTGTTTTAATGAACGTTTTTTTTTTTATTTTCCGCTTAAAAAAAAACTTCTACAAACACGACAAAAACTTGAAACATGTTGAATATTAAACAAATAGCAAATTATATTTTTTATATATCAAACTCTCGTACGTTTTATTCTCTCTATAAAGTGAACACAAACAAAACAAAATAATAAAACTGAATTTTGATAAGAGAGAAGAGCTACAGAAACCTTTCAGCACTTTGGTCTTTTTCTGCAACTCAATTTGCTAGGCCAGCTCCCTGTAGAACTAGGCTAACTCTCTCTCTCTCTCTCTCTCTCTCTCTCTCTCTCTCTCTCTCTCTCTCTCTCTCTCTCTCTCCTCTGAACTAAAACTCGCGCAGACTGGCGTCGTCGTTTCTATTCGCGTTTATAAGAGACGACTGCGACTCGGTTTAACTTAATACTGCGAGTGTCCCAAAACTTCTCGACTGGCGCTATACACAGAAAAGCGAAGGCGCCATCACCACATCCAGAGGCACGTACTGCATGCAGCACACTTCCACTCACACACACCAACCAACACTCATTTGCATACGCAGGCAAGCAGGCAGTCCGCCGCGAGCCAGAATTATCTAGCCATTGTGTCTATGACAGAATTTATATATTCTACCTGTGCACCGTTAACAGCCAGGATTATGGAAACATAATCCTCCCCTTTATATATTTATATCTATCACATTATGTGATACTATGTTAATCCTCTTTAATTTTTATTATTATAGAATGGGAAAAAATATATATATATATATATTTTCAATTATTATTATAATTTAAACCTGTACCCCATACTTGTAAAAAACTTATTTTTTTTTAATCTCTATCCTTAAATATAAAGCTGTATCTTTAGAGACTTTAAGATAATTTAAATTAGATAAGCTGTGACTATTATAAGCATGGTCTATAAAAACAATTTGCCTTATTAAATGTTTTATCTGCCTGAAAGGTCTCATTTCAGAAGAATATAATGATTTATATGCCAAGAATATTTTTGTAATTCAATTTCCTTAAGCAATTTGATGGTAACATGAGCCTATGAAATGAAATAAAAATAAAATTGAATGAAATTGCACGCACCTACATGTACCTACCCACACTGAGAAGGTCAGAAGGATATTCCTCCCGCCTCTAAAATTTTATTACATTTGAAAATATTGGAGATTGCCAAAGAACTTAGCGTATATTTTAGTCTGCTATTTTAGTACTATAAAATTTAATATCATATTCCAGTTCAAATCTAGAAGGTATTAATCTGGTACTAAAAATAATGTAACACTAGCTAGGCAAGACTTTGCATGGTGAAGAGCCCTTTGTATATTTTATATTTAAAATATGAGCATTCTCCTTGGAGTCATGCAGGCCCTGTGATTTTTTTCCTGCATCTGCACTTGCCACAACAAATTTCATGCCACGACTTCTTTGACTTACATTAAAAGGTCCAATTTGAATAATTTTAATTATGCCCGGCAGCAATGACTCTGTATAATATTATGTTATTTATAGCGTACAACATTGTGTATTAAAAAATTGTTATAATTATAGGGTATAAATTCTTAAATATAATAATATTTTAATTGAAACAACTGTCATATAATATCATATTAGAAGGCATTATAAACTATGTTTGGAATATAATTCTCTGTAATTATTATTCATGATAGGTAATAAAAATTGTAACATGAAATGTAAAAAAAAAGGAGAACAAAAAGGCAAAAGGAAATACATGGAGATTTGTTATGTAACAAAATTGCTTATTGAAACGACCTGGAAAGATGTAGATGAAAAGTTTATTTATATGAAATAGTTATTTTTACTATACAGTATATCCTCTAGGCAATATATTCATTTTCTGATCTGAAAAGTTTTAGAATGAATAAAGCTTTATGTGAAAAAAAAAAATATAAATAAATAATAATAATAGAGTCTCTTGTAATCCTATTTTAACTTTTTGTATTCAAATTTTTCACTACAATTTCATTAGAATTTAATTGTCAATTAATTATTAAATGATTATTTTCATTCTTCATAGAAAATGATGCACTAATTATAACATAAATTTTTAATACTAATTTATTTAGACATATTTTTTTTTTATCATACACTAAACGGTTGTAACAAGATTTTGAAAATCTTGTTTGCTGTAGGCATCCCGTTAGTATACTTACGTGCTGTCACAAGTAGGGAAGTGTCAAGGAAGAAGGTGGCAGCCAAGTGTCGATATTTGATCTCAAATTGACGACAAGCCGTAGTGACACTGTCAACTAGCCGTCACTTTACTGCACCACCCTGGCCTGTCCTCAATACTTCATAAACCTGCCAGCAAGGAAACTCCATTATTAAACTCACGTTCACTTTTCGTTCTCCCCCCTCTCTTACCATACAAGCAGAACTACATATATGATTTATAAACGAGATACTGAAATATGCAGAAATGCTTCGTTTTTTATGTATGGAATGAGAGGGAGACTCATAAGAATTTTATAACTCAATATATATGTGTGAGGTATATTCACGTCATATACAGAATTTTTATGAAATTTTAAAGAAGCAATATACAGAAGGGAATCTCATTATTAAGAGTGAATGCTTTTACTTTTATACCTGAGTATTTTATAAAATATAAATATCTATATAGAAGGAGTAAAAAAAAATAAATTTATGAAATTGAATATCGATTTTGATGTATGTATGCTCTGAATTCTTGAAGATGAGATTTTATTCTATTAATTTTTTTTACTCTGTACAAATTTTGCTTTACTTCTCATAAATATATATTATATTATATAACACAACTTCTTGCTAAGTCTATATTAAGTTGTGGAATCGAAAAGTTGGGAACGATCTCTGCAGTGGTTATATTTATTTATAGTATATATCATATATACAAGCCTTGTGAAGCTTTATTAATTAACAAGTTGCTAGAACCTGGTATTTCCGTAGCACGTTAAGTGTATAAATTAGGTGAAACACATAGATCTCTCCCCCTCTCTTTTGTGTTTCGTATAATATACATACTGTGGTATCAACGATTATAATACGTTGCTGTGGTATAACATGCGGCAGCCAGTAATTCAATACGCCAGGCTACTTGTATGCAATACAATCAAGGCTTCATTTTCATTAAATTAATGGCAACTGCATGTATTGTAATGGATGCCACGAAAGTTAATTTTAGCAATAAAACTGGTTTATATATTGCTTCATTTTTTTTTTACCTCATTTAAATGACCTCATTTTTACCTCATTTACCTCATTTAACAAATATTAAATTCGAGATCACTTTTCTAAATTATAATTTTAAAATATATTATAATTAAATACATTGTTTTTGAATGGAAAAAGATAAAATTCTGTCTATATATCATACACTATACCGACCGGAAATTTTGTGCCGAAAAGGAGGTGGGAAAAGAGAGGGCCGTCTGAATATCTGAAAATGTGTAATCTTGTTAATGTCTCACTCTTACCACCACTTTTTTTTTCTTTGACAGTTGGCTGACAGTTTTTTTTTTTTTTTTTTTTTTTTTTAATACACAGTAAATGAATAAGAAGTATATATATATAAACACAAAATTCAAAATACATGTTGAGCTGGCCGAAACACGTAATACATAAACTCAAGTTGAAATACGTTGCATTATATCACTTCACCCCCAGGAGGCTACGCAACTTGTTAGGCACTGAAAATGAGATGTTAAGTATAGTGAGCATTACCTTAGCTGCATTATGTAACCTACTCGATCGGTTTTGGTGCTGAGCAAGTTGTCTAATCGCAATACAAAAAAAAAAAAAAAAAAACATAGCGGATATGGGGGTAATGGGTGGGAATGGATAAATAGCTCCATAAGGCGAGGGGAACATTTTATGTTGTCACAAAATTATAACTCTTTAAAATGTCAAATAGTGATCAATATAATCATTAAAAATAAATTTTTCCATAATATTACTTCTACTTGTATAACATATTTTTCTTTACTGTGTACAACAACATCCAATATAGATTCTCATTAAAGTGATTGCAATGAAATATAAATTTCTAAAAATTCGCAAACATTTTAAAACGATATAATTTCGTAATATGTGAATATAACTTAAAAACAAGTACACTATATTATAAATATAAATATTAATTAATATATTATAATATATATACATTATATTATGTATAACATTTCAACTCTGTTTTGAATGATTCTGTGATCTTTACATATATACACATACGCACACACACAGAAGAAACTTGAATGAATTCTTGAACTATTTACGCGTACACATGATGCCATATAGTATATTTATGCATATTATATAGGAATTTATATTTACAGTTTTCATTTTATTCAATTACATAGTGTTACCATATAAATTAATGCTGTCACAAAGTCGTAGTTAAATTATAGTTTCAAAAGCTGATATTAATATAAATTAAATTTCAAAATAACTTTAGTTATAAGTTATAAATTACATCTGAGAATTAAATTTCAAAACAGCTTATAAATTTAGTATACAATTTAATGAAGTGTCCTCGAAAATTGAAATTTTCACTTTACTTTGTATTTTTTACGTGATTCTGTATACGTGTAAAACCATTATAACAAATTAAAGATATTTCTATGAGTAATTTAACTAATTTTACTTTCCCAAAATTATTGAAATAGGAATACAGAAGAGCATAATATATTAAATACATGAACCCCACTAGTACGCAATTACGTATAATACATAAACAAGACAAGAAAGTGTACATGTTAAATGTAGAACGACAGATTTGTAAGTGCGCAAACTCATTTATCTCTATATTGCCAAAATTATCCTAACTCTATCAGTAGGAAAATTCCACGCAAATTCAATTGACTTCGTCAGGCATGCAATCCTTTTACACTTACATAATCTACAGCTCCTCAAATTTTTGACCCCGTTTATAACGAAATACCTTTAGAAATACGCCTGTTGAAACTGACTGAGTGACTGTAGTGGTCCACACTCTAACGTCATTCAGACGCAGTGGGGCTTGCAAAAGATGCACTCTCCGTGCAGACAGCTTTAGTGTGTAACACCGTGAGAGCGCAGTGTATTGAAAAGTGATCGGGAAACAATTTGATCACAAAGGGTGGCTCTATACACCGTACGGTGCCATTCACCAGTACAGTCATCAGTAGGTGGCACCCAACTTCCATTAGGTTGACGCTCTTTCCAAAATAAAGCCAGTATCTCTCTCTTGTTGCTCTGGCACGTTTTAACTGAACAAAAGTTCAACTATTAAACCACAACTCACCCTCCTTCCCTCCAATGATGCTACTATTACACTGGATACTGTACTTTATACTATTAGCCTTGTCACAATTTACTCTTATTTAGCGTTTTATATATTTGAAAAAAGAATTAAAGTAATATTGTTTAAATTCAATGTATAGTAAGTGAAAAAAAAAGACAGACTTTAGGCATGAGACAGTTTAGCAGAGAACACACCATCAGTCCACACGGCGTGAAGCGTGTAGTGAACGTTTTCCACTATTTTTTACTATAACTGTACAATATACTTTAAATTTTTAATTACTTTTCTATACATAGTAATACATACAGACACAATATTATATTACATATATGAACAAAATTATGTTATTTATACATATTTGAACTTATTAATTTTTCAGTTATGAATTTTCTTTGTCTCAAGGTAACTAATATTGTTCCCATGTAGAGCATCTTGCGTGAAGTTTTAGGAAAATCTTCTAACTTTTAACACCAAAATGGAGCGGGTTGCTTATACAGCAGATTTAAAATTATGCTCCAAGTCTTACCAGAGAGTTCATGAACTCTCCGGCCTTACAGTGTAATCCGTACCATTTTGATAGTGAAAATTTTACCTTATAAATTTCGCAGCAACATGAGTATCAAGTCAAGGCGGACACTCTTTATTAGTTTGTTGAGCGTGCTGCATACTTCAGTGCTTTGCAAACCATCAACAATTTCCTGCACGCATGATAGAAATTCTTAACCATGGAGCGTGCTTTAAAATATGTAATGGATTATGAACCCTTTTAAGCTTTAGAGTGCTTTAGTATTAAGTTCTTAAGTAACATAAAAAAAGGTAAAAAGTATTGATGAGTTGATACATAAATAAGTACATTACTTTTTTAAAACACGGATTTTATCAGAATTCGGTTTTCTATAAAGGTGTAAAAAAATAACAAATTAAATGTACTAAATGAACTAACAAAATCTTATTAATAAGAAATCAAAATATACTAGTCTTTTCTTCACAAGAAAAATAACATCAGCTAAAAATTGATATTGATGCTTAATAATGTACTACAAGCAATCATTAAAAATATCACCAAACCATATTTTATAGAAACATTCGATTGAATCAATTCATTAATTACTATTTTTATTATTGCCTTCATCATTCAGGTAGGCTTATGACATGTTTTTTTTTGTGTTGCAGGGTTCACGGGCAAGACATGCGAGCAGGAGGCTGACCCGTGCGACTCTGCGCCATGTCAGAACGGCGGCTCGTGCGCCGGCAACGCCACTCACTTCCGCTGCTCGTGTCCCGTGGGCTTTGTGGGCACTCAGTGTCAGCACAACCTGGACGAATGTGCCTCCGCCCCCTGCGTGCACGGCATCTGTGTGGACCAGGAGGACGGGTACCGCTGCTTCTGCCAGCCAGGTGAGCTTCACGTTGTCAGAGACCGTGATTGTGTACATTTATACCGACTTATTACATGATTATATACCTTGTAATATTGTAGATATGACGGGGCATTTTCTTGACAATAACTTTATTTTGACTTATGTACAAGTATTAATAAGTCGTTCAGTATTTTGTTACATGATTTTGATCATTAATTAAATATAATCAATTATAATATAATTAAATATATATATTTAGAAACTCTCTTATAGTGGCAGACTTTTTTTTAAAAAAATCCCATATTGTTAAAAAAAATTAGTCAAAAATACAAATAAAGAGTGAAATTAAGTTGCGAGTTGCAACATAATTATGACAATAAATAATACAAATTATAGAAATTTGCATTAAATTGTACATAATAATCGTGTATACAAACGAAGTAACATTGACGTTGTGATAATAACATTAACCATTAAAGCCACACGTTCAAACTGTTATAATACTTATAATTATGTTTCAGGGTTTGCTGGCGAGCACTGTGAGTACGAATACAACGAGTGTGAATCCTCTCCGTGCATCAACGGAGGCACGTGCACGGACCATATCGGCAGTTACTCGTGCATCTGCGGCCGCGGCTACACGGGCAAGCGCTGTCACGTAAAGGTGAGTGACCCTTAGACACGAGTCGAGTGGTGCTCACACGGTGCTCACTTTGCAGATCGACCTGTGCGACCCGAACCCGTGTCCAGACCACCGACTGCATTGACCGTGGTAACAATTACTCCTGCGAGTGTCCCAAGGGATTCACGGGACCTCTCTGTCAGATGCCGTCACGAGCTGTAAGTCGAATTAAATTAGTGGAAGTGGAACTTTCAATTATTTTCAGTTAATCAAATTGTAATTACACAAAATACTGTATTATTTAATTATCATAAACGGACTGTTGGCAACCGCTAGCTAGGGTGTGCGTATAGGTTAAAAGTGCAGCTAATCTCAAAATTATTTATTTGTACATAATAATAATGAAAGAAAAAATATCAGCAGATATTTTTTCATTATAATATATCTTTTTTCTGTGTTATATTGATGAAAGAGTAATTACGTTAAGTTACTTAACTTTTAAGCATTAATAATTAGTATATATAATTATATAACATATTTTCGATGATCCAGACGTCCGCAGAAAATACAATTTAACTAATTCCCGTCTCATATGCAGGTAACTCTATAATTATTTCTGTGATTTTCATGATTAAAAATCAGCGTTCCTTTTTCTGAATACTTTGAAAAACAATTAAGTGACTAATATGAGTATAATTTAGCGCAAATCATAATTATCAAAATTGTTTTCAGTGTTGCCCAATAACAAAAATAGTATAATGTAATTTAAATTTTAAGTGGCTATGCATTTATTTTAACTTCTTTCTTCTTTTACGATCTCGTTGTATTTGACGCTGTTGAAGAAGTTGCCTATGTGACAGGAGGTCGTGTTTCAGGCGTGCAGTGGCAAGCCGTGCCACAACGGTGGTACTTGCTGGAGCTCCGCGGACACCTTCTACTGCGCCTGCCGGCCAGGCTATACTGGCAAGACGTGTGAAGGTGAGGACACGGGTAAACTTTTAAACCCGCTCATAGGACGTATTTCGAATCAACTATGAAATAATATTTATAATTATATGGAAAATGACAATATGAGCTTTTTATTAATATGTGTATATTTTAATACGTATCATAATATTTTTAATTTTTATAATTTCATTCTTTAAATTCATTGAAGGATTGAAGGATAATTTTTTTACAAATTTGATATAATTAATATACTATGGTATATTAACTGTCTATTTAATGTAAAGTTGAATTTTATTATATTTCCCTCCTGAGTTTCCCTAATCGTTGTTTCAATCAATGAAGTATTGACCTTAAATTTTTTTATTTTATTGCAGAAATGGATAGAGGGTGCAAAGTTATGCTATTCTGATTTTTTTTTGTTTTTTTTTTTTTCATATTTTTTAGAGTCTGGGAAATTGAAAGTAAAATGAGAGAGTGAAACTCTGGACGCCTCTCTTAATAAAAGGATAGGACCTAAAAGGGGTGTGGGTTCAAACTCGACCTCGGCAAAGCTTTTTAGCATTACTTACCAGTCTCTAAAAAACATGAAAAAAAAAACAAAAAAAAAAATCAGAATGGCACAACTTCGCACCCTCTTTCCATTTTTGTATTAAAAAATTTTGAGGTCAATACTCTTTTAAAATTAATTTCTACTTGAATTTTTACAGAACGTTTTGTACTGGAGGCGATCCCCACACAGCACCCCCACCCTGGAGGTTTTGGTAACGGTCTTCGAGAGCACAACAGTCTGGGAGATGTCGGAGAGAACTCGCTGGACCTTCAGATGCCCATCTCCATCCACCTGGACCACCTGCACAGCGTGTACATCGCAGCAGGAACCCTCGCCTGCGCCCTCATCATTGTGCTTGTCACCGTGAGTACAAAATTATGTTCTTCCGAAGATGAATAGACGACTTGCAAAACCCTATTTTAGCAGAAAGTAAACGAACAAAACTTGACCCCAGCTCATTGTTGTTGTTGATTATGTGTATAAATTTTGCTTATACATTAGACCTTATGCGAAATTTACGATTTTCACACACAGATTTCAATATGTTGCAAACCTACGATCATATATATATAAAATGCAATTGATAAATTTGTACTACTCTATTATTATTTTATTGAATCAGGCCAAATATTAAAATAGATTACTATCATTACGCAGGTTGCTGCTTGTCACTGTCGCCTACACGAGACCTACAAGAGATGTTTTGTTCGTCCTTCCTCCATCTTGCCCTTCCGTGCCAGACGCCTTCACGAGGAGCCGTTGCCCAAGGATGGAAGGTAACAAAAAATCCAAGTTTCAGACGGAGGATCAAAAACCAATGGGGCCGGAACCAATTAATGACAGCACATCAGTTCCAGTATTTAATTTATGAAAATTTCCCAAATTTTGAGATTTTGCAGCACAAACAGGCTTTTTATTTTTTAACCATTTCACTGCAGGCCATTTTGAATGAAATAAGATAAGAAAATGACCTTCATTTACTGATGAACAAGCCATTTTGAGCAAAGGATGCTGCAGCTCTAAAAACACATCTAGTGCCTTCTAGCAGCAAGGACATAAGACTGATTCATTGTTGCAGTGGCCACGCATCGTCTCCGCTGCAGCCAGTGAAGCCCGTTGCTGAGAAGGCCCGTCTCCCAAGCAGCCGCAGCTTCCCCGCCCTCGACACCTCAGACATGTACTACACGCTTGACTTCAGCGACAGCCAGAGTTCGCCCCTCATCCAGTAAGCTGCAGTACTAAAGCCTCGAGTGCCAGCGGAAATCCGGTACGAGCTGCTCTCAGCCTTGTGCCATCTTGAGAAGAAACTACAGTGCAAGCAAGCTAAGAAATCTGAATAAGTCCAGAGCACTATACAAAAATCAATTTTAATGACGTCAATATTTTAACTATTCATACAGAAAAATTTCAGACAATGAAGATGAAAAATATAATAAATGTAAAAGGAGAAGAAATATTTCATGAAATCAGCTTTGAAACTAGGAATTAAATATAGGCAAAATTAATTTTATGTGTATATCTGCTCAGTAAAAAATTAATAAAATAAATTATAATTATTATCTAAATAAAATAAGAATCTTTTTCTAATGTAAACTGCTTCCCACGTTTGTTAAAAATGTTTTAATGGACTTTTACTGTCGCCAAATTTACGGCAATTAATAAAAATATATGCCAAACATGTAAAAAACAACAATACTAAACCTAAAACAAACAATTCTATTATACTAACAGTATTACTGGCTTAGCAAAAGAAGGAAGGTACGTAGAATCTAGTCAGATAGTGAAAGCTAACGTAAGGCCTATGCCACCCGAATGAGTTACTTTTGCATATTAAAGCTGAGAGGAAAAACTTCAAGCTCAGGCTGTTGCCTACCATGTTCCTTTTGTTAATTAATTAAAAAAAAAAAAAAAAAAATGGTGGCTTAGAGTGTAGCAAGTATGTATGGTTTCATAGAGTCAGATTTCAGGCTAAGCTTCTGTCATCCAATTCCTTGTATTATTCTTTTACAAGCTTATACTCGGCTATTATCATTAGGTGCCAAAAATTCTATTGTAATTTCTATTATGTATAAAAAGTCCCATGTCTATACCCTTCTTTGGCTATGTGAAGTTAATGGGCACATCTCATAATTCCATCCACAGCTACATTTAAATTTGATACAATGTTGTCTGCATGCTACAGATACTAAAAATTTAATGTTCTATGTTCTGATCTATGATAAAATATAATAAAAATATAAAAAAAAAATGAAAAAAAAAAATGTTTGTTACCATATTACTTATATAAATTTATTACATGTATTTTTTTTTTTTTTTTCATCATGATAAAAAATCAATGGAGAATGTACATTATTACAATGTAACAATTGAAGTATAAATAAAATTTTACGTTGTATTCCTGTCTATGATTTATGCACATTATATGAAAAAAAGGAATTCTTTTTAATAGCAACTTGTGTGTTGATAGCTCCAGAATTCTTACTTATAATAAATAACATGATTAAAATGTTACAATAATAGCAAATGAAATGAGCCAGTATTTTATTTTAATATCGTTACCAAATTATTTATTTGAACATAATAATAAAAGTTTACACACACCTTGGAACAGCACAAACTTTACCCCTGCACTGTTTTTGTGGACGTTGCCTTGCCCACAAATGGAGGCAAATTGAACTTAAAATTTTTGGGATGGCTAATCTTTTTACTTAAAAAAAAAAAAAAAAAAAATGCAAACCTACATCTCTTATCTCTTGCTGCAGCTAATCAGGTAAGGATCAAGTTCAAGTTGTCCGAATATGTATACAGTACATACAAAAAGTATGTATGGTTGAAAATTTATTTCTTAAAAAAAAAAAAAAAAAAAAATACAGTAAATTTAATATTATTGTTTTTATCAAGAGGGCTTCAAAGAATTATTATATTTAATCCTCAAACAGTATGATAGATATTACAACAAAAAGACTGCACACTTGGAGTTAAAAACATTAAACAGAAAATTTTGCAAGACCAAAAATACAATTATATTCAGAAAAATAAATGTTTTACAGTACAATTGTTTTACACTCTTCTAACAGCACATTTTTTCAGAAACTATGTGTTGTTACATTGTTAACATGTGAGAACTTAATTCAACGTTTACATAAAAAATAAAGTTACTTGTAAAGTCATAATAGTTAACACAGAGGGAACACCACCCGGCACTGTCCAGTTCACAATTGTCAGCGTAACTCACGTGGGTAGTCTTGTCAATACGACGAGGCTTACTTCTCGTCGTCGTTGATGCCGTACTTGGCCTTTGCCTTCTCGATGTCCTCCTTCTTCTTGTCCACGTCCACGCGCTTGAATGCCTTGTTGGCCTGCAAGACAACAAACACATTAGCAACGTGGCAGGGGCAGTCCAAATATGACTGGAAAAGAGATGATCCATGGAATGATCCTGAGAAAGGGATTTAAAAACTGACTAGCACTCAAGGTTAAAGTAGGTGTTAAGGACAACAATTCTTTTATAATATATCACAGTGATAGCGTCTAATTCGCCGAAGTCAACTTACTAGAAAATCACTAAATTGCAGATGTCTATAGCTTTTAACAATGGATAACTTGCATGAAATTTGTTTATTGAGGAGCCGGTTTCTGTCTTTTCTGATTTGAGGGTCTGTGAAGCCTGTTTCTTACCTGGTAGTAGAGCACTACGAGGTACCGATTGCAAACGTTGAAGCCCGAGAGATGGTCGCACGCATTCTTCGCGTCAAAGATGTCCTCGTAGATGACGAATGCCGTACCTCGAGTCTCAGGCGTGTTCCCTCTGTAAGACAAACAACATTATAGTACACTAACATGTAAACGGGGCCATATATGTGAAGTAAGAGTGAGAGTTTATCAATTAGGCAAATAAATAATGTATTCTTATTTGTTATCTACAGTACTTGACACAATTTTTTATAACTGTACTGTAATAATCATATTGGATGGAAGTTATATTATATATACAGTGTATATGAGAAAAATCTTATTTTAGTATAAATTTCATTTGTAGAATATCATTCTATTACCAGTACATAGCATTGGGACAATAAATAAAAGATAATGATGCTAGATAGGAAAGTAGTGTACTGACCAAGCAAACTCAAACAGAAGTACTGTATCATACACACGTTCCCATTACTGTGTTGTGTTCCAGTAAAATTATCTGACTTATTGAACCTTCCAGAATTCTGTTAGTCAAAAAAACATATTTCTGTACCGGTACAATACATACTTCATTTTTGTGTGTATTACTGTATATGATATGCTAGTTGATGCAAGACATTGCTCATTTGAAGTTGTTAACCTTCTCACTTACTAACCCTACTGAACTGGTATGCAGTGTACATACAGTACGTACCTACTGTACTAGAAAAGGCTTTTTTTAACTAATTGGCTTAACTTGCAAGGTAACAATAACCGCCATGTAGCCCGGTTTCGGACCTCCTTTTAAGACATTTCGCACTTTTAACAATTGTTATCTGCCATATTTAAGGTTCTTAAAAATTCAACAAAATTATAAACATGTTGAATGGAATGTAGCAGTTAAGTTCATCATAATTTTAGCTCCAACTCAGAGCATCTCTTGGAGTAAAAAAAAAAAAAAAAAAAATGTGTCTGGAGGGATGTGTTTTTTGAAAAAGTTCTGGTTTTGGATTTTCCATGTTATTTAAACGGTGAGTAACGTTTTATTACAAATAAAATTAAAAAAAAAAAAAAAATGCATTTTCTTATTTGTTTTTATACTTTTTATTTTTTGAATGAGTAAAAAAAATTTCAAGGATTTGAAGTTGTTATTTTCATGAAAAGGATGAGTTGGTTTATAGTTTAAGATGTTCTTTTTTTACCTTCTTTTTTTTTTTTTTTGCCTATAAAGAACCTAAAAGCAGGCCGGGACCAAAACAGGGCTAAAATACAAAACTGGGCTACGATGCACTCTAAGCATACTTAACAAAAGACTTCTACAGTATAATGAATGGGATATGATTAAAATTGTCTGACAATGTTACAGTACCAGTCTAGCATCAAGAATACAGTAATATAAGTGGTGAAGATGGCTTAAAAATCTTAAAAGGAAGAAGTATGGACGGTCCTAGCTCGGCTAGTTTCGTCAACCTTTGGAACTGTAAGCCAGCAGCCTCTGCCTATAATCAGTATAGAGTAGCCTGCTAATATGACATCATATAACAAGACATGTTGACATCACTGGGATCTGACCGAACCCCAAGGCGTCAGACTTCAAAAGTATGATAAGCAATCCTCTCCATTCTATTATCGTTGGTATGCATAACACATGCTTTAAATTCAATCCCTGTGCTTACTTTAGGTTAATGGAATGCATATGACCATGATATATAGTAGTCCTGTTCGTAAATCCTGCTCGGTGTATGCATATGCATACACTTTCTGCACCCAATCGACCTTATGTATGCATACATAGGATACAAGGTCGATTGGGTGTAGAAAGTGTACACCGAGCAGGGTTTACGAACAGGCCTAGTATTATATAGATTACGCTACATAATGTAGAGGAATCTTTGGTCTTACTGAGACGGATTTATAATATGCATACTTACACTCTGATCTGTCGAATCGCACCGTACTTGCCAAAGATATCATACATTTCCTCAGCTGTTATTTTGTAGGGCAAATTTCTTATGTAGAGGATTCGGTTAACTTCAGGAGGTAGTCGAACCTAATACAAAAATTCAGTTACCATTTATATTACATTGAGAAAATGCATACCATGCTCTGAAGAGGTATGCATATGTGTACAGTATCATATGCATACTGTAACACTGTAACGCAAGTTATGTGTTCTGTGTAAGTAGAAAATTTGCTACTTCATGCATAACTAATATACTTACATTTGTACGACGTTGCATTAATGCCATAGCCATTTTGATAGATTTTGTTGATTAATCTCACTAAATGCAAAAAAAAATTAAACACGACGGTAACCGTACGTGTTTGTCGTGTTCTCGTGTTTGATGTAAACAGATATGGCCGCCGTGAAACTGAAAACTGAAATAAAATTTTAACAAAAAGGAATTTATAAGCGTACGCCATCTATTTTTTAAAATTTGAAGTTTTTGTGGAACTAAACCCCGCGAATGTTTGACCATAGCGGACAAAGGTTCTCAAAAAGAGAGGGTCTCGATCTGGTTTAAATTTCACAGGTCCTCGGCCAGATTCGAGCTACATTGCATAGACTACACTAACATTATTATAAGCTATCTGCTATCTTGCCCATCTTAGTTATCACTCAGCTATCAGAGACAAGTAAAACAGGAAGACCCCCCTATAGTCGAAAAATAAGTGCTAAGTGATAATTTGAGCATGCAGTGCTGGTATAACTACTTGTTTTAAGTATAGTTAACCACTGCTCAAATTATCACTTAGCACTTATTTTTCGACTATTAGTATTAGGGCCGGAGGATTTTTAACTTTGGCCGCGAGCTCAAACTTTCCCACTTATATATTCCCACACCCCTTTGCCCCCATCAGGAAAAGTTAGAACTGCATTTTTTTTAAACTTAAAACTCACTATCAGCTATCAGATCTGCCTTTACATCTTGCACGGTATTTGATTCATTTGAAAAAAATAAATACAAAATACATCTTTGATAGGTTATTTAACGAATCAAAAGTTGAAAAGTTGCTATAGAATGATTAAATAAATTAAGTCATCTAAAAGACGCACGTGCATGATGGAGTACCTTTTGATTTTTATTGTTATTAAAAGAACAATATACATAATTATATTACATAATATTTCAGGTGATCTTGTGCTTGCTCCAGTCTGCGAGACACCCCCTGAGCTGGCGCGCCTGATGAAGGACGCTGGCCCTGCTGGTGCCGCCCACCGCCTGGTACTGCTCCACGCTTGCCTCGAAGCTCCACACGCTCTGCACGTCCGCACCGAACTCATTGCTGGCAGACATTCATTTCAGTTTCAATTAATTACGA
This sequence comes from Siphlonurus alternatus, assembly GCA_949825025.1. NCBI lineage: Eukaryota > Metazoa > Arthropoda > Insecta > Ephemeroptera > Siphlonuridae > Siphlonurus > Siphlonurus alternatus. The sequence goes on from OX463779.1 coordinate 21,517,402, forward strand.
AAATCCACGTCTAACTTTTATTACATTTATTATACACGTATAGCCTAAATCTACAGAAAATTATGTTCTCCTGAATGCATGCTTCTTATACATAATATAATTACTATATAGAAAATTATTATAGATGATATACGTCATATACTGACCTGATTCCCTGCAGGTCTGCTAGGCTGATGTTGCAAAGTGGTAGATTCTTTCCATCGGCCAAACGTACTACCTCACCCACTAGATGGTGCGCCTCACGGAAGGCCACCTGAATCACAAATCTATCATTATCTTTTATGCAAGCATGTATTAATATTCAAATTAAAATGTTACTTCGATCATATAGGCTCTGTGCAGCATAATTCACGTCAGTTGTTACATGAAACACATATAAAATATATTATACTTCATTCCAATTAACATTAGCTTTATTTCTAAATTAATTTTCAATACAACATACCCAAACAATATTTAAAAAAAATTCTATAAAAAAATGCATTACTTATATTAGTTTTACATTATATTTAATACTTAATGTTATATTTTATATAAAATTTTGTGACATCATACCCGTGTGTCATAAAAGTCAAAATACTTGTATTTTTTACTATGATATATATTACGAAATAATATAATAAATATTGAGAAATTGAGTCAAGAATTAAGTGATGATAAAACAATATTGGTAGATTCAGAATTTGAGGGATGTGAGGAAAACTTACCCCCTTGCGCACGAGGTAGTATGCGAGGTCTGTGGCCAACATGTCAAAACTCAGGGCTGCACAGCACGCTTCGGTCTGCACCTGATGATCGTTAAGCAGCAAATTAGGGATATTATAATGAAATTGTAACTAACAATGAAAAAATAAAAAACAATGTAGCAAGAACAATCAAGCTTGCATACTTATGAAATGATATAAAAATAATTATGCTGTTTTGTTGGGTGAATATATGCAGTATTTTCTTTACATTTTGTGTATAGGCTTTCGCCTTTTACATTACAATTAGGTTATTATTTTATTTTTTTTTTTTACTTTATTTATTATTATTTTTTCCTTCCAAACCATAAATTTACTAACCCAATAAACAATTACTATTATAAAGACGTCAGTCCCGGCCTCCAATCCTGATTATTCAGAGCTTTGCCACTGCAAAATTAGTCTAAATAAAAAATATCTAATTCATATAAATTTAAGTATTATAAATTTTGCTTCATTAGTTAGTGTTTTAAAAGTGCTCGATAGTCGTTTGGGAAAAAAGCATGCAGTTTTTGTAGAGGTCAATCATCCTATATCCCCTCTGCATCGTCCTGAACCTGAGACCAGGGCCGGGTCATGCACCTCGACGGTGTCCACGACGGCGAGGGTGAGCTGCAGGGCGAGCGTGAGGTCATCGTTAACGGAGAACATAGCCGCCTTGTCCAGCTGGAGGTCCTTGTTGTAGGTCGAGGGCAGTCCCTTGAGCAGCGACAGCATCATCGCACACTGTGGGAGAAACAAAAAAAGCAGTACAATGGCTGTTAAATTAAAAAATAAATTATAATAAGAATTTCTATACCTAAATAATCTTGGAAACTTGCATGTTGGTCACTTAAGGTTCAATAATGTACGGTTAATTTGAGTTGTTACTTTTTAATTGTAAGGTTAATTAGATTCTTTTATTTAAAGTCTGAATCATAATTTTGTTTATGGATCGAAGAAAATATTTTGTATAAATATTTCCAAAGTGTCGTACATACTGTACGTCATATATTATAATATATACCTATATTATACCGTATTATATTATAAAAAAAATACATATTTTTTTAATCGGAGTGTACTGTGTATCTTTGTCATTTGAGATATTGTTAAAGGTCAATATTGAACTAAAGTTACTATCACTGAAACTGGATCAGGCTTCATTGAAGTGTACATAATTAGTACAATTAATTGTTAATACATAATGGTCGCACCTGTCCCGAGATGGCCGCGCTCTTGGCTCGGACCAGTTCCAGACCGTCCGGGTTTCGTTTGTGCGGCATCAGCGAGCTGCCTGTGGCGAGCGGACCGGCCACACGTGCCAGCCCGAACTCGGTCGTGCAAAAAAGCAGCAGGTCCTCGGCTAGCCGTGAAACGTGCGTGCTCGTCAGGGACGACCAGAACACGAACTCGGCTGAAGGAAACAAAACGCAACTAACAATAAAAAAATATTTTATAGAACCAGAAAATTACTAATGCAGCCTTTATTATCTTGCATTATAATATATAATTAAAATTAATATTTTAAAATTATGTTCTATGCATGCTTTAAAAACTTCAACACAACTAATGAACGAATGTGTAATAACAAAATACACTTCATAAATTAAAAAACATCAAAAAATTATAAACAAATATGGTTTGTATATTAATGAGAAACATCCCCTGGACTTACCGACGAAGTCCCGGTCGGCCACTGCGTGCATGCTGTTGCGGGAGACGCCCGAGAAGCCAAGGTTCCTCGCCAGGGCCTCACGGTCCAGGGCCAGGGGGCTGCCGGCCAGTGCACCGCTCCCCAAGGGCAGCTCTGACATGGCGCGAGACACCACGCCCAGCAGTCGCTCGCGGTCAGCGCGGAGGGACCATGCGTGACTAGATGCAGTAAGTCTCAATTAACAATGAAATTTTCTGCTGGTATTTATATCTAACGTAATGGAGTATTGACCTCAATTTTTTTTTATTGCAGAAATGGATAGAGGGTGCAAAGTTATGCTACCCTGATTTTTTCAGAGTTTTTAGAGCCCGGGAACTATTTTTAAAAAATTATTGAAAGTTATTTTTGTGACGAGACGCCGCTCCTTAATTAAGAAAAATATAGGACTTGCCGCCGCGTGACGTCACAAAAAGGACTTTCAATAATTTTTTAAAAATATTTCCCGGACTCTAAAAAATCTGAAAAAAATCAGGGTAGCATAACTTTGCACGCTCTATCTATTTCTGCAATAAAAAAAATTGAGGACAATACTCCATTATAAAATGAGTGGAAGACAGAAACGCACGTTGTATATAAAGATAACCAATTATTGTTTTAAAATTGATAATTTAAATGAATAAGCAATTAGGTGATGGTAAGTATTTTTTTAACTATAATAAGAAAATTCAGAATTCAAAGATTGTCAATTTTTTCACTCAACTCGTATCTAATTTCCAGAAAAAATTGTTTCAATTACCGTTTTATTTTCAGTTTTAAATAATGAGATATTAGAATGTGAAAATTTTAGTGGCTTAATCGAAAGAAGGGGTAAAAATATGGTAATGTGAATTTTTTCAGATTTTTCTGAGACCAGGAACTATTTTTAAAAAATTATTTAAAGTCTGTTTTGATGACGTCACGGGCGGCACTCGTTAAGAAAAAGGATAGGGCAGTGCCGCACGTGACGTCATAAAATAAACTTTCAATAATTTTTTAAAAATAGTTCCCGGTCTCGGAAAAATCTGAAAAAATTCACAGTACCATATTTCTACCCCTTCTTTCGATTAAACCACTAAAATTTTCACATTCTAACATCTCATTGATCATCTTTTAAATCTTTAACCTTCCTTAACTCTCACCTGAGCAACCAGTGGCTCCACCTGACGGGCTGTGCGCGCTGCAGGTGAGTGTACCCTGGCATCAACACGTCCACCTCCCGTTCGGCTCGACCCACAAGAGTCTGCGACACGAGGGAGATCAGGCAAATTCTCAAGAGAAAATCTTGTATGTGGTGATGGTACCTCAATGATCAGGTCGATCAGACGTCCTAAGTCCGAGGCCGCCTTGCGCAGCCACAGTCGAGAGTCCGTGCTGACCTGGTCGTTCCTACTGCGGCCCGTATGAAGTTTGCCGCCCACCGACCCGACTATCTCCTGTTGGATAGTAAAGACAATGACCCCTGGAAACGTATCCTTAAAGGCAGTTCTCTCATGTTTTTCCACGAGCAGACTGCAAAGGGTTGTATTGTATAAGCTATAAAAATAAATTGAAATGTTCTAAAAGTACTTCAGATGTGTTAACTCTTGAGTTGACTCAAGATGACTTTTTAAATTAAGCTACTTGATAGATTTTATAAATAAATCAGTACTTTAGTTACTGACCGTAAGGCGTCGCTCATTGGCGGTGTGTATGTCCTCGTCCGATGGTAGAATGGTGAACTTGCCAGCCTGCCATTCCTCCAGCACCTGCACATCTCAAGGTCAGTCAAGGTCAAAGACGATATCAACGTGACTCACCGTTGTCAGGCCCGCAAGGATTGCAGACTCTTCCTCGGGGCTCAGCACCCCCGCACCCCGCAGAGCACTTGCATACGCCATGCTGCCCTGATGCACAGAGTATTGTATTTAGGACATCAATAAAATACATATGAAATTAGGGACATAAGCACCAATCATTCAAATTTCAAATAGTGATGAGTTGAGGGTTAGAGTGAAAACGAACTTAAAACAACTACAAATAATTACAATTAAATTAAAATTTTCTTTAAAGTATGAGCCTTAATACTTTTATAAATAATTTTACTATTTACCAAACATTTATAATACTATATTAATATATTAAACAAATATTTTTCCCTTCAAATAGCAAATAGACGGAATATTTTTATGAAGCAATTAATGACATTAATACATTTGACGAAGAAAAAAAAAAAGCTTCTTCAAGTAATATTTATTAATTATTAATAAAAATTAAACAAAAGATTAAAATAAATGAAAAAATTTAATATGAAATTAATAGTTTTACTCATTTAATAGTTTTAGAGTTAATTTTAACATACTCTGCTTTGCTACCTTTCATGATTACATATACCTAGTTGGTAAAATGTGTTAGTTTCATATAGTTGTCACACAAATTTCCGAATTAGGTAATATGGTCGTTTTACCTTTCCTCCACCCACGTGTTATGAACAAAAATCCGCCCGAGAATGAAGGTGGTGTGATTTCCACGCTAGCTATACTGAACAAATCCACAATTGTCTGCAAGATTGTCTCACCTGCAGGTCCTCCGCGTACAATCGGCGGTCCACGTCGATCGAGCGATTGATCTTCTCGAGCGCCTCGTGCGTGGCCTGCGAGAAGCGTCCACCCCAGAGCCGCAGTCCGCTAGCCTGCACACGTGAGAGACACGTGCACGGCTGGTTATTGCTCGAGAAGAAATTAAATTGGATTTTAATAGCTAGAAAAAACTCTTAAAATAAATGATTGATTAACACATCACTATATGAATGCATTTTATATAACGTGGTATTATGGGTGAAGAAAAAAAAAATAAATAGAAGTTTCTAAAAGTATATAATAATAACTATTAAGTGATAGAAAACAATAATTATTTTCAAATACTTTTTAGATTTTTTATAGTCCGTAGACTAGACGTTTTGCTCCATCAGATGACGTTCGAACACTTTTACTTGGATTTATATGATACGTATCGATGACGGAAAAAGCACATTGGAATTAATTAAGAAACCAATATATCAGCAATTAGTTTATTTATAGAATTTTCCAAATAATGAAATATGTATCTATTTTTTCATTTTTTTACCAAGACTGAGAATTGAGGTAAAAGTGTTACAAGTAAACATGCACTGAATTCTGAAATAAATTTAGAACTTTAGAACTCAATTTTTATTATTGTTACGTTAAAAACTTACTATCATAATTCTCAGCTTGATTATTCAAACAATCCTACGCCACATATTCTGATACGAACTTACTTGTTGCTCCATGCTGATGTTATGATTTCAAACTTAAAACTGTTCTCCATGATTTGGTATCACAGTCGGTGACACGGCGGGGTTATCAGTGAGTTAATTATACTTTGGCTCAACCAGTGAGGAACTCCTAAGTTACATGACCTTGTACATTACATGGAACTATTTTTTATCTTTAATGTGCGTAAAGAATTAACCTGTTAATTCGAACTGAATCGCAAAAATTAATACTTTTATTTGAAGTGATATTTTATATTAAAGTAGAGTGAGCGATTGCATTTTTTTTAATATTTTATTTTCTAAAAATAGTTTAAGCTGCCTTCTATTGAGGAATGAAAACAGAAAAATTCCATCTCAAATAGTTTTACCACAAAAAATTCCCAAAGTTGGTGTTTCGGAGGCCTTTAACGTGCAGCCTTATGAAACATAAAACCGCGTTTTACTCCAACATTTTCTGAACTATATGCTACCATTTAAAAAATACCTACGTAATCTATAATGAATTCTTTAATGGATTTTTAATTAAAAATTTTTTTACGGAGCCTTTTTTTCGGAAAAAAATCTTTAAGTTTTTGCGGGTTAATTCCCATAAGGATTTTCATGATTTTTTTCCAAGAAAACGACCCCGTGAAAAAATCTTTTTATTTGAAAATTCATTAAAGAATTCATCATAGATTACGTAAGTATTTTTTAAATGGTACCATAGTTCAGAAAAAGTTGGAGTAAAACGCGGTTTTATGTTCCATAAGGCTGCACGTTAAATAAGGCATCCGAAACACCAACTTTGGGAATTTTTTGTGGTAAAACTATTTGAGATGGAATTTTTTGGTTTTCATTTCTCAATAGAGGGCAGCTTAAACTATTTTTAAAAAATAAAATATTAAAAAAAAATGAACTCGCTCACTCTACTTTAAATTTATGATATCTGAGAGGGACACAGAATGACAGAAATCTTCTAACATACTTACAAGAGAGGTAAAATATAATTATGCTAATCATCCCTCTGCCGGGTGAACAAAAACACATTGTTCAAAATTCTTGAAATATTTGCACTTTAATCAAAGAAAATTTATTTAGCCATGACGTGCATGCATATTTTTTTGTTTGTAGTATTGGTAAATTTGTGAGTCTACAACTCATGTTTTAGTTTTTTTTTTTTTTAATATCAAAGTCTTCTGCTCGTTGTTAGTAAACAAAGTATTGTTGTGTAATGTCTGTCGCGTGAAAGGAAAAACATGGGACGGTTGTTGATTTACATGTTAACTTATGGAAAATGACCGTTAATTTTGAAATTGGAAGTGTCTACTAGCGCCAAAAATGTGTCTACTAGCGCCAACAATGCCATTATGTTCTCTGCTCTGGTGGCAAAATCAGGCACTACGTCGTCCCATGTTCAACAATGAAAAAGGCTTCACGAGACAGACATTGTAAACAATGGTTTGTTACAACCATTGCAAGTAGAAGACTTTGTTTAATAGTAAGTGTAATCAATTTCATTGTGCATGTTGATTGGTAATTTAGAAATTTAGTTATCAATTACATAATAATATGTGATTGCATGCGTATCATAGCCAACTAGTATGTTCATTTTTTGCGTTCAGCTTTTTCTACTATTAATATTAATATATAGAATGTCTCTTTGTGATAGAAAAATAGCTCAAACATGAAATAGTTTATTAATAAAGTTAATGTTTAATTATTAATAATTAATTAATTTAACTAAATGTAAGAATATTCTAGTAAAATTTAAAGATTTGCTGTGATTTTTTCCCGTAAATCTAAATAAGATGCTTTAAAACATATTCCTATTTTTAACAATTAATTTTATTTTGAATTCTAATAAATTGTAGAAAATTATTTTTTCAGTTCATTGATTCATTAAGTGATAGTTCATTCATTAAATTTTAATTTATGTTTAACTTTAAAGGTTAATAATTTTTAGAAGTTTCAAAAGATATATATTTACTATTATTATAAAGATTGAAATTGAATTTCCTGTTTTAAGATTTAATTCTTATAATATATATTTCAATTATACCTAGCTAGCTGATGGAAAGCGATTTAATATATTTGTGTATAAATTAGATTATAAATTGCTATAAAATTATATATTGACTGTGAAAATTAACTAATAAACTCTAAATACTAAAGACTTTAAAAGGGGCATTCACAAAGTCTTAAGGCCACATTTAAGGCTCGATAATTTAAAGCTTGATTTTAGACGTGTTTTTTAGACCCAAAATTTCTGGTCTTAAATTATTGAGCCTTAATTGTGGCCTTAAGGCTTTGTGAATGCCCCTTTTAAAAAAACTAACCCCTTGTGGTCTGCTTCAATTTTATAAAATCAGAGGAACTTTGCATTTCCTGTATAGGTCAGTTTAATTTTTTAATTGATTGTGATTGATTGTGCATATTTATTTACAGACCCATGGTACGATGAGTATGAATTTAACTATTAATTAAAATTATTAAAAAAACATCCAATGAATTCCTAACTTTAGCTAAATAAAATCTCAGCTCAAGAAAAAAGTAAAAAGGTTAACAAATTCAGTACAACAAAATTAGCAAAAAAAATTCAATTTATTATGAGGTTTTCTGTACAAATACACAGGTGTACATACATATGTAAAAAATATTCTCGCGTATTCAGAAGGGTTTGGGGAGCGGCAATGTGTTGGAGTGACTGAATGGAAAATCTAGGGGAGGGGGGAAATCTTCAGGGGGCTTAGCAAAAGGGGGGGCAGTAAATTTATCAAGAGGGTGAATGAGGTCCATCTGAAAGAAAAGAAATATTAATTAAAAATTTCATTAATAAATTAAATGTTATTTACCTATCAGTTGCCATGCTAATTTCAATAAAATATTTAAGCTTTAAAGTTAATAATTTACAGTAAAGTATTAAATTTAGATGCAAGTAAAAACAATTTCTTTCAAAAATTAATAAAAATTTAAAGATTTATAAAAAATAATTTAGAAACAAAAACTATAGCTTTTAATAGTAAAATATATCTAATGTGATACTCAATTATATATACCTTCAAGGTTAATTATAATTAAATACTGAATATTAAAAGTGATTTAAAAGAAAATGTATGAAAAGACTATTTTTAAAAAAAATCAGCAAAAGAGCTAATATATATATAAATAAACCAATAAACCTAATTTAAACCTGTTACATTTTGGGGAGTGACTGACTGGTCATGGTTCAAAAAGTGAGGGTCAGGGGTCACCTCACCGTTCACCCCCGGCAGGTCCGCTACCTCGTCTGTCCTGTGGAAGGTTCCATTGGTCGTCCGGGTCTAGTAGCCTCCGTATCCACCGCCAGACGAGGCTGCTGAGTAGTAGTTATACTTTACTGGCGCAGGACTGTAGTAGGCCTTTTGAATATAGCTATGCTTGGTGCCAACTGACATGTCAAGATACTTAAAGGGGATGTAAGATGAAAATTCATGCACCGGACCATAAGATTTTTGATTACCATAAGTATCCTTGTGGTAGAGTGGGGCCTTGTATCCGCCACCTCCATAGCCGCCGCCTCCATAGCTGCCTCCGCTGCTACCCCCATAGCCGCCTCCGCTACTGCCCCCATAGCCACCTCCATAGCCGCCTCCGCTGCTGCCCCCATAGCTGCCTCCGCTGCTGCCCCCATAGCCTCCTCCATAGCTGCCTCCGCCATAGCCTCCCTTTCCACCGTAGGCTGGAGCGGAATAGCTAGCATGGCCGTAGGATGGGGCAGAATAGCTTGCATGACCTCCTCCGTATCTGCACACAAAATTGTATTCATTAAAAATTACCAAAGATGAGAATAAATTGGAAGAAATTATTAAATATACTCCAATTTAAGAACAGTTAAGTTTATTGAAAATAAAATCTGGAATTTATCTGAAATTATTTTATTAAAAATTTGTAATCAAATAATGATAAAAAAAATTGCATTAATTACGTTAGCTATAATAATAACAAAAAAATATTTAAAAAAATGAACTTGTAAAAACTAAATCCATATTTTTGTTTAAAATATCTTTAATGTAAACAATTATATAAAATTTGACGTTTTCTGCAAGAACATGAATTTTTCGTCAAATTCTTAAACAAATAAACTTTGCATCATCCAATCATTTTTAGAATATTTCTTTATGTTCATGTTCATGTTTCAATGATCTAGTGTATTACTAAATTTATTTAAAGAAATTGTTCTATTGATATATACTATATAACTATATTGTATTTCAAGTGTTAGTACAGTATATATAATATGTGTATAGACTAAATATCAATTAAAAATCTCTTCATTGTATTTTCATTGGGTTGGATGGAAGAGTGGGCCTAATGGCCTAAAACCCGCCCTCAATAAAGACGATTTTATTTATTTATTTATTTATTTATTTATTTATTTATTTATTTATTTATTTATTTATTTATTTATTTATTTATTTATTTATTTATTTATTTATTTATTTATTTATTTATTTATTTATTTATTTATTTATTTATTTATTTATTTATTTATTTATTTATTTATTTATTATTTATTTAAATAGTAAATATTAACTTAGGTTCATATCTTACCCTCCTCCGTAGCTAGGCGCGGAGTAACCACCACCGTATCTGCAATCAATCAATGGATAATGTACTTTTGCAAACAATCACCTATTATTTATATTAAATGTTTATCATAATTGTTTTTTAATTTAAAAAAACAAAAACAGATGCGTTGCTAATATTTAATTTTGCACGAGATCGCGAATGGAACAATTAGTAAATACTAGCAGTAAAGGTTACTCTCAAATTTACAGGCATAGATAAGTAAAAAATAAATATATAGTCCTTATGAGAAGGTGCAATTACCTCGTTTTTGCATCTCATGGTCAAATATCAATATCGATCAAGACATTTTTTATTTATATGCATGTTCCATGCCATGGATACAAATTCAATCTTTTATTTCAAAAACTGTAAAAATCTATAAACAAATGCATTTTTTCTATTATATAGAAAATTATGTATAATTATTTATATGTAAAAAATTGAGAGACAAACAATGTTTCTTACCCTCCCTTGCTTCCTCCGTATCCACCGCCATAACTGGAGCCACCACCATAAGCTGCATGACCACCGCCATAACCACCTCCACCGTATCTAAAAGCATTAAATAAAGCAGTTGTAATAAACTATTGCTCGGAATCGAAGTCTTTATAGACATGAATCTAAAATTAATCGCAGGGGGTCTCCCATGTGCTTCTCCATGTGCCATGTGATACTGGCATTATAATATTTTGGTAGGCCGGAAGAGGGAGGGATAAGTCGATTTTCTGGTACCAATATCACTGATCTTACAAATAAGAGCATTTAAATAATTATTTTTAAATACCTTCCTTCAACATATTATATATAATATTTTGTTGACATGGAAATATCAATTTAATATTTTCTATATTTACGAGTATTATAATGTACACTCAAAATAAAATATCCATTAACAGCCTTGTAATTGTCAAAACCCTTGTGATGAGTATTCAACCAGTTCTACATCCTTATATAATTAAACATGGGTGTAGCAAAAGTTGCATGCCCAAGCAAGGTATGAAGGTATATTACATAATAAAAAACTGGTTGCATACCCGCAAGGAGGAAGAGAGGCTACATTATAAATATTGAATAATGCATAGATGTAGTACTTGTTGCATTCCCACTTCTTGTGGAGATTCATAGGGCTGTAAATGGACACTTTACGTTAGTTTGAGTGCACCAATATTTGCATCATAGTAAACTGATATTGAGAAGATGAATTGTGCCATTTGAGATTAGAGGGAAGGGGGTTACTCACCCTCCATGTCCGCCTCCGTACGATGGTGCGCTGTATCCACCACCATAGGAACTGCCGCCGCCGTATCTGTAAAATGACAATTTGTTTATGTTTAATTATGTTTTGCGTTATTTAGTTTATATTTTTACAGCGATCCATTATAACTTACAGTTAGAAGGAGGCATTAATTGATATGGGCATATGGATAAACTGGCATAGACCGTTAATCAAATTGTTTTCATGTAGAGAAACGAATTTGGTTGTAAAAAATGAATTATTTAGAATTACTGAAACAAATTTACTTTAAAACAGCAAGCAAGAATAAATAATATTAAACTTATGATATTCGAACCTCCAATTGCTAAGATAAACTTTTATATCAAATTTGATTATATGGAAGATAGAATTTTATTACAACATTTGAAGGGGGGAGGTAATTCAAATTATTTTGTCCTTTTAATCACCCCGAAAAAATACACTCTTTATTAATTAGTTGATGATCATATAGTGTTGACGTATTGTTTGAAAAATAAATATTAAATTAATTAATTTACTATATCAACATTTATTGAATATTGTTCCAAACAAGAATTAAAATACATTAACTTTTAACATGAAAATAAGATGGTATAATTTTTTAATAACTACTTTTTTTAATAACAGTATTAATTTAGCAGTCCGTTATAATAAAAGCAAATAACAAAATGCTGTCGTAAAAATGGTAAATGATAGATTGATGTAGGTATAAGAAGTTTATTAAATAGGTATAGTGATTTTCTAATATTTTTCCAAAAATAAGGTGGGGGGGGATAAGTCGTATCTTACCCTCCTCCTCCGTATGCCGGTGCACTGTAAGAAGCCATCGCGTGGTAGGCTGGGGCACTGTATCCTCCACCATAAGAGCTGCCGCCATAAGAGCCGCCTCCATAAGAGCTACCACCGTATCTGTAAATATCATTGATTATATATTAAGTATTAAATAAATTTATTAAAGGATTAAAGACGTTTTTCTGAGCGCTGGAGTACACGTATCAATGTTAACTAAAATTCGTGTATTTTATTAAATTAGCAAACATTATTAAAATGTTGTGAATTTATTTAATGAATGGAATTAACTTTATGAACAAATAAGAGTTCTTTTGGCTTGATAAAAAAAAACATAATGACAACACCTGTGATGAAATATACACGGGATTAATTCGTTTCTATTTATTAAGGGGATAAAATTCATGGGGTTCAATCTCACCCTCCGTGTCCGCCTCCGTACGCTGGTGAGCTGTATGTTGCTACTACGTGGTAGGCCGGGGCAGGTGCGCTGTATCCACCACCATAGGAGCCGCCACCGTATCTGTACATTCATTTATTATATTCAAGCAAAGAAAAACAAATTGTTGAAATAAAAAAAAATAATAATAATTCATAAATGCAATGAAAACTATTATCTTTTTACATGTTTCATGTTCTTAGAGTTACTTTAAAAATACAGCCTCATGCATATAATATTATCATGGAACATGTGAAATTCTTTTATGATGAACAAAATATTAGTCTTTAATTAAAAGTCTTCGTCTGAAAATTGATAGTTGACACTAATTGATTTAATTTTGAATTGAAAAGGTAACTATAATAACGTAATTAGGGGATGGGGGCCTTACCCTCCATGTCCGCCGCCATATGACGAGCCTGCATGGTAGGCTGGGGCGCCGTATCCACCACCTCCGTACGAGCTGCCGCCGTATCTGTGGAGGAACGAAGAGACGGTGTTAAAAATATTTTGTTAGCATTTTGAATATGATTTCAAATTATAGAGTTGGTTCTAATTGGTAGATATTTATTGAAAATATTAATTTCTAAACTATAAGGAATTCAATGTGAATGATTTTACGAACCACTCGACAGGTTTTTAGAGCTTTTCTCAGTATCATGAATATTAGTAAGGATTAATATAACCATTAGCAGCCATTGCTAATAATTTCCCGATGGTAAACTTATAGTATTTTTAGTTTACACCCAAAGATGAAGGAGATTTTGACTATTAACCTGACCAAATAAAAAAAAAATTGATAGGATCACGTTTTTTAGTTATTATAAATTTTTAGTGTTTTCTTAGATGGTGATTTGACTAAATTTTGACAAAAATTGCCTAAATCCCGATGATATTCTTCTAATTCATGTCCTATACATGCTTTTCGCTTTTTTTTTATTTGCTCATTTATTTATATCCTTCCTACTTTGCTTTTTTTTATTTGCTAAAAAATTTTCATTTTTTTTTTTTTTTTTTTTAGTTTTAGTGTCATTAATCCTTAAGTAAAAAATTGTGGAAAATATATGCCAAAATATATTAAAAATTTGCTATTCTTACCCTCCACCGCCGTATCCACCGCCGCCGTATCTGCACAGAAAACATCGTATTATTCAATTACTGAATTAGTAATTACCAGATAACAATACAGTAGAACCATTTAATTGTTGTTTAAAAAATTTAAGCTAATTTTTCTCATGTACACATTAGCATTAAAAATATATCACAAGAAATTAATAAGATTTTAATTAAAGAACTTTTTCATTCAGTTATATATACAATGCAGTGTATTGTACACCATAATTATGCAAAGTAATAATTTACACTTTATTACAATAGATATAACAAAATTTTGCAAAAATTTAGCAGTAATATAAAAAAATACGATAACATTATTTTAATTAAAAAAAACTAGCCCAGCAATATAATATAGAAGTTGTATTATCTCACCCTCCATGTCCGCCGCCATAAGAAGCATGACCGTAGGAGGGAGCCGCGCTGTAGCCTCCGCCATAAGAGCTGCCACCACCATAGCTGTGGAGCATAAAATATTCTCACTGTAGAAGGTAGGGGTGCTTTTTAGTGTTTGAATCAACGCTTATTTTTTACATTTCTATAAAGTGATAATTTAATTACCACATATTTTAGCTGAATAACGTTATAAAAAAAGAGTTACAGAAAATATAAAGTACATAATATCAAGGGAAAAATTATTTCACTGACTTTAAAACATATATTATATATTCTCAATCATAAGTCATCAAAGAAATGAAAACAAAAATATGAAAAAGGGGGGGGGGAAGGAGAGGGATATCTAAATTTATTAGTGGTACAATTTCTCTACGTAATAAATTTTAATTTCCAGCAACAATATTGTTTGCATTGTACTTGGGGAGGGTTACATACATACACTGACGTGTATAAAATTATCCTTACCCTCCATGGCCGCCACCGTATGCTGGAGCACTATAGGCTGCATGACCATAGCTGGGAGCTGCACTGTATCCTCCGCCATAAGAACCACCGCTACCACCATAAGAGCTGCCACCATAGCTGTGGAGAACCAAAAATTGCATTATAAGTGTTAGTTAGTGAGTATATTTCTGGCTGGTACAATATCATGTAATAAAAATGAATAAAAAAAAGAAAAGTTAATATGAAACGAAGTTCTCTAAGGGGAAAATTGTTTAAAAAAAATCAACTTAAATGTGAATTGTTTAATTTACCGCGTTATTACTAAAATGAATGTATGAAAATAGAAGCTTTTTGACTCATTGTTACAATTCATGTTAATTTTGATTTTGTTATTAATTGATGTGTAAAATAACTAAAATAGATTAAAAATTTGTAATTCTTACCCTCCACCTCCGTAGCTAGCATGTGCGGGAGCAGAGTAACCACCGCCGCCGTATCTGCACAGAAAACATTGTATTTAGACTTGCATTAAGATTGAAATAGTATTGGAATCTATTTTATCTATTTATCGATTTTAATATTTTATGTATAAAAATAATAGTTTAATATTTTATGTATAAATGAACCACATTAATGAGATATTAGAATGTGAAAATTTTAGTGGCTTAATCGAAGGAAAGGGTAAAAATATGGTACTGTGATTTTTTTCAGATTTTTCTGAGACCGGGAACTATTTTTAAAAAATTATTAAAAGTCTATTTTGATGACGTGACGGGCAGCACTCCTTAAGGAAAAGGATAGGGCAGCGCCGCCCGTGACGTCATAAAATAGGCTTTCAATAATTTTTTAAAAATAGTTCCCGGCCTCAGAAAAATCTGAAAAAATTCCCAGTACCATACTTTTACCCCTTCTTTCGATTAAGCCACTAAAATTTTCACATTCTAATATCTCATTGCAGCATTAGCTAAGCATTAGCATGAGCTAGTGAATATAATACGAATTCAAAATATAATAGTAGTTGTTTCTAAAGTGAAAAATCTACATGATTTTTTTTTTATTTGGATAGAAGTCTTCAAGCTCTGTATTGAAAATTTTATTCAGATATTTTTAAACGTTCTAACACCTTTAAAATCGGGTTGCAAAATGTTATGACGTAATAGTCATACAAATATTAAACATGCAAAGGCGTTGCATGACTATATGACGTCACGTAGTTTTGTAACACAACTGAGTGTTAGGGGGTTCAAAAAAAGATCAAATAAAAATTACAAATCTCGAAGCTCTTTTTTTTTTTTTTTTTTACAAATTTGCAATAAATAATTATTTGAAGGTTGTCCATTGGAAAGCATGTAAGTTGGTTAAATACAACAAAATATAAAAAAATATATACAGTATATTCTTACCCGCCACCTCCGTAGCTAGCGTGGGCGGGAGCAGAGTATCCACCGCTGCCGTATCCACCGCCGCCGTATCCACCGCCGCCGTATCTGCAAGAAAACATTGTATTATTTACACTTAAATTATTTACTTTAACAAAAAAATTTACAAAATATCAAAATATTTTAATGAATTTGTCTATATTAATATTTTAATGTATATTTTATAATATTAAAATAAGATTTTGCAGTATATGAATGTTAACAATTATTGTAAATAAATTAAACACTAGTTTAGGTTTAACGTTTCGATAATTTACCATGCATGTTAAAATATACAAATAGTATAGGGAGGGAAAATATTTATGAAAAAAATGGCTAATTGGTAGCCTTCTAATTCTAATAGTCATGCTGTGAAAAAATACAAAAATTGAAACAGCATGCAGAACTAGTAAATAAGATATTAAAACACAGAGTTTTTTTAAAATTGCAAAATAATGCAATTGTGTTGAAAAAATTATTATCTAAAATATAAAGAATTCAATATAATTGAATGAAACGTATTTTTTGAAAGCTTTGTGACTATATTATATAACTAATATATTATATAATATATATTATTTGATATAATGGAGAAGAATACGAGAGAATAATATAATATATATTTTTTAATGGTTATTCTTACCCTCCACCTCCGTAGCTAGCGTGGGCGGGAGCAGAGTAACCACCGCCGGATCCACCGCCACCGTATCTGCACAAAAAACATCGTATTATTATACTTAGATTGAGAAAAAGTGAAAAATATTATCAAGATATTTCAAGGAAATTGTGTATGATATTTGTTTATTATGTGACTTTTTAAAAATGAATGTCAATAACATTCTACAAATTAAATATAACAAACCGTATATTTTTTTTAAATAATGTACACATTCCTTAGCATACAGTATAAGTTAACATCACAGGTATAATAATGCCTAAAATAATCATAGGCAAATAATGCCGTTGACGATATTATGTTAAGAAATGTGTACATACGTTAAAATTAAATATTTAGGAGGACATTTACGAAGCACTACCCCCACTTTAGCCTCGATTTTTATCCCTGATCGGTGCTAAACCAGGGGCTAAACATGGTTAGCTCCTATAGTTAACCCCTGTTTTAGCACCAGGGATAAAAATCGAGGCAAAAGTGGGGGTTTAAGTGCTTCGTGAATGTCCCCTATACTTTTTTATGATTAAGAAAATGAATTCAGAAAACAGAGTGGAAGAAATTTTGTTCAAAATATTACTGTCTAAACTCTGTTGAAGCATTAATTTAAATTTGATTGTACTAATTACTCAAATAATTTTCTTAAGCTTCAATAAGTAAAATGTATATTATAGGAAAATGTAAATGGCTGTTTTTACCCTCCACCTCCGTAGCTAGCGTGGGCGGGAGCAGCGTAACCACCGCCGTAACCTTTGCCGCCGTAACCACCGCCGCCGTATCTGCACAGAAAACATCATAGGCCTGTTCGTAAACCCTGCTCGGTGTACACTTTCTACACCCAATCGACCTTATATCGCATGTACATAAGGTCGATTGGGTGCAGAAAGTGTACACCGAGCAGGGTTTACGAACAGGCCTATTATATTATACTCACATTTAAAAAAATATAAAAATGTTGTTCAGATATTTCAAGAAAATTGTGTATGATATTTGTTTATTATGTGACTTTTAAAAAAAATTAATGTCAATAATATTCTACAAATTAAATATAACAAACCGTATAATTTTTAAATAATGTACACGGAACGTATAAGTTACATTACAGGTACAATGCATAGGCAAATAATGCCATTGAAGATATTATGTTAAGAAATGTGTACACACGTTAAAATTTAATATTTAATTTCTTTATGATTATAAATATGAATTTAGAAAACAGAGTGGAAGAAATTTCAGTCAAAATATGACTGTCTAAACGTATTAGCATTAAAGCATAAATTTAAATGTGATGTTACTAATCACTCGAATAATTTTCTTAAGCTTAAAGTAAAATGTATAGGAAAATGAAAATGGCTATTCTTACCCTCCACCTCCGTAGCTAGCGTGGGCAGGAGCAGAGTAACCACCACCGCCGTATCTGCACAGAAAACATCGTATTAATTAGAAAGGGAGAAATTTATTCCTTAAATATTTCAGATGAATATTAGACAATAATGATTTTAAAAAACGAACAAAATTGTTTATTTAGATTTCAAAAATGCAGTTTAATAGCTAGATATCACATGTTAGTAATATATTGTTACAATATATGACAGAAAGAAGTTAAAATAGAAACAACTTAATTTTTAAAAACAATGTATTGTTATATTTTTTGATATTAATTAGAAGGCATACAACAATTCCAAGCATATTAAATTCTAGTGCACCATTATTTTTTATGGTATCTATGGTGACCATGCCATGGGTTATCAACTCACCCGCCGCCTCCGTAGCCTCCGCTCATGTCTCGCTCGGTCCTCTTGGTGTCGGGAGATTCCTCCGCGTCCTCCACCTTGACGACGTCATCTTTGGCGAAGGTGCGGGCCGCGAGCAGCAGCACAGCAGCCGTCAGCAACAGTGCGGACGAAGAGCGAACCATCTTGCAGAGCTCTCTGACGACTGTGAGGTGCCCAGGCCTCGCCGCGATGCGCTTTTATAGCGACAAAAGTGATGAGCAAGCAAGTCACCCCACCCACCCACTCACCGCTAGTAGTACGTACAGTACGTTATAGTTATTATAGCAATCCCAGCAATAAATCATGATGAATAAAATTTTGATTTAAAAAATAATTTTAAAATTAAATATTAGTAAATTTTAAATTAAATTTGAAATGCAAACGCCATAAAATATGCATTATATGTAAAATATTTTTTTACGTCCATTTTAAAGTATTTTATAGACACCATAATCTAAAATCTATATTAAGTACTTTTAAACAGCATAATAATTATCCCCTGTACTACAATATAAAATATACAATATAAAAAATTAAATTCTGCCTTGATGTGAGTAATTAATTTTGAAATCTTTTAGAACTTTGAACAAAAAGTTTGGTTCATTGAAACTGACAAGTGAGTTGTATGTAATAAATGTATTTTTCACTAATTAAATTATCCATATATTTCACTGTACTGTACAAATGATACAATGATATTAATTTTAAAATAATCTCGGACATGCAAAATCAGCTATTGTGAAAAGATGCAAAATAAATTATGAATAATTTTAAACATGTTCTCCGTAAAATATATATTATAGAACAACACCGACAAACATTTTAAAATATTTAACCCAAGCATTTCTTATTTAGCTGCCAGGTCCAAGAAATCTCCATTATATTGCCTGTATCTTTCTAACCTTTCTAAGAATTAAAAATATATTACACACATAACTAATATAGTAATATAACTTTTAATCATTAATTCACGTACAAAAGAAAAAATCTTAAAAAAATTAAAATATAATACATAATTATTAATGAAGGATTAAAATTTAATTGGTCCTAATTCACAAAGAAGATAAAAAAAAACAAGGAAAATAACTCTAAATATAAACCACGGTTAGTTTCAGTCAAATTCAGTAACATTAACCACGGTTAGAAACCTGCAATGTTTATCTCACGACTGCATCATTTTTCGATTATACTTTTTATCAAATTTTATATAATAATAATTATTTTGTAGTCTTGACACTTATTATTTCTAACAAAATAATTTCTTAATTCGAATATCTAATAATAATAATAGCTGTTTATTGAGTATCAGTACAAAATAAAATACAGTACAACAACTCAATGGTGACATTAAACAGGATATCCCATTCACTTAAGTGTCCAGTCTGAGAGAAAACAAATAAATAATCAATTAAATAAGCTTGCATCAATTTGAAACTTAATATGGCTATTGAAAATGTATGTATTTTAAAACTATAATTATGTCTATTATAGATTATTGAATATAAAGTTCTGTTGTATTAATATATTTATATTGTTGTTAAAAATTGAAACTAATTTAATACTAAAGTAAATTAAAAATACCACATTTAAAAAATAATTATAATGTACTATTTTTATATCAGCTGTTCAACTGCTCTTTAATTTCCCAATATTTATCTCATTATTTTGATTATTTTTTATGTACTTTTTGGGAAAAAAAATAGCTGTAGATTTTATTAGTGACAGTCGGTGGAAGTTGAACGAATAAAAAATCGCTACGGAAGTACCATATTGCTATTTATTCGATGTGATTTTTATTTAAAAGAGGAGCTTCATTGCATTGTAATCAAATAATGTCACTAACTTATAGTATGAGCGCATTATTAGTAAAAAAAATATAGGGAAAGTATTGCAATTATAATTTAATTCTGCTTTATTTTTTTGCGAACAACATTTATACTATGCAATTTATAAAAAATTGGGCACTTAAAAAAAGTATACACTACTTCAATTGTATTTTACTTTATAATATTTAATTAAAAAGAAACTAAACCTAAAAGCAACGTAAAAAATATCTCATAAAAATAATATTTCAAATGTGCAGTACAAATAAAGATATCGATCATCCATCTCATCAATTTCTCAACAACTCTATACTTATTCAGTTTGTGGAACTATCATTTATAATATCATAATTATATATTTTTTGAGCTAAAAAAGGGAAAGAAAACAATTTTAAAATATCTTGTATAGTAGTGTAAAATGTCAACTTTAGTGTGAATACTGGACAATTGTTTTCTTTTCTGCAAAATATAATTTGAAATATGTTAATGTAAGTCTTAATTTTTTAAAATGATATTTAATTATGATCTAATTCTTTCCGAAGTTATAAAATCCATTTTATAACAATTTCTTATGGATTTTGATAAAAAAATATTTATGAAAAGAAAATTCTGAAATTTTGAATACATCTTACTGTAATTGCTATTAAAATTTAGAATTTTTATGTTCAGATAGATTAAAAAAAAAATGAATTTTTACTGCACAACATAAAACAACAATTTAACTTTCATAAGAGTTCTATCAATTACACGATGGTGTTTAATTTAATACGGATTCGTTGACGACGGATAATGTTATTCTTATGAGACGTCGTCAACGGATCCGTATTAAACACCGTCATGTGAACGTAGTGATGTATTATGTCAAATGAAATTTTTCACTGAAATTTTTCTTCTGTAATTAATAGCATTTATTTTACATATATTTTACTAAACTTATCCTAATAGTACACACATCATAAAATTGTCTTGCTTGGGAGATAAGTTGCACCACTAAATTTTAATTTCTCTTATGAGTTTTGTTGCGTAAAATTTACATCGCAACCATATAATTTAATTGTTTGTTGATTTATATAAGTGATTTTAATGCCTGCACAAGTTGTTATTAAATGGGGACATACATGACCAAAATGTGTCAATTGCCTCAAAATACGAACCAACCAACCAAGTTGTTATTAATATCGAATTTCCATTTTTGTAAGAGTTTTTTTGTTTTATTTTTTTAAATCTATATTAATTTTATTTAAGATTTTTCTTCATTATATTCTAATTATTTACGCTTTTAACTTTATCATTATCATTATAATTATATCATATCATTATATAGCTAACTTTATATAGCTATATAATTGACAAATATAGCTATAAAAATATAGCTATATTTGTCAATTTTTATTTTTATTTTCTTTTCTTTGTTGTTTTATTATTCTTTTAATTTTGTTGTAAAATATAAATATGTATTTATGTATAAATTGACATGGGTGAAATAAAAAAAAAAAAAAATCACTTTCACTGTTATAAAATAAATGTTTGAAAATATTTTATTAATTAAACTTGATGCAATTTTACATACTATTTTATGAACATGTAAAATTGCATCAAGTTTATTATGTCTACCTCGACTGATAAGTTTTATTATTCTATTATGTTATTTATTATTGCTTAAAACAAATTAATATAATTTTTTTAAACCCCACCTAACCTTTACTTAACTGAATTTAATTTTAGTAATTTCTATTCATAATTTATTTGAGCCTTTAATTAACTAAATTTAATTTTATTAATTTCTTTTCATAATTTATTTCAGGTAAATTATTATAATTTCTTGTCCTCGCTGTCGCTGGAAGGTTCACAGGAAGCCACTTGCTGACTCGACGTCCGGTCGGTGTCCGAGATGACCGCTGCCAGGTCGTGCCGGCTTGCACATTTCGTGCACGCGGCTGCATTGCACATTGCAAGGTGGCTTCTGCACTTTGCTCATCTGCAGATTTGCACATAGTAGAGCAAAGTGCATCCAAGCTTGTATGCAACGTCCGCCTGTCTCAATGTTATCAGCAGAACAGCAGATTCCTACACTGTAGAATTTTTTTGGACATTACAAATCATGAATTTTAGTTGATACATGAATTTTGAATAATTTTATATTTTATATAATACGTACATCGAAGCCCAAATATAAAGAAATATAAATATGAAAACATAAACAATTTTTTACATTGCATTAATTTAATTTAATATTTTTAATGATTTAGCTAAAATTTATTCAACTTGTATTAAACTATAGACTTTATAGAATAACTAGAATAAGTTAAACTAAAAATAATAATTATTAAAAGTTTAAATTAAATTACTGTTATTCTGTAATTCCCATGTAAGTTAAAAAGTACTGAAGTTATAATATAATTGAAGTTATCGCATTCATGATCCTTCGTAAAAAAAAGAGATGGAAAATGAATTTTTAAACTTAAAAAAAGAAGCAAATTACCACCAAATTTATTAAATATAAATAGAACCAATTAATTATATGGTAGACCTTGTTAAATTAACTTATATTAAATAGGGCAAGATTATTTGAGATTGTTTGTATAATAAATTAATAAATATAGTGAAAGACATATACGTAAGTTTTTGTTGCATAAATGAATAATTTATATAATTTAATAAAAAATAATATTATGCTATTATCTAGCTTCAGAATCGTTTTTTTTAACATTGAAACTAATCACATGATAACATAAGCCTTACATATCAATAAGAATAAGAAGTCACGATTTATTTTACTTACATGCAAATTCAATGTTAACTTACTTGTTAATGATGGGGTGAGGGTAATTCATTTAGTGAATGATTATTAATAGCTTATTTCCTTTTATTTATAGACCATATAGAATTAATATTATCTCGTTAAGATTTTTTCAAATCGAAAAACTGTAGCTACATAGATGAATTTTGTAAACAATGAGATTTATATTTTCTACCTAAATTTCTAATTATATATTGATAGAATTGCTGAATATCTGTAATTAATTTACAGTTGTGAATTGAAAAACAAAGCACTAAGTTGAGTTAAAATTTTATTCACTTGATAAAGCATTAATTAATTATAATATATGCATAGTTAATACATACTAATTTTAATAATCAGCTAATTTTACACAATTCTAGCTCTCTCTCTAATCTCAAATAGTTAATTAAATGCATAATTTCTTTTAAATATTTCCATTTTATTATATACACAACGTAATAAAATATTTTGGATGATATAAGACGTCGAACAAAATGTACTAATACCCTATAATACTATATACGTAGAATATTATATACTGCACGTACGTTTAATATTTTTAATAGTCCATACATGCACAGTATTTGAATGTGAAATCATAGTGTTAATCTAAACCAAAAATCTTGTTCCCTCTAATTTTTTTACGTTAATTATTAACTTTTTATATTCTGTAAAAGTACACAGCAAAAAATAAGGCTGTTGTTTACATTGTTGATTGTTGCTTATATCATAATATATATCATTCACGCATTCAAATCTCCTTGTTCGTAAATGTATGGGTATCACTAAAACTTTTAACTTGAATCTTTTCAGTGTTTTGGTTTTACAAATTATACAAGATGCAGATTCTGGAGACTGTAATGTACACCATGGTCTGTAATTATACACATGTGACGTCGTATGGCGGCGTTAAAAAATAATGGATGCGATTTACGAAGCAGTTAGCCAGGTTTCTAACCACGTTTAGCCACGTTTAACTATTCCTGTTGTATACGTGTTAAACCACCTAAGTTAAACGTGGTTAATCTAAAAGTGGTCAAACCTGGCTAGCTGCTTCGTGAATCGCGCCCAATAAGGCTGTCTTTTATATGATTGCAATTTTATGCTAAATTTATATTATAAATGAATAGTAATTGCTCTGAAAAGTTTTCATTTAACCGTTGTGAGTAATAATATATATATATATATATATATATATATATATATATATATATTGAATTTGCAATGGAATGGACAGAAAAAAAATCAATATGTCCGCCTGCCTTGCCTTAAATAAGTAATAAATAAATAACAAGTACATAATATAATTATGCTTGCCTGAATAATGAATTAACCTTTTAAGCCTCAAAACAGAATCTCGCATAGGGTTTAAAGACGTCACCTTGCTTTTGTTCATTAAGTTTGAGCAATTTTAAAATATATAATAATCAATGATTGAACAGATCTTCTTTATGTTCCCTGGTTATTTTAATTATTGATTCATGAATCAATTGTGCATTTACAATTTACAAACACACCTATTGTTGCCTATTGTAACCAGCTTCCAAGGTAAGATATTTGGACAGCAATTCTTTGAGGAGAAGATTTGTAAATATCAAATTGGGAGTTGCTGCTTTTTATATTTTTTTTTGTGTATTATAATCATTTTCTCTGATGTTCAAAATAATCTGTTTTAATGCATATAGATTGATATAGAATTAGCTGAATAATTTTATCACATCAAATTTGACACTTTTGCGGCCTTGTTAATCACATAATCACCATGCCCCGTAAGAATAACACAGGGCATGGTGATTAACAAGGCTGTAAGTGGAAAATTTTCCAAGGTGACGAGTGTACTACAGCAATAAAACAATAATAGATTTTAAATAAATTATAATTAATACACTTTTATAAACATTAAATTTATCTTAGCTAGCTAAAAAAAATAATAAATAAAAAAATGCTATAACTAATGGAGCTCATCTTGAATACAATATATTTGTTGGATAATAATATATTCTGTATACAAGATATGGCGATTTGTTATAATTTATGAAAGATTTTTACATTATATTATAAAGATTAATTTATTACATTATCCTTTCCCAGCACAAATTAGCTGTGCAAAATTAATTATGTTCATCAACAAAATTCAACTATATTCTGTATTTGAATAGTAAATTATTCCTAAAATTTAACTAAATTACTATTTTTTGTTTCTATTTTGATAAAGAAAATAGGTGAAATTTTAATTGAATATTTTAACCTATTCCAAGACAAAATTTATACAAGTTTTTTGACATTATTTTGTGAAGTTTCCAGAGTGCAGGAAACTTTCCGAAGACTAATAGATGAACTGAGCTTTTGCAATACTGCAATAATCTATTTATAATGGACAACATACATGATAAAAATTTATTGCAAAAATGAATAGAAGGTACCAAATTATGCTACTCTGAATTTTTTCAGATTTTTTTGAGACCCGGAACTATTTTTAAATAATTATTGAAAGTCCTGCGATTTCAGTTGCACCCCTGCAGCCTTAATAAAAAGGATATAGACTGGACGCCTATTGACGCCTCCAGGGGGCCGGGCCGCACTTTCAATAATTATTTAAAAATAGTTCTGGGTCTCAAAAAAATCTGAAAAAATTCAGAATAGCATAATTTGGTACCCTCTATTCATTTCTGCAATAAAAAATTTTCATACATGTATGTTGTCCATTAATATGTAGTCTTGAAACTCTACACATTTGAACATTTTCTATGCCTCTATGGTATTGTATAGTCAAATGTCAATTTTAAAAGTTATTTAACGATTAATCTCAGTTACTTCGGAATCAAAGAATATTTCCCTTCAAACGAATCGAATGAAATTAATTTAAAAAAATCGAGAATGTTCTAAAACGTAATCGCTTATGGTTCGAGCAAATTCAGTCTTGCAGTTTTCTTACAACAGCTCCATTTCCGGTTTCCGTCCAAAAGGCCAATGTTAAAATTCTACCTCAGTTTTCACAAAACTGATAAGACAGATTCGCTACAAATTTTGTATGCCACTTATTGATGGTGAGTTCTAAGTCCCCTGCAAGTCTTGTTGCATTCAGGCGGTACGATTGCGAGATATCATCCTACTAAGATTCATCCTTAATTACGTTACGAGACCTAAAATTTTAGCCCCTTATTTTCTAACTAAATGCAAGTTAAAAGAATAAACAGTACTTAGTTGTAAGTACTTAATTACTCTTTTTCTTGCAAATTATTGTTTGAAATTTTCATTTAATAATTACTTGACTCAGTTTATTCTGGCGTTTATAATTTTTTTTCTCTTTAAAATATAATACTAAAGTATAGAATGATTAAATTGATTAAGTTTAGTTACTAAACTTAATCAATCTATTTACTAGTTGATTCAGTGAATATATAATATTAGTTTCTTTATTGCAATTAAAAATAATATCATATAATAAAATTATATATTTTGTGTAATGCTAAAATTTTAGGTTTAATTAATTTAATAAAAGCATTGATATTTTCCCCTATAAAAATGTTTAAGTGATTATAAAAAAAAGAAACAACAAATTTTTTTACATTTTTTTTTATTTATTATTTATTTATGTAATAAAAAAAAACTGTACAAAGTAGGACGGAGATGATAAGGATTTTGTTTGTTAAAATTTAAGTCTAAATTTATGCTATTATATGAAATACATTTCCATATTTAAATACAAATACATGAACAAATAAAATATCATCAATAAAAGAAATTAATTCCAGAATATTATATAATAATTTCAGACTAAACATAACAGCAAAGGTACAACCGTCGCCTTGAAAGATTTCTTATTTGCGGCCTTGTTAATCACCATGCCCTATGTTATTCTTACGGGACAAGGTGATTAACAAGGACACAAAGGGAAATTTTCCGAGGTGACGACTGACGAGTGTACATTTAAGACAATTGACACAGAAATTATATTAATTAGTAGTACTCAGGGCCATACTGGGGGAATGGTGGGGGTGGATAGATCATATTATGAGACGCAGACCTTGCGCCTCCTATTGGTACACGTGGGTCCTTAGTTGGTCTAGCGGGACCACCCAAAGGTCTAGTTTGGCTAGTTTGGATAGTTGCTGGCTTGCCTGAGTCTGATTTGGGCTGACTACTCGGCCTCAGCGTGGTGCCCCCTTCCTCGTCCTGCTTGCCTGATTTGGACTTTTCATCAGACTCGTCACTGCTGCTGTTCTCTGAGTCTTTGCCCCCCTGACCTTGACTCTGACCTTGCTTGCCCTCCTGCTGAGCCTCCTGTTTACGTGGGGGTGGAGTCATTTGGTGGACTGGTTCGTTCGCCTCACGGTAGCCTTCTGCAGGGTAGCCATACATCCCTTGTAAGGCAGCCATGTGTGCTGGTTGAACCTTGCATGAGATACTTAGTGGAATGGCAGCATTTTGTGGGCCATAAGATGGTGCTCCCCCGTAAGATGGACCTCCCCCGTAAGATGGTGCTCCTCCAAAAGCTGGTCCTGGGCCGTAAGAAGAACCTCCCCCATAAGAAGGACTTCCCCCGTAAATTAAGTTAGCGGGATTAGGACCATAACCTCCATAGTTAACGCCATCTGAATAACCAGGCTGTCCCTGATAACCACCCCCATGGGGACCATAACCTGGAGCACCATAACCTTGATTACCAAAAAAGTGACTAGGGCCATAAGATTGAATAGGAGCATAACCACCTTGACCACCCTGGTTGCCATAAGCTGAACCGTATGAAGGATTGTACGACCCGCCTCCACCCCCTGCGCTTCCGCCATATCCACCCCCTCTCCCGTGTTGTGCACTTTGGCTAGCATAGGCAGGTGCAGCACCCCCAGAATAAGAGGATTCAGAAACACTCGAATAACTTGGACCTCCAGACCCACCCTTGTTACCATAAGATGGAGCTGCTCCATAAGTTGAACCCCCAGAATATGCTGGGGCTGCTGAATAAGAAGATGATGAACCATAATTTGACCCTCCCGTGCGAGATGGAGCTCCGTAACCACCACTTGAGGAGCCATAAGAGTTTCCTACTACATTTTTAGATCCTCCTGCTGCAGCATTCCCATAAGAACCTTGATTACTTCCATACCCTGTTGCTGACTGAGCCGATCCTGATCCATAAGACGGAGCTGTTCCCCCATAAGAAGCTCCTTGACTTCCATAAGAAGCTCCTTGATTTCCATAAGACCCTTGATTACTTCCATATCCACCCCCTGATTGACCTGCTCCTGCATAAGAACCTCCTTGAGCACCATAAGAAATTGGATAATTTTGATTATAAGAACTATCACCAGTATGAATGCTATAAGAACCAGCTGCCGGAGCTGCTGATACATAACCAACGACTTGAAGAGGAGCATGATGGTAAGCAGGAAGATTAATATGATGGTACATTGAGGGAGGATTATAGTCGGTTGCACGGCCTGATGGAGCGGGAGTGCTGGTGCCCACTGTCACGTTCTGCTCCAAATCTTTCTTAGCACCCTCAGAGGACCGGTACTTATTAGAAGCACCCGCAGAGGTAAAGGCTGACATAAGATTCATAGTGTACGGACTTGAGGAGCCTGAATAACTAGGAGCTGAAGGAGCATTGAGATACGATGATCCACCCCCATTTGCTGGGCCACCATTGTAATTACTATTGGACGTGTGGTATGAGGGAGCAGGTGCATTACCGTAGTTATTCTGTCCAGAATGATAAGAGGGACCGTTTGAATAAGACGGTGAAGGCTGGTAAGATGGGAAACCATTGTAAGAGGGTAATGAATGAATAAGTGAGCCGAGATTAAAATTAGGGGTGGCATGAGAATTATAAGAGGGAACACCGTAGTTTGTAGAGGTGTGAGGGACATTGCTGTAGCTGGGGGCAGATTGATGAGAAGACCCACCGATTAAGGTGGGAATAGAGTGCAATGCATGCTCTGTGCCATAGCTTAATCCAGGAGAGCCTCCTCCAAATGGTGCTGTGTGATGGGGAGAGTAGTTTGGTACCGGGAGGGTGTGTGGGGCGGGGAACGACGGGTTGGCGTACGTGTGGGCTGCTGCGCCGTATGCGGCCGAAGCGAAGGCGGCCTGGGCCAGGTGGTGTAGCGGGTCTTGGTCCGGTTTGTAGCCGGGGACGAAACCAGGAGCTGCGTGCTCTCCTCCGGCGCCGTGGTGGTCGCAAACCTCGTAAGGAGAGTCGTAAGGGTTGCCGCTGTGCACCTGAGGAACATCAAAAGTATTAGATTAGGATGTCAAATTTTGTTTGATTATAGGTATACTTTTCATGACGTTATTAATTTATGTTGTTGCAATTGACAGAAACAGAATTTAAATATTATCAAAACGAACTGTATATTTCATTTTATTATTTTTTTTTTGTATAACTCTTCACAAATATTAAATAAAAATAAATTAAATGATGAACTTCAAATTTAAAAAAAATATATATATTATTTAGTCATATGGAATTATCACAGCAAATTAATAATAAGCAAAAAGTATGTTTTTAATACAATTTGAAAGGACACAGTTACAAAATAAATAAATTTAGTTCGATTAAAAAAATGGACGTTGCCACACCAACATTTTGTTCATAGAAAACAACAACGTTGATTTGGTGATTATTGTGTTGATTTGGCGTGAATCATTAAAAAATTTATTGCTTACGTAAAAAACGTAAAATAAATATTAGCGACTAAAATACTTTACCCTCCTTGTACTTCAAAATATTTTTTTATACAATTTGAAATTTTTAATATGACTCATTATATGGTTATATCTTATATAAAAATGTTACGTGCTAAAAAAGAAATTAATGTTTTTAGAATTGTATTTTCATATTTTTATGATTTTTTAAATTCCTTTACATGACCTGACATGTATGCAAATTTATAAAACATACAATACTATTGTAATACAGTTCAGATTATTAAAACCAATAAAAAGTATATATATATTATTAAGAATGTATATTACATTTTATTAATACGATGATTTTTTTTTAAACAAAATGATTTTAAAACCAAAATCAAGCTTTTGCATTTTTGAAAAAATATATACAGTGACAAAGTGAAAATACAAAACACTAAACTTATACAATATAATTCTGTTCATATTTTTATTTTAGTTTTCAAGAAATTCTATAATTAAGCTAATTTTTAATACAATGCATTCAGAGACAAATTTGATAAAATTAAGAAAAATGAGGTCCTTGCATCACAATAACTCACCTGGACGCAGTACGGAGACTTCTTGTATCTGCTGCTGGGCTCCGCAAACCCCGGCGGTTCCTCCTGTTCTGGCTGGCTTTCGGGAGTGAGGTGCACGGTGACCTCTGGTAGCGATGTCAAGTTTTCGCTAGGAAGTTCCTCTTGGGGCAATTCCTCTTGGGGCAGTTCCTGTTGGGGCAGTGCCTCTAGGGGTAGTTCTCTCGGTGCGGGTTTCTTTGAGGACAGTTCATTACCCCAATCTTCCTGTTCTGTAAAGGTCAGTGGTGTGGACTCCTCTTCATTTACCGTAGTTTCAGGTTCAGGGGATGTTGCATTGGCCCTGGTTGATGCGAGGAGCTCTCGGAAGGACGCGGCGGCTCCGGAGATCGGTAAGGGCAGAAGATGTAACAGTAACGCTAAAGCCAGAGCGGCTTGAGCGGCACGAGCAAACAGCATGCCTGACGACTAGTGACGCGGGCGCGCAGCACGCAACTCCTTTATAGCGAATGTCTGCTGAGGACAGCGTTCTTCTAAAGGACCTCCTCGTACCCCCAACTTGGTGCAATCTACTTGGGGTGGTACCTTTTAATAATTTTGGAAATAAACTTGTTTAAATATTGGTAAATTAAAACGTAAAATATTCTCAAATAGGTTTTGCTATCTCAGCAGCCCGTCCTTTCCGTTCTGTTTTGCACACCGAATCACTTTAAATTATAGATGTTAATATATTATATGTTATGGACAGGATTGTAATAGATTTATTTTCATTATTTTTAGTAAAAAAATTATACATTTGATCTTGTCTAAAAATAATATTTATACACGCAGGAATATATTTAACTCTCAAATGTTTCATTGCTTCTTTTTTTCATATTAACATTTTATAATTTATTATTTATTTCAAACATTGCTATAATATAATAATAAAGGCTATAATAATATTATAATTAATTATTATCTATATAATAATAATTTTTCTACGATAAAGGCATCATTAGAGCAACTATAGCACGTTAAAAATTTACTGTTAACTAATTGATTCAAAATTTGAGTGAAGATTTTTCATTTGATTTCTAAACTACAAATTATTTAAATATTTTTTAATCCTATTCTTAAATACTATAAATATCAGGGAAGATATTGCACAGAGTTATGAAAACTGCAATTCTCAAGTTTTACAGTCTAGCTGAGCCGCCTTGCACATTTCCTGTACGTTGTGCTACCTACATGACCTTTCACCTCGCGACACAAAGGGTGTTATAACATAATAACATATGAGAAGATATTGTACACCTCGGGACACCACGAACGTTACCTCTCTTTGTTGGCGTGGTCATTCAGTCCATAGAGAGACGTTGAGCAATTTTTATTTTTGAGATGGCGAATTATTCTTTTCATCTCATCCAAAACTGCAATTTAGTTAATTTCTTATTCAGAAAATCAGACAGGGGAGAGTTCGTGCTGTCCCAAGGTTTATTATATATTCTCTATAAATTACATTTGGCTTCATTCAATTTATGATATAATATTGTAAAAGAAAACCAATTTATTTATAAATTTATGTTCTGAATTCTAGTATATAATCCATTAATAATAATCTTAAACGTCTCTGGACAGACTTTGTGACCCTTCGAGATGTCCAATAATCTATCATTGTCATATCCAGTATAAAATGGATGTGGGTGTTTTTTTTTAAATTATGGCCACCATTTCTTTAACTTTTGTACAAGAATTAATGTTATTAAATATTTTGTTATCTTATCAGAAATTCAACCATAAAAAAATTACGTTCCTCGTTTTCGAGTTTTCTGAATTCATACGGTTTACTGTTACAGCTTCAAAAAAAAAATTACATGTGACAATGCATAACTCGATGTGTTTTATTTGAATTTACAGTCATTTTTTTTTTATGCAGACACAGGCTGTCCATTGTCAATAATTATTTTCATTACGTGAAACAATGTTTACCCCTTCGAGCTTAAAAAACCTTTCGGGAAATAGTTATATGATATAGTGAACCAAAATTTTGAAAAATATATTATATATATTATATATTTTTTTGTAAATATAAATAATTTAAATTGATTTTAAGCTTTTATAGCTTCTATATTAATGAAATGAAAAACAAATATTGTATTGAATAAAAACTTGTGCGCATCCAAAATAGTAGAAACCAGAGCAGGAACCAAATTTATGCAAATTTATGATAAAAAATGTCATTAAAAAATATATTAAAAACAAATTAACACTACTGACTGTGAGTGGAGTGCCATTAATAATGAAAAAAAAAAAAATATCTGGAGCCAAATCAGAGGGTTGAAAATATTATTAAACAAAGAAATGGTTATTCCTCTTGGAGGGTTTTAATTTATAGGACAAAAATTTTAACAAAATGATATAACAAAATCATGGTTGCGCGAGAAGACATCGTATAGTAAACCAGGCTTGCCAGCGTGAAGTACCCCCAGACAGCTATTTTTTCCTACTTGGAGGCAGCACCCAGCGAGGGGTTGGCGACCACACTCGCTGTTGAACCTGATGGGGCTCAGTCCTGACTCCGCGTGCTACGTGTCTTCTCATAAGAAAGAGAGGAGTACCCTGAAGGGGGCTATTTATAATTTAAATCAGGAAAACTTTTTTGCGTGAGAAAAAAATGAGAAATTCCATCTTAACTAATATAACTAATGATAATCCGCATTTATTTATTACCACTTGTATTATTTATTACTATTAAAAAATTTAAAAATATAAAAAATATATATCTACTGCCAATTTTAAGCTACTTTTATTACATTCATAATAACCAACCTTGATCAATTATATAGTTGGATTTTTAAAAATAAAAATTTACTGTGGACACGGTTAATAAATGTTATTGTTTTTTTCATGTGCATTTCCTGATTTTAATGTCTTAATTATATGTATATCATTTTATTATTTTAATATAATTAAAAAATATCTGTTTTTTGTTTGGATTTTCTTCACCCTAAACTGCATTATATTTATTAATTAACGTCTATTCCTAAAGTGCACTGATAATTTAATATAAATTATCTAAAAAATAAGGTAATATTATTTATATAAAATATAATTATGTCACTTACTGTTAGTATAATATTCTGATCATCATAATTTTTTTTTCTCCAAACATGTAATGAGTCAGTCAGTATTATTTGTAAGGATATATGATATTGGTATACCAATATATATATATATATATATTTGAATTCTTAACGAAAAATTGTAAATTATTGCTCATAGTTCATAATTTTTCCTCCCTGGACAAAATTTTCTATTCTTAAATTGATGTAATTATTGTTGTCCTACATATTTTTATTTAAATATTTCGGCAGATTGACCTTTTAAAGAGTTAAAAATAATGATTACCAATAATAAATAAAATATCCTAAGTCTTTTAAAGATGACAACACAATTTTGTATTAGTAACTAATTCTGCTTACTATATATATATATATATATATATGCTAATTGTTGCTAAATAAAATGTAAGTAGCTTGGTCTTAGACCGGCATATATAAATTTATCTATATGAATATTTTAATTTATCATAAAAATAAAATATATTTTATAAAAATATATAACATATATTTTATCAACATAAAATATATGTTGATAAGTTTAAAGTATATTTTTAAAAAAAAAATTGATTTGTAATGCTTATTCTGATTTTCTTTTTTTAAGATTTCAGTATCCAAATTTAATTCAATGTTTATCAACTTATCTTAAATGAAAAAAAAAAAAAAAAAAACTATTCAAAATTTATTTAACTGAAAATTAAATTAAATGTAAATGTATGAAAATTGTAACAGCTATAGTTAGATATTAATGTATATTTATAATAATAAATGAAATTCAAAATTTACAAAACATAGATACAAAACTTTATTACACAAATGATACAAATATTATATTATTACTTATTACGGGCAGATTTTGCTGTTGGGTTGTTAGCTCTTCTCTTCTCCGTGGTCCGGTCCACTGTGATGCTCCCAGCATCCTTGACACCTCTCGCTACATCTTGGTCCTCGAGATAACTGCTATAGTATCCTGGATGATGGTGCTCAGGTGAAGGCGGAGGTGGTGGGTAGAAGGGCGGTGGGGGTCCAAAAGGTAGTGGAGGAGGGTAGTGACACTGCACTGGGTGCGGACAGCAGAACTGTGGTGGTGGTGGTACTGGATGCAAGTACTCAGGAGGACCCTGGTATGGTACCACATCTGAAGGAGGTCGACTACGGTACTGGTATACCTGATGATTTTCTTTGTCCCAGGGTACAGGTCGCTTACGTGCCACCTCGATGTCTGGGTCTCCTGTCTTTTTCTCATCTCCATCCTTGAGTTCTTGCTGCTCCTGGACGGCTACTGTGTCCTCGGTAACCACGTCAACGAGCTGCACCACGTCATCGTCTTCCTCGGGCGTAGTGGACTGAGCGCACGTGCTCACCAAAAGTATCACGAGGGTGTGTGATAATCTCATGTTGACTGATCTGAACCTCCGAGTGGAGCTCCGAGCTTTATACACCGTGTCTGAGCTGACGGGACACTATTGACCCACTCAATAATGTTTGCAATACTTAGGAGAAGACGATAATTGTGTCATATCATTTAATAGTGCTGAATAGGCGTTTGTAGTAGACTAATAAAGCAAATAATTTATAGAACTTCCTTAATTGCTCAATCTTGTGAAATAATGTATGAAAGTTTGAATTTAAAAGTATTATTTTTTCATTGATTATAATAACTTTTAACAACAAAATATTGTATATTCATGTATATGTATATATATATATATATGATGAATAATAGAATAATTTATATTTAATGTAATAAATCATATACAGTATAGCCCCCTTACATTTTTATGTTAAATCATTTTGTTAATTGTTTTGCCATGATGTGCTAATAATTTTATGATGTATGTGTGATAAATTCTTTTTTTTATTGAAAGAAGTCAGACAAGAAAAAGGAACAAGATTAAGAAGTCATCATATTTACTAAAGAAGATTTCCTAAAGACGCGCATTCTAACTTTCTAACTTAGGCAATAACCGCTGGATAACCGTGGTATATAACCGTGCGTAGTGAGACAGATGGTTATTTTTCTGGTCATATCTCATATCATTCTTGCATCCAATCAAAATTTTAAATGCCACCTAAAATTTCAAAGTGAAAAATAAAATGAAGCAGACAAAAATTAATCAAGCTCTAAAATATTCTCAATATATATTTTACATAATTTTGTTATGTTATCCCAAATTCGGATAATTTTCAAAATTTTTATCAAAATTAGTTTTTTTATCAGAACATCCATGTGAACTTCTAAGCTTGTATCTTGAACAAGGCATCGTAGAGGAGCGAAGAAAGAGGAACCTCGTAAACTGCAGTATTATTTTTTTGTCATATTTTTTGCTCTATTGTTGCATGTTTTGATTAATTTTGAAAACAATTGTTGCAGGGCTAATCCTCCATTGTTCAATAGAGGATTATCCCTGAATTGTTGTTAAATGCATCGTTTTCATTTAATTCATCAGCCACAAGGAAAATTAAAATATAATTGATAATTTTATAATTTTTAACACGATAAAATATTGAATTTAAATACAGCATTGAAGATATAATTAACTATAATAAACTAACAGGATCTATTGCGTACATTATTACTTAGCTACTCTGATACGATTAATATTCATTAATATTAAATTTAAAATCGTATAGTTATAAAATGATTTTGAAATATTGTTTTATAACTATACTTAAACTATGAAGTAAGTTAAAGTTTAATCATGGCATTGATGGAATACCGACCACAAATTTTTTTATTGCAGCAATGGATAGAGGGTGCAAAGTTATGCTACCTTGATTTTTTCCAGATTTTTTGAGCCCGGGAACTATTTTTATAAAATTATAATTGAATGTACGATTTTCAGGCGGCAAGTGTAAATAAAAGGATGGCCAAAAAAGGAGAATGGTCACCAAAACTTTTTAAGCATATTTTCAAAACTGTCTAGTTAGGGAATTAACAACCATATTTCACGAAAATCGCGCTATTGGTGATACCAGGCTGAAATTTTCAGTACTTGCTAAGAACATCATTTGCATCAACTTTTTTGGCGGATCCCAAAAAAAAGTGTTATATGGTGACCTTGAGTGACCTTTGAACTTTGACCTCCGATTGATTTACGTTTGATTTTTTTACAAGAAATCTAAGGCAGATACGAAGAAAATTGTCATTAGCAAATATGTTTGTACTAACACGGAGAGTAATTAACAATTTTTGGGAAAGACCTAAGTCCATAAAAAACAAAATGGCGGCCGATGAAACTTTTGTTGACCTCTTTTTCGGCAGCTTTCTTGCTTATTTTAACCAAACTAGCAAACTTTTTAGCGTAAAATAGCAACTATCAATTGCCTACTATCATTACAATTAAAAAAATCATAATGCTTGTTGATAAGAGAATAATAACTCGAGATATTGTAATTTCTACCGTCAAACGAGCATTTATTCCCTATGCTATTATAATACGTTTTTTTTACTAAAATCCATATTTTTTGTGACAAAAGCATTAAACATACAGAAATGATTAATTGCATCATAAGAACCTTAAAAAATACCGTACCCTAAAATTTTGAACCACCCTTTGACCCCTGGTGACCTTTCAAAATGGCGGATGTGGAGAACAGGAAAGTATTATGTTCTGGCAGACCATAGGTCGGAATAAAGATATATTCCGCAGAAAAGATGCTTAGATGGTTGCAATTATTTAAAAAGGGTCCCTAATTATTTTCAAAGTGCAATTTTGCCAAATATAGCACCCCAAAAATCCTAAGTTTTATTTTAATTTTTTCAGTTAAAATCGTATAATATAATCAATGCTTTCTGAAAGTGGAGCTTCTAATTTTCAAGCATGATTGATTAATTGGGGTCACGAGAAAAAAAAATAAGAACCCCCTCCCTTCCACCCCAATCCCCCAAAAAATTGAAACATTTTACGCCTCCTGCCCAGGGTTCTTTAATCCATGATTGACTCGGGGAATTATATTTATATTGTTTTAGGCCAGTCAGTGCATTGAAGTAATTGCAGTTAGTAACTATTTGTCTATATAGTACGTATTTCTACTAAATAAGAATAAAAAATAAGAGTAATTTTAAGGAAGAGTGTCCCTAATTTTAAAAAAGAAAATGCTGCGTTTTGTTTCCAAGTCATCCTAAAATCTGATTAATCTCTTTCTCTAGAAACAAGCATATATGAATCACAACCCTCTTTACTCTTTAAGATACCAATATATATAATTATATAATTAAACCTCCCCCCTACCCCCCCACCGTACATCACCCCTAACTTGACTTTACAGAACATGAAGGACCTCTGTCCTCTTCCATTATATTAAAAAAACTCCGCTGGATCACCGTTCTTGCTAATCATAATAATATTAAATGTTATTTCACTTTTTGGACTTTTACCTTTGCCGGTGTTCGATGTAATCCTTCTGTATGTAGTATGTTGCTATGGTCGCATAGTGTTCGTGCACGTCACTAACACTTGCATGTACTACACATATATCACTACGTTTCGAGAGTCAACCGCTCAGACTCAGATCACTTGAGGAAGAGAGCGGTTGATTGACGGTAGAAATTACAATATCTCGAGTTATTATTCTCTTATCAACAAGCATTATGATTTTTTTTAATCGTAATGATAGTAGGCAATTGATAGTTGCTATTTTACGCTAAAAAGTTTGCTAGTTTGGTTAAAATAAGCAAGAAAGCTGCCGAAAAAGAGGTCAACAAAAGTTTCATCGGCCGCCATTTTGTTTTTTATGGATTAGGTCTTTTTCAAAAATTGCTAATTACTTTCCGTGTTAGTACAAACATATTTGCTAATGACAATTTTTTTCGTATCTGCCTTAGATTTCTTGTAAAAAATCAAACGTGAATCAATCGGAGGTCAAAGTTCAAAGGTCACTCAAGGTCAACATATGACACTTTTCTTTGGGATCCGCCAAAAAAGTTGATGCAAATGATGTTCTTAGCAAGTACTGAAAATTTCAGCCCGGTATCACCAATAGCGCGATTTTTGCCATTAATTCCCTAACTAAAAAGGATAGCCAAAAAAGGAGCATGGTCACCAAACCTTTTTAAGCATATTTTCAAAACTGTCTGACTCAGAAAAAATCGGAAAAAAAAAAATCAGAGTAGCATAACTTTGCACCCTCTATCCATTTCTGCAATAAATCTTTTGAGGTCGGTACTGCATTGCAAAATATTTAACAGCTGTATGTAGCCGCGCTTAAATGACATGACCAAATTTAGTTTTGGTTTGTTTGAAAATAGGACTAAAAACCGAAATGAAATTGACAACGGGTATGATCGGGTTTTGTTTTTCTGATTTGAACGAATCTAATTTTGGTTACTTTTGACCAAAAACCGACTAGCTCTGCCTCAACGGGTTTTGATTTTTAGGTTTTTACTAATTTTGATCAAATTTAAATTATCAAAACCCGAAATATTTATTAATTTCTGTTTGCTCGAAATGCAAAAAAAAAAAAAAAAACTAGTTTTTATTAATTTTTTTGGACACTGTCCGAATGACTTCGAATGCTAATTAACACATAAAATTAAAATATTCAATAAGAAATAAAAAAATCAATGTTTATTTTTATATTTTATGCATAATTTTTATATATGAATAATTTAATTCTAGTAAAATTATGAATGATATATATTACATTTCACCTAAAGTTGTATATAATAATAGGTAATTAATTATTAAGTAATGTTAATATCATTATATAAAACTAAGGTGTTGAATAATGATTTAAATATCCTAACATTTAATTTATTATGCTTGGAAATTTCGAAATATTTTGGAACAATATTCAATATTGCACATTTGCTTTTAGTTTCATATTTTGTTTTCCGCATTGCTACGTACTGGTTGCAAGTTCTTTCTCGGCTTGCAGTGCACATTATTGCGTCCACCTGCCTGCAGTTCTCGCAATGAGAAATACCAGCGTCTCGTGCGTCACGGAGGAAATGCAACGTGATCCACCGTGTGACCTGAGAATGTATCACTGCAATTCAAATAAAAGGACTATATATGACAAGTCTCTTGTTCAGCATGAAAAATTTATGATGTAATGTTACTGTGATTTAAAATTCTGGAAACAAATTTTATACGACGTTAACGCATTCAAATTTTATATATTACGAGTATATATAATTAATGTCCCTAGTACAGCTCTTCAAAAAATTGCTATTATCTATATTCCATTCGCGCTATATAATTATTTTTAATTTTTAGAAATCGTAAATTGCTTATTTCGTTTGTGATTTTTACATTTTCAATGCAATGGATGAACTTCTAAACTAATTTAAACATTAAATTTATTATCGTAAATAACAAGTGAATAAATTAATGTAAAAATCACGAACTACCTGTCTTGATTTCTTTCTTTTCTAGGTCTAGGAAAAATATGGAAAACATTAATCCATATTTGCAATAAAAAAATGTTATATTATCCAAAAATATTACTATAAAAGTATTATAGATATTGAATTTATTACTGTTTCCTTAATTAAAAAGATGTATTTTATTGAAAAAAAAAAATTTCAAATATAGCACAAATGTACACCATATTAAATTAAATCTTCACACAATCCATGCTTCAAATTTTTCTTAAAAATATACAGAAAAATTATAATAATTTCTGAAATTACTGCCCTAATAATTTATTGATAAATTTGAATTTGCATTCGGATAGATGAATTATTAATTTCATAATCCATACATCCACTATACATACAGTACGTATTATATTTCACTGATATTATAGATATATAAAGAATGAAATAAAGTAAATATTTATAAAAATTGCTATTTTTTAATTATAAGAATATTAAAATAAGCATGGATGTAGGGTAATAAAAGATCCAGCTGCTGTAGAGTGGCAAAGGTTTGGGGGGTGAACGGGACGCGAGAGAGCGGCGGAGAAAGCGAGGACAGCCGGTCACGTCAGCACCTTCTCAGTCTCGCGGCGGACGACCGGCTGTGCTGACTTTGCTGAGGTAAGCTGAGGGTTCTCGTGGCGCAACCTCTCCCGTGTGATCGCTCAATTCAAACACAGCACATTTTTTTATTGATGAATCAACTTCTGGTCTTGAGAAATAATAATGTTATTAAAGGAAGAGAAATATTGCTACCTAGTGTATTTTTCTATTGTTAAATTTAAACTTGATGAAATTAATATCATTGTATTATAATGATGAATATCATAATTTAATAAATACATCATGAAGTTATGAAATTTAACTTTGTTATTAAAAATAAAAAGTAGACCGCGTTAATAAGCGTGCAAAAAAATAAATAATAATAATATAAATACATATGCTTGCAGCCTGCCTGATGTAATTCTTTAAAATTTTTACTTTGTATACCTGAAAAAAGTTGATTTCATGGAAACTGAACTTCTTGTAATTTATTAAAAAAATATATATATATATTTTTTTCTTTTATGCAATATCTGACTTGATTACATTAGCCTCTATGATCATTTTATTTCACAAAAATGCAGTACTTAATATTATTGTATTAAGAAAATGATTATTCACATTTAGTCTAGTTATGGGATAGACTTTAGCAAAGAAATTTTGTTTGTAATAAAATTATCAAGTATCAAATCAAGTGCTACGCTTGCATGCCACTAAAAAATTCTAAGCTAGAATTTATGCCAAGTTCTATGTGAAATAAATTTTAACTTTTTTTTTTCATTTGATTTTTTTATTTGTTAATAAATTCAACTACAAAACTTTCCATTTTGAATCGAAAAAATCATGAGTTATCATCACATGACACTATAAAATAAAGCCAAAAATATAATTTGAATAATAATACAAAATTTATCACAATATTTGTAGCAATGAGTCAGAACAAAAAATACGATGTTACAATTTACCAAATTAATTTCATAACAAATTTTAACTTTGGAATTACCACTACATTAATTTATGTTACAAGGTGAAATTTCTCAAATTTTCTATTAAGTTTAAACAATTTCTCGTTAGACGTAAATATGTTTACTGTCTGGCAGCTTGTTTTGAC
This sequence comes from Siphlonurus alternatus, assembly GCA_949825025.1. Classification (NCBI taxonomy): domain Eukaryota; kingdom Metazoa; phylum Arthropoda; class Insecta; order Ephemeroptera; family Siphlonuridae; genus Siphlonurus; species Siphlonurus alternatus. The sequence goes on from OX463779.1 coordinate 21,558,909, forward strand.
ATTTATATTACACAGTTTATATGCCAGCAGGCAGCGAGTGAGCCACACGACTGTGGACTGCTCCTATGAACATACGGTCACGAGATCGTCCCACAGAAGAGATGCAAAGCGAGGAGCAACAAGATGAGGTCGTCCTCGTCACTGGTAAGATGAAAACTCATCAGCTGTGATAGTATTTTCTACAATATTTATTAAAAGTAAAAAAAAAAGAGAGCAGATCGACTGAAATGTCTCGTGTGTCATTATAGAATATTTTGTCAGTCGGTTCGTAAAAAAAAAAATAACTAACCATTAATTAACTTAAAATCTAGATTATAATTAAGGAATCTTAAGTTTTAACTGCTGGCAAAACTTATACTCCTTAATTGAACACAAGGTTTAGATTTGTTAATCTTAATAATCTTAATTGCTTAAATGCATACACGAATAGATTATGACACAGATACAATATATTATAGTTTTTTCTTTATATTTTTTAAACTAGGAAATTAGACAAAAAATTCCATCACCACGATGATATATAATATGAGCTGCCGATATTATTAATTATGTGCTCACTTTTTTATTAGGTAGTTACATTTAAATCCTATATTTATTACCGCTGTGTTTACAAATTTATTTAATTTTGTGTTAAAATTTTAAAAATTAAGTTTAAGTTAAGTTTAATTATGCAATTAATTTCATTTTAACAGATAGTTCATGTCATATTATGTAATAATTCTATTTACTCTTCCAATAAAAAAATTATGTTATTAATTTTTAAGAATAAATAAATGTATTCAGTAATGTAAATATCATGACAGGCTCTTCAGAAGGTTATATTAAAAGAGAAATTGTATTTTATTTTTAAATATTTATTTTAATGTCAGTTATATTCAAAACATAATTTCACTTTCCAAGGCACTCTTTACGAAGTAATTCGTCAACCCAGCGGTATATTTATTTACAATGCAGCAGCGACAACACATTTGCTTGCTTTCTCCTTCATGCTCGGGCGGTGACCGTGGGGAATTCGGCTTAAACTTTAAATGAAAAGGAAATTTAACAACAAGTTTTAAATCAAATTTCTTGATGCTTAATTATTTTATTGTTAAATAAGATTCATCTCAAATCTCAATAACGCTGATTTGTTTGACAAGCTGCTATAAGTATAGCTGCTACCGCTACCACTTTAACATTTTCGTCATAATATAAAAACCTGAGTAAGACTTACAAAAAATGTATTGCAATTGCTGTAGAGAAGTTTATTAAAAATTATATCTTAATAAATTATCTGGAAACAACCTTGAAAATTGACACAATACACAATCTAAGAAATTTATCAATCACCCAATATCTTCTTTATAATATTTCACATTATAACCAAATTAAAATAGAATTTCTCACGAGAATTTAATTAGTAAAATTACACAATGGACAATTTGCATCAACTTTTTTTAGTAGCTCAATCGAAAGAGGAGGTCGAAAAATACACTTGTGAATTTTATGCGATTTTTATTCGTACTGCATCATGGCTAAAAGAGAGGTCACGTGACCTGGAGCCGGCGCCCGTGTCGCCCGTGACGTCACTTAACTGTTCCGTCAAACAAACGATCGACTTTATAACGCTTGCAAACAACCACGTTGCTATGGAAACAAGCAACAATTAATTTATTGTTTACAAGCGTTATATAGACAATCGTTTGCTTGACCAGACAGTTCAATGACGTCACGGGCGGCACGGGCGCCGGCTCCAGGTCACGTGACCTCTCTTTTAGCCATGATGCAGTACGAATAAAAATCGCATAAAATTCACAGGTGTATTTTTTGACCTCCTCTTTCGATTGAGCTACTAAAAAAAGTTGATGCAAATTGTCCATTTAGAAATTAAAGAAATTTTCAAAAAATCCTTAGTTATAATTATAGCTATAAAAGAGTTTTATATATATATATATATATATATATATATATAATTATATATATATATAAACTCCATTACGTATGCACGTGTACAGGAGGTAGTGGTTTTCTTGGTCAGCACGTCGTGCGTGAACTTCAGCTGCATGACCCAAAGGTGCGTGAGATCCGCGTGCTCGACCTCACACCTTATATCAACCGCCTCGGTAAGTCACTCACTGATAACTTGGAGAACGCAAAGATTTTAACCGCTCAAAAAGTTAAATTGATTGATCACCCTTGTGATCAAATATATAAAATATAGCATTGATAATAATTATTGTTGTTGTTTTATGTCAAATGAGTACTACATACAGAACGTTATAGCTTTAGGGCTACTGAAAACTGCATAAAAAGGAGTATAATTATTATAGCTTATTATTAGTTATTATGAACATAGCAATGGATTTCAAGCCTCAATCTTTACAAATTAAGTTAGTCAAATTAAATTCATATATGAAATTATTTTGAGTTATGGCGTCACAGGTCATGAGGAGATCAAGCCTGTGCACAGCCACGTGGGAGACGTGACGCAGCCCGACACGTGTCGCGAGGCATTCCGTGGGGTGAGCTGTGTGATCCACGTTGCAGCGTTCGTCAACTACGGCTTCCCGGCTGACGAGGCGGCGTTAGAACTGAATAACGTGGAAGGTGGGTGTTTCTGACCCTAAATTATGGCTTCATTATCATCTATAATATATATATTGTCACAATCAAAATTGTGTTCTTCCCAAGGGAGATAATAGTTCGATTCTTAATTACTACCGTAAATGTTTTTTAACTGGTATTGGAAAGACATAGATATAATTAAAAACTCATCTAGTTTATAATATATACACGTTTGTATCAATTTCTGATTTCATCAAATTTACTGTATTACATTTTATTTTACATGTCGTCCAGAATTTATTAATTTGTTCTTTTTTTATTTTTAGTTTACCTAGTTTGCAATTTTACTCTATTGTTTATTAACTTTGCAAAAATTAAAGTAAAAAAAAAAAAAAGTTTAATTTTTATGAAATTGATTGACTTTTGTTTTTCTTTGGAAGTATCCTGCAAGTTAGGCAACTTGTACAGCAGTCATGTATATTAGGTTACATACATTCGCAAGATTTTGTTAATATTGAATCTAAAGAGAAAAGGGGGAGAAAAAGATGGCGCGAACGGGCAAACAGCCCTTAGCGTCACTGTGTGAGAAAAATTAATTTGTTGATCTACAACGCGAAGAAAGTATTTGTAACTGTGCAAGGTGAATCTTAAATAAATTAGCAATGGATACCAGTGAAATGATGGACTATTTTAGAAAGGAATTTGATGTACTGAGAAATTTGTTGTTCGACGAGCGTGCTGAGCGTATTGCTCTGCAAGCTCAGTTCAACCACGAAGTAAGCTGCCTGAAAAGGGCCAACGACGAACTTCAACGAGCATTGGACGCACAAGAAAGTAAGAACAGAAAAAATAACATTATAATTTTTGGTGTTGATGAAGCCTCTGATCAGACATGCGAGGAGACTGTGACTGACATTTGCATGTCATTAAAAGTAGATATGGGTGAAAATGGAATTTCGGAGGCATTCCGTGTTGGCCGCAACCGAGGTAAACGACCAATTGTATGCAAGATCGCAAATTTTAATAAGAAATGTGAAATAATGAATAAAAATAAGCAATGTGGAAACTTCAAAATACTTCATGACCTAACAAAAAAAGAGCGACGCGATCGCAAAGAACTCCAGCACCACCTCAACATAGCTAGAGGCAAAGGCAAGCATGCATTTGTTAGACACGGCAACATAGTGGTAGATGGCTTCACATATACAAAAGAGCAGTTGTCAAGTGCACCATCACACAACAACGCGACAATGGCGGTGGACGAGGCAGAATGCAGCAAAAATGACAAACCGACAACATTGCAGTTTTCCGAAACACATGGCTCTGACGTCAGTGTTTCATCAGTTAGGGGAGCAAGCTCTGAGAAATGCATCCCTTCAAACGTGCGACCTTGGGAACTGAGGAGCCGAGATTGCACCGCGGCGAGTAACGTGAGACCAGCAGCAGCAGAAATCCCCCGCCCCCGTCAACCAGCTCCAGCTGGCAAAACTGTGCCACGAGATACACTGTACAAAATTAAACGTGCGCCCACCACTCATTCACATGTTGTGCAAAGAAAAAAAATGATAAATCGTTCAATTAATTAAATCAATTAAAACAAATTAAAAATTTTATTAGCGTACAATGAGTGAATCAACAAATTGGACTAAGAGACTTACTTTGGACACTGTGGAATACTTGAGACTTTTAAATTTATATTTTTAAGCAAATAATAAAAAAAATAAAAAAATCCAAAAAAATTGTAAAACCCCGCAGGTAGAGATGATATAATAAGACTTAATTGTTTTGAATCCTAACTCTGTATTTGTATTATGTGAATTTGAATAAAACCTATTCTGAATCTGAAAATCTAAAGAGAAAAAGATGGCGCGAACGGGCAAACAGCCCTTAGCGTCACTGTGTGAGAAAAATTAATTTGTTGATCTACAACGCGAAGAAAGTATTTGTAACTGTGCAAGGTGAATCTTAAATAAATTAGCAATGGATACCAGTGAAATGATGGACTATTTTAGAAAGGAATTTGATGTACTGAGAAATTTGTTGTTCGACGAGCGTGCTGAGCGTATTGCACTGCAAGCTCAGTTCAACCACGAAGTAAGCTGCCTGAAAAGGGCCAACGACGAACTTCAACGAGCACTGGACGCACAAGAAAGTAAGAACAGAAAAAATAACATTATAATTTTTGATGTTGATGAAGACTCTGATCAGACATGCGAGGAGACTGTGACTGACATTTGCATGTCATTAAAAGTAGATATGGGTGAAAATGGAATTTCGGAGGCATTCCGTGTTGGCCGCAACCGAGGTAAACGACCAATTGTATGCAAGATCGCAAATTTTAATAAAAAATGTGAAATAATGAGGAAAAATAAGCAATGTGGAAACTTCAAAATACTTCATGACCTAACAAAAAAAGAGCGACGCGATCGCAAAGAACTCCAGCACCACCTCAACATAGCTAGAGGCAAAGGCAAGCATGCATTTGTTAGACACGGCAACATAGTGGTAGATGGCTTCACATATACAAAAGAGCAGTTGTCAAGTGCACCATCACACAACAACGCGACAATGGCGGTGGACGAGGCAGAATGCAGCAAAAATGACAAACCGACAACATTGCAGTTTTCCGAAACACATGGCTCTGACGTCAGTTTTTCATCAGTTAGGGGAGCAAGCTCTGAGAAATGCATCCCCACAAACGTGCGACCTTGGGAACTGAGGACCCGAGATTGCACCGCGGCGAGTAACGTGGGACCAGCAGCAGCAGAAATCCCCCGCCCCCGTCAACCAGCTCCAGCTGGCAAAACTGTGCCACGAGATACACTGTACAAAATTAAACGTGCGCCCACCACTCATTCACATGTTGTGCAAAGAAAAAAAAATGATAAATTGCTCAATTAATTAAATCAATTAAAACAAATTAAAAATTTTATTAGCGTACAATGAGTGAATCAACAAATTGGACTAAAAGAGACTTACTTTGGACACTGTGTAATACTTGAGACTTTTAAATTTATATTTTTAAGCAAATAATAAAAAAATAAAAGAATCCAAAAAAATTGTAAAACCCCGCAGGTAGAGATGATATAATAAGACTTAATTGTTTTGAATCCTAACTCTGCATGTATTTGTATTATGTGAATTTGAATAAAACCTTTTCTGAATCTTCTGAATCTAAAGGTGTCTTAAGGGCATTGGGTGTAGCACCGGTAGTTGGCAACATTGACGTATCTTCACCATGTTAATTTTTGATCATTGCTCCACGAAGTAATTTTTATGCTAGAGCTAAGCTGATTGCTGTAGTATCAAGATAATTATTAGCCCAAGTGCACAATTTGGCTAAATAAAGCCTGATTTAAAGAAAAGTATTTTTTTTTATATTTTAGAAAAATTCATGTTAATTTAAAAAATTACTAAAAAATAAAAGAAAAGTATTTTTTTTATATTTTAGAAAAATTCATGTAAATTTAAAAATTACTAAAAAATACTTTTCTTTAAATCAGGCTTTATTTAGCCAAATTGTGCACTTGGGCTACTAATTATCTTGATACTACAGCAATCAGCTTAGCTCTAGCATAAAAATTACTCCGAGGAGCAATGATCAAAAATTTACATGGTGAAGATACGTCAGTGTTGCCAACTACCGGTGCTACACCCAATGCCCTTAAGTGCTGTCCTAAGAAAATTTGGTTCATGGCAAAAAAAAAAAAAAAAACGCTGATGACTATGATCCAAGACAGAGACTATCATTTACTCGTAACATTATTTTTTTATTTTTTTTATAACATTTTCGTTTGAATTGCTCGATATAATATATGCAGGGTTGCCGGTTAATTCTATATATATATATACTATATGCTAAAGTGAAGACTTTTTTTAAGCTGCATTATAACTATACTGCCATGCTTAGTCTATGGATGTGTTAATTTGATGTATTTACCTTTTCTTTAAATCTTAATTTAAAAGCATTTGTTGCGTTTGAAGAAAATGGATAGATGTTATGTCCTAGCTTATTTAATAAAAAATCTAATTAATTAAACTTGACAGGCTCAATAATTTCAGTATATTTGACACGTGCTGGTTGCAGGTACGCGCTTGGTGCTACAGCTGTGTCAAGAGGAAAATGTGTCTCGGCTAGTGTTCTGCGGCACGGCGGAGGTGGCTCTGCGGCCACGTTTCCTGGCAGGAACGTTCCCGTTAATCGTGGGGCAGAACGAGCTGCGCGCGCTGCCCCCCAACAACCTCTCGGTGCTACCACCCTACGTAGCGTCCAAGCTGCGTGCCGAGAAGCTCGTACTCGCAGCGGACATGACACCCCTGGACAACGGTAACTATAATAATTAAACAGCTGTCCAGATTTAACGAAACTCTCATTCAATTCAATTTATGTGTAACATTTGATGTTTTGTTTACTTTTAAAATATCTATATATTAAGGATAAGCATAAATATATGATTGTATAGTAGATCATAATAAGTTCATGAGTTGATCGATGAATGTAAAAAAAAAAAAAAAAAAAAAAGTGTAATTGTTAAAATTTTATATGAAGTGAAAATTTTCAACTGTATAAATCATAAAGATAATATCATTACATATTACATGATAGTACATTTCAAATAACGATTGCTTTGAACGCTCCATATGCGGCAGGTACGGGGTTCCTGCGCACCGTCTCTCTGCGCCCCACGATGCTCTACGGCGAGCTAGAACCGCGTCTCATGAGGGCCGCAGTACGAGCATCAGGCTGGCTGGATGGAGCGCTCGTCGCCCCCACTGCGCCGGGGGGACGGCAGCAATTCTGTTACGCAGGCAAGTGGCATATTAATATCTTGGAAATCTGAAATCTGTTGAATTATTGATGTCGAATCTAGTTGACACAATGAGATCAATTAAAAAATACATTTTTGAAGAGGAATCCCAACCTGCAGATTGACTATAAAATTAGTAGCTATTATAGAGTGCACGCGTAATTAATTAATTGGTATTAATTAATCAATTAATTAATTAATGAACCACAATAATATTAGGCCTGTTCGTAAACCCTGTTCAGAGTACCACCTATAGTCCCACTTTCTTACTCCGGGTCAGACAGTGGGGTAGGAAGAACAGTGCAAATGACGTCAGGTTTTTTGTTCGTAAATAAAATTGCTCGGATTGTGAGTACAACAAACAGGGTTATATTATGGATTAGTTATGGAGTATTATATTGAGTGTAATATTATACATATATTATATACGTATATATTATATAACATATAACATGAACTGAACGTGTGCCCTTTACGCAGGTAACGCTGCTTGGGCGCTGGTGCTGGCGAAGGACTCTTTGCGTGCTGATCGCGCGGACTCAGTGGGCGGATTGCCCGTGTTCGTGACTGATGACACGTGTGTGGATCACGCCTTCGTGCTTGCCGAGCGTGTGGCCGGGCCGCGGGTTCGAGTGTCTGCTGCATGGCTTCCTGCTCTCCTCACCTACCCACTAGCCATGCTTGTCGAGACCACCGCGAGCGTGCTGCGCCTCGAGCTGCCCATGCATCCCACGGCACTCATCTCCTTCCTGGGTGGGTTGGCGCTCTTCAGCCGCCTGCGAGCTGCCCTGCACCTTCGCTATGCACCGCGGTACTCCGAGCAGGAGGCCTTGGGGCACACCAGAGCGTACTTCGCGCCTCTACTCGACTCCAAGTAAACACACGGTGGTGGGCACTCCAGGTACTTTTATATTCTTCAATTATAGCTTGTAAAAAGAATTAGTTTGTTGTAAATAATGCATGTCCAGAAAAAAAAAATAGAGGGGGGGGGGCGAGCTTCTTATTGAAATTAAAACAATAATATTGATGTGGAATATATGTTATATACTGTCTATATATTATTTAACCAATATATAATTAATAAATTATATGTATACTTTTTTTAATTTTAACTAAAATACGTAAGTATATATATATATATATATAATAAATAAATAAATAAATAATTATTATATATAATTATATATTAATTATTATTTGTCATTAAAAAAAATATTAAAATAAAAATTGAATTTTATTAAATTTTTATTAAAACAATTTAGAGCATGCAGATATACAAAATTTTCATGCCATTATTATATATAGTTTGGCAATAGGCAAAAATATATAGAGAAAAATTGAGACAGTTTTATACTGACGTTTGAAATAATCTATACATCTTTATATGACATTTATATAAAAATAGAGTGCATTATAATATATGATAGGAATGGTGCAATGCATTGCAATATATTATGTTTTAATTGTTATAGATCTGATTGAACATTTCAATTACTGACCTAGAGTTTGTGCTCCCCAGTAACATGCATGGCCGACGACCGTGAAATCCTGATCGAAGGAGCCCTGGAGAAGCTGCAGGCATGAACTTTTAATATTAGCCTCCCCTGTAAAGGTGCTTTTCATGGAGCAATGCTGAGTGGGGCTTGGCAAGGAGAGAAAAGTGCACTTGTTTCAATATCGTATGATGGCTATGTTGCCAATAAATCGCTCCCATCGCTCCTTGGAAAAGCACTTTCATGCTGGAGACGAATTGCAATGTTACAATCTTCTCAGTGAAATTATTTTATTTATAAGTTTATGTAATTTTATGACTTTCCATTAAATAAATCAAATTTCTAATATTATAAATGTTTATATATTAATTGTTAACTATAGAGTTGTTTGCTGTTTTTGTTTACAAGAGGGAAAATAGCATAGCAGGTATACGGACGGTCAGGAGGGTAGAAATGAGAAAGTGGAGGTTCAACTACTATGGCATATATTAGATAGGAGAAATGACAAAAAAAATAAATAAAATAAATGAAAAAAAAAAGTTTAATGATGCGATTTTTTTATGCTATCTATCGTTTATTGGTGTATTTTTACAATTTTTTAAACCTGATTTATTTTGCTTAATAAAGTGAAAAAAAAAAAGAGAAAGAAATCAATTATATAATTTGTTTATATACTAGTCTGTGCATTCTGGTCCTCCATTGGGGCAGCCTAACTTACAGGGGCATGACGTCAGTGCAATCAACTCTATATGTAATTATTCCTACTATTAGTTTTATTAATACAATGTAATATTTAATACATAGCATTATTTTACCATATATATGGCACACTATGATATTTAAAATATTTAATATTTATTATGCTAATATAATGGTGTCGGTCTGTCAGTATAGATCATAGAAAAGCATCAGAGAACACAACTATTTTTCAACAATGTATACTTTTGATTATCTACGAAAATTATAACATTTTAATCTCAATTCTTCATAAAATTAAATAATTAGCTCATGCAAGCATTTAAAAAAAAATAATACCATTTAAAACAAATAAAATACCTTGCTTATATAATATTGCAGTTAAACTGCTTGCTGCGTAAGCTTATCTTGCTTTTTTTACATAAAAAAAACAAAAACAAAATAAAATAAGCAATCCTTGTACTTGTTTACGCTGATGACATCACTGGGCTTATATTACCCAGACATTTAGGTGTTTAGCTGGCACAGTTGCTGCAGACACCACAGGAATGAGGCTGGTGTTCATCTTATTGTGCCTGCTGGTGCTCGGTGCTCTTGCTGACATGGTGGTGCGTCCAGCGAAGTGGATTCGTCCACGCAAGTACAAGCGCTGTCTGGGGCTGTTGAATGTACGGGCAGAACCGCGGCATGGTGCAATGTCATCGGAGGATGATAAAGTACGAAAAAAGCTGCGGTTGCGATCCATGCACACCCACTACCTGGTGCATCCACAAGGAGGAGAACCTGACAGTGACTACTCTGCACCATCAGAAAATTATGACAATACACCATACGGGTAATGAAAACATCTTCCTTTTTTTATGGGAGGCATAAATTTAGAAAGTTCACTGGTGGGGTCTATACTGTATACCCTTATCAGATTCTTAAATCTTAAAAACTAAAAAAAAACTTAAATTCATCATTACTGAAGTACTTACTTATTATGTGTACCTGTGTAAACTTAGCTTGTTAAAACACTCGCATTACAGCATTACAAATATCAATATTAACTGTGAAAATGTAAGGGAACAAACCTAAGATATTATTGAATAAAAATTAATAAAAATAAAGAAATAGAAATAAAAGTACTTCCAGGTAAATTATTAAAATTGACGTTATCTTAAAGTAAAGTGCGCACGAGAAAAAAAAGTTGAGTTGGTGCTATCTAAAAATAGTTCAAGTGGTCCTCCATATGGAACTGAAATCCAAAAAATTCCATCTCAAATAGGTTCTCCAGAAAAAAATACCAAAGTCTGAATGAGCGCGTCGCTTAACATTGGGCCTTACCTGACAAAACCCCTCGATTATCTCGAAAAAATACTGCGTTCAGTGGTATGCAAAAAATATAGCGATGTTCTATGACTTGAGCTTTAACCATATGCAAATTTTGAGCATTTTTTTTCGAATCAGTTTTTCTGTAAAAAATCTTTGAAATTTCTTATGATAATTTAACATGGACGATTTTCAAGATTTTTTTACGGAAAATCTGATTCGAAAATAAATGCTCAAAATTTGCTTGTGGTTAAAGTTCAAGTCATAGAACATCGCTATATTTTTTTCATACCACTGAACGCAGTATTTTTTCGAGATAATCGAGGGATTTTGTCAGGTAAGGCCCAATGTTAAGCGACGCGCTCATTCAGACTTTGGAATTTTTTTCTGGAAAACCTATTTGAGATGGAATTTTTTGGATTTCAGTTCCATATGGAGGACCACTTGAACTATTTTTAGATAGCACCAACTCAACTTTTTTTTCTCGTGCGCACTTTACTTTAATTGAGAATTATTGATATTAACAGTATCTGCATGGACACATGGTAATTAAGAGTAATTATTATATTTAATTTTTAATTTAATTTTTTTTTTCTTTGCAGGGAGGCAGAAGAAGGCTACTAATGATTTTATAACAGCAAATTTGTTTAGTGTACTGTATTTTAATTTTAAAAATGTGATACCAAAGAGATAAAATGGCATGTTAAGTCCTGCAAATGTATCCTGCACTGATGATTGCTGGAAACGGAAAGATTCTGGCAAAACTAGAAACACTAAAATTTTGCAGGAAGGTTGAAATTTCAAGTAGAAACCTCTCTGCAAGGTTCAGAAGTAATATAAAAAAAAACAAGGCCAGAATCCCTGCATTTCCGGCAACTTTTAATTTTACATAATTGTGTAGATCTATATTATATACTGTAGATGTTAATTTACTGCTAATATGTTACATAAATAAGCTTTCACATAACAGGACATCATAATAATAAATAAATAATAATAAAAAAGTACGTAAGACAATAATAAAATAAATAATTTACTTAAATGACATCTTTTTATTTCTGAAATTTTGAAATTTTTTTATGAATTAAACAGTGTAGCAATTTTAGTTACAGTATTGTAATGCAGTATTTTTGCATTTAATTGAAATCTAACTTTAAAACTAATAGAAATAGGGATACAGTAGAGCAGTGTAATACTGTACTATAAAGATTACATTAATTGCATTAATTACCGTAAGTAATTAGAAGTCACAGTATGCATACAGCATAAGATAATTAAACAAGAAATTACTGTAATGTCTATTTATATTTCAAAAATGGTTGAAATTGTTTTGTTTATAAAGTGTATAGCTTTCAAGACACACACAACTACGAAGCACATCTACATGTTAGTGTCACATTTCACTTGAAGGTCTCACTGTAGAGTTGCTAGAGAGGCTAATGGGTTCCTTTGCCCAGTCCCTCGTTGGCGTCTCATCTCGAACATGAGAACTGCGAGAGCTGCTGCTGCATTGAGGCTATCCACACCCCCTGCCAGTGGGATGTGCAGACGACACTGTGCAGAGGCGATCTGGGCTAGGTGGTGAGCCTCGGCACTCAGACCCTGTGTCTCTCCTCCAAGCACCAGCACCCATGCACCAGGCTCGCTAGCAAAGTCCACCTCAGCGTAGTTGCGGGCTGGCACTCCTTGACCTTCACCCTCTCTTGCACTGCTGTCCGCTAGATACACAGATGCTTTTTCAAGATTCACCAGCTGTTCCAGGTTGTCCCAATGTATACCCTGGTGCACAGGCACACGGAAGTGAGCACCAGCACCAGAACGTAGAACTTTTGGCTCCCATAAGTCCACGCAACCTGAAAAAACAATAAGTAGAGATTCATAGAATTGATAGAATGGGATATACAGTAATACTGTAATGGTAGAATATATTTTGTGTGCGACAACTGTATAGCAAATACCAGTAAGAAATGTACATTTAATAAATATTAAGATAAGACTACAGTTTATTTATTACAGCAATACTGTCATGTATACAGTAGAGTATGCCATAATTATTACTGGGTACAGTATGCAATATGTAAAAAAAAAAAAAAAAAAAAAAAAAATGCAATTAAAAATCAATACTTTAAAGTACTTACAATTATTGTTAGAAGAATTAGAGATAAAGATTAATTTGATGACACATTAGTTATGTACCAGTAAGCTGAATAAAATTAGCAAAAAAGTAACATTATTTGACAACATAAAACACATTAAATTCAGTGTGTTTCAATATTACTGTATTAAGTTTTAAAACTACATAGACTATGGGGAATTTGTGGGATTAAGACCCTATGCTTAAATATTTTGCACCACTTACCCTTGGTGAGCAGCACTTGCAGACAGCCAACGCCAGCAGCTACTCGGAGGATAGCTCCTAGGTTGCCTGGCTCTCGGACATTGTCACACACTAGTGTCAGGGGTAAAGTATCCTCCGCACCACTCAGGCTCTGCACCTCTCCCTTGATTGGGGTTTCGAACACACCTTTGAACAGAGACGTTTAGGGTCAACACTCTATGCTATGAGCTACTATTAGACATTGAATTATGTACCAACAATTCCTGGTGATGTGGTGAGGTTGGACCACAACTGTAGCTGCTTATACTGAAGCTTAAATATATCAGCTGAGGTATTGTCGGGGATCTTGAGGGCCTCTAGTGATTCTTTGCGGCTGAAGAAAATACTTTGTGGCTTTACCCCAGCATCAAGAGCATCTTGGATTAGTCGCTGACCCTCGAGCAGGATCTGTCGCCGCCTTTCACGCTCTTTCCTTGATCTCATCAACAGCATCATTGAGCTATAATAAAGACAGAACACTTAACAACTTAACTTTATTGGTATTCATATGCTACATAGGATGGCAGGCTTACAGAAACCTAATTATGCACATTGCGGCTCTGCGGCAAAATGCTCACTTTGCAATTTCCAGAATGCAATAAAATACCCACTTTGCATTTTAAGAAGGTTGTTAAAAATATACCTGGAACAGTATAGGTAACAATAGACCTTCTTGATTTGCAAAGTAAGCATTTTGTTTTAATTTGGAAGTTGCAAAGTGAGCATTTTGTTACAGAAGCCTCAATTAATATGCATACTGTACTGTACATGCGTACATACATGCATGCAGTACAGTATGCATATGACAGTAAAAGCACAGGATTTATAATAAGGTTTGTTAATGAATTTTAAGCTGTGGTATACATTTATGCATACCTAAATTTTGTGTCACTGTCGCCTAGCTTGTTGTAATATGGCAAAGAGGATGAGGAGCCAAAATGCTGAGAAACTGGTGGCTTGTTTACTTCATGTGCTGCCCTTACTCTGTTAAATTGTTTAACTTCATTGTCATCTAATGTAATTACAACATGCTTAGAAACATTTGAACTTTTAATTTCTAGAGTAGCATCAGCACTACACACGGGGTCAACCTCTTTAGTAAAATTTATCTCTTCTGTGGGGCCAGTCAAGGGACTCAAGGGCCCAGCCGGCCCAGTCGTCGGAACAAATCTATTTCCTCTAGCAAAATTGCAAGATTGCAAATTAATGTAGCGAGTGTTATATTTTGAAAATATTGTTAGAAACTTTCTATACTGAATGCACGCCATCTTCTCACGGTATTTATTGCATTATAATTAAAAACCTAGCTGGTTTTAAGATTGCAATTTTTTTAAACAACAAGACCACAACCACAGACAAGACGAACATGTGTTCAATGTTTTTGTTGCGCGTTACGTTATTCATTTGTGATTCTCACTTCTCAGAATTTTGTGGGAGGGCTGGGTAAAAAAAAAAAATTAGCGCGTCAAAAAAGTTCTGACATTGTTTACTCTTGTAATTATTGTGTCATTGGTGTTTTTTGCTTTATCAATACTAATTAAAGTTTATAGTTATATCAGAAGTGATATAAGTAGCCATGGAGTCTACGGACGAGCTGAAAATAAACGGGGAAAATCATGAACAGGGCGAGAAAGAAGTATTGAGTCATCAGGCAGTGGAGGCAATGATCGTAAGTTCTGGATACATGTATATAATGAATAAAATAATATTCATTTTGGAGTTATCCAGGAATATAATTTTAGTAAAAATATTTAACATACAGAAATAATAATGTAGGCATACAGTATGTACAATGATCATTATGGAATTATCTGGCGTATGCATATGTACAGTCAGTATAATATGTAATAATAATACATATACAGAGTAGCGTGCTCAAAAGTTAAATTGATTGGGGAGCGGTTCTCAAACATGGCATATTCACGGCAGGGTCGAGGACCTTGAGAGAGAGAGGATCTTTTAGTCCGTTTACCATAAAACATGGATAAAAAAGAGATTATATGACTAGTGTGAATTTTTTACTGTCCTGAATATCCCTCAATCCATCCCTCACAACACTGTCCAGAATGTTCTTCTAAAACAGTTTCAATACAATTATGAATTACAGTATGCACTGCACGCATTTATAATGTATAATAATAATAATAATAATAATAATAATAATATTAACGCGGCAAATGTGGCAATGCCACGGTGGCCCGCGAATGTTCACCAACTCTCAGAGATTTCTTAAACAAATCAAAACTCTCCGCCTCAGCAACATCTGCTGTCAACGCATTCCACTCCCTCACCGTCCTGTTTAAAAAAGAAAACTTTCCCACATCACTTCTACATCTAACATACTCCAACTTCCATCCATGATCATTTCTTCCAATATAACCTGCTCTCATCACACGACCACTCAACTCTTCCCAACCCTCACAATTTCTTGTTATCTTATACATAACACCAAGTCTACAATTTTTTCTTCTTAACTCCAACGACTCCCACCCCAAATTCTCAATTAAAGCAGACACACTAACATACTCCTTTCTAACATCAGCACCATCACCCACAAACTGGAACCTTCCCACACGACCTGTAACCCTTCTAGCTGCTCTCCGCTGAACCTTCTCCAACTCCTTCACCCCCACACATCTATATGGGTCCCAAACACAGCAACCATACTCAAGCACTGGTCTCACCAGAGCTCTGTACGCATTATCTTTAACTACCCTACTGGTACCCTTAAGATTTCTCATGACAAACTCCAAACACCTCCTTCCCTTCGATGTAACATATTTAATATGTTCATTCCACATTAATTTACTATGAATGACTACACCCAAATATTTATACTTTTCATCCTGCTTCAATAACTCATCATGAAGTAAATACTGCACATCTCTCTTACGCCTTTTCCTACTAAACACAACTACACAGCACTTAGCGACATTCAACCTCATATCATTATCAATAACCCACCGACACACAGTATTAAGATCCTCTTGCAGACGAACCACATCATCCTCACTTTCTATTTTCCTATAAACAACACTATCATCTGCAAACAACCTAATCTTTGACCTCACTCCATCAGACAAATCTTCAATAAAAATCAAAAACAACAATGGACCCAAGACACTACCCTGCGGAACTCCCGAGGAAACAGCAATATACTCCGAGCATGCCTCCCCCACTCTAACTCTCTGCACCCTATCTCTTAAGAAATCCTCAATCAAGGACACCAACCTTTCATCCACCAAACAACGCCTCACCTTCTCAATTAATTTCCCATGAGGCACCTTATCAAAAGCCTTCTCAAAATCAAGAAAGACAGCATGAATCTCACCTCCACTGTCCAAAGCATCAGCCAACTCCTGAACAAAACCTGCCAATTGAGTCTCGCAAGAGAAATGCTTGCGAAAACCATGCTGGTGATCACCAAAGAATTTCGATCTCTCCAGATCACCCACCACAAATTTAACAACAACCTTCTGTGTATTATGCACATCCATTGCATTAATGTTTATGCATACTTAGTTATACTGTACTGTATGATACATGACATGCATGGCAGTGCAAAAATACTTTTATAATACAATAAATGGAGTACCGACCTCAATTTTTTTTATTGCAGAAATGCATAGAAGGTGCAAAAATATGCTACTCTGTTTTTTTTTTTTTTCAGATTTTTTAGGGACCGGGAAGTATTGCTAAAAATTTTTGGCGAGGTCGGGTTCGAATCCACGTCCCTTTTGGGTCCTATCTTTTATTAAGAGAGGCGGCAAGAGGCGGCACTTTTTCTGCACTTTCAATAATTTTTTAAAAATACTTCCCGGTCTCAGAAAAATCTAAAAAATATTCAGAGTAGCATATTTTTGCACCCTCTATCCATTTCTGCAATAAAAAATTTTGAGGTCGGTACTCCATTATAATTTAAATTTACCCATATTATGCATACTGGTAATATGCATATATTATATTACATATAAACATACTGTATTCATATGTACTGGTAAATACATTCACAGATTGATGCTGAGCTGAGTGGTGGTGATGCAGCTAATCCATCTCGTCTAATGAACAAGCAACAGCCGCACAAACGTAGAGTGCTGCACTTCAGCGACGGCATCCTTGAGGAATTCAGCTCTGATGAAGAGTACCAGGTGGACAGTGCTCCTGCCAAGATCACAGAGCCGCCTGTTGATCCGGTAAATATAAAGAGCACTGTTAAAGCCATCACTTGATTGCGTAGATGAGGTAGGTGTTGATAGCAAAGAGCCAGGCCTAAGCCAGGTCGAAAGTTCGACCTCATCTATGCAATTGCTCATTTGTTGTTAATGTAACCAGATAACAAGAAGGCATTTCCATCATTATTTAATTTATTTATTTATAGATTTTTATTTATTAATGACTTTATTTATTTTTATGGTCTTGGCCATACTTTGTTAGTGTATGATTTATTTGCTTTATATCCTTTAGCAGTAAAACACCTCCTTATTACTGCTCTTGCTGGTTTCCCATTTAACTGTTTTTGAAATGCACAGTATACCACTGGTATAGTACCGTATACAGTTCCGGTACAATGTAAAGGTGTAACCAGTTGCAACTCGTGAGATGTTTTCAGTTGTGACTGCAGAGCTGTCAGCAGGGCAATTCTCAAATAAGAAGGCGTATAAGCGCCCCTGTCTGGCTTAATGTTCCTACAGAAGCAAAAAATTACAGCAATAGAAATTTGCAATTGAAAAATCAAAAAAATTAGATCAGCCAATCAGAAGCGTCCAACTTTTAGTGCTTCAAAATCAATGATTTCACTGATTTGAGTTATTCAAAAATCATTTAGCTTTTTTAACCCCTAGATGCTTCAAATAAAGTGCTGTGCCAGAAAAATTGATTTTAAAATTGCGTTAATGTGTATCCCCAACAATTAAAAAAAAAAAAAAAAAAAAATCCAATATGCCTGAAGTAAAAAACTTTCACATATTTGGAAATCGCGCTACAGCATGCTACGGCATGACACTTAAAGGTATACAGGCCTCAAATTACAAATTAGACAGACATTAAGTGTTGCTCAAGTTTATAATCAACATTCATATTATTTTTACCTGCGCGCGGTGCGTCTGTGCGAAGTCGCGCTGTAAAGAAAGTCCCTGCTGACGTCACAACTCACAGCTAGCACCGATTAGCATTGAGTTGTGACGTCATCAAGGACTTCGTGACATCATCAAGGACTAAATTTCTTACTTTGAACTGCGACTTCACACAGATGCATCACGCGTGGAAAAAAATGATCCGAATGTTGATTATACACTCTAAACCCACTTGGTGACTGTCTAATTTGCAATTTGAGGCCTGTATGCCTTTAACGTTAGCTCCGTAAGAAAATCAAAGGGATCTTGATTTTGCTAAGGCATGTCGCATCAGTTTTCGAATATGTGAAAGCTCCTGTATACCCCAAAAAATAGAAGAATAGTCCTGCTGTAAAGCTGCAACATTGCATTATTCTAATTTTGAGTGGGAGAAAAACTCATTTGAAATTTTTATCTCAATATGCAGCTCTGGAGCCACACAGGGTGTGACTTAAATTTATTTATGACTTCCTCAAAGTTGGTCATCATGTTTTATTCATTGTATACATGTATTTGAGTGTGGATCTGATTGTTGTATTATTTATACAGAAAACTCTGACTTGGGGTCCATGGATCCTGTATCAAACAACAGCTGCTGGTGGTGTCGCTTTGAAAGTTTGCGACTATCTGGGTGAAAGCCTGGCCAATCTCTTTGGTATCACGAGACCCAAGTACGAGTACGAGATTGAGGAATACAAGCGTACTATTGAAGAGGTTAGTACAGCACTGTAGTTACGGTTTTACAATGCTTCTATTTTCACAATGAATTGAAAATTGAACCATTCAAGTTATATAAGTACCGTACTCGAATAAAGAAATTCAGGAAGGTATAGATCTTGTAAAAGATTCTCACCTCTTTCTATTTTAAGTAATGTGCTAAAAAAAAAAAAAAAAACAATGGTCTTACGGTCTTCCTTTTTGTTCCCAAAGTTGGTCATTAGCAAAAAAAAAAAAAAAAAAAAAAAAAAAAAAAAAAAAATTATTGAAAGAAAATAAATTTGTTGTGCTCGTAGAAATGAGATACATTAATTTTAAATTGTGCTGTGCAGGAGACAGAGCGCAAGAAGAAGGAAGATCTTGAGATGGGCGGTTGGCGAGAGGAGCCAGGTGCAGCCCCACAGGTGGAGGGCCCCATCAAAGGCGAGGCCCACAAGGAAGATAACACCAAAGGGGCAGAGGCCGAGAGGTACTAAGTCGCCACCCTGAGTGCCTGCTGCATCTTGTGCCCACCTTCCATCACCTCATCTAGCCTTAGAACAACATACTCTTTTTTTCTCTTTTTTTCTTTTTCATTAATTCATTAATTTTAAGTTATAAAAAAAGACTTAAATCATTGGTATTATTTATTGTATCATTTAAAGTTAAGACTATTGCAATTTGATTTAAATTTTATAAAAAATAAAAGGAATATTTTTGAGTCCTATTAATAATATTATATTATAATATATAATAATAATTCTTTAATACTTTTAATATACAGTAGGTTGTGTTTTGCATGATTTCTTGAATATAATCACTAGGTTAAGTTATTAGCCATATACATTTAAAATATTTAAAGTAAATATGAAAATATTAATATGTATAAAATTTAATGTTGTAATAAACATTAATCTTGTGTTTGTATAGAAATGTAAAAAAAAAGTCATATTTTATGTTACTTCTAGATTCAAAACTACTATTGTTTATTTTTTTTTAGAAAGGTTGGGAAAGGAGAAAGTAGGCGAGTCATTAGAGATCAACAGGGGCAAAATGCCGTTTCTAAATACAACATATTATCAATGTAAGCAGAAAAGTAACTATCCTTTAGCTGTAATATTATATCCCCTTTGTCAAGCACTGGTATACAGTATATAATATACAGTATATCAGCACATACTAATTATGTCAATCTTTCAGAATCAAATGGTATTTTAAACTTAAAACATTTACAGCTGTAGGTAAAGTTTTCCTATTTTGCTTTCATCACAAAGTCTTATAAGCGTAGTGTGCTGTCTGTGGAAATGGTCTACAGCCCATTTGCAGGTCAAGGCTGCTACAATACTTGCCACAAGCAGTAACTTCTATGATGCTTTAAAAATCAAAAGTTTTATGATGTTTCAATTTTAAATTTGGAAGATAATTATGTATATGATATAGAAGTTAGCTTGTGTCTTGTATTTTATTTATTTATTTTTTTGCTCTGTGTGCAGTTAAAATTTTATGTAGAGTTTACTATCTCTAATTAAACGCTTACAATGTTGTTTTAGCTTTAAGGTTAAAAATGAGCTTTGTAACACTTCACAGATTTTTATTATTTCTCTGCACATTAATTGACAAAACAATTTCAAACAGCTAGAGTCATCTTACTTTCTCGCTTCTCAAAATAAACATTTTTTTTTTATTAATGTTTCAGTAAAAAAATTAAGCTTTTACAGCAAGATATATTTTTATTACATAAAGACTTGGTTAATAATATTATACGAAAAGAAGAATGTAATAATTTCTAATATTTAGTGTCATATATAGTCTCCTTTTAAATTTCATGAGTAATAATTCTAATAAAAGCAAACGAACAATAAATGTATGTGACGAGGTGACAATTTAGTATAATATGATCAATTTAACTTTATTTATGTTCAGTAATATTAAATTATTATGAATTTATCTTTATGTTTTTTTTATTTATTTTCATTTTTATTCTTTTTTCATGTCATTGCTTGCATGGTAGACTAGCCTTGCTGTACCGGTAACATTATATATAGAACACGATGAACACATGGTACGTACTTTATGTATGTGACGTTTGGCTTACACTATACATAGAGTAGTCTTACACTTATTTGCAGTGGTAAAATTGTGATGGCCAGAGTGGCACATATTGTAATTGCTATTTATTGTATAAGATCTAAAATATCAAATTATATAAATTCAACATTTAAAGTCGTAGCACAAAAAATAGCAATGTTGAAAGATACACTCTTCACTTTTACCACTTCATAATTTTAATATTATTAATATTATAAAGTCATGTTTTGTAATATAATGTGCTATATTTTTATATAATACAACAGGAAATATAGATCTATATAATCTAAATTTGTGTTTTTGTAAGTCTATAACAAAATGTATAAAAAAAGTTATCTCGGATTATAGGTAAATAAAGGCCAGTAATTAAAATAAATTCACCAATAATAATTCATTTATGTAAAAAATGTTCATTTCAGAGGATTGCACTTTCCTTTCTTTCTTTCTTTCTTTCTTTTTTTTTTTTTTTTTTTAAACTAAAAAATATTTGCTTGCTGCACTGACAGTACGTAAGTACACAATTATTTTTAACCAAAATTAAGCAATTTATGTTTCCTGCGGCCTTGCGGTGAGCACTTGAACAAAAAGAAATAGCAAAATAATTCAATTTTATTCACCTTTATTTAATTAAGGCAATGTCAGATCATTATTTCGAATATAAATATGAAGTAAAACAATTATTTAAGGATAAGCTATATAGGTAACATGTCCAATGTCAAAAATATTTAGAGTTTTATGATTTTGTTTATAGGTATGATATTTTAGATACTGATAGGAGGAGATATCATTTTAAGATATGTTGCATAAATTCATTTTTTTTTTATCTTGTCTGATAATCAATTTACCTTTTTGTTTTTATCTGTATATTCTTATTGTATATTGGATGCAATAATCTGTCTCAAGATAAAAAAAAAAGGATATATAATATATTATGATATTATACATTATATTTATTTGATTACATGAAGAATAGAAGATTGAAAATGTGCACAGAATGCCTTATTAAATATCCTGTGCTGTGTTGCATTTATTTAATTTTTTATCTTGCTGCTTGATACTTGCACGAGTTCTCTGGTTGTTACTGTTTTGCTTGACAGGGTGAGTTTCCTACACTTCTTCCTCTCACCGTTTTTGCGACCTAAAATCAACTGTGTGTAGTGAATAAGATCGAGTGTTCCAAGTATCGTCTGCAGAATTTGGTATTTTAAGCACACGAGATGCACAATAACTAAAAGACATTTTTTTGGTTCTTATTTCATAAGACAACCTGATATTATACGCTTTTATAAAATGGATTTAAGAAATTGGTCACTTCAGAAATAATGTTTAAACTTTGTCAATACCTAGCTATAGCTATAATATATTATAGCTGTCCTATTTATTTGTTTATTAATTTTACATCAGTTACTAAAAGAAATATATAATTATATATTTTTTTAAAATTAACATTACTTCTGAGGTGACTAAAATATTTACAAACACTTTATTGCAACTGTCTGATTAAATAATACTGCTTATATATTTATATTTGTAACAATACAAAATTAAATTTGTGTACTCTATTTGTGAATATATTATACATATTTATACTAGAATGATCTAGCTTAAATTTTAAAGATTTGAAATGATGTTTAATTCTTTAAAAATAAATTCTAATTATTTGTTAGAATTTATTTAAAAAAAATTAAGATATATATAGCAACATGTATATTTGATAGAACAAGATTTGTTGGGCAAGGAAATAGTTCGAGCTTTTAACCGTCATTGACCCAGCAAAAAGAGAAAAATCTTAAAAAGTTTTAAGTTTTTTAAATTTTTCTTTTCTTGCTGGGTCAATGATGGCTAAAAGCTCGAACTATTTCTCTTCCCAATAAATCTTTTTCTATCATATATACATGTTGCTATATATCTTTCTTTTAAAAAAAATAATATCGCTTAGTTCGATTTTTCACAAATTTATTATATTAAATAATTATTTTGTTTGAAATTCAAAAGTGTAACATTAATTATAACAAACATGATGCAACAACAAAATTTCTAGTGTTAAAGGGGATGGGCAATTGTATATTTAAATTAATACATATATTTTAATTAATTTTGACAATCAGTCAATAAAATTCTTCCAAAAGCGATGAGTCAATTACCATTTCTGCCAGTTTCGCACAACTTGGCATCTGCAGTTGGCGAATACACTTCATCAGGGGGATCGACGAGATATGACGTTTCAGCCTGCCAGGTATATAATTAGTCCACTGGTTGGTCGGATGGACCAACCATCACACTGACAATATAGACACTGACCAATACCCCACCATGATCTTCTGATGAATATATCGTTCCTCGTCCGCAATAATGAGCCATCTGCTTCCACAATCTCGTTGCAATAATGAGCTGTCTGCTCTTTCAGGTGAGCGCAATTATGAGCCTTATTTTATATCGATTTACAGCTCATAATTGCGTTCATCTGAAATAGCAGACCACTCATTATTGCAACGAGATCGTGTAAGCATCCAGATAGCTCATTATTGCGGACGAGGGATGATATATTATTTATCACAGTACCTGGCAGACAGAAACGCTATCACTATCCATCGATAAGCTGTGTCTGCCGCTAGCTGTCAAGGCACAGCTAGCTGTAGAAAACGGCTTGAAAGAATTTTACCAACTGATGGTTAAAATATAATGTTAACAGGTCTTGCCTCTTCCCGGCTCTTAAAAATTCATAGTGGTGATTTAGCTGATTAAATTTTGAATCAATTTACACCAATAAATGTTCTCTTCTGCAATTTAAAAAACAATATATAAATTAGTGTATTGTGTATAAATTAATTCTTCCTTTAATTAAATACTTAAAATTATTTGCTACAGTGTAGAGTGAAAATAAAATTTTAGAATCTATACAAAAAATTGTTTTTATTTTGAATGTTTTCCTCAAATTAAATGGGTCAATAAAATTAAAAGCAAGAAGTATCACAAAATGTCATTTATTTTACCTTACTTATTTCAACAAACACAAACCACAGTTATTTATACAGTATTATTATTATAGGTTAAAATTCCTACAGAATGAGATATTAGAATGTGAAAATTTTAGTGGCTTAATCGAAAGAAGGGGTAAAAATATGGTACTGTGAATTTTTTCAGATTTTTCTGAGACCGGGAACTATTTCTAAAAAATTATTGAAAGTCTATTTTGATGACGTCACGGGCGGCACTCCTTAAAGGGGGACCAAAGTGAATACTTTTTTTACATATTCGGGCAGCTACGAATTATTCTGATATCCCTGTGGCTCAATATTTTCGTACAATGCCTAGTTATTTTACAATTTTACAATTAATTATTTAGTTTGAAAAGTGAGTTTGATAACCATTGGTTGATTCAAGCCGATGCGCTCCAGCAGCAGCCGCTAATACGACGAGAATCTCCCGCGAATCGGGGGAATCTCCTCCCCGCCCCCTTCTTGTCGTATCATCGGCCGCTGCGGCCGCGGGCATGCTTGAATCAACCAACGGTTTTCAAACTCACTTTTCAAACTAAATAATTAATTGTAAAATAACCAGGCATCATACGTAAATATGGAGCCACAGAGATGTTAGAATAATTCGTAGCTGCCCGAACATGTAAAAAAAGTATTCACTTTGGTACCCCTTTAAGAAAAAGGATAGGGCAGTGCCGCCCGTGACGTCATCAAAATAGACTTTCAATAATTTTTTAAAAATAGTTCCCGGTCTCAGAAAAATCTGAAAAAATTCACAGTACCATACATTTACCCCTTCTTTCGATTAAGCCACTAAAATTTTCACATTCTAATATCTCATTGAAAATTCAGAATTTGGCAACTGGCATGCTTGACTAAATTTTTCTAACAGCATGCAATAAAATTTTTAATATACATAATTATGAAAAATTTATACTTAGACAATTTTTTAATCAGGGGGAAAAAAGGTATTTAATTATTCCATTAATTTTTTACAAAACCAGAATAAAAAATGAAATAATTAAGCAAACAGTACATACTGTAACCACAACATTTTCAAATGTGACCTTTCATTTCATATATTAAATACATTTAAAAATTCATATTAACAAGTTTTGTACATACATGTGATCTGCATAATTATTGAGACCATGCAATATTTTAAACGGATTTAATTTGACAGCGACCTATTATCATAACTGACACAAAATGCATGCTTGTTTCAAAAATTGCACAAATAAATAAGATTTCAATGGACTAAATAAATTCGATCATCTTGCAATGGTGTCATAGCTATGCAGATGAATTTCAAGTTTTTAACAATACAATGAAAATTAAAGTTATAAAAATGTAACTCTAATTTATTTTAAATTAAAAATGACGAACACAATTTAACAACTAATAACAACCAAATCAATATGATTTTGTTTTTAATCCAATAATGTTGCTGTGTGTGGCTCATCTCTTCTCGCCACTCAGTTAAAAGTTCTTTGTTAAAAGTTCTGGGGGCTCTCGATGGACACTGTAATAAAGAAAAAGATAAAACCATGTATTAGGCGCTTGCATGTGATGTCAGATTATGAGTTTCAACAATCATCCGCCAGGCGTCCGCATCCTTGTTGGTGAAGCTACGCTATGTATGAACATAGGACAAAATATTAAAAAAATTAATAATACCCTTGACACCATTTTATCCTTTCGGGTGTTGCCAGGCCGATAATTAGCCTTGTCAGTAAGAGTTATCTTTCGACCATGCTGGGGCTTACCAGGCTCCCAGAACCCTTTCCTGCACTCTTCTGGCTCCTACTACCAGATCTGTGCAGCCTGTAGTGGCAGTGCAATACTGCAGGACAGCGGAGTATAGACAGCCGTAAGCTGTTTTCCTCCTACCAACTCCATAATCTAGTAATCAGTTACACCCATCCCAAGTCACGAAAAGTCTGCCGTGTTCGGGAATTCCAGAGCCAGGGGTACTAACTACTACACTACAGAGCAGATTAAAAAAATTATTTAAGGGTAAGGTAACGCCACCAATGTTAAATTTTCCACTCTCATTTCTTCCTTCGAACATATTTTAAAATGTTCTCCTCTATGTCGTTTATTAGCTCTTAAAATATCGTCAATACAAATTCGATTCAGTTTCCGAGTTATGTGTATTGAAACTGAACCCATTTAGTGAACAAGCATACGCTGCATTTCAGTGACATTAGAAAAATTCTATGATTCAATCGTCCGATTTTTAAAAAAAAACTAGAAACAAACTTAATGCACTAGGACAAACCTTCACAGCAAAAAAAAAGACAATTATTATGAGAGTGGGAGCGACGTAAATGAATAATAACTGCACGAATTTTGACACTCGCATGTCTCACACACCCCTTTTTAGTCGGCCATTAAACAACTGGCGAATGAAACAGGCTAACTAATGAACCAAAACAACGCTTATAATCCACTCCACCAGTCTCCACCTAAACTAAAAACTTTCAAAAAATGTTTTATAGTAATGAAAAAAAAGTTTTATAAATAAAACAACCATAATAGTTATTATTTAACTCATTATTTATAAATAAATTGAATATAAAACTGCCGTGACTTGCATGGCGATGCGACTTCCCGAGCGGCCCAAATATTTGTATTTTCTTGGCCCTCAAGTGGTTGTTTCAGGAAGTTTCAATTTTTTTCTCAGTTTTTTTATAATATCAGCTTCTTAGGAAAAACATGGCGACTTCAATACGGCAGCGGAATGGCGCTTATCGTCGTCTCGATTATTATTTCTTATATTTTATTTATTGAAGAGTTATAAATGTGTGTGTAACTTTTGTAAGCCTTTATTGTGACTGCAAGAACTGTATCACCACTATATAATGAAGACAAGAGATGGATTCATCCTGATATGAACGAACGAAGTAAAGGTTAGTACATGACCAAAAGATCGGGACATTAGGCGTTGTTTATGTCCCGTTTTCATCAGTTTTGTTGCAGGATGTAATTTTTCGTTCTCTTGTGGCTATTCTGTGTAACCTATTAATATAGTAATTACCGATATATGCATGTTTATAGCTATTTTGTTTCGTGTTACAGCAGAAACAAGCCTGCAGCTGGCCAGGCCTGGACCCACCCATTGGATTTGCATGCCAAGGAGGAGGAAAATCTCGCCCACGGAGTGGAAAACTCGAGCCTGGGACCATTTTGTGACAACTGTCAAATCTATTATGATGTAAAATTTCTTAAATACAAGTTATAAAACCCATTTTCTCTGTGTTCTTTTGTAAATAATCATAAAATAGTAAGCAAATTAATTAAAAAATAAACCGGAAGTGGAAGCCATTTTTATTTAGTGTAAGGAAATGAATAACGCAAAGCGCAACTTGACAAAGCTTGACCGACGTGCCACCTGGTGGTTGTTTCCGATAACATTTTCATGCGAATTGTACATATTTCGTTACATACAGAAGATGATCGGCCGTGGTGACTTGCGTGGTATCTTTAGAGTGGGACAATTTGAATATTGATATAGAGGCGCTGCGATCGCGGCGCAACTCTGGCGTTCCCCTTCCCTTAAGATATATAAGGAAGAAAATCAAAATTCTGAGGTGAGCAAAAGTTTGTAAATTTAATTTTAAACATTTTGTTCACCTCACATTTCTCATTTTAAATAATTTAAAGTAAGTTCTTTTAACGCAGAATTCTCTATTTTTCCACCGGCATGGCGGCCTGCGCGCGCATGTTTTCTCTAATCTCCTGTAAAGTAGACTGATTGCTGCAACCAACTTATTATATGAGGTATGGATTAAGGGTGGTTTCCTGATGGGATGCAAGGAATAAGGCAACAGTAGTCACATGTATTTACATTTAAATTTTTTTCAGTACTGTACCTATTTAAGTAAACAAATTGAAACTATCTCCTACCCCCTTCCTATGCATATATGTATATGGGTCTTCTCATTCTGAATGAACTTATTTTCTTCCAAAAATTTGCAAAATTTGTAGGAGGTGGGAACACCACAAAATCGTCTGACTTGAAACATCTAATGGTACTTACGGAAGAGTTATAGTCTGTTAATATGGAGAATGTATTACAATTTATGTAAATTTATCAGCTCCCAATGAAAGATTTTTTTCTGATAAAACTACCATACATCTTTGGAATACGTAATCCTTTTGCCTAAGTTTGTCAATTGCATACACACCACTTTGCACGTTTGCTCCAATCCTTGGGGGTCCAGTGCAGACACTTGGGGTCAATGCGGAGCTTTCGCTTCTCCATTGCAGAGAGATGGCTGCGCACTGTCTCCTGGCTTATGGTGATGATGTACTGACCCTTATAGTAGTTTATCAGGTTCAGGTTTTGCAGCGTGGAGATCACGTCTTCCTTCTTAATACTTGTCAGTTCACAAATCTCACTGAAACAAACAAAGCAGTAGTTAAAGTAAAGGGTCTACTACAAAAAAGACAGCAAAAAAACGAGGTAGTATTTTTTAAAAATAGTTCCAGTGCTCCTACTTACGGAACCGAAATCCAAAAGATTCCATCTCACATAGGTTCTCAAGAAAAAAATTTTAAAGTCAGAGAGAACGCGTCATTTAACATGGGGCCTTACCTGAAAAAACAACCTCAAATATCTCGAAAAAATACACCGTTAGGTGGTATGAAAAAAATATAGCCATGTTCTATGGCTCGAGCTTTAACCAAAAGTTGTTTAAAAAACATACATTCTCAAATCCGTTTTCCCGTCATAAAATCAAGAAAAACTCTTATGGGAATTAACATGGGAAATTTTCTATTTTTTTACAGAAAAATGGATTCGAGCAAATTTTTTTTTATTCGTTTTCCTGTTAAAGCTCGGGTCATAGAACATTGTCATATTTTTTTCATACCACTTAACGGTGTATTTTTTTTAGATATTTGAGGGTCTTTTTTAGGTAAGGCCCCATGTTAAGTGACGCATTCACTGACTTTGGATTTTTTTTTTTTCTGGAGAGCCTATGTGAGATGGAATTTTTTGGATTTCGGTTCCATATGTAGGAGCACTGGAACTATGTATTTTAAAAAAATGCTAACTCAGTTTTCATTTTTTGACATTAGCTGATAGGAACTCTACTTTAATTATTGCAATCTAATACATATCCAGTACAGTATTATATGGTATAATGTATTATTTATTACAGTTGTGTGTCATCGTGTTTTTTTACTTTTATCCAGATGCACCTCCAATTAGCCTAATACTAGTATACAGTATTTCTGTAGATTTGTAATGTTAAAGGGGTACTTCGGGGGTCCAACAAACATATTTTCTATTTAAACTAATCGTGATTCTGAATAATTATGGGGAATTAAAATATTAGTAAATTTTTCATAGCCAAAAAAAAAAAAAAATAGTTAACTTGATAACTATATTGAAATAGTTATCAAACTGCTATACACGTCCACTAAAATGCACAGTTGCCACATTTGTTTGATAACTTAATAATAAATTTTTTTTTATTAATTTTTATTATTAAGTTATCAAACAAATGTGGCAACTGTGCATTGTAGTGGACGTGTATAGCAGTTGTGTGCGCACTCTGTTAACAAATACATACAACAGGGTTGCCACATACATACTAGTTATCAAGTTAACTTTTTTTTTTTCCTAGGCTACCAAAAAATTATCACTACAGTATTTTAATTTCCCTACAATGATTTAATTTCACGATTAGTTTAAATAGAAAATATGTTGTTAAGCCCATGGAGACTTCTTTTAAAAATAATATCCGTATTACTGTATAACAGGAAATCAAGCTTTTATTTTTATTATTTTATTTTGAACTTTTGATGGTTGCATAAAGCACACTGTATAATTTGTTTGTTTAAAATTTGAATTAATTTTTAACAAAAACTTTAGCTATTCTGCACTTGGAACTTAATGATCTTGTTGTTGATACAACTGCAACTTGCATTTGATTTTGGCAGAGCTAAATGCAGCTATGATACTATAATTAAATTTAAACAAACCCTTGTAGACTGAATCAAGACAAAGCTCCTTAGAAGAGCAGGGGCACATTCAACATTTTTGTCAAGAACATATCATAATATTTATTGCTTTTTAATTGTAATAATATGTCAAATTAGCAAATTAATTTAACAACTTCATGGTGTCAATTAAAAGGTTACTGAACTACATTATTGCTCCACAGATATTGTAATATTAATTAATTTAATTCTAGAATTGAGTGATTTTGTTGGTGACAATGCGAGTGCTACTCACTTGATGGTGATTTGAGGTTTCTCATTATCACCGATGGGTCGCTGTGTCACTAGAATGTCCAGTATGGTTTGTGCCCAGTAGCTACGGTAAGACAAAAGCCCCAGGTCCGAGAGAGGCTTCTCCGGTGAGCCGGTCTTGCCCTCAAACTTGGACAGCTCGTAACCTGTAAAACACAGTCATTAACCTTTTTGTCTCCACTACTATAGAAAAATCTAATGAGAATATGGTACAGAGATGGTGCTCAATAAGCTTGTAAACCTGGGTAGGGGGGCGGGGGATTGTTGAACGAGTACTTTTAAATTGAAAATTTAAAATTGCATTTAAAAGCAGAAATTACATTCATCTGTTCGCTCAAAGGTAATTTTTTTCAGGGTTGCCATTTTAGACCGTTATCCATTATGTATTCAATTATTCATGCATTTAGTCAGATCGGCCAGCTCAAGTAAAATATGTGGCAACATTGTATCAAGCAGGTAAAAGATCCGCTCTGTATTATAAGTGGAAGCAGCTGGAAAGATTGACTGTCAGGAAGCTGTAGGAGTTTGTTGACGGTAAGCTCTGCAATAACTCACTAAATTCTATGAGAAGCTTTCCGTAGCCTTTACGCTGGTACGGCGGCATGGTTAATATACACGCCACGTTGTAGTCTTCTGTGGACTCTTTCTCCTTGGAGAAGTAGCCCACTATGTGGAAGCCTCGGTTGTCAAAGTCCGTCATCACATAGAAGAGGAATGGGTCAGTGTCGTAGTACAGCGTCTTGTGGTCAAGAAACAGCTTTGCAAGCAAACACAAGTTCTGCGCATATGCCTTGTTTTTCCGTCCGTCTATCTCAAAGAATGATATAGTGCCTTTCCTGTATATTTCATTCCCTGGTGGATGTCGCAGGTTGCACTTCGCCTGGAAATAAAGGAGTCAGAGTAAGTATTAGAAGAGAATACTGGTCACACCAGTGTCGGTCTGGCAGCAAAGGGATTGGGGATCTATTCCTTGAATTTTCAATGGTCATGCGATTTCTTTCTTTTTTAATATATAAATGGAGGGAAAAAAAAGAGAGGGGGAGAAATCATGCAATATATATAATATATATAATATATATATATCAACGTAATAGCGGAAAAAATATTCTAACTCCATTGATTGGTAAGCTAAAAAAAAAAAAAAAAATCCTAACCCCATTTTACTTCAATTTAGAATTCAATTTACTGCTTCATTATTAAAAACCCAAGTTGAAGAATTTTGAAAGCACAACTTTACTGTGATCTAGCGTTTATTTAACTTTTTTCAACACATGCACTCTTATATTCAAAATATGGAAATTGAGAATAAGTATACACATACTACACTCACTGCTTTAGTTTTATTAATGGCAAAATTAAGAATTAAGTTAAAGAGTTCAATAAAAATTATACACTACAGAAAGCAAAATTGCTTTCGTACATATAAAAATAAACGTAGTGACTCTGTACTTACCAAATGTCTCTCTAAACACTTTCTACTTTTTCTATATTTTAAACAAAATTCACAGATGTATATACATGGGAGATGGACAAGTTCCTGAAATGAAAAAAAAAATGTTGTATGAATGAATTAAAAACCGTATGTCAGACACATATAGGATTATGGGGAAAATTATAGGGTACACAGCGCACAAAAATTAAGTTGAAAGTGGTTTAAAGGTTTTTAAAAATAATAAATGTAGATAATTAATAATGGTGAAACAATAAAAGAATTAAAATAGACAGTACATAATTCTCTACAAGGAATCACACCGAATGATGCTAAATTTTCTTTCTTTTATTTAAGTATGTAATTATTAAAGTGGTGCATAATTAAAACATTATAATACTGTAGTATCTCTACTTTTTTTTATTTAAGTGATTTTATTTTATATTTTATTGATAGTGGAGCTTATGTGAACACTGTGTAATAAGTCAGCTGGGTGGTCAGGGGCCCTTCAAAACTTAAGGCCAAGCTCACCCCGCTGTCTTGTGATTGCTGTCTACGAGCGCCGCCAAGTACCTGCGGGTAAGGGGAGAAATACCAAGGACGGATTCTTTTGTGGCCTAGTTCAATCATTTCAACATTTTTCATTCGAGTCACGACATCATCATGATGGTGAGTTACAAGGCTGCCAGAGGTTCTTTTCCCTGGGGATTCAACACCTAGAATTGCAGGCGGTCCCCCTCCACCGAGCACAGCATTTATCTCTGTGGCTACAGGTGTAACTGGAACTGCAACTGGTGCGATTACTGCTGCCACTGGTGGTATTACTGGTACACAAATAGGGGGGACTGCTTGAGCTTGTGATGCAGGTGATACTTGTGCCGTCCGAACCTCAGCCTCTATAGATGGTGCTTTTCGTTTACGAGTGAGTTTCTTTTGCAGAGCTGCAGCCAGCACAGCACTACCATTGACAAGCTCCCCAGGGGTATTTGGAGGAGGTGTGCTCGGGCGAGAGGAAGGAGGAGCTCCACCACCCCCTCCGCCAATTTTCTTAGGTGTTTGAAGACCAGACTGTGATGTTGGGAGATCGCGTCGCGGGAATTGCACCTTCCGAGTGTCTAGTCTTTCTTCTGTTACCCATTCATCTAATCTCTTGTTAACTATAAAGTAAAATAGCCATTGTCAAAATAAATTATATTGCACATCTTCATACAAAACCCGAGACACAAATACTTACAATCAACATAATGAACATAGTAATACTTGTTGTTGTCTACATCTTTCATACTTATTATCTCTGCAAGAGCTGAAAAATAAAAATAAGTTGAAATCCAAGGGCATGTTTGACTTCCAAGGCTGCATGCTTACGCCAATCGTCGCCTCCTCGCATTCGTACTGGGAGCCTGCATCCTTCCACCAGCGAAGCCTGTAAAGAAAATAATAAATATGCATTTCTATTTTTAATTTATGAGTTTGAAAGAACACTTTAGGAATGATTGAGCGATTAATCATAGTTATTTGAAACTACAGGCAGTTGGCACCAAACACAGGCAGCCCTATTGTAAATGCAAAATTAACCTCTAATTCAAATTTATACACAGTTCAAAATGTATGAAAGTTGTACAAAATATGCCATAGAACATATTTTATAATAAATTCAAAGGCTCTAAACAGTTATTTTACCACAGAATCACAAATAGTTTCTCTATCATCAGGCTCTCCCGTCATTTTCTGTTACAATTAAACAGCTGATTGGCGGCCATTATAAAAAAACAAATTCGATGCGATAATAGGAAATGCATGAAATTTTGAAAAATGCTGGTTCTTTTGTGACTGTTGCGATCGACGTTACGCGAGTATATAGTAGAGTAGATCGCGAGTATAATGTATATATATTAATTAATTATATATATATAATTATATATATGTCATGCTTTTTGATTGATATCTTTCATTTATAAATTTACGAAATTGTCTATGTCAGTTCAGCGCCACATTGTGCTTTTTATTAATATTCAAATTATATAATATATACTTTCAGAGCAGCTAATTCCTGATTTAATTTAATTTTTATTTTAAGATTTTAGCACGTACGTCAGAATTTTAATAAATCATTTGACCTTTATTTACTATTTATTTTACTATCAGAGCTAGACCGCGTATCAATTGAAACTCTCTACTTATATTTATCCCCACTTAATTAGCATATAATATATGCATGGTATATATCATTAACTGAGGTAGTAAAGAGCTGGTCTCCTAAATATATGTTTTGTTCTGCAAAAAAGATCATATATATTTATATATACACGCACTATTCTAAGACTTTCCTAAAAAACACACTTGTTCATCTCATTTTAAAAACCATGGCATATAATATATATTAAATATCATGTTAACGCTTCCACACATTATAATTATATTTTGAATTTTGCTTCTTTTGAAAAATCTCATCCAAATTTCTATGTACAGAATGATGTATAAAATATATTATCATAATTATAATACAAGGAATAATCTAATGTTTTAACAGAGAAGCTCGATCAATTCACACTTTTATAAAACTTGTGCCATATATTATAATTTATATATATATGTATCAAACTGAAAAATTATATGAATTTTTACCAAAATGTCTTAAAGACATTGAAAAATGTAAATTGTTTCGAGAAACTCTGAAAAATATTCTAATGAAAAAGGTGCTTTACTCCGTAAAATCATTTGAAGTAACAAAAGTTGCCAGAAAATATTATATCTTTATAACCCCGCTTAAATTGTGTTAAATTTCACTATAAATTTTGTCTAGATTTAATAAATTTTATAAATATATACTGCAAAGTTGGTGTAATCCTTGTGTAGATAGTTTAATTGTTTTCTTAATTATTAATATTAATAGTATTTATGTATAATACTTTTTTTTTTCTACTATTGACGTACGTGAACTAATGTTGTCTTTGTACAATCTAAGAATTTGTAATTGGTTTGTAATAAAATAAAGTGAATAAAAATTAATTTTCGTTTTGCATGCGCACATGCGCACTTTTTTTTAGGGCTTCTTGAATTTTTTTAACGTATTTTTATTTATATTTAAAAAATAAAAAGTAAACAAATTTGAAATATCTTAATTGTCATTTCTGCATGCACAAGGTTAGATCGTACGTTAATTAATTTGTTGTTCTGCTAGTTCTGTTGTTGGAAGATATAAATATGTGTGAAAGACGAAGAAATTGGATTTTAACGGTGAAGGATATTATTCCAACCAGTCACTTAGCCCAGTATAACAATTATGAATATGATTTGGAAAATGAGAGGAAATTTTCGATTGAAGACTTTTGCCATGACTTCAGTGTAAATATTGTAAATAAAGAAGACTGCGAAGATGACATTGACGAACCTTGGATGCTGGATGCGGTTGAACAAGAATGCAAGCGACTCGTCTCAATAAAAATAAAGATCGGCGCAATGCCCATGTATTTGTCCACGCAGCAGCGTGAGAAAAAGGATCCAGTCAAAAATGAAAAAAATCAGGCCGATCTGGTCACTTTGGTGTGAGTTTTTTGTTGGATTAATCATGAATAACATGAATTTTAAAAGAGAATAGAATCATGCACGTAGTATTAATTAATTATTTTATATTAAAAATTCAATTTATTCTACAGGGATAATATTATGTTAATATAGTTTACAATATATATAATTATGGACATTTTACGTCATATTCAGTAGAGTTCACACAATTATAAGTGTAATTTAGTAATTACGTAAATTAAGTCATAATAAAAGTTAAGATAGACCACATTTTTATAAAAATTATATGTATAATAATAATTAAGTGTTGTGTATCAGCTCCCTATAATACTTGGTTCGATAAATAAAAATAATAATATATTACATCTAGGCATAATTATAATAAGCAAAATAATATAAAATATAATACATATAAAATACTTCCATAATTATCTTCCTATATATATATATACCCATCGCAAAATTATGTCGTCTTGTTTTTTTTTTTTTATCGTGCATTAATTGTAATAATATAATATTTTGCTTACAGCCCTGAAGAACTTTCCTCCATGTGCGGACTATCGTTTTGCAAAGACCGCTATAAAAAACCCGGGTTGATTTTCAGCGGTAATTCAATTTGGTAATAATTATTGTAATTAAGATGGACAACAAAAATTTTTTCAACGTAGAATAAAATTATGTGTGCATGATAGGGCGGGGGAGGGTGTTTAATACCATGGAAGACCTAAGTTTTAATCATTATTTCAAACTACATTAAAGAGTAGTTTGTTAATAAAGTTATAACTCTTATAATTAATCGTATACTCATATCATATGTACATATATGTACGTATAATTTTAAGTAACGAAACTGTAAATAAATCTTCCTGCTTGCCGAATCAACATTAAACTAAAAAATATATAATACATATTTAATGCATTTTGATGCAATTAATGTATAAGATCAGTAAAAAACAAATTCAACTGAAAATAATAATTAAAAAGATTTTTTTTAATATTATTATATATGTTATATAAATTAGAGAAGCATTGGAGCTGGGGTGAGACTCCTAGCTGCATCAAAATTTCTCGACATGCATTAATTGTTATTATATTACATATTGAACAAAACTAAACCATGAATTTTATACACCATTAAAAAATGAATAAAATAAATATAGAAGTAATTTGATAGAACTAAATAAGTTATTATGTAATAATTGTTTTAACTTTTTTTACTTATTAGGAGTTCAACAGAACGGAATGAAGATCCGGACGAATTCTGCACACATGATCCATTGGATTCTTACCGCGCGGTGTTTCCAGCATCATCTCCATTCGAATGTTTCGAAACCTCGCAAGTCATCGTAGAGTCCGGTAATGAATGATACAAGCACTCTGAACGCTTATAATGCTGCTATGAAAAATATATTAGGAATGCATTGATAGCTTACGTTACAATAAATTATATAATTATGTATATAAAATAAAGCTTCTTTCACAATCACGCCGCAACGCCGCAACACTTTTGCAAAAAAAAAAAAAAAAAGTAAATAAATAAAAAATAAAATAAAGCTCGTCTTGATTTTCTTACGGCGGAACATTTGTTGCGGCAGATGCTGCGGCATGTTTTTGTAGCAAAATCGGACTATGTGAAAGCACCATAATACTTTATGTTTATGTATACTGTACATCACAAGTACAATATAATTAATTAATTAATTAATATAATACTCGTTTGCAAAAGAAATAGAAAATTTAAAATTTGATAATTATTGCTTGAACTAGATAATCAACCATATAACCAAATTATATTTCGTTTGTCCATTGTCAGGAGGGATATTCCCCGCGGCGTGGAGCCTACCGTACGAGGTGGACTCGGAGTCTCTGACCAGGGCACTGTTCACGTGCTCGTGGAACATGGCGATCAATGCGGTTCGCGAGCGTCTTCACTTGGTGAGTGTTATTGCCCTTAAACGTAGCCAGGGGGTAACTAATTTAATAACTTCTATCCTCTCACAGTCACCGTGCGAGGTACCAGGGTGCAAGGGAGACAACCTTCCCGTCTCAGCACAGATGCTCCTGCACGAACCTGGCCTGCCCATACCTGTACACATAAAGACGCTCGACACTTATAGTCCTATCTCAAGGGTAAGTTTCAGCAGTATTATTTTCTTAACATAGTTTTGATTTTAATTTATATAAAATGAGTGGTAAACTAATTTAACTAATTTAAAATATTTTAAGTTAAAACTGATTGCATTCACGCAGAAAGATTTTCGTGGCAATTTCGAAAATTTGTGCTTATATACAGTACTGTAAGATGACATGTGTTTTGACAAGCGGCCACATCCTTGTTAGGAATGCGGTTTGGGTGTGAATTTCCGCAACTTGATCCTGCTGTCACCGCCCCCACAGTGCTCGAAGCATCGCCACCATTCCGC
Organism: Siphlonurus alternatus; assembly: GCA_949825025.1. Taxonomy (NCBI): domain Eukaryota; kingdom Metazoa; phylum Arthropoda; class Insecta; order Ephemeroptera; family Siphlonuridae; genus Siphlonurus; species Siphlonurus alternatus. Next base: position 21,596,652 of record OX463779.1, read on the forward strand.
GTATGGTTGGAGTACTTGGAGTCAGCGGCTCCACCAAGGTGGACGACCTGAGCAGGTGGTGGATGACTCTGAGGAGACCAAGGTGAGGATTCATGAGGATTGCGTGCTGGATGACCTCTCACCTAGACGATCGCTTGCAGGCGGGAAGCGAGTTCACCAGCCAGTGCACCAGCCCCTCTCGCAGTACTACCTCAGACTTTGTGAGCCTGGACACTAGTTCGGATGGTGAAGAGACCGCCAAGCTTTCGCAGCGTCTCTTCAGTAGCGTGGTGGCCAAGAAGAGCCAAGCCTCTCGACGCCTCTACAGCAACGTGCTCACCAGCCCGAAATCACCAGAGCAGAAGGCAGCCAGCAAGGAGGAGTCTCCTCAACAGGACAAGAAGGAACAGGTCGTCAGCGTGAGTATTACGGTAGAAAATGCAGTGCTATTGGTCATTCAACTTGATGCTATTCACTGGGTAGGTGTTAATAATAAAATAGCATACTTAAAAAAGTTTTTGCAAGAAATTTCACTCTTTGTTTTACCTTGCAAAAAATATATTTCTCGTTATATAATTAAGAAAATAAGATAATACATTTATTTTCGTTTTCACTCACACTTTTCAACGTCATTTAAAACAAATACTGAATGGATTTAATACCATCATCTCGCCGTGAAGTTAGGCAACTTGCTAAGCATTACAATAGAGCGGGTCACATATGTGTCAGACAAGGAGCCTTTTACGACGCTCTAGATAAAATAAAAACCTTTTAAACTGGAACATAGTTCCTAACGCATAATGTGCTCCAATTTTTATGGTGAACAAGTTAAACTTCAAGGCAAAATAATTTAGCATGGTTTACATTGAACAAAGGTTTAGAGGATTGGTGTTTGAAAAAGTTTTTTTTTTTTTTTTTAGTTTCAGCTAATGAAAGTGATTCAATTAGTTCCACTTGATTGACGTATTATTCTGCTTATTTAATTGCTGTGAATAACATTATTTACTGTTGTTTTTCTGTCGCAGTGGTTGTGGGGGTCTGCCACCTCCTGAGGTCTCTGCAGCCTCTCAGGGCCACGGAGGACCTGTGGAGCATGGTGATTGAAATGCTGCTTCGCGCTATATACCTGTCTATTTCTGAGATGGGACAATTTGTGAAATTTTGATGTTCTGCAATAGTTGTTAATTTTAATTTGCAAAAACTACTGAAGTGCAGTTGATTGAAAATTGACGTAATATTCATATTATTTTCTTTGTTTTCAGAAATTGTTTAATAATTTTCTAATTGATGAGAATTGAGTTATTAATTTAATATGTATGCTACGTTCTTAAATCTTAATATCTAAGACTAAATATATTTAAGTCATATTATCTGTAAATGATCTAATTTCATTGTTTTAATTGTCCCGTACTTGTATTATTGTTGTTAAATGAGTTCTGTAAACTGAAAAATGTCCAATAATGTCCATAAAAAAATTTGAATTAACTTCCAAATGGGGTACTGACCAAAAAAAAAGTTTCAAGTTTTTGTCAATATTTCAAAAGGCACGAGAATTTCATGAAGAACAAGCCCTATTACAGCATTCTACGACAATTTCCTGATTTTATATGAATTTTTGAAACCTCTCAAAAATGACGTCATAGCATTGAATCTTAAATGGGAAAATAGATCAGTTAACATTGCCAAATCCCATACTTAATATTGAAATGTAACCAAAACTTCATTTGCAAGGTTTTCAGGTGCTAGAATCACGATAATGAAGGTTTCAAATTCCTACCTCCATAACTTTTCATTTTAGCAATGTTAACTGATGCATTTTCCCATTTAAGATTCAATGGTATGACGTCATCAAAAAAAGTTTTAAAAATTCATATAAAATCAGCAAATTGTCGTAGAATGCTCTAATAGGGCTCGTTCTTCATAGAATTCACAGTACTTTTTATTAGTATTTCTAACTCAAATACCGGTCAGTACCCCATTCTTTTATTTTATATCATATCCTATATGAATTTATTAAACTTGTTAGATGTATTTTAGTTTAGGGTCAGGATATTTATAGGATACAATATCTTTATGATAATGGCATTAACATTTTCTAAATTTTTTATTTAAATTGTTATTATAAATCGTAACAATTACATGATTGAACTGTATAAATATACAGAATAATATAAATACAATTTTTAGTATCAACATGAAAAATGTCAGATATGTGAAAAGTTTTTTCTTTTTTAATTCTTTTTATTAGTAGGGAAATTAAAATATTATAAATGTAATTTTATTTAAAAGTCCTCTTTTTAGAACATGGTCTTTGTAAGTAAAGGCAATTTAATAATTCAATTAAATATCTGAATTTATATATATATAAAAAAAAACGTTTCAAAAAGCTTTGATGTCAGGGTATATTTTAAAACGGTTAATTATAATTTTTTGTTTTGCAAATAAAAAAGCATTTTACATAATTTTGTATACGCTTTCATTCCTTTCACTCACACAACTGTTTTAAACTGGACTGCCTTTGGAAGCCCTTGCATATATTTGTAAAATATATTAGTGAAGTATGTATTGATTGAAAAATAGAAAAGAATAAAACGATTAAAAGTAACAAACATGTATTATACATGTTTGTTACTTTTAATCGTTTTATTCTTTTCTATTTTTAAATCAATTTTATATACTCCATGTGTATGTTGGAAGCCACATTCCTTTGTTTTCATTAATCAATCTACTACACATGAAAGCATAAATATCATATCAAATTGAAACAAAGACATAAAATGTAGATGATAATATCATCTACACTTTATGTCTTTATTTCAGTTTGATGTAAGGTTGAAAAAAACAAAGAACCGAGTCCTAACATTCTGGAAACAGCAATAATAATAAATAAATCTATTGAGTTAGAACTTTCAGATACAAATATAATTGGTTAAATATACATTTATTATTTGAATAACAGCTATTTTATACAGTTTTTAATACAATTGTGAGCTTTATAATATAAAGTAATAAGTATAGGCTCTGGACACGAATTATTATATTTTGTTTCCTCGGCGCCAGTCAGGTCTATTTGCTGCGTGCCCCTATGGTGACGTCACTCATCGTCCTCGAGGCGGGCGTTGCGGATTAAAGGCTCGTACTCGTCCAGCAAGTCATCAGAATCGTCCATCATAGGCTGCAAATCGAACTTACGTGATTAAGTGCATCTTGCACGTGCATTAGAATAACTAAAATAAGGCCTGTTTGATAACAATCGAGAAAAAAATATACTAGAAAACCTTCTAGGTATATAATATTTATCATAAAATAAGCGCAATAAGCGTAATTTAATTCTTGATTCACAAACAATTTGTGCATTTAATAAACAACCATAATTATAGCTGCACCATATCGATATAAAATTACAATACTGTATAAGCCTATTTAGAATATTTAGATTTAATTTCAATAAGTACAACAGTATTTTTACGTGAGTGTATTTGAGTAGAATTTAAAAAACGTTGAACAGTGAATTTTGATTTTTTTTAGTGGAAATTTTAATTATTTGATTTTAAAAGAAAAACCTTACAACATTGAATACAAATTTTAACTAAATTAATTTTTTTTTTAAAAAATAAAAATAAAATAATGGAATTTGAAACAGCATATATTAGGTTGTAATCTATTATATTTATTTATGTTAATAATTGACTTATATTATAAATAATATAATTGAAATCAAGTTTATTTTGATTTTAGAAACATTTTTATTTTTTTATTTTGAACTTTTGTTGGTTGCATAAAGCATATATATTTCGTTCACGTGAAGTTAGTATATATATAAACATGTAACAACATTCACAAATTAACCATTTACAAAATTAATGACATAATTATATTAATTTAAATATACATAATTTTAATTTTACTTAAATTTATCAGAAAAGATGTGTTATTATAAACATCAAAGTACTTAAGAAACATTGCACGGCATTAAATTACGTTGCATGCTGGATTATTATAGAGCTGGTGTCATACCTTCTTCAGTTCTCCCCAGAAGCACTGCGTGTAGTCGTAGGCCCTCTCACATTTGTCCTTGCTCTCTGCATTATCATGTCAAGCAAAATATGCAAGTATTGATTAAATATACAAGTCAGAGAGATGGAAATAGAAGTGTCGGAGATATAATTGCATATAACTTGGCATATCCAACACTCTTACACATTTTAAGGAGTAACTAGAACAGGTAAGGGAAGTTAATTGAAGCAATTAAGTTTCTTTCTATATATATATATATATTTTTTTACTTTACAAGAGGATGGAAGTTCAATATAATTATACATTAATTTTATATAATAATGAAAATAGTGTTTTCAGAATGGCTGCTAACAAAATTCTTATCTATTCTACTTTAAAATTTTATAACATTTTATAGTATATCATTGTAGCATAACATATTAAAATTTTAATGATGGTGTAAAAAATTAATGAAGGTATGACGCCATTTTTTTTAATGTGAATTTTTATTTTTTATAAAACTTTTTTATTCATGCAAGTTATTGAAGTTATGTTTCAAAAATCCGAATGTGCATTTATACTGTATGGAAAACATTTTAAATGGAAAAGAACGTCATGGCATAAGAAAAACTGTAGGGACATGGAGATTGTGGAGAAAGAAAGGTCGCACAATTCCCAAGCGAGGAGCAGCCACTCAGATTTTTATTTTGTTTATTTTATTTTATTATCTCTTTCATGGGTACAGTAATGCAAGTCAAAGTAAATAAACAAATCTAAGAGCCAGGAAGTATAAGATTTTGCACACGAAACTTTTAAGATAAGCAGAATTTTAAAATTAATAATTGCTTCCGAGGAGAGTTGCCGGAAATGCTGCTTTATGCCATAACACTATATATTATGGAGGATTCAAATCATTTAGATTATTAGCCAGAAGCAATTATTTTTGTAAAGAATAGCTTTGCAAAAATGATAAAAATAAAAATTTCTAGCAAGAATTTTATGGAATTTTACGTTTATTTGAACAAAGTTAACTCTAAACCATAATTTTTTTAACATTTTTACTGATAAAAAACAACAATACAGTCTTACCAAGGCCGGAAACCTTAAAGGTAGGTGCTGTTTTACAATCATCTTACATTTTTGATGAGCTCAGCAAAACAAAATTGCAAAAGTCAGCAAGAAAAATATAGTATACAATATACAGTTTGCAAAGTGCGCTAATACAAACAATTAAAAAATCAAATGTATCTTACGTACTTATTATGGAGGGGATTGGGAGGCATGTCGACAGGAGAATTCATTTCTTTGAATAGAGGGATCATATTGATCATTATACACCACTTCCTTTAATCACCTGTATTCATTTTTATTCATAATTAACCTGCATGTTTCACTCACCTGTAAAGGTACACATGTCCAGTAACCTGCGCATAGTACGCGGTGGCAGGCGGGTACCACGCAGGAATTCCTTAATGGCCTCACGTCGGAAAGCACCGTGACGCTCCATCTGCAAGAAAGCATGCAACATTAAAGCAACCCTGCCCTGCCTTATAGAGCATTATTATATCCCACGCCACATAGCTGCCAAGCATATTTCTCCACTTTACTTTAAGTACCATTAATGACATGATTTATTACAGTCAACCGCTCGATATGAACTGGAGAAATATTTGTATTAAGATGGCCATAAACCACTTCAAATGAAATTGTGGTGTATGCATGCATGATGCTTTTGTATACAAGCACTGCTAGTTGGTTTAATTTCAAGGGATTTAGATATTCCTTTCATGAATGTAATGTAGCTTTAGTTAGTATTGGGCAAAATAAATTCTTATATTAAATATATAATGATGTAATAATAAATCATATATTTTGTATCGTATATTTTGAATATCCGATTCTGTCTCTAATTTAAATTCCTATCATAATTAAAATTCCTCGAAATATTAAAGCTGATATTTAATTATAATAATAAATCGATATTAAGTTAACTTACCCATCCGTACTCCATGTAAACGCAATGCAGGAAACACTGAAATGATGAAGATAATAATATAATGAAAGTTTGTGATGCAAAATAAGAATTAAAAAAAAAAAAAAAAAATACCTTGAATCCATAATTGTTCTCGTCGAGTAGAATCCTATTGATCAGTACCGAGTTCATGATGTCTGTGAACAGATAACAACATGATTGTATTATCTTGGATTTATGCATATTGTTTTACTAGGATTTTACGCCACGTGCAATGAGTGCAAAAAAAGAATAACAAAACTTTACAAATAAAATACATACAAAAATAAAAAAATGACAAATAAAATACATGATGTGGTATTGATGAAAGCAAAAGCTTATAGCCATACGTTTTTTGTGAATAATGTTCCAAGCTCTTATCTAACTATTCTTTTTTTATTATTATTTTAATAAAGGAAAATCTCTCTCTCTCTCTTACTCTCTCTGAATGAGACATATGAGACATAATATAAATAAAAAATTCTAATTTCCAGTAGTTTTGCACAAGTAACAAATTTACTTGTAGTAATTAAAATTTTCATTTGAATAATAATCTATTATATGTTTCATTATTATAATGACGAAGACAAAACACATTAAGAATGTTCAAAAGCCACGAAAGTGATTGATCCAATTTGCTGCTTCTTTTTGAAAGAAATTTGGTATAAGAAACTCCAAATTCTTCAAGTTACTTAGTCTATAAGCCATCATAATAGATGTTGCGATCACAAACTGTGTCATGACGTCATGACTATTTAAAATACCCATTATGATGTGAGCAAGGATAATTTTCGGGCTATCTTGGTTTAATTATTAATAAATATGTTCAAACAACTTCATACTTAATGAGAAAAGCAAATTAATGTGAAAGTCTACGTAATACACACTAATAATATAATTATTCTGAGAGAATTTTCTCAAGGCTTAATATTAATATTGTTTACTCGAAACATGCAACACTGTATATATAAACATACAATTTGAATCTGTTTGATAATTTAAGCTTGGGAGATATCAAAGTTAGGATATAATATAATTTATGCTTGCTGCTCGACTGCATATGCTTAATATATATATATATATATATATATATATATATATATATATATATATATATATATATACACTGTATATATATATATATATATATATATATATATGTAAATACGAGGAAATTGCACGGTTATTGAAGTGAGAACTCCCACAGCTGTCTCAAGCATACTTAGTGGAAATGTGTGTTGTTTGTTTCAAACTGTTCCAACCAAAATAAAATTAACATATTGATTTATATATTTTATTCAAAGTCTTAGAATGAAAACAAAAAATGTTGTGCGTTTTTATTTCTTTTCCCATTTTTGTCAAAGTGTGTTCTTTAATATTGATTTTGGTTTTATCAGATTCTCACCAATCTCCTTTTATTTTTTGCCCTTTCATCAGCGTTTTGAGAACAATATAAAGATTATTTTTTTCCCATGTGAAGGATGTGCTTTTCCATGAAGCGGAACAAGCCGATAAAACAACCTACTAGCTCTGTATGCTACTAATTGAGTTTTTCGCTATCATGTAAAAAGATTGCTTGCCCTAGATGATGTATTATAAATGGGGTGAAAGTTCACTTGCATTTCTCTTTCTGCTTACAAGAAATTAAGCCATGCAGATTTGAAGCAATGCAGGATTTGGTAGATCGTGTAAAAGAGTTTCGGCCTAGTTGCTAATCGTTACATGGTGTTGAAACATTTTGACGGTTGATAAGTTGATAATTACACAAGTGATAAGTACGTATGTCTTACCCTTGCTGACTGGAGAGGAGCTGTTGCACTTCCTGATGATGGAAAGGTCACGATCAAGGTCATCTCCTGGCAGTCGCCCCTGCGCAACAAATATTATACCCTTTAAGATTTTTAAACACACATGCTCCTATTTGCATATAAAAGCAGTACACCGGTGCCTATGATAGCCGTATTGATATGCTACTGATCTGCATATACAAAAATTCCAATAGATATCTTCGCTAATGCGGGTTTGAAAGTAATTCTGAAAACTCAGACCTTTTAGTAGGGGGGAGGGGATTTACTCTTAAGTTAATAATAAATTATGAAAAGGGGTAGTTAAATTATCATTTACTTAAATTGCGGTGAGATTTAAGTGAGTTTCAAATTTTGATTTTATAATAATAATTATATATATATTATTACAGTCTGGAACTTTAAATATCCTGAAATATAGGAATAACAGAAGGGAAGATTGATTATACCTGTCTATCTCATTGGATGAAGCTCGGTAAAAATGATGACCCACACTGTGAAGGTAGGTTAGCTTATTTTTGCCACTAGCAATCAGCCACATGGATTTTGATGAGTCGTCATTTCTACACAATGTCTCTCAGTTTGGTAGTGTACGAGATAGAGAGATAAAATCTTTATTTATAAAAATATCTTGATTTTTGCGAATAAAAAAGCCACTAAGCCACACCCTGTTTCGCTCATAAATTTTCAGTAGCAGAATTAAACTTGTCGGAAAAAGAAACTAGTTTTATAAATGTAATATAGCCCACCATTTTTAAAACGTGGTTTATGATTAAAATTTATACATTACATTTAATTCTACTTATCTTTCTAAATTATATTAAATTTTTAAACGTTAAAATAATTGTTTCATATTTTAGTTATTTCAGCCTACTATGAAAGATTTAATAAAATAAATAAAATGAAACGAACAAACTCAAGTTGAAATTAAAAGTATGATTTATATTAATTTTAGGAATTAATGTGGAGAGTCAATTTGTTTTTAAGTATTAATAATTTATAAAATGTCTCATGTTGAGAGAGGAAGCAATTGAAAATAATTGTCCCAAGTTGACAAGATACCAAACTGACGTGAGATGTGTCACCAAACACAATTAAATTGCGGTCAATGGCAGCATTTTTCTTGCTCATTGTTATCAAACACGATACGATCGCAGCAAAATAATGGTCTCTTATTCGTCTTAAAGTCTAAAAGTATTATTTTATTGCAAGAGCCAAGGAAATAGAATCAACCATAAAAAATAGAAATAAGTCAATAGAAACTATTATATTTATCACTATAGAATATTTTGTTGAGTATAATCTAACGTATCTATACCCATTTAAATTTAATTAGAGGATGATTATATCATTTCATTCAGCTTTAATTTTCATTAACTATTACAACTTACTACATGTAGCAATAGATTCCGCTGAAATTAGTTTTGCTGGCTGGAATGAACATTTTATTTTGTGTCAATTTATGTTTTGTTTTTTCAGTTTTTAGTAAATAGCTCAATCCAAATAATAATAATAATGATACGCAAATCAACAACAAAGACTGACGAATCATAATATATTTATTTGTAATATGATGGCATTCATGCTATATTATACAAGTTAAGTGCTTAATTTTTTAAATAATTAACTTAAAACTTTGATAAAATTATAAATGTAATATTTCCGATTATTATAATTATATACAATTGAAATATAATACTATATAATAATTATGCTATCAGTATCATCACTAATTTGATTATTTTTTACCCGTATTGAATACTACTTCATTTGACGAAATTATGCCAACCGTTCATTAGAGTTACATTCATTCGTATTAATCATGCTTCAAGAATCGTTTAAAATGTGGTGAATACTTATTTAATTATCCATGAATAGAAATCATTGAAAACAACGTACATTAAAATTAATTTCATCATGAAATGTTCAGATAAGCCACGATGTACTGTAAAATATTTATAGTTCTGTTCGTAAACTCTGCAGCATGTCCACAGTTTACACTTTCTTTATCCAATCCACCTTATGTCCAAAAGTATATAAAGGAAAATCGTGTGAAGAAAATCTATACAGCTTAACAGACTTAAAGTTAACTCCACGTCATGTTCACTTACCGCCTGTGCCAGGGACACGAGGAGTGCCAGAGTGACGAATAGCAGAACCATCGTGTGCGTCGTACTCATGTTGTTGAGGAGTGTTGCTTGGCGTCCCTCAAAACCACGATATATATACTAGAGCCGGCAACCCCCTCGGCCGGTCCGGCGCCAGCCTGCCTGCCGATATCGGGCGGAAGCTGCGGGGTCCGCGCCCGCTAATCTCGAGTAGGAAAGAACGGGTCAATGATTCCAGTTTAACATCGATCAGCAAGCAAACATATTGCAAATCTAAACTGTCAGGCAAATATGGTAATACTGATTTCAATTTATCAATATTTATTACTAGTGAGGGATTTACTGTACTGTGTGTTTTGTTGTAAATAATTATGTAAATACATTATGATTATAATCATTTTATACTAATTTTACTATACACTTGAATAAATATTTAATTAATTTTACCACCACTTCATAAATACTAATTTATAAATAGTAATTATAGCAGAAATGATTATAATGAGACATTTGTTGTGATAGAAGTTTTCTCATTGCTCTGAATGTTGATTGGCAGAAATCTTTCGGGAAATTTGTGGTGAGTGCTGATTGCGAGAAGAACACCCACCACCATCACGGTTTTCCCAAAAGAGTTCTGTCTTGAGCAATCAACAAGCACGTTCATTCATATATTATGCTATATTATTAACGATGGTATGTATCGCAATACATTAAATAAGTAATATATAAAAGGTGTATTAAATTTTAATAACGTACCTCTTTTTTAAATTACTTTCCCTTATGTCTAGATTGTCTTCTCAAGGAGTAGAATCTATAAACAAGTACATTGAGGGCGGCCAGGAAAGGCCGGAGCCTATGCCAGTCTCTTAAGGATGAGACGAGTAAGTTGACTAGATGAAGAGGTTACTAGGAAAGGAGGCGGCCGTGGCCTCGTGTTAGGTACTGACCCGGTATTTACCTGGTATTAGGAACCAAGGAAAACCATCTTCAAGGCAGCCGGCACCAAAGTAAACTCAAGCACCTCCTAAATACAGCGTTTCACTTATACTGCGAGCTACCAGGCACGCAAGCACACTCAAGAACGCTCACAATCTGCAGGCAGTCGGGCGTGAACTCAAGCTCCGGAGATTGTGTCACACTGCTTGGTTGACCTCGTAGATTTTATATAATATTTAAAATATATTTTATAAAAGTGTAGAATATTAATTGCTTAAAAATATATATCTTGCACTGTAAGAACCAGGAGTAAATTTAACACACTTTAATACGTGGTTGAATGAACACAGCTCTGTGAATAGACTCTTTGAGAATCTTTCATTGTCCCTCTGGGATTTTATCGTTAACTTTTGACTATTTATGTATAATATGGTATAATAGTCTGTATTGCCCATGAAAGATATAACAAATAAATATGTAAATATTTTTCATGGTTTCTCTAATCACATATCAACAAATGCAGGCCATGGTTTAATTCTTTATACATGCAGTCTCTCTTACTATACCTAATTTGTTCTGCGAGCTCCAAGCTCATTTTGGTGCATCCTTTGAAATGAAAATTAAATGGCAAAGAAGACAAAAATTTTATAAGAAATGAATAATCAATATTTTGCCAGCTAAGAGAATCTTTTCGGATCTATTTTAGAATCTATATAAGCTAGAACATAAATAATCCAGATCAAATTAAATTATAATCATTCTTCTCATATTAATAGCAATAAAATTAACCGCAAATAAAGATTAAATATTTAATATTGAGTAAAAATACTTCCATATTTTAATGATCTCGTTATTATACTTTGTACTCAAAAGCACAAGAGCATGGTTGAAGCTTAAGCTAAAATCTTACTAGCATAGTTTTTATTTTCTATAGAAGCACCTGCAGCTGCAACTAGTATCCCTTGTATGGTATACGGTAATTGCAACCTAGCCTATCTTTTACATTACGTAAAGTATAAAAGAGTTTCATTATAAGTAATTATTAAATATATTATACAGTGAGGTTATTAAAACAAAAGAATGTGTTTGTTTTTTTCAACAAAGTGGCTTTTTACTCGTTCAAACTAAAACAATTACAAGTATAGGTTAGTAAGTTATTATTTTTTGTCTTGTGTGTGTGTGTGTGTGCAACGTGTTACATGGAGTGAGTGAACATTAAACATTTTTGAAAAGTATTGGACAATCTCTGATTGAATGCCCATCATCTTAATTTTCTTCCAGTACACAAATTATACTTTAACGTTACACCACATTTTACAAAATTTATCAACAGCTCTTTTGATACAATCATAAAATTGACAGTTCTATTTATTACAACAACACTACAAACTCATTCCTAGCTTCTTAATTACACGTGAGCAGAGTTTTTTTTCCTTTCTGTAAATGAAAACTCTATTATATAAATTATTATTAGCATATATATTTATATATATTTTTTAAAATACACATTTTTTTAAAGCTTTCTTCTGTTTTCTGACTAGTTTTTTTTTAAAGTAAATTGAAATTGGAATGTTTCTTCTTTTTTTTTTGTTTTTTCATAAACATAATTATATATATTTATATATATTTTTTATAAACATTCATGCACATTGTCACGTAAAAAAGTTAGTTGTTTACATTTTTTTTATCTATATTTTTTTTGATTTATTTCATATTTTTCTTTACAAGCTTAAATACACAATAAAATATAAAAATGCACTTTTATTAGTGTCCACGTTTTATATAATTTACTTTTTGACACCAAACATTAATTTTTCTTCTATGTCAGTAATAAACACATTTTCATGTCTGGAAGTTGTATTTTTGTATAAAAAAAAATAAAAGGAAGGAGGGAAGGAAGTAGAATATTTTGGTTAAGAATTTTGGTCTCGATTAACGAGGAAGAATACAACCACCTTTCTCGCTAACCACGGTTCTTCTGTCCGAATAAATTAATGACAATAACCACAGTTATTTAGAAACCTGGTTATTTACTCCAGCAAAAAAATAATTTGATTGACCATTATGGGCAGGTAAATACAATTTCACCTGTCAATCCTCAACGCACATTGATAGAATTTGCACGGTAAAATACATATTTTTTAAATGATAGAGGAAATTTAAAGTGTCAAATTATTCTGTTATTCAAATACTTTCAAATATCTTGTATTTTTTTTACAACGATTGATAGAAAGGAATGTGCATACAGATGCACCAAATATGTATATTAATAGATTTTACCTCTCTATCAAATTGCATTAAATTATTTACATTATTTTATACAAGACTTTATAATTAAGTTTTTATGCAAGATGATTTCATATAGGATTAAGGCAGTTATTTTCTATTTTTGTTCCCTGACTATTAATAACAAATCTATAAATTTGCATGAACCTTCAACCTCAGAAATTGGTAGATACACGGGGTGGGTGCCAAAAAAGTTGCAATAAACAAGGGAGGTATTAGTAGGCTCCCTAATTTAATACTGTGGGGTTGAGCTCCATCCCCTGGAGCCATTGATGCACCTTGTTATTGTCAACAGCCTTAAACTTTTATATCAATCAGATAGAGGGAAAAAATCGTAAGTGTTCCATAGTAAGTTATAAGTTATAAGGATTAAAATTACGCAAATGAAGTTTCACTTGAAGCTAACAAGTAAACAAGTGGTTTATTTAAATTAAATTCTAACAATTAAAATAAATAACAAATTTAAGTTTAACTTCATCTATGCAATTGAGTAAAATATTTTTTAGAACTATAGGCACTTAATAATCTGTTTCAAGACATGAGTATTGTAATATCAGAGTCATAAAACAGACTGTATATAGTTGCCTCTGCACAAATTTCTGTAAAAAAGGAGCCAGGTTGTTTTCAAAAGAGTTTCCCGTTTTTAATACAACATATTTTTATTTATAATTTTTTTACTGTATTTAATTGATACACTCAAACAAATAATAACTTGTCATTTAATCTTATATAATATCTACAAGTACAACATATATAAAATAATATGCAATCAGCTTTGCTGGCATGCAACTTTTGATACACTCTAATATAGATGACATTGCGTTTGTGCAAGGCGTAATAAGTAATAATAATTAGCAAGAATTTATTGACAAGTGTATTTACTTTTTTGAGAGTGTTTTAATTGAACCATAATCACTCAATAACAATATTCCATCATTTATTTAGTAAAATCAAATAATTTGTTTTAATAGTAGCCAGAGAAGCTGATGAATTCCTTTCTATAATGATTTAATTGCGATGTATGTAAAATGAAAACTGACGTACAGGTGTTTGATTAAAATATTTACTTAGCAGCAACGTTAAAATATGGTAATATTTATCTAATATTTAAAAACGATTAACATAATTTGAAATTCACCTCTTCTACAGTAGCACATAGAGATGATACAATATGTATTAAATTTAAAGAAAAGTTTTCCATAGTGATCACAGATTCCATTTTAATTTACTACATTTAGAGATCATGCAATCATTTCAAAATTGTGCACATAACTTATATATATATATATATATATATTATTCATACATGCGCAAACATCAATAATAATTATATGTTTTTTTATACATATTTGACTAGGCAAGTGCAACAATTTCATATCCAATAAAGTTTTCACCTCTTATAGATACTAAATGTGTATATTTTAACATACTACATTAAAATTTAATGTACATTAATTTATCATTCTATATAAAAATATTGTAATGGCTAAATTTTGATTTTAGATAAATACTTATTTTATTACTTAAGTCTGATTAAAAAAAAACAGCAAGTTATTAGATAATAACTCTTTGACTTCATTATATTTTATTTTATTTATGGCAGTATCTTCATTCCAAATTACATTATTTAAATAATGTTATTAAAGTTATAACTGTAAATTATAATTTAAGAAAATAGCTTTTGATTTTTAAATTACATTTTTATTTGCATTAAAGTTTTATTTAAATAATTTAATTATTTAAAGTAGCCAACAAATTCTACGTTTACTATGGTTTTGAATAAAAAATACACTGACTGTTCAAATGATTTGGAAAATCACCATGAAATCTGCTACACTCTAAAAGTTCAAAATAATAGTCTTCATTTTAAAAAAAAATAATTAAACATATTAAATTACGTAGCAATTGGGGAAAATCAAAGAGCATTTTTTCTCCAATTATTTTGCACATATCATAAAGTAAATAATGTTCATTTGCAGCAAAAAAAAAAAAAAAAAAAAAAAATGAAACATCTTTGTACATATTATATGTACAGTGGTATTGATTCAAAAGACTCGGCTTTCTAGATTCACCATACAGCTGCTAGGCTTAAAACAATACCTTTTGTATAAATTATAAGCAATTATTTCACATATCTGCGTTTTTATTTTATTATTTCTCCATGAAAACTTGAAAATTATAATATCCATCAATTTTGTAACAATTAAGATGTCAAGCAAATTGGAATTTTAATATAGTGAATTATGTATTATATAAAAAATTCACTTGTCACATTTTTATCAAATAAAATCCTATTAAAAAAAACTCTTTGAAAGAAAACAAGTTTGTTATGAAAGTTGATAATTTGTTTGAAAAACAAACTTTTATTTGCAGAGAAGACTGGTGATTCAAAAGTTGACTCGATCACGGTGAAAAATATACAAACAAGCCTTTTCACTGTTAAACGCCGCACCAAAGTTATCTTGCCACTTATAAATTATTATAATGAAGATAGTTAAACTGTTTATTGATGAAACGTTTTAAAACTTACTGTAGAAACAAAATTATTCAAATAATATTATTTTAAAAAATTGAAATATTTAAATTTTAATTTTCATTTCATAAACTTGTGCAAAAATTTATAAGTTACTAGCTTTCATTTGACCTAAAATCGAAGTTTAATAATTATTATACTTATAAAATAAATGTTTTGTATTATCTGTTAAAACTTTCTATAAAGACAGTATAATATTTGTGAAATAATTAAAACTCACTTTTAATTGCACTATTAAAAACATTGGAAAATATACATTTATGCTTCCAACCACATTTAAAATATCCACATAATATTTATTAATATGACTGGAATGAACACATTATGAGTAAAATTCGATATTCTATAATATTTAGTCGTATTTGCACACAAAAAACATCTCCTATATAGTAGCAGCAGTACGTGTAATTATTGTATTTGACTATTTATTCTTTGCTTACAAAAGCAACAAACAATTTACAACATTTTTCAAGCGATTATATTATACTGTATAGATATGAAACAATTAATACAAACATTATTGATATTTTTTACTATTTTAAACTTAACATTTTTCAATTTTTCTGTGTATTATAGTTTTTATTTATAGATTTTTATAATACAATAAAGTAATTGTTTTGTGGAATTGGGAAAATATTACAAATTCCATCATGCTATGAAAATCCAAATAAATGAAAATATAATGGAAATAAGTTTATATTATAATTCGGTTTAATCAGCATAATTATTATATACAATGATTAACGTCATAAATTCCATTAATTTATATTATTAAATAAGGTTTGCTGGGTTTGTTTATAATATTTATATTCTTTTGCGTCAGGAATTTAAAAAATCACAAGAAATTTTGAGTGACGTCAAAATAGCATAACAATTTTGATTAAAAGAATCCTTTTAATATACAATATTAAATATGACAATATAATATATTGTCATGAATTAATTTTCTTAAAAAAATACCAAACTTGTAAAATAAAAATATGTTATAACCAGAGAAATAATTTTGTATGCTCTGTTTATTATACGAACAAAAACAAAAAAAAAACAACAAAACAAACAGTTGTTTATTGTTACATATTTCGTAAAACGTTTAAGGTAAGCCATTTTTGTATGGACTTTTGCTTAATTTCAGATCTCATTATATGTAATAAAAACATTGTATTTAAAACTCTTTCTCTAACGCAGAGTTAATTATTTATTTAATCATTTGTTCACTTTGATAGCTTGAAATTTGTAATATAATCAATGACTGATGTAATTATTATGGACAATATTGGCTTGAAAAGTTTCACATTTCACTAACACACAACACTGTTGCGGTCCATTGAGGGGTCTTTAGGCTGCCGATGTATTGCGGCCTTGTGGTTCGAACCCCGGGGCTCACGAGGGTTTCGCAGGGTTTGTGTTCACACGTAAAGGTGGTGACGCGTTGGCTAACTCAGGGTTTGTTTCACCCTTGTCAAAGCCGACCATCATCGAGTCAATGATGAACTTGATGGCCGTCTGGTAAATGACGTCAACGTTGTCTGTGTAGCGATCTCCCAAAGTGGTGCGCACTGCTTCCAGGAATGGCTTCTCGATCCGCTGGAACAACAAAATAGATGCGTCAGTAAAATGTCACATTATGACATATTTATTTTGCATTAACTATCAGGGTACTGAATGAACATTTTTTTTTTTGTACAATTGATTCCTAGAATGTTAAATTTAAGATTTTGTGTGTAAGTTTAAAGCTACTTTGCATAATTTATAAAACCAACCTAGTATTTTCCTAGTTGAATAAACAGTAGTAGATGTTATTTATTAACGACAATATGGATCAAATTTGATGGTTCCTGGAATTGGACTTACTCTGAAGTGACTGATCTGTCAAAAAGTAACCACTGTATACTTTGTTATAAATACCCTGCACATTATAATTTTAATAGCATGACAGAGATAAAATAATGACAATAGATTCCCAAAATTGTTATGTTTCCTAATTATTATTACATTTTACGTTATAATACACATACATATATAGTTTTTAATTCAATATTAAATTTTTTATAGCTTTTTTTTTTTTTTGTGTGTGTGTGTGTGTGTGTCAAAATCGAATTATTTTGAATCGAGTTTATTTAACAAGATATTTAATTAGCATTTTTTTAAAACTATCATTGATGAGCATTGAATATTTTGCCACCATAATGGGTGCGATTAACGAAGCAGTTAGCCAGGTTTCTAACTACGTTTAACTTAACCACGTTTAACTATGCCTGTTTTACGTGTTAATCCACCTAGTTAAACTAAACGTGATTAGAATCCTGGCTAACTGCTTCGTGAATCGCGCCCAATACAGTCAGTACATTATTCAATATCTCAATAAATTTGACGTTTAAAACCATAAATCAATATTAGGTAAAATATTCAACATCTGCAGCATTGGTAATTCTATTGAGAATAATAAATCATTGCTTCATTGCACACTATCAAAAATATTTTATTTCCTATTATTTTTGGTCTCGATAGAAATCATTCAATGTCACAGTATAAAATTGTTAGTGAAATTTATATATGTCGAGCATTAAAGGATTACAAAAGAGATTACATTTTCTCTCTTCCAGGTACTTTACAAAGTCAATAGTATCAAAATAAATTTGTTCAATTCAGCCATAGAAAAGTATGATTGAAAGTAAAGTTCTGACGTCACATGACGGTCGAGTTAAACTGGTCGTGCGTTTGTATGTTTGGAATTTGATACCCAAGATACCCAAAATTTTAATCCATTTTTTATTTCTTTTATGTTCAATGTGTAAGAATTTCTTATATATTTATATTGTTCGTTCGGAATACAAAGCTATTGTGTCTGTTTGTAATGGTCACAAACTTAAATTAAAGTAATTCTCTTGTGAGAATTAATTTGCTCACTGTCAAATTTTAATTAAATGTAGAAACTGTTAGGAAAGTCAATTTAATTAAAACAAATGAATAGTTCTAAATTTATAATACCAAAAAGAATGTGCAGATTCAAGCAAGTAAAAAGAAAAGATAATAAAAAATTTCCAATTAAAAAAAATCAACCTTGCGTTACATTTTTTTAAAATTAGGTCTTAAAGATGCATTCCTGTTGATTTTAGTTAGAACACTGATCGAAAACGTGAACTCTTTTTATTAATTTACAAAATTTCGTGAGCCTTGCCTTTTGTCAGTTCTCTGCACTCGATTTTCTTAGACGTAAGGTCAAACAAGTACAGAAGGCAGCAAGTTTTATGAACGTAACTCTAATTTTAATACTTAATGGAATATATTAAACGTCCAAAGTTACGTATTAAATACGTACCCTAAAAGTGAGTTTATAGGTTTCATTGTAAATAAATCTCAACACAATTTATTTAATTTTTTTTTATTTTAAATTAATTTATATAACATATTGTGATGCTTAAATATGAAACTAGAGTTAGCTCTAATAATAAACCAATACGTACGTGTCATTGAAGTTGAAATTTAATTTTTAATTAAGTTAATACATTCATAATTCGTAACCATCCGTCACCAAAACTAATTAATTAACTTATTATTTTGTAGAGCTTCAACTCCTTTCCTTTTAAATTATAAATTAATTTGATATATATTCTTATTAGAGTCAAATTTCATTACCATATTTTTGTATATAAATAAAACAATGTTTTATACTAAACGTAACTATACCGGAGGACTTTTATTTTGGCAATCTAATTAGATATTTAATTAAAATTAGGTTGGACTGGAAATATTAAAATAAATCATTTTAGTTTCTGTTAATTAAAATTGAGCTGACTTTTATTTCTTTTTATTTTAAGACAATTTTGTAATTTAATTCATTCAAAGTAATAAAATATTAACATATAAATATAAATATTTCTAAATGTTATTATAAATTTAATAATAATACAAAAAAGGTCACAGATATAGTTCTATCTAGCGAATAAAAAGTATTAAATATAATTTTCTTGGTCTATGCACTTTTGTTTTTTAACTGTACCAAAATATTTGCGGTAAATCTAGGTCAATAAAATTGAATTAAAGTAAAGTGCGCGCTAGAAAAAAAAGTTGAGTTGGTATTTTCTAAAAATAGTTCAAGTAGTCCTCCATATCAAACCAAAATTCAAAAAATTCTATCTCAAATAGGTTTGCCAGAAAAAAAATGCAAAGTCAGAGTGAACGCGTCGCTTAACATGGGGCCTTACCTGACAAAAACCCTCGAATATCTCGAAAAAATACACCGTTAGGTGGTATGAAAAAAATATAGTGATGTTCTATGACCCAAGCTTTAACCAAAAACCGATTAAAAAAATTTCTCTCGAATCCATTTTTCTGTAAAAAAATCAAGAAAATCTACCATGTTAATTCCCATAAGATTTTTTATTATTTTTTTACGGAAAAATGGATTCGAGAGAAATTTTTTTAATCGGTTTTTGGTTAAAGCTTGGGTCATAGAACATCACTATATTTTTTTCATACCACCTAACGGTGTATTTTTTCGAGATATTCGAGGGTTTTTGTCAGGTAAGGCCCCATGTTAAGCGACGCGTTCACTCTGACTTTGCAATTTTTTTCTGGCAAACCTATTTGAGATAGAATTTTTTGAATTTTGGTTTGATATGGAGGACTACTTGAACTATTTTAGAAAATACTAACTCAGCTTGTTTTTCTAGCGCGCACTTTACTTTAAAGGAGGTAATATTAACTAACTCTCAGATACGTGACATAGTTATATTCATATACTCTTGTTTTCAGAAAAAAATGTTTAAATCTACTTCTCGATAATCATCAAGACTTCTCGGGAAAAAAATAAAATCTGTTCAACTACTTTTATTGTTGTACCTCGTTCACCCAATTACATTTGTGGTAACAAGTTAACTTACAGAGACAGACTGATAATGAAAAAAATAGGACGAAGAAAAAAAAGCTTGGAAAGTCTCGTAACTTATTTAGAGACAAGTAAACTTCTTAGCCCGAAATGTGATCACATAATACGTGCCAATCTATTGATTCTATAATACAATACTACGAAGTTAGTCATTAGAAAAATTACAGTGGGTAAAAAGCCAATAAACTATTAAAGAATTAAAGTGTTGTATCACTTTAACAATTACGTCATTAAATTATTGTTATAATTGCTAGTTGTTGTGTCATAATAAAAATTCTGAAAATTAAAGGTTTCATGTTCTCAGTCTTTTGTTGCTTCAAGTTCTATTTTTAAAATATTTTTTGTAATTTTTTTATTATCTATTAAGTGTCTAGGAAAAATAAATCACTATAATTAGTAGGATAAAATTACAGATAAATGATGGGTAACTAGATTATTTGACAGCAATTAGAATTTTATTTTTTTCTTCTTATATATAGAATACATATTAAAAAAAATCTCGTTATCTCGTTATAAAATATCGAGTTTACAACAAAATTAATTGCGTATAGCTGGAAGTATTTTTCATCGTAACTTTATTTGTTAATATAAATTTCACCTATTTTCCAAGCTATATACTTTATTTTCATGATCAATAATTACAAAATATCCAATTAAAGTATATAATAATTGCATTGGTTGATTTATTTTATTATATTCACGAGAGAAATGTATTTTTTTAAAAGTCGGCCACTACAATCATATATATTTTGTAATTATTTTTTTTTTATCAAGATTTCAACTTTTTGAAGGAAAAAAAATGGAAAAATTAAAGGTTATAAAAGAAAATGAACGTGTCATGCGAAACACTTGTCGATAAAATAATCTCTCTCTCTCTCTCTCACGGTATATTTTAATTGTGAATGAATCAGCAGGCCGCATTAATTAACTCGAAATACTTGCCACCACTAAGCAGCTTCTCAGAGACTTTTATTCTCAAGGGATTTTAACATTTAAGACTCAACAAGATGACGTCACTTTGACCTTTGTTGTTGAAACGCCATAATTTATTTCGCCCCCTCTTCTCTGCATGCTGCGCTTCTTTGCATAAAACACACTTTACTATTATAGCTTTTTTCAAATTTGTTACTCATTTTAAATGACTGATAAATGATAAAGTGACTAAAATTTTGAAAATCTGCAGGGAGGGTCTTCAAATAACACCACTTAACCTAATCTTAGCCTAAGACTGTCTTAGCGCAACAATAAAGAATACGCTAAGACTGTCTTAATTTTAGGATTGTTGTAATTTGTGTTATTTAAAGACCCCCTGATCCCTGATCCCCTTGAGGTTAGGCAATTTGTTCAGGATAAAAACTTTACCTCAGGGGCTTGGTGTCTCCGGTACTACTACATGTATAAACTAGTTCCTCTTACTGCGGATGTTGAGCAAGTTTTCTATAATTATATGGATCAGAGCTACACAAAAGATATAACTCATAACAATTTTCATTACACCATTATTGATAGTAATTAATACAAAATGAAGAAATACTATATATATAAGTTAAATTATGAACTATATAACTTTTTAATTACAACCATTTGTTAGAAAATTGAGCATAAAAAATACAATTACTATTTTACAATTATTATTATTACATTTTGTATGATAATTATATTTTCTCTCTTCATTTTATGGCAGCCAAGTGCTGACAGTTAGATGAATGTCTGTGAACCATTCTAGTTAGAAATGTGCCTTTAACAATAGGCAAGAGGAGGAAATAAAGTGCCGCATTTATTATACCTACTCCCTTAGGAGCCATTGCCACCGCGTGAGCCGTGGCGTCTGACATTTCCGGATAAGATCATTTGTAAGGCTCCATCATATGTTACAACAATATAAATTCAAATGTTACATAGTGTACTAATATAAACATACAAGTTAATATATTATCTCGATGATTTACTATAATTACTATTTATTGCATACATAAATTGTTTAGTTTTGTTTTTGTAAATGTTGCAACTGTAGTATAAGAATAAAATTATGTTTTTGATTGCTTTTTATTGCAATACTTTTTTAGTATTTAAATAATTACATTCCATGTATTTAAGTTGTAGAATGTCGTAATAATAAGACTTTATGTATAACAATGCATGTTTCGAAATTTAATGTGTCTCTGTTGTTCCCCACAAGTAACTAACGTACGCTCCATGTATGTATTTTTTTTTAATTGCACTTTATGCACAGTTATTAAATATTTAATAGTCACAGTATGACATGAATGTAAATATTTTTTTAATTTGTATGCATTCCATTTTATGGTAAACGGTCCATATTTATTTAAATATTCAGCAATGCATATGTAAATATTAAAATACAGTGAACAAGTTTTATACATTCATTCTATCTCTAGTCTTGAAATTAAAGTAAAATTTAAGAAAATATTGATTTGATATTGATTAAAATGTAGAAAAAATTTGATTAAAAGTTTTTTGCTCTATAAGAAAAACATTAATATTGAGATATTTTTGATGAAATTTGGTACAAAATATTTTAACCTCTGAATTACTTTTCTTTGATTCTTTACCAGCTTTACTTTTACTTTACGTATAGTAATATATATTTATTTAAATGTGAATACATAGAAAATGTAATTAGATGAATTTTGATACAGTATATAACTTAATAAGGTGACTATAATGATAGCATTAACTTGCTGAATAATGATCCTAAGAGTAAGTTTTACGTAATGTATTTTGACTAATTATGTCTGGTTACCAGGTAATTGCTCTAGTTGCCACCTGATACTCATGTTGAAGGTTTTCTCCTCCCGTCTTTCATCTCTCTCACTCTGTCGCCCACGTCTCTGCGTCATCGTCACTCCAGCAAGCTCGTCTTCACGAGGACACGTCACCAACGGTTTATGTATTATGTCGGAGCAAAACTTGGTAAACACAATTTCACGTTGCCACCGTTAGAGGCGCTTGTGTTCATCTCTAGTTATATAGAAAGTTAATATAATAAGGCTGTTTGCTTTCAATCAACGTTATAGAGGGTCGTTTTTTTATGCAAGATAGGTTTCTCATATAATATAGATATTATAACCTTTTCATATACGTGTTTTCGACGATTTTTTAAATAAATTATGTACACCGCAAGATATTTAAAATTGTCTTATATGCTACAATATTAAAAAAACTACAGCTTATTTAAAAAAAAAATGTATGCAGCTTGCGATTTAAGTACAGTCAATGCAGTAGAAAATTTTGTCAAGAGAGGTTTTCCTTGTCGAAAATGTACATTAATTTTTATATTTTCTTTAAATTTGTTTTGATATTTTTTTTTGTTAAATTTTGTGAAACCATTAGTGAATATGTTAGTTACGTTTATTTTTGTTTTTGCCTTTTTTAAGGCAAAAAATTGTTTTTGCCAATTAGATAAAAAAAATATCATGTTTTACTTATACTAATTTAAACCAGAATTTGTTTGTAACTTATCCTTTGTTCTAATACATTCTTTGATCAATTAGTTCTATTCTATTACAACTTTAATAGAACATAAAATATACAAAAATTAGCACATCAATAGGTAAGTTTAAGTGCCAAAAGTAATAAACTCTTAAAACTTTGTATAGTTGAAAGCTATTTTTTCCTTTACTCCTCTTTTATCATAAAAATAGTTTCTAAAATCTGAAATATCAAGGGAAAGTTATTCGTCTTTAAAAAGAGATAAGAATGTTATTCTAACTAACAAGGGAAGAATTTTGTTGATCTTTAAGCCTTTTTGTTATCTTGTTGTAAACTGTTCTGACATTAAAAAGGGCGGGTAACGAAATTTGCTAAATTTCTGATTAGCTCTTTTCATATCATCTTATTAGCTTAAGAAGTTGTTATAATTTCATTGTGTAAACTGAAAATAGCTTACATTATTTCTATATTGCCCAAAATGAGTTAAATTGCTTTCTCAGTAAAGAGCTACATGCTACATATGGAATGTATAAATGGAAATACAGTTTTCATGTTCTCTAATACTCTGGATATAAAAATTGAAAGATGAATATGTATATATTGTATTCAATGCATCACGTACATTTGTTCAAAGATATCTAATAATATTATATTTATATGAAGTATTATATATATTTTTTGTTTCCTAAAAATATTGTAAATCAATCCAATCCGGGGATCAAAAAAGCTTACCGAAAGAAATAAGTGCAGAATATCAAATTTTGTATTTTATTTCTTTTCTCTTTCATTCTCTTTACAGAAAAACAAAACACTCAGATATAAAAAGAAAATAAAACATGAAAAAAAAAAAGTTACATGATTTTTGTGTCAAAGAATAATATTGAGTGTTTTTGTGATGAAAATATTTATAAGATTATTAAAAAAATTGAAATATTGATTTTTCTCCATTTTATTGAAAGGGAAAGCCCTCATGAGATATATCTAGTTGATTGTAACTCATCTACAAGGAATATTTTCATCATAGTTTGATTAAGTTCGATCGGATGTGTTAATCGATAAGAAAGAGACTAAAAAAAAATGTTGACTTGCAAATCTGTTTTAATGATAGTTAATTCTAGTCTAAAATTTATTTATTTATCTGATCCATGCAACGTAACCACAGTATTATAAGTAATGGGGTAAGGGTAGCAAGCAAGACACTAAAAGTATCATATCATAAGTGGCTGAAATTAATAAATAATATGCTAAAGGAAAAAGTTCGAGCTGAAAAATATTAACTATCTTTTATAAAAATATAATTTTTAGCACAGAAGGAAACTGTTTAGCATCAAATTTAATTTATATATTGGGCACTATTCACGAAGGAGTTATCCAGGTTTCTCACTAACCGTGGTTAGCGCTATTGATTTAAGCTTACATTAAACATTTTGATTTAGCTTGCATGTACATTAGTGAGAAAGCTGCATAACTTCCTTCGTGAATCGCATTCATTATGGATTCAAATGTAATTTTGAATTGCCTTTAAAAATAATTTAACAATTTTCATTAGAAGAATCATGCATTGTATTTCCTTGTAAAAAATGCATTTTTTTTTTAAATTATTAAGTTTTCAAACAATTTTTTTTTATCACCAGACCTTCATCTCAAACTAAAAAATTATCTTTGTTCGAAAATCAGATGAAATACCTTTTAATTGTTTTTAATATCACTTATACATGTATAACATTTTAAAGGAATTTTACTGCTTGATTTGGAAACGAAGGTTGATAATTACACTCAGTCTCCTAGAAGGCACAATGTTTCAATCAAGACGTATTAAACTTACTAAATTTAAATTTTCCTATGTATTACAAGCAAAATTATACATTATTTGACAGGTAGCTTGTTGTTGTAATTTACTGTCCCTGTTCTATCTTTGAGTGCATGTAATACAGCCCTATCGATTAATTACCAGAGTTATTATAGTATAATTATACTAGCTTAATTATAAATGTTAAACTTCTTGTAATGTTATATGCTGTAATTATTTAATAAATGGAATAAAGTGAGTGAGGAAATTTATCCATGACATGCAAATATCGTTGGCTAATATCACAATATGGTAACCAGTAACATAAGATATATACACCTCTGGACACCAAAAACGAAACTCCTGTCTAACTTGCTGAGAGCTGCAGCTCTAATAGACAGAGAGATGCAAATTTGCACTTTTGGGAGATGTAAGAAGAGCACCCAGTCTATTATTTTATATCAGTATCAAAAAAATTTTGTTCATCACGCCTCCATAGACTTTGTGGTAACGCCTATGAACAAAACAGGAGTAAAGTTCGTGGTGTAAGAGGTGTACACTCTTTTCATTATAAATTTTAATATCCATTTTCATTTTTCAGCGTTCAGTATGCTACGTGTTCTTCACCTATGCAATGTATTAGTCGTATTATAGTACATTAGCAGCTGATATATTATGTTAAAAATATTTAATTGAATAATTCATGTAATGTGCAAAAAAAAAAATAAATAAACAAGCAGATTTTAGCAAACAAACAGAAAGAGTACAATAGAAAAAAAAAACATATTTACAAAAAGTTTAGATTGGGTCTTAAATTATTTACTTTATCTGCTAGCTATAGGATAATTAACTAAAAATGTAATATGTTTTTGAGTAATTTGTAATATGTTCATATGCCCCCTGCCCTGAGTAAATTTTGTGACCTCGATTTCGTCATATGTACTTGTACATAAGGTCGAACAAGTGCAGAAAGAAAAAGGCTTTTAAAAGTTACAAAACCACTAACTTATATTTTATAATGGGAGGATAATATACGAGTAATAACTAATATTAATTTGTAGAAACATCTTTGTTATAGTATAAGTTTCAGGAAAACAACTTAAAAATAAAGTTCCTCTCGAAACTTCAAACTTTAATATAGAAATGCCTAGAAAGTTTTTCAATATAAAGTGGGACATTCTGAAACTATAACAATCACAAAAACCTACGCTGCTATATATGACCTACCTTCCCACCCCTGCAATATAGACTAACAATAACAGTAAGTTTTATAAAATAATACAGATAAAAAGATTTTCAATAGGCTATAAATTGTAATTTACGGGTAATATAGTACAGTGTTTATGTGAAAGTTTACTGAGAAATTCTAACATTAAAGCTCAATATTGTGTGATAATGTATGACTTGCTGCACAGAAGTGCTACATGAAATTACATTTGGCACGAGAATAAAACGAAAAGTAAAGTTTTTGTTATTATAAACGAAGGAGAAAAAATATATTATTTTATAAACAAAATTATTTATATAAAAGTTATTATTAGACTATATATGCTACGAAAGAAAATTTAAATTCAGAAACATCTAATCACAAATAGCTTTGTTTACTTACATAATATATCAACGTAAGCTTGATTTATATCTATTAACTGATTATAATTGAACACTAATTAATGTATTTTTTTCCAATAAGCTGAACGTGATCATTATCATTAATCTTTCTTTAATTAAAAAGAATTAAATTGGAAAATGGCAAGTCTGGCTCACAACTAAAGTTTATTTTACTGAAGAAGGATTTGAAGTTAATCTATCAAAAAAGGGTTGATAATTTCAACTTGTATAAAATTCTAGGGCTGATAATTGAAGTCTTTAAACAAAACTTCATCTTAAACGTGTCAAATATAATTTCTTATAGATTAGATTAAATCTAATCTATAAATTTTATAAGAAACGAATGATGTTTTTTTAACATTTTGCTTTAAAAAAACAATTGATTTCAGATTAAATTGATCCAGAGTAATAAAAAGTTATGTTTATTATTTCTGTCATATCAGAAGGTATCGAAGAATTTTTTTATAAATCAAAAATTTTCTACAACGTTATCGCTTAATAGTTTGAATAAATTCAATCGATTTCTCACAAAAGCTACATTTCCGGTATCCATCCATAATGTTCCATGTTAAAGTTAAACTTCTACTTCAATTTACACAAAACTGGTCAGGATATCTACTTAAAAATTAATAAAAAAAATTAAAGTGTGAGCTTTAAGTCTTCTGCTAGTGTCACTAAAATCAAGGAGTCCAGTTCGAAAATCCTAATCAACTGTATTCATTCTTATAATGTAAACTAAATTACATTTAAATGATAGATTTGTCGCGTTTCTTTTGATGTCCAGGGTCCACGTGGTGTTTGTATGTGTATCCGTGCAGTGAGGTGCGAGAGAGAAAGAGAGAGAGAGAGAGAGAGAGAGAGAGAGAGAGAGAGAGAGAGAGAGAGAGAGAGAGAGAGAGAGGAATAGAGGGGGTGAAAGGAGGAATCAATATCTCATCAAACCCCGCGCTGGGCAACTGACGAGGCAACAGCAGCTGTAAAGCCGGCTGCCAGAAGCTACCGCTAAACTGCACTCCGGGTTACGCACACCATATACAAGCAATAAAAAAGTAGGAGGAGGATAGATGGATAGAAGTATAATATAAACTTCTTTAAACAGACAAGAAAATTCCACGAAAGATCATTTTATTGATATAAGAGTATTCTAAAGTAAATACAAAAAAAAAAAAAAAAAATCTCATATTTATTAGTAATTGCTTGAAGCAAAATTGAGTAATAAAAAAAAATATACATGTATATTATATAAATAGTACTATAAATATAGTTCCATACAATTCCAATATTTTCAAGGCTTTATATATTTTATAATAAATAAAAATTGTCAGTTGATTCAATTTTATGGTAAATATGACCTGATTTACTTACGTTTGAAAACTATTATTTATTTATAAAGATAGTAGAGTTTTTTAATATATTATTTTCTACATCATATAATATATCATGCAAAAGTTTTACTTCAAGAATGATATGACAAACTTTTTATATATGAAGATACGATGTTGTGTATTTTTTACCATGTTTTTTTTTAAAAAATAAAAGTTGTAATCATTCACTTGAGAAGACGGATATCAAATAAATGAAATAAGGTGTATCTCAATAAAAAAAAAAAAAGCTATCAACTATCAATGTCTATGGTGCCCTACTTACTAAGAATAAGACTACGTAAATTTTATATTAACAGATAAACAAACCAGTAAAAATAATCTATATAAATTTGTTTTATAACAATGCTGATATTGCTGATTGTAAAAAAAAACAAAATACGCAAGGGAATAAAAAACTCAATAAGTTGCTCGTTAGTGGTGGTGTTTTTGCTTACGAGGCTAAATATTTACGATGATGTCGGATCGTGTATGTTGTGAGAGATTGCAAGCATTTACTTTGATTGTTCCAGCTTCCTTTAAACTGGAATTTATTTATTGTTCAGTGGAAGTGCGTGGGAGTGAATTTCTCTCTCTCTCTCTCAACTGCCTCCCCAAACTACCCTTTGACGCCACAACTACACATGTACACTATATAAACTTCAGTCTTATATATATATTATATTCGTTTTATAATGCAACTTTAAGCTAGTGGAAAAAAGGAAAACATTTATTTCTCTAGGATCCTCTTTGTAGCGTCTATAAATTAATGTTTATCAAAACTGTCATCTTAATTTCATAAATTTTATGTATATATATCTTCTTAAATATATATATATTACTACTGTCGTGGACAGTAGTAAAATTTGTCCTTCTTTAAGAATAAGTTAAGAGTTCTTTTCTGCGTCCTTTATTTATTTAAAAAAAATCAATAACATGAAATATAAAGAACTTGATAAAATATTTCATAAATAATAAATTACATTGCTTTCAAGTTTATTTGAAAATATTTTATGATGCTTTAGAATATAAAAAAATACATATTTTTTATAGAATGAAGAAAATATAAAAACCTTTCTGATTACAAAATTTAAAATCTACTGGAATACGCAAAGTAAAGGAAAAATGACTATCGACTGAAGGGATGAATGGCATAAATACATCGTTATTTTTAACAGTGTTCGAATGATAACAGTTAGGAGAAAGACATCTTCCCTCGTCCGGAATAATGAGCTATCTGTTACCACGATCTCGTGTGCAATAATGAGCTACCTTCTATGGTGAGTGCATGCAATAATGAGTAATAATAGGCATAAAATAAAGCTCATTGTTGCATTCACTTGAAATAGCAGATAGCTCATTATTGCGGACAAGGGACAATAATATTATTGAAATTTTCTTTTATATATATTAAGTGCATGCTGAGAGATGCAAATGATTTTATTAAACAGTATAATAAATATTTATTTTTTTGTTATTTACTTTGATATTAAAATAGAAATAATTGCAGCATGTTCTGGAAATTTTACCTGCCCATGGGTCCGATAGGACATAATTTTCAGTTTAAAAATAATATATATTTTTTTTATGAACGTCAAATTCAGCTAAATTATCACTGATGAAAATAAATTGCCCATAGAATTTTCTTATGGCAGCGCATTTGGAGGTCTTTGGTTCGAATCCCATCAGGACTATGGATTTAAGAAGAAAATCTCATGTTTATCTGTTTGCTGGCGAGTTACTGGCTTAAAATCCCAGAGATTTGTTTTTTGTTTGTTTTTTTTTTGTTTTTTTTTTTTTTTACAAAGATATGACATCAACCATCATTTCCAAAGTTCGTTCCTTCAATTGAAGAAACTAAAAATTGATCTGCGAAATAACAATTCACCTTTTGTTAAGTAAAAAGATGAAACAAATTATTGCAATTAAAATTTTCAATTTTCTTTTCAAACGTAAAATTGTTCATTAAAAATATAATATTTTATTTATTGCTGTGATTTAAATCATTAATTAATGAATTTTATTAAATTTTACGAAACCACAATAATTAAACACGAAAAAAAAATCAAATCAAATCAAAAGCTACAAAAGAAAATAAATTGATTTTTCTATATCTCTAATTTGTATTTAATATCAATTTAATACGCTTGACTACAAAAATTTTCACATGGAAATTTCACATTATGAAAGTATTACGTGGTTAATTTATTAATATTCACCGCGAACCGCGATACTCATCCTATTTCAAATTTCAATGAGTTTGACTTTCTCGCCATTAATTTCGCGTCATGGAAATCATTAAAAAACATCTTAATTTTGTTCCAAACGCGTTGGACGTTTTTCACAACGCGTTGGGATCATTCTCGTTTGTTCCGAACGCGTTGGGATCAAAATTGCGATGCTCCGAACGCGAATTTCGCTTCTTGGAATTTTCGAATGATCCCAACGCGTTGGGAACAAAAATTTCGCGTCCAAAGCGAATTCGCGTCCGGGTGCCAACAGATACATTAATACAATTACATTTAATCAAAATGACAATGCATTTAAATTAATTCTTTTTAATTTTTATAAAAGTGTTTTCAATTTATCGAAAAAAATGTAAAATTATTTTTGAAAATCATAATAATAAAAAACTTCCATCCATCAGAATTCCATCTATTTTATAATAATAAATCAGATTCTTCACTGGATGACTGATAAGACACCTTTTTATAATATCTCATGACTCATGATTTC
Organism: Siphlonurus alternatus; assembly: GCA_949825025.1. Taxonomy (NCBI): domain Eukaryota; kingdom Metazoa; phylum Arthropoda; class Insecta; order Ephemeroptera; family Siphlonuridae; genus Siphlonurus; species Siphlonurus alternatus. The sequence continues at coordinate 21,628,141 of OX463779.1, forward strand.
TTGACTGTGATCTGAGGTTTACGCGGGATTTCACAAAAGCTAGGTTCTATGTGTGTGGTTGAAAAGGAAATAGATGTAGCTTGGCAGAAGCGGAGTTCTAAATCTCTCTCATATAGCCACCCGTGTTAGAAGCGTCGATAGAGTATAAATGTTAGAGAGAGAGAGAGCAGTCAGTAAGAGGGATTTCAAAGTGCGTTTTAGAGGTGTATTACTTCTACTATAACTATACAATACAATGGATTTATAATAAACATAAAACTCAATTACAAGTAAAATAGCTTAAATATTGTTGCATTCATGAGTTTCCCCTGAGGTTATATCAAAGGTCAATAATATCCAATGGCAAAAGAGGGGGAGTATAGAAATATAAACACCCGGAAGTATTAGAGAGAGCAAGATATTGACCAGCAGGGGTGGTGCGTGGTAAGATGAATGCACACACAAGCCAAAGGAGTTACATATAAAGTCCAATCATAGAAAGGTTTCCATTTTATTACAATCTTTAACGTTTACTACACTTTCCGATAGACATTAACTATTTTAAGAAGTTAAATTTATGATTCTGTATTTTTAACACCTTATAACCTTATTATACTGTACGTAGATTATATCTTATAATGGATTTAATTTTAATTTCCCGGATAATTATTGGAAAATAATCAATCTCTCTTTTTTTTCCAATACGTTAAATGTCTTAGTATGCTGACAATCACATTATATAGACTGATTTAACACATTAATTTTATTGACGTTTTACATTATAATAAAATTATTATCTAACAATGATTGACATTGTTTTAAATTTAATAAAGGTTAGATTAAAAAACACTACTCGTAATTTTACCTTTACATATTCTTATTCAACATTATATTACTTAAAAATGTTCTAGCTTCATTATTGAAAAAAAAAAAAAAAAAAAGTAACATAAAAAGCTAGTGTTTGGAAAGTATAGGTAGATAAGTTTTAAATTTTGTCATAAAAAAGAATTTTACACCCTAGAATTATGAACTATTATAAAAGTTATAGATTTTCCATTTTACTACGTGTATGTGACCTTTAAAAAAAGGTAATATTACTTATTATATCAAATCACCATCTAGTAAACTGCTTGCACGGGTAAAGTGTACCAAACTACCTGAAAGTGCTCCCGTTGGAAGTTTGGGATTCGTCGATGTGATGCGCCCACGGCCTCGAGGTACTCCAGAAGGGCGTCCAGTGAGTCAAGGGCGCGGATGGCCTCGTCCATGGTACCCATGACTTTAGTAGCGTGTTCAGCCAGCTCGAGCGACTCCTGCATATGTTCGCGTGTGCGAAGTTCACCGAACTTGGAGAACAATGTAAGCAGTTCCTCGTGTTCCTCGAATAACCTGAAACAAGTTAAGGTTCTGGTTATAAAATTTTAATTTCATTATTTACTGTTAATTTTAATAATTAAAGCATTATGAGCCTCCTCTCTTCCCTCTTTACAATTTTCTAGATGACATCAAAGCCCTCTGGCGTCCCATTATAAATATATTTGTACCTAGCGTCTTTTTGCACCAATTTCTTATATATTTTTAGATTTCATTATTCCTATTCTATATATATAAAAAGTAAAAAGATGTTGTCAGTTTTCAATAATTATACCGCGCGGCTAAACTTCTGATATAATCTGCAATCTTATGAGACAGTTGAAATTTACAATAACCGTACTGTGATGACTAATGAAACTAGTGACAACTTATACACTTTCATGAAAAGTAACAATACCTTATTTGAAAACATAATAGGATGCTAACTAAGGATAATTTTGTACTTTCATGTTACAATTAAGATATCAGCTTATTAAGAAGGACTCATGTTGCAAAAATGCTGTTTAACTATATTGATATTAAAAGTGACATTAACGACATTACTTAATTTAACCATATTTATATAAGAAGAAATTATATTGTTTCAAAGAGAGACCTAGAGAATATACGATTTTTTCAAATACGGAACATATAATCATCATAATTATGTATGTATGTCGTTATTAGAAGATCAATTTCAAGATACTTATTTCTTAAAATAAAAAAGAAAAAAAAACTAATTGGATTTCAGGCAGACTCTATCTTATGTTCTAGAGAATGCCCCTGATGAGTTGTTTGCACATCTGGTGCTCTTTTTTTTTAACTAACAATTGTGAGATACTTTTTAATGAGAAGGTGAAGAGGGTAAAAAAAATTATCTCTTATAAAAATGAGATGATTATTACTGCCAGCACGCCACGTACATTTTTTCAATGACGTCAATGTGCATGTTTATTTTCATTATGTCCACAGATCTCAAAATTTGATTAATCGATAAAATATATCGTCTCCATATTGCATGACAATTATTTTCTGGCTTATTTGCAGACACTTAATTTAAAAGTATTTTACATTGTATAAATCACATATTTCAAAATAAATAATTATTGATTTAGAATTGGAACGAGCCTTTTACCTGTGACAGATCGTTCAAATTTTTTTTGGACACTTCAAGTTATCCGTTCAATATATTGTGTTATCAGCCGATATCGCGATCTAGAATTAATAATATTATTGCTGTTGTCAACGATTTCAAAATACGCATGCACAGCATTTTAACAAATGTAAGATTACTTCCGGAAGTAGCTGGAAGTGGAAGAATTCTGACTCAACTATGAACATGAAAACTCTATATGCAGAGAGGTTGAAAAACGTAAAATAAATCTCTGCAAAGTTTTAGGTTTACAATTTAGCTAGAAATTCCAGAAACCTTCCACTTCCGGCTACTGGTAATCTGGTAGCATTCTTACAGTCAAATTAATTTAGTATTAATTCCGGAAGTAGCCGGAAGTGCGAAGTTAACAGCTTTTCTATTTGTAATTCAGTTTTGAAACTTTACAGAGAGGTTTGAAGTAGAAATACTGACCTATGTGTGAAATTATAACGCTGAAAAATGGATAGGAAGTCCAGAACCTTCACACTTCCGGCTACTTTCCGAGGGAATGTTATGTAAATTTGATTGTAAGTTTGATGAATTGTAATCATTTATTACATTCTTCTTGGTACAGCCTAAGCCAACTCGTAAAACTTCAGTACTATATATTAGTTCAATGGTTACTTGGTGCTATAATTAAAGACGGTAAAAAAATAAAAATCATGTGATCACACCGTCTATAACATGTTCTGAAATAAACCATATAGCCATTAGCAGAACATGGTCTTTCAAAAGCAATATATGCAAATGTTTGAGTCTTGTATAATTTATTAGAGACAGGTCCTATATAATTTGTGTCACCTCAAGGCCTTAATTTATTCATGATTGATTAGTCTATTAAACCGTGGTGTATATCATAGTAGGTTATTTCGTTATTTCATATGACAATGAGGTAAAGTTATCAGTTCATTTACATGACGTATAATAAAGAAGATAAATTACGACGCATATTTTATATCTAAATATTTTAAGGTAGAGATAATACGGATCAGCTGGCCCAATGCTAAAAAAATCCTATTCATAAAAATTATGAAAAAAATTTAAAATGTTCTCCTCTACATTCCCTATCAGTAGGTAAAATATCAGGTATACAAAAACGAGCTAGTTTTCGAGTTATTAATTTTTAAAGTTGACTAATTTAACATGGAAGTTCCATTTCTCCATGTTAAATTAGTCAACTTTAAAAATTAATAACTCGAAAACTAGCTCGTTTTTGTACACCTGATATTTTACCTACTGATAGGGGATGTAGAGGAGAACATTTTAAATTTTTTTCATAATTTTTATGAATGGGAATTTTTTAGCATTGGGCCAGCTGACCCGTATTATCTCTACCTTAAGTATATAGTCTCTTTTAATTTAGGTAGACCAGTAACACTTTAACACTTTCTTTTTCAAATTTCTTAGAGAGATGAAGAGAGAGAGAGAGAGAGAGAGAGAGAGAGAGAGAGAGAGAGAGAGAGAGAGAGAGAGAGAGAGAGAGATTTTTTGTTGAATTTATTTAAAATGTTGCTTTAAATTTAATCTGACCTTTTTTAAATTATGTTTTAAAGAAAAAAAAAAAATACAAGTTTGGCAATTTTCTTTAAAAAAAAAATAAAAATTAAAAAAAAAAACGCTCCATTTTTCTATTTAAATTAACACTTTACTTGATTTTAGGATTCGTTTTCAATATTTAAACATTATATAGCACTTTAAGTATTTGAAATTATTTATAATCACCTGTAATATAAATATAATACTATACACTTAATTTGTTTCGCGTTTTAGTACTTTTAATTAAGGTAGAGATAACGGCGGTCAGCTGTTCGACGTAGCTCCATTTGATTAACATGTAAACCTTAGCAAATTGAAAAAAATTCTGAAATTTTTTTGAGAGGCAAATATTAGTGCCTAAAAGCCATAGAAAAAATTTCAAAAACATTTAACGAGCCGATTTTTTTAAATAAATTTTTTAGTTTGGCTCTCCATGAGAAAGCCCTATGCTGAAAATTAAAAAAATTAATTAAAAAAAATCGGCTCGTTAAATTGTTTTAAAATTTTTTCTATGGCTTTTAGGCACTAATATCTGCCTCTCAAAAAAATTACAGAATTTTTGTCAATTTGCTAAGGTTTACATGTTAATCAAAGGGGATTACGTCGATCAGCTGTTCGGCATTATCTCTACCTTAAGTACTTGGGCGAATAAAAAATAATTAAATAAATAAGCTCTTATTCATATCTTGCTTCAATGGCTTTAATCTTTAATCTCATCTATATAAACACATGAGTAAACTTAATTAATGAATTTAATTAATTTTTATAAATAATTTTATAACTAATAAAAAAGTAGTGTTGGCTGTTGGTACTATTATTAATATATATTTTTTTAATATTAAATTTTAAAGTTCATGTGCCCATTCCATTCAGACGGTTATTATTAAATTCTATTCTAAAAAATTAATATTCACATTTTTTTTTTCTTTTCAGAAATAAGTAAAGCAGATAGAAATGCGTGTTATTGTGCTCGAACGCCGTTCAAGAATCTCTCTCCGTCTTTGCAAGCAAGGCACGCTTATGGCTCTTCTCTACCCACGGTCGCAAAGCCGAGTAAATCTAACGCATAGAAGCATCAAGGGTTTTCAACCTTTTTTCTTGGTTACCAGCAGCTAGGACTTATGACCACACAATACTTAAACCACGTAAACTAGATTTGAGCCAACTTCAATTTGGTCATCTTACAAAGTCGTATTCTCTTCACGTGCTCCAGTAATTTGTTTTCTTCAAGACCTGACAACTTGTTTACCTCGATCAGTTTAAAATAAAACGTGGGTTTTGTACCAAAAATAGCTTATTAAACCTCTTTTTTTTTTCTTTATCGAAGCTGAAGGAAAAAAACATTTGATTTGTAATATATAGTGGTATTTTCTTACCAATTATATTGCTCCATTCAAAAAATACCCTTAGAAATCATTACCTATAGAGATCGCTAAAAAAAAAAAATCTTTTGGGAAAAAAAGCCTTAGGGATTTTTGGTTGAATCGACGAGAGGGTAGTAGACAAATACAAAGAGAACAGAAATTCCCTTTATATTCATGAATGTATTCAGAATAACAAGCAAAGAAGATTTGATTTTATTTCCTCTGTATATTCTCAAATATTTATTTTAAATCTTAATACTTAAGTAACAGAAAGTATTTTTTTTTAATTCAATTTAATAAAAAAATTGTGACATTCAAATTAAAAAAGTTTTTTGTCGTAGGTAGATAAAAATTCCCTTCTTAAAAAAATATTGTTAGTAAATAACAATATTTACAAAGTACACAGTTTAATTTTGAAAGGAAAAGGAAATATGACAATTTTATTGGTACAATATATATTATTTTTTAGTTTAAAAAATATTGAAATTGTATATTATTATAATTAGAGGTTTGAGTGTTTAATTCATCGTTATCATCATAATGAGCTGAGAGGACAATGAAACAGCCCTCACTTGATTGTGGATGTGTTGTGGCTGCCAACGGAATAGCTGCTGCTGCTGCTGCTGCTGCTGAGCGAGGATCATACTACTGTGATAAGACATCTTTTATTCATCGGGCTCCTTTGTGTTCCCGCCACCAGAGAGAGGGTGGTAGGAAGGACGTAGAATAAGAGCGACGCTTCTGCACGCACGGTTTGCCATTTTCCATTAAAAAAAAAAAAGAAAAGCCACATCAATGAAAATCGTTATATCATAAAATTTTCTTCTGTTATTTATTGCTACTGTGCCTAGTATCATAATTTTATTTTTTTAACTCATGATATTTTATGTTGAGTATTTTTTGTTTAACGTACGTTGTTGAAGAAATTGAAATGTAATTCATATACTAACTGATTGTTTCTGTATTACATTGTAACTCTACGTCATTATGAAAATTGTTTTGATGTAGAGACTGATGACGTCACAAAGATCTAGATCAATGAAAAGTTGCTCGCAGTTGAATTATTACGCACTCTGGATATTTCATACATGCTGTTTTCTCATATGAAAACATTGTTTTAAGTAAAGACTTTTTGTAATGTAAAGTTTCATTATTTTAAGTGAACGCTTGCATTGCATAGAGAAGGAAGGTCCTATACCCATATATTTTTTTGGGAAGGGGGGACTTTTAATACCGTATATGTTGTTCAGGAGGTGAATAAAGGAACGGAGACTGGGGAGGGGGAATTCTTTCCTGTGTTCGAATATAACATTAGACTTCAAATTCACAGTGGCGTCTCTCGCAGATATATTATGGAAATTTTTTTGGACTGTGTGTATGATTTATATTTCAATTTTTCATTAATCAAACTCTTTACTTGCAAAAAAAAAAAAACAATAGAAATTTTTTGGACTATGGATATTAATAATAATAAGCATGAATATCATGTAGGGATAAAGTTTTAAATGAAAACTGAAAATAGGAAAGACAGTTCAAGACTATTGTTATTAATAGCAAGCTATCTTAATTTGTATTGATACAAAGAAATTTACAGTTTTCATTAATTCTGTATGCACTATATTGTTGTGCACATTAATGTATCATAGAGATAACGTCAATCAGCTGTTCGACGTAGTCCTTTTTGATTAACATGTAAACCTTAGCAAATTCACAAAAATTCTGATTTTTTTTTTAGAGAGGTAGATATTTTATATAGTGCCTACAAGTCATAGAAAAAGTTTCAAAACAATTTAAGGAGCCGATTTTTTAAATTAAGTTTTTAGTTTGTCTCTCCATGCATAGGGAAAGCTCTATGCTGAAAATTAAAAAAAAAGAAATAACAATAATTAAAAAAAATCGGCTCGTTAAATTGTTTTGAAATTTTTTCTAAGGCTTTTTGGCACTAATATCTGCATCTGAAAATTTTTTCAGAACTTTTGTGAATTTGCTAAGGTTTACGTGTTAATCAAAGGGGACTATGTTAAACAGCTGATCGACGTTATCTCTACCTTAATGTAGAGGCATATTAGTAAACTGCTGACGTTAAATATAATTATCCAAGCCGTTTTTATTCAACGCTATATCATCAATGTAATGCTGGAGTTACAGCTGGAGTTACATGTGGTTGTATTTGCCACTTTTCCAAAGTCACTTTTGTAACAACGTAGGCAACTTAATATAAGTTCAAAACTTACATCAAAGGAAAATAATATTAAATAAAATTAACCTGTCATTTAACAACAAAGTTGAGCTTGTAATTAAAACGATTTTGACTTAGGAGACTGTAAGTTTGATGGGAACAAATGGAGATAGGCTATATAACGTGAAAACTGTTTTTTTTTTTTTTTTTTTTGTGCCATTTTTGGAGAACGCACGTGTTTTGAACAGTGACTTTGAGAGTCTCGTAAGCCCCAGGAGAACAGCCCGCATAGATAGCCGTCTCACTGGACGGAGTATAAGAGAACTCAGGCGGCCATTCACAAGATTTTCTTCCATTCAACAAGAAAAGACGTGGCAAAAAGCCAAAATAAAAAGTGGATGCTCCTGCTGCCTGCCAGTGATGACTAAAGCCAAATCGTAAAAAACTTTCAATATTATATCAGTTTTGGTACAAGGTCTCTCATTACCATAAGCGCGTCAAACACCGTCGTGAAAGCAATCGCTTTATTCGTTTTTCTTCTTGCTGATTTTTTTTTTAAATCCTTAACTCTTTTTCTACAGATTTTTTTTTATTATTTTTCTTATTTCGTTTTCTCAAATACATTAAAATATGTTGTATATAAATATTCAATTCAAATTTAATTTTTATTAAAACTTAAATAAAAAGCTTTCCTTTATTAAAAAAAAAGAAAAAAAAACGAAGCAAATTTATTTAACAAGTCAAATATTTATTTATCATTACTATTTTAATTGTTTTTACACAAAATTGAAATATTTTGAAAGAAAAAATTAATTATTCCTTGAATTGAAATTTTATTGTGAAACGTGAGTTTTTTAATTGAATTTGATAAATGATTGATGCAAAGTTTTGATTAAAGTTACATTATTATACTATAAATTTTTTGGTTCATTATTAAGTTTCTAATCCAGATTTATTGACAAGAGAATCAATATTCCCTTTCCTCTTCTATACTTCTCTTTGAGTTAACGCTAAAGATTGTGAAACAGTTCAGAGATGGATCAGTGTTCGCTGCGGGTAAAAGTTCAAAGCGTATGGTTTTCTGTGTGAACTGGCCTGCGAGCTACCCTCCAGGCTGACAGCATGCAGCATATCGTGGGGGTGTGCAGCCCTTCGCCTGCTGATGATCAACCTTGCTTGTGACGTTCGTGATATTGGAAACTGCCGCCCACCCACTCGCACTCCATATCGGTAAACTTTTCAGTCCACAAACATCTGCGAGAGAGAAAACTCATCAATTCTCAAGTAAGTCCAATCTTACCCACGTCCCTCCTCTCTCTCTCTCTCTCTCTCTCTCTCTCTCTCTCTCTCTCTCTCATTCTCTCTCTCTCTCCTCTCTCTCTCTCTCTCTCTCTATCTCTCAATTTACCAAGAAGAGTAATATATTAAATTGAAACATGTAAAAAGTTTGCAACAGATTTTTATTTTATAACTCTTTGATAAATTATGCATAACCAAAAATAATAATAAATGTATTTATTATAAAAGAACATAAATAAAGATGTGTGGGGATAATGACGTTGGTTTATATTTGTACATAAAGTATAAATATATTTCAATATTTAATATTTTGTAACTGAAGAAACGTGAAAATCTAAGTTAATGGAAAATATAATTTATAAAAATTAGAATATTATGTACTGTACGTTTTTCACAGAAATATAATATTCTAAATAATAGCTGATCATCAATTATACAAACAGACAACTAAATATTATTATGATTAATTATGCTCGTAAATCTATAACATTTACCTTGTTATGTAAACAGATAGAAATATCTACAAATGTCATGCACGTTTCAGTTTCACTAATTATCGATTTAGTATATAAGCATTCACTGAATATTCATGTTGTTCCACCTGATGGAAACATGGGATAAATTTATTGGACAAACATTTACTTTTGACAGATTATTTTCATTAAAATTCTCTCATGCATGTCTATATACGTATTTTTTGTTGTTATTATTTATTATACAGTATATATAGGAAAGTGTCAAATCAAATTGTTTTTTTTTATGAAAAATATAAACGATAACTTTTAAAAGTTAAATTAAATTTTTATAGCTCTCGGTTGAATTAAATAAAATGAAAAATACAGATATATGACAGTTTTAGAGATACATTTTACTACAGTTGACATATCATGCATAATGGAATATATGATACCTCTATTTCTGCTTACAATATTGATGATACACAATAAAAAATGCATTAAATGGATCGTCACAAATTCAGTTTGTTACTCTAACAAATTAGATGAGAGCTTTATATACGTATGACCTATGGACTGCTGCGGCTATACACAGCAATGACGGTTGGTGATTTATAACTATGTTAGTGTTGGAGAAAACCAGATTGATTATCTAGTGTATAACGATGGCCCAGAGTGATGATCTAATAACGTTAATCAGAAAATTGAGTGTGGTCACAGATTGATGTCATAGTATTAAATATATAGTAACTATGGCCTCTAGCTATATATTATGTTTTTGGAACACATGTATTGGTGACCAAATGGTGCCCAAATCAAAGTAGGTGTGTGTTCATAGGGACAAACCACGAAATTCGATTAACCTTTGGAATCCCCGCGGCAGAGAGTGCGCATTGCCCTTCCTTCCATATAGTAGCTATATAACTATATATACTATAGTGCCAAGCAAGCTTGCCCCTATATATCGTGTATACCTGACTCGTTCGTTGGTTCGCTGAGTTGCTACACTTTCAGAGAGTATCGATTGTGCTCTAAACTCGGACTGTGAAGCACGCTTTTGTCCCTACCCCCGTCTCTCTCAGCCCTCTCAACAGCAGCCTGCAATCAAGAGGCGGTGCTCTCTCTCTCTCTCATTTCATTTCTTGTGTAATCTAATATAGAAGTCACGGACATTTTGTGATATTTGAATTTAAATTATTGCAGATACTATAGAAGAGTGCTCAAATAACCAAAAACGTTGTTTTCAGTGTATAATTATTAAATAATTATAGCAATAAATTAAGTTATTTTATGTCATGATATTTTGTGATAAGTTTAAAATTTACTCATATTTTTTATGACAGTGTAAATTGTTATAGTACTATATATTTATTTTTATTAATATATGGCACAAAAGAATTTATAAATAAAAAATATTGATTGTTTATAAAAGGTTCAGCTATTTTTAGAAAGTAAAAATTTTAGAATACAAAAGTCTGTACCAAGAATACAAAAAAAGTTGAAAAAATGGGATAAAAAGTTTGTAGTCCATTCACTCCTTTCCCCTCCCCTTATTCTATCTCGTTTTACTAATTAATGCTACTTCCATGTGACAATATTTAATACACAATTAACATTAAAAGCTTGAAAAATATCTTGCAAAGCCTCCCATTCATCATTTCCTCTTACTTTTCATTTTTAAAATAAGGAAGAAAAAAATTGACAATATATTTTTCATAATATCCATTATCCATGTTTTCTGTAAAGAAAGCATCAACGATTAATTGATTGGTTGGTATTTTGGGGCAGTTGAAACATTTACATCAACAATAAACAACTTTTTACTAGATGGAACATGAATTAGTTAATTTTAAATTATAAAAACACCATTAAATTAATGTAGAAAATTGAAAACTTATAATATATATTTTTTAAAAATATTGATAATAATTTTCAATTAATTTCAAAGAGTATATAAAAATAATCAAATTATAAGCTATTACGTCAATATTTTTTGTACCTGAATGGCTAGACCATAAAGCAATTACGAGTGAAGAAGTTAATCCATTTAACAAACCATCACTCACACAAGTTGACGTGGTGCAAAGTTTGCCACTGACGAGGACAGACGTGGAGGGGAAGGTAATTGCCTGGCAGGTCGTGGCCTGTGTCGCTCTAGTAGTTAGTTGGCAATCTTTAATGTTATTTTATCATCAACAATTTAACAGCAACGTACTTCTTAGTGATGACCGCAGCATTTATGAGTCAATATTAAATTTATTAATGTTTATGTTGATTAATTCGGATGTTGATTGTTGACAAAAAAAAATTGTCAACTTTAATTCATAGTTTATGTTTCATTTAGATTTAAAAGTTACTTTATTCAAAATAAAGAGCACAATTATATAATGTTATTTAAAAATGTCAATACACAGAATTTTCATATAATTGATCTTATATACTTGTTAGTAGTCAATCAGTTTTTTTAAGTTATTGTAGAAATTAATCCACACAATTTTACTGTTTTAGGTTATAACATATTAAACCTTTTCTCTAGAAAAACAACTTTAAATAGCTATAATAACTTTAAAAATAACTATTTATTATCCATGATTAAACCAGTAAATTTTATGTTCATAATTTTGTCAAATTTATATTTGTTTTTGAAACTATACACTACATGAGTTCCATCCAGTATACTGTTATTATATTAATACTGAAGGTTTTAACCGTAATGTATTCATCACAAACAATTTTCTTGACAACTTGAGTGAACAATATTCATTGAAGGGTGATAAATTAAGTTATGTTGGCATTGTTATATTTTACATAATATTTTCACCACCCTTACGGTAACAAACAACATTGAAGGAGGTCAAATAAATAATTCAGTAACGACTATTGTGGACGCTGCAGCCTCCGACGTGGTGACGACGGAGCTAATAAATCGGACGGACGGAGTTTCGACTGTCAGGGGGCGGATGTCCGCTCTTCTCAGACCGGGTCTTACGTGAAATTGCCCATAGCACCAGCCTTTGTGTATGTTGTCAACAGATATAATATTGATTTGCTTGTCTCAACTCTCTGTTTACTCGATTTTCTTTAGGTGTTTATTCGATATTACGTATAAGCGTTGACATTTATATAATAAAATAATATTTATTAATATGATGGATGTAATATATATATAATGAAATTATAATTATAGGATGCGATTAATAAAGGATATAACGAAAGTGATAATCATTTTTTTTTTTCTTTTTTTACTTTAGAATTAATGACAATATTGGTGGTCATTGTTCCCTATGATAAACCTGAAATATTTTTACATAAAGATAGAGAACAAATTGACTATTAACTTGATCAAATAAAAAATAATAGGATCAAGTTATTAACTTTTTAGTGTTTTTTAGATGCTGATTTGAATAAATTTTTACTGTCGTCGCCGCAGTCCCAATAATATTCTTCCAAATTATATCTCATGTATCTCAAAACTTGATCTTAATTTGCTGTTCTTTATTTGCTCAAAAATTAACTTTATTATTATTTTTTATGTAGGTGCCCTGAAACGATGGCATCGATGAACTATCTACTAAGAATTAATGGTGTCATTAACCCATCATTGCCATGATAATCAAACTCAATGACATTTTTTGGGAATCCTTTTTAGGATCTTCTGAAATCGCATCTGTATATTGTTTTATTCTTATTACTTATTATCAAAATTGTTGTGTAAAAAGTGTAAAGTTTCCTTAAAAGATTCAAGTTAAGAATTATAGCTCAAAAGCCAAAATAATAAACATGTATAGTATACATCCTTGCAATTTAAAATAATGAATTTTTAGCATAAATTCATCGTTTTTGTAGTTGTTAATAATGAACTTTCTATTTTTTATATTAAATTTAAGAAAAATACATTTTAATATAATAATATATGACAGAAGTGCATTACAAAATAAAAAATATATTTTATTATTTGATTTTTTTGATTAAAATAAAAAAAAAATTGAGAGTTTATCTACTGTGCTAAGGATGGAGGATTCGGTCGATTTTTGGTGTCAACATGAAGACGTTGTTTGCCACACGAGAGCAGCAGCTGGGGTGCACGAGAAACACGCCTAACAATGAGCACCGTTCTACACCAAGAGAGCTAATACTACAGAGTGAAATGCAGTAAGGGAAGGTAAAGAACTGTTGTAAAGAGCTTACTAATCTTTTTGTAATACTATTTTATCTCAGGTCCATGTAATGTCACATTTTGTGAGAGGGAATCAATCTCTCTACTCCCTTTCCCTCTTGGGCTAATGCTACTGCTGTTTCTATTATTCAGTTGTTCACCTGTCACATGAAGAACTCTCTAGTATTAGGTTGGCATGGTAACATGACGTCACGTACTTAATCTTCTCTCTCTCTCTCTCTCTCTCTCTCTCTCTCTCTCTCTCTCTCTCTCTCTCTCTCTCTCTCTCTCTCTCTCTCTCTCTCTCTCTCTCTCTCTCTCTCTCTCTCTCTCTCTCTCTCTCTCTCTTCTCCAAGTCTAGTCTAGAATACGCGCGATCATCGACTAGTTTCTAAGGATAACTCGGGATTACCACTTCTACTCACTATAACAGAGCTAACATATATAGATTAAACCCACAACGTTAGTTAGCAATAGCTAACTAAATTTATTGGATTTATTTACTTTTAGAAAACCACATTTTATATATTATTATATATATAAAAACTTTGAAACTTATCTTACAAGTTATATTAACAAAGACATAATGGTAGCTTTAAAACTATTTCAGCCTTAAAAGTTTTAAATTTTACATAAATTAAATTATCTTTACATTGTCTGATTTTTTTATTTATAATATACCAACCGTATTATATTTTTTAATTTAAAGTTAGTAAAAAGTTTTACTTTCAAATCAATCTTCACAGCAATTTTTTCTCTAAGTACAAAATTATATATAATAATATATATTATGTATTTTTATTTCAGGTATATAGATACGACATGAGAAGGAATAATACATAAATAATTAAAGGAATCAAAATTTAAAAAAAAATATATAGCCATACCTTCCTCTTCATTTATTTACTTTTTTGCCTTAACTTATAAAGTTAACAAAATTTGTTTAGATTTTAACTTAAATATAATATAATACTGTCCAAAATAAATGCAATAAAATGATGTTTTACACTGGTATGAGAAGCGAAACACTTGCTCAGTTGTAGTGCAAAAGTGTGTTTTTAGCTTTGAAAAGTGTGCGTCGTCATTTGTCTTGACGGTTTTGGCAAGACTGTTAGGGTGCCGCCCGAGGCTGTAATTTCCAGCACCTCTGAGGCCCCGCCCACTGATGATTAGAACATCACTTCACGGGAAACACAAAAGCAGCAGCAGCAGTCGACCAAACGTTAATTATTTAATTTAATTTTACACTCTTTTAAACAAGGAACTAAAAACCTTACGCTGACAGTAACAACTTTATTTTTATAGCAAGAATATTTTAAGTGAAAATAAATTCATTTATACCGTTAAACAGATTTATTTCAGATTAAATCTTCAATTAATTTTTACTTTAATCTTAAAGTTTTTAAATTGTCTTGTTTTAAAAGAAATTTTTCTAATATACGTAGCATTTTGTTTTATAAATATTTTATTGAAAAATTATCAATTTTAATTGCTACACAGTTTTATTAATACAACATAAAGTTACAATTTTACAGATTAAATTAGAAGCGCTGAAATTGTTTAATATAATTATAATACTTGAAAGCATTGGTATTAAATTAAACCTTTATGTATTTACATATTACTCTAAAAAGTTATTCAGTACGGTTTAGTACACAAAGTAATTAAGTTTAAATTTACTGGCTTCATATATTTTTCTATGAATTAATATATTATACAACGTTGGTCTGAATTAATCAATTAATCATACAAAACATACTATATTTATTTTACTGAATTTTACATATTGAACGTGATTCACGAAAAAGATAATCATCACGGTTAGTGCTGGCTTAAATCAATGACACTAACCACTGTTAGTAAGAAACTGGTTATCTGTCATGGATATTTCCTTTGTGAATCGCGCCCTTATATAATGTCTGATGATCAAAGGACATTCTTCTGTGGTGTATTTTTTATACGAAGATGAGAAATCAAGAATAAAAATGTTTCATGATTACTAAAATTAAGTGTACATACTTCAATGAGACCATTAAACTGAATTGAATTGTAATAAAATTCATAATCCAAAATAGGTCGAGGTAAGGCCCATTAAGTTATTTTTTTTTAAAATATAGACGACTGTTTTAAAGTATAGTAACGATATGTTCATTTCGACTTTGTTTTAAGTGAACTCTTAAAATGCAATTTGTACCTGATGTTATATATTGCATTAAAAAACAGATAAAAGAGTAAACATCTTAAATATAAATTTCAAATATTTCTCCTTCATAAGACTCATAACTTATTTAAGATAAAAAAAAATCATAAGGAGGGCTAAAAAAAACTAAAATGATTACGTTGAGTGCATTACATATATTGCTAATTGGAAGGGATATAAAATAGGTAATCTGAGCGAGTTTAGTGATGGGGAAAGAAAGGTAAGGATTGTAGGAGACTGCTATGCGTCACGCCCACCTCTATATACCTCGCCTGCCTGATGGCGTCCACAGAATATATGTGATTAAGTTGGCTTTCTCCCTCACTAACTGAACCTGCTTCTTTTTGGCCATCGCACTGCTTCAACACGCAAGCCAGACTAAAAAAAGAAATTATTGAAGAGATACGTCGCCTTTTCATATAAAGAGAACCTTTCCTAGCAAACGAGCTTGTGGTATTTGACATTCTCTCTTCTGCGTTATGTTCCCTCACTATACTACTTCCGCTGCTGAGTGCTGCATGATGTATTAAAAAACTGTTTCTTTTCCTATATTGCTACTCTCTATCCCAAGGGAAAAAATGTAGGTTGAACACAACTCTCAGTCTTATTTTTAGATGTTTTCAATATATTTTACATATTATATTAACTGTAGCAATTAACACAAACAATTATATACAGTATATAAAGTTATGACATGCAGTTGTATTTTATGTGCCCTGTGAAGTACTTAAGTATGATATATTCAGTAATATTTAATTATAAATATTGTTTTATTTTGTTTATAAAATTATAATAAATATATAGAGTGTTTGTATTTATCAATGAATTTTGAACCCTTTGTCAATAAAACTTATTATTTCTTGCATAAATTATTTTCATTCATTAATCAAAATGTTGATTTATAGTTTTTACTATAATAATTATTCACTTGCAATCATTTTGAAGTAAAAAATTAAATGTTCACGGTGCTACAGATACAGACATTTGTATTGTTTTTTTGCTATGAAAGTGTGCGCCTAAATCTAGGCAACTTTTTGTTCACGTCTGCTGTGCGGGCTGCATAAGTTACCCCTGGCAACGTCGTTTTACGAGCGGGAGTCCGTGGATTTACTGCCTGTCTCATGCTGTGTGCTTGAAGGCAGTAGCTGCCATTACTGTTGAGCAATTTAAGACTAGGGAGAAGGTATAGTAAAACCTGCCAATTTGGTTAGGCCAAGTCATTTAACAAACATTAATAATAATCTATAAGGAAGCGGTCTTTTTTTCCTCTTATTATACATTATATATAATATATTATACAGTTTAAAAAAATAGAAACTACTTTATTTTAGCACTCCTAAAAAGTTTAATTTGTTGTATTGTTATAAAACAATGTTTATTAATAATTTTAAGTGTCCTTTTTTTAAGCTGTATTATTTAATCACCCTATTAAAAAAGATCTTAAATTTTTGTATTGTTATTAAAACAATGTTTAGTAATAACTATCTACTATAATATTGTTTTCATCCTTTAGTGTATAATTTTATTACTCTGTTGCATATGTGATATATTAAAATATGACGACAACAAACTCATAACATGAGACGGTATACTTTGATATTAAATTTATTATTACAAGTCTGGAAAGTTGGTTGAGAGGAATTTGCATTTGTCTTTATAACATGAATATGCAGGCGTTGGCACCCTTCTTTTTATGATAATTCTCGCTCATAACCTCCGTCGTCATTACATAATTCGTAATACGTGTCAAGTAAAAAAGACTATGACGTCATCAAGCTTTTAATGTCACCATTAGAAAAAAAAAACTTTACTGAAATAATAATGATATTGTTTACTGTATCTTTTTGTCTGCATGACTTTATCATGACACAAAACAGTTTAAAGCAAGAGAAAATAACATACAGAAATACGAAGAAAAGCCGTGAGTAGTTTTTTTTTTTTTTACAGCGTGTTACACGTGTTACATTAATTTTGATAGTTTTTTTTTTTTTTTTTTTTTTTTTTTTTTTTTTTTTTTTACTTTATATATCTCTCTAATGTTCATTTTTACAAATAGAAACTAGAAAGAATAGATCCTATAGAGTATACTTTATTTTGTACAAGAACCAGCGGGCTCCCCGGAATTGAATCTAAACGCCAGAGTATAGCAAAAACCAAAAACTTTTTTTTTTTTTTTTTTAACATTTGTATATTTCGAGTACTGCCAAGCGATATACATTTAAAAAAAATATTTAAGATTTGTTATATTTCCGTTCACTTTTCGTCTTGACACTGAATTTAGTAAGCATATTAACTTAACGTTAGTTTACTCTTACAATTAGTTTAGGTAGGGAATATAAAAACACTAACTATTAGTATGGAAATAAAAATTTTAACAAAAACTACAACTTTGATTCTCCTACTTCTTCTTTTTCATTAATTCTAGAGTTTAAAAATTAGATGAATTTTTCTGACAAGTATTACAGTGATAAATTTAAACTTCAATTTGCAAAACAAGACAATGGACAACGTGCTTGGAAATTTGCATTGCCTATTTAGATGGAAGGCATCGAATTATGTATATAATATCAATGTTTTCAGATTTTTTTTAAGCCCCCCTAAAACCCTCATATCAAGGTGACAGGCGTTGTGACGTCATAGTCATGAAGCAGGGTCTCTCCTTATCCTTGCGTGTTCATATTTACATTACTGTGAGATCACAGAGTTTTTCAGCATGAAGGGTGTTATTGGGTTCAAAGAAATCTGAAAAAAAAGTGACAATCATCTGCACTGTATACTGCCTAATGATTAAATAAATATTTCTAATTTCTAACAATATTACAGAACTCGAAGTCGCCTACCCAAATTGCAATAAAAATTTTCCTGCCGGTTGTTCATCTGATTTTCTGATACGCTACATTTAATTTCCTTCTTTTAACGATGAAAGTGATTAGTTGTCCTGTTTTTCATATCGTGGTGTCAATTACTTTCTGATTGAAGAAAACGTTAATCTAATTTATTCACTCTTTCTAAAATTATAATAATTCATTTAAATCTCAGACGGAGAAAAATTTATAAATTTAAATTTTTTTAGTTTAACATTAAGTTTTGGTATTTTCAAAAATAATTTATAATAAATAATAAAAATAATTTTTGGTATGTACGATTTTCAAATTGAGATTTTCAAATACGGTTACTAATAATGACAAAATATTATTTACATGCACATTAATGCATTTCAATTTGTTTATAATAATTATAAATCAAAATAATAAAACTTTATTAAGGGTAAGGTAACGCCACCAATGTTAAAAAAAATCCCTCTCACAAAAATTCTGAAAAAAATTTAAAATGTTCTCCTCTACACCCCCTATCAGTAGCTAAAATATCAGGTATACAAATACGATCTAGTTTTTGAGTTATGAATTTTTAAAGTTGACCAATTTAACATGGGAGTTTCATTTCTCCATGTTAAAGTAGTCAACTTTAAAAATTTATAACTCAAAAACTAGATCGTATTTGTATACCTGATATTTTAGGTACTGATAGGGGGTATAGAGGAGAACATTTTAAATTTTTTTCAGAATTTTTGTGAGAGGGATTTTTTTAACATTGGTGGCGTTACCTTACCCTTAAATATAATTGATGATGAGTTGTCCTGTAATTAAAAATATTTTTTAATCAATTTTAGTATTGAAAAGTTTTCAGTTTTTTAATAGCAATTACGAGTTATCAAATTTTTAAAACATTAAATTTTATTTTAAGAAGCAAGGACGAGAAAGCAACTTATTTTATAAAAATAGTCCACCTAAAAATGAGAGTTTAAAATTAGCCGGAAGCAGAAGAATTGCATTTGAATTTTTAAAATTCCCAGTAAGCCTGTAAGTGCTGTAAGTGCTACTATATTTAAGTAATGAACTTTTTACAAAAAAATTCAAATTGAAATGCAGCTTTCAAGTTTTTTTTCTCTCTTCCAATATCCTACAACACAAATTTCATGAATTTTTACGTCGTCTACTGTAAAACCAATCGAAAGTATTATCTATAAATTCATTCAGTTTCCAATATATACTAAGCGTGAAAATGTAAATGAAGGTAAGAAAGTTTTTGAAATATTCTATTGATATTCCAGATCTGAGTTCTCAGGTATTGGAAAATGGAATTGAAGATACAAAATTTCTTTTTACAAGATCCAAATCACTTTTTTTTTCTTTCCTTTTTATATATATATAAAAAAGTTGTCTTTTGATGTATGATCATGTGGTGGTAAGGGAGGCAAAGAAGCAATCAGCATACGACGATGAAGCACACGCACCATGTCACCACTTTGAGACGTACACATCTTTGCTTTAGGCTCTAACATTTAATCTTACTACATTTTTTTTATATATACTATTACAAATATATGCAATGTCAGCTTTAGGGCTTAGGATTTATTTGCTGTCACTTGCAATTTATGATTTTATATTTTTTATTAAATAAATGTACATATATTTATGAAAAATTACTAATAAAATAACATATAGTATAAAAATTCTATAAATAATTTAATTTTAGAAAGCCTAATTTTAATTTATAAATTTGTTATATATATAAACACACACATTTTTTTATTTAGGTTAAACGATGTTGTGGTACTGAAGTTCCAAGGATGCCATATAAAAAAAAATGTTGCTGGTCATTTATTTGGCTCATGTTACACGTCCATCAGGCATCAGGCGCGGACCATTACTGCGGTGTCCCCCTCTAAGACACGCATGCCCAGCTAGTCAGTCTCTCTCTCTCTCTTTCCACTCCTTTCACCCTCTGTAAGATCTCCTACGTGTAGATCGATGCTATAGAGCGTCACTACAGAGAGTGCAATGTGTTAAATAGCGCACGCAATCTTTGAATATAATATAATATTTCAATTTACAGAAAATTTCATCATCATTATAAAAAATTTAATTTTAAAATTAATTAATTAATAATTATTAATAATTAATTAATATTATTGGCGCTATTCCCAAAGAATCAAGGATAGGGTTGAACTCTTTGATTTTTTTTTTTTTTTTTTTTTTTTTTACACAAATATTCTAGACCTAGATTTTTATGACGATGATTTGAGGTAAAAATTCAAATTTATCCTGCAAACAAATTTTACAACAAGATTGCTGAGATTATTTTGAATTTTTTCATCACTACGTTTACATGACGGTGTTTAATGCGTATTCGTTGACGACGCCTCATAAGAATAACATTATCCGTCGTCAACGAATACGCATTAAACACCGTCATGTAAACGTAGTGCATGATGTTTCAAAATGTGGTCTGAATAATTTAGAATATAAAAAATGAAAGAAAATGAGCTTGAAAGAAAAATGTAATTTTAAAAGGGGAAAATAATGACATTATATCTGCAGTACAAAGTGTGCTAGAGACATGAACATATTTCAATGTTAAATTTCCACATAAATTATTATCCAACCACAAACAAAACCACATGATAGTTAGAGAGCGTTAAAATGTAGATTGCGGTGTGTTATCACAAAGGATATGTAAATTTTTATTAAAATCTGTGAAATGTGAGCAGTAGAATGCAACTAAAAATGAATTATGATAATTTAAAAATATAGATTATATTAAAATTATAACTATAAACGTTGTGAAATAAATTTTTACATACTGAAGAATCGTCATAGTTCATCGCAAATACTGAAAGTTTAAAAAATTTAACAAACCAGAATAATACATCGCCTTGAGGTTAGGCAACTTGTTCAGCGTCTAAATAGAGCGTGTTACATATCCAGCAGGGGCAAGGTGACGTTAAAAAAAGATGAGCAGTGTTTTTTTTTATCATGAGCTAGTTGCTACACCTCACGGTGAGATATTTAATGAATGAATTAATTAATTAAAACAATTAATTAATTAATTAATTAATTAATTAATTAATTAATTAATTAATTAATTAATTAATTAATTAATTAATTAATTTATTAATTTAGTGTACGAATTCTAAATAATTCATAAGAAGGTTTTAGCTCATTTACTTTGAGTAATTAATGTAATTACACTGATTACTCAATCCTTATTTGATGAATTCCTAAATAGCAATGTTAACCAAATTTAATGTTACGTTTTCTCCGTGTCGACACGTCATATTGGCCACACGTACGTGGGTGGATATAGCGTCTATCTGATGAATATAAAACTCACACTTAAAACACCTATTTCCGTTCATCGGAGCCACCAAAACACTCGTCTAAATATATTATAGCTCACGAAAAAAATCATGTAAATTTATTTTGACACGCAAAATATGTAGGAATTTATCATAAGTTAAAATTAGAATGTTACAGTAACAAAAATTCCATGTTATAATCTTATTTAAGATAAAAATATATACTCACGTATAATTTTTAAATTTAAAAATATATATTTTTATTAAAAGTTTTAATTAAAAATAGATTAAAACAAAATTCTAATTAACACGTTTCTTTATAAAAGTCCTATATATGTATTTTAAATTTGTAATACACTGTATTATATAAACAAACTAAAAAATAAAAGAGGGCGGGGAAAAGACATTGGCAAATGTAGTGGAGAAATTTGTAATTAAATTTTTTGTTATTCCTTTTGAAATTGGATAAAGGTATAGATTTTGCTTTGTATAAAGTTCAACATCTCTCTCTCTCTCTCTCTCTCTCTCTCTCTCTCTCTCTCTCTCTCTCTCTCTCTCTCTCTCTCTCTCTCTCTCTCTCTCTCTCTCTCTCTCTCTCTCTCTCTCTCTCTCTCTCTCTCTCTCTCTCTCTCTCTCTCTCTCTCTCTCTCTCTCTCTCTCTCTCTCTCTGTAAGCTCACAATGTGGTGAACCAGATCGACCTCAAAGACAGAGTTACATAGACTCAGTCAGACAGCAAGAAGAATGAAGAGGTGGTTAGATAAGGTCCTCCACCGTATCTTCAAAGTCACACGTCAATCTGTCAGAGCGTAAGACACAAGGAAAGTAGCAATTGACCTCAGGCATCAAAGTGAAAGATAGAGAAAAAAAATAGACTTTATTAAAGTAGAGCAGTGAAAACTCTATATACATGTATATAAATCATTAGTAACATTAATTTTCTATACTCACTCTCTTAGTTATATCACATGATGATTGTTCAGTGGTGGCCTTGCGTGGTTCTATTTATGTAACATGTTCTGGCTAGCTGGTTACAAAGGTAGTCACTTGGATTCTACACTAATATACACAATGCCCACATACTGACTAATTAATAATCGTCTCTCTTTATAACCTGCTGGTCTACCATCGTAACTTATTACTAAATATTTTGTAAAGAACACTAATTTAAATTTACCTAAGCTTCAAAATGTTATACTCTTTAATTTTAAATAATATTAAACTTTAACTTTTGTTTGTTATTTTATAAAAAAAAAATTAAAGCAAATTAAATCTTTTTTCAATGATAAGATAGCATTTAATTTTTAATTATAAAATTTATTAAAAGAGTTGTAGTAGAATTTGAAAAAATAATAAAAGGACATTGTATAGAATATTAAACTTTTAAAAATAAAGATTCTTCTTATCTTTTATAATAAATTTCCAATATAATATTTTATAGATAAAAATAAATAAAAAAAGGTTTTAGAACATGCAATGATAAAAAATAAATTTATATAAAACTATATCAAAATATAATAAGAAAGAAAAATATATTCATTGTCAAGAATAATAAAAAGATAGTTTAAATTGCTTGCTATATAATTTATGATGCGCAAGGCAGTTTATCTCAATGGGCTGACTACATGACGTCACTACACGTCGTATCTTATCTATGTGTAATTCAAATTAGAACTCTTGAAGTGACGGACGGTGTAATATAACACAGCTTCTTTAAATACTGTGGGCAAAAATAACATTGACACGTACGTACGTCCAACGAGTGAAAGCTTTAGTACTAGCATCACGCGACATGCTTAAAGACCCTTATATAATTAGTCTTCTTTTTTAAATTAAGATTAATGTTGTGTCAAATTTACTACTTGGGAGACAATGTTAATAATATAATGTACTTTATTTTAAAGTACAATAAGAAACTACATGAAGTTTAAAATATTAAGGTAAAAACAATAAGATTATAATAATAATAATAATTATTGTATTACATATTTTACTATGCTGAAAATTTTATTATTATTGTTATGCTTTGAAAAGTTTTTTCCGATTATTAATCATACATTTTCATAAAGGCAGGAAATTATGTTTTTACTGTGAACTTATTTTCTTTGTGTACTAACTATATTATGTAGCTTAATTCTGCATTATATGGTAAAATACATGAAGAATTTTCTATATAACGTCGATTAAAGTCGAAGCTGTGCACTTCCGTTAGGTAAAGAAAACCATCATGTTCATTACCAACAATTCATTTTGTCGGCATACAAAGGCTCCTAAAATACAGCAACCCGCAGCACACTTTGTTAAGAATGGAGTACATTATTGTTGTAAAATGGGAATGGTACCTCGGGCATGCCTCCACAGTGTTAAACTTTCAAAATATATTTTCAATTAATCTTGAGAAACTTTTGACTAATTTTAAACTAAAAACTTCACTGATTTTAGTTACATCAAAATTCAAAAGTTAACTTTAAATTTAAAATACAAAGTCATGGAAATAATTGTTAATAAAATGTTTTTTGAATAAAATAATAAGCATAATTTAATATATTTACTTACTGCCTTTAAACTATAATTTTAGACTGTGCTGTTAATTTTCTTAATGCTGTTATCGTTAATTTATTGGAATTAAAAAAGTTAAATTTAATATCAAATAGGTTACCAATTTACGGAATCGTATCGTATATTTCGTTTTTAAAACATGAAAAACATGAAACTTATGTCATGTATTGTGATCAATTTGAAAAATATAATACAGGAAAAGCATATGTAATGAACATAAATATTATATAGACCAAAAAAATGAACAGTTTATTTATGAAAATTCCGCATCAATATAGAAATATGTTGATATATATTTTGATCATGGATTCTAGACCAGAATAACATTACATATTATATAACTACAATATATACGTTTATTTTGTAAGTTTATATTTATATAATTACGCATATACAATGTTATAGCTATGGCACTTATAATTTCTTAGAAGTTAGTTAATATCATTGTCTTTGATGCGCTGATACTTTTAAAATTTTAATCTCAATTTATAAAAGTATGTATTTATTTTTTATTTTTAGGGATGATTTTGGGATATTTTCTAATTTTAGTTATAAAATACTATAGGAAGATAAAAATTCTACTGCAACCGTACATGCACTCTGCACTAAATAGCTTACTTCTGCAGTTCCTTTACTATAGCATACAGCAGTATAATAGGTGCAGTATTTTAATAAGGAAGAATACAAAGAATAAGTTTTTATCAAGGAATTATTCATTTCTTTAAACACGAAGAATAATAATTGCTTAGACTTCCAGCAGGAAATTTCAGCTGACAAGTGTCTTGGCTGCTGCCTCCCGTGTACAACAATAGCACCAAATAGAACAATAGCACCGCCCCAAGTCAATAGCAAGAATGAAGAAACTCCACATTTTTTTGTCTTTCATATATCTAATAGGCTTTTTAATTAAGAAATGAATACTTTTTATAAAAAAAAATAAAATAAAGAGAAAATATACTTTTTATAAATAATATTAACGTATAGATATATTTTTAATTAATAAATATGACATCCTTTATCAATTACTTAAATTTTATCATGATAAAATACGTTATAAAAATAATGTTCACAATTTTCTTTTAATCATAATAATATTTAATTTGAAAGTCTAGAACCTTTTAAAGAAAATTACATTAATGTTAGCACACAAAAAAATGATATAGGATGAAGTATAAAAAAGTTAACAAATTGCTATTTGATGACCCTACTATAACACAATCCAACCAAAAGTAAAATATTCTGCTATAGCTAATACACTTACTTTTTTGTTAGCAGCATCATGAACATGAGTTGAAAAAAAAAATTGGTCATTATATATTTTTATTGCCTTTTTTCCCCCTTTATTTTATTATACAATTTTTTTCGAGATATGATGAATTGTAAAAACGATATTTCCTATCAAATAAAATTTTTGAGGGTTGTTTTTACTATGCTCTGTGCGAGCTTGGGAAAAGACGGCGTGGTGAAATGTTACTTGAACATTTTCTGCATTTATAAAGTCATAAGATATCTTCAAGAAATATTACAATAAGTTCTAAATTTCAATAAGAAAATCTTAAGTCTACGAAGCTAAAAATTAGCATTATAATACATAATAATGTAGGATAAAATTGATGAGAAAGACAAAATTTACTTTTAAAAATGTAAAGCAGATATAAATAATTATACATCGAAATAAAACTTCGCTAACGTAATATGAATTTATAATAAATTAAGAAACTATTAGGGTTTCACCATTCTTTGTATTATGTTATAGATTAAATAATAGTTCCACAATATTATATATATTTGTTTAAATAATTGAAATTAATTTTTATATGAACATCACAACTTTTATAATATATAATAATAAAACTGTACTGTTAAAAATTACTGTATCTGTACTTCTGTAACAGTCCAGATATTTCAAATGCATATATTATATTTATTTTTCTGTAATTACAAGTGCCAATTCTTTTAAATTTTAACATCAGTACTTCAAATAATTAATTTAATCAGGTAAAGATTAATCCTGCCTTAATAAGAGCAATCTCAAGCCCATTAAACTTGTCCGGTGACCGTCCCTAAATTGCCGGACTGAAGTCCCATTAAGAAGATGAAGACTTGAAAATTGAGTGGGGGATGATAAGATGATGGTGGCCAGTTCATCAAGTCACCACGGGCAGCACAGCAGCATGTCCCAGCTGTCGCAATAACGCCTAAATATTTATCTTCTGTTTTATATAAATTGGAACCTAAATGCAAAACCATCAAGAAAAATTAATTGAAAGCCATTCAAGTGTGGGAAAAATACTACAGTGGCAAAAGCTATAATAAAATTAATTTCATGAAAAAGTTCGAAAATGCGTAAGAGTTTATTTTAAAGCGTGAGATTATAAGTATCAAGGAAAGTATGCAAAATTCAAAAATTTAAAATTCTTTTATTAATTTCATTAGTTCCTATGTGTTAATCTATCATCAGAGGTGCTTATATGAGTGCAGTTAATAATGCTGATACGAAGAAACGTAGAACTCAAGTACAAGTTGACATCGATATTTTATGCATAATTTATTATGTACACAATACGATTTCTCTCTCCCCATACAACTTCATTTTTATCCCCTTTATATATCTTCATAACTATACCCTCTAATGAAATTTTATGAAAAATTATTTCCAGATATATTTTGAAATTAGTAAAAAATATTTCATATAATCGCAATTAACATCAGAAATAGTATATATGCTATGCAGGGCTCGGTTCCGCGAACGTTTTTCGCGGATCCGGGATCCAGATCCGCGAACGTTTTTCGCGGAACCAGGATCCCGGATCCAAGCTCTCGGATCTTTTACGCGGAACTGGGATCCGGGATCCAGATCCGCGAACGTTTTTCGTGGAACCTGGATCCCGGATCAATGTTCCAGGGAGTCTATCGCGGAACCAGGATCCCGGATCCGAGCTCTCGGATATTTTACGCGGAACCGGGATCCAGATCCGCGAACGGTTTTCGTGGAACCTGGATCCTGGATCAATGTGCCAGGGAGTCTATCGCGGAACCAGGATCCCGGATCTGAGCTCTCGGATCTTTTACGCGGAACCGGGATCCAGATCCGCGAACGGTTTTCGCGGAACCTAGATCCGGGATCCATTTCTTGAATTATATTATTAAAAATAAAAAGTTATGTTTTTATCTGAATGTTGCTTCTTTATAATCTTTATATTGTTTTTAAAATTATTTATTTATTTATTTATTTATTTATTTATTTATTTATTTATTTATTTATTTATTTATTTATTTATTTATTTATTTATTTATTTATTTATTTATTTATTTATTTATTTATTTATTTATTTATTTATTTATTTATTTATTTATTTATTTATTTATTTATTTATTTATTTATTTATTTATAATTTATAATCTAACAAACTTATAACTTACAGAAACAGTAATCATAAACACTAATGATGGAATATTAAGTATAGTAATATTAATAATTATTTCCTTACTCATCACCTTATCAGCAATCAATTTAACAATCCTAAAGAGGAAAGTTTGGAGAATAATAATAAACATGAAAAATGTCCTCGGTTGCGCAAACGTTTTTCGCGGAACCGGGATCGGGGATCCAGATCCTTGAACGTTTTTCGCGGAACCTGGATCCGGGATCCATGGAGCGGGAAGTTTATCGCGGAACCGGGATCCAGATCCTCGAACGCTTTTCGCGGAACCTGAATCCGCGATCCATGGAGCGGGAAGTTTATCGCGGAACCAGGATCCGGGATCCAGATCCTCGTATGTTTTTCGCGGAACCTGGATCCGCGATCCATGGAGCGGGAAGTTTATCGCGGAACAAGGATCCGGGATCCAGATCCTCGAACGTTTTTCTCGGAAACTGGATTCGGGATCCAGATCCTTGAACGTTTTTCGCGGAACCTGGATCCCGGATCCAGATCCTCGATTGTTTTCCGCGGATCTTTCGCGGATCTGGATCCGTGAACGTTCTCGGAACCGAGCCCTGAACTTACGTTTAACGTTTAAGTAAATATAATTTTCTATTATACTATTTGAAATTTGAACTATCAACAATATATCATTGGTGTTCACTAATTTGTAAAAAAAAAAAGACTATATTAAATATATAATAATATATAGGACACATTTCATTATACTGTATATATGTAATTCACAATAGCTCTTTCTCTTTTTATTATACGAACATGTTTTTGTATTTTATACACGTATTTAGAACAAGCTTAATATAAAATTGGATTAATGTTTCACAAATTATTTTCTTTTTTTTTATTGCTAAAATAAAAAAGCTACAATCAATATGAAATTAAGTAGAAATAATCTCTATTATATTTGAAAACAGATATTAAATTTAAAAAAAAGGTGGGCAATTAATTTTGTTTTGTGAAGCATGTTTAATTATCACATGGCGGTGTTCATTTTAAACAATGACGGTATTGTGTGACAAATTAGTAGCTAATAAAGAGCTGCCAGCTACGTTAATCCTACCGAGTTCCAGCCTGAGTTATCAACAACAAAACTTCACTACTAATGGTCTCCTAGGTTACGTTGGACACGCCCCGGGGAGCTTTTTAAGGAGAAGGAAAAAAAAAAAAACAGGAAGGAGAAAGAAGACTTATATAAGAAGATGCTAAACGTGTTCTATTGAATAAAAGAGGAAAATTCACTTTAGGTAACAAAAAAGTATTTATTTCAAAATAAATCGTCGTTACACGGTAATTGAATATATATGTATATTATATTTTTTACTACATTTTACTACCTTTAAAATATAAATTTTTATGAAGCAATAGTAGAAGTAGTAATATATCATCAAAATAACTTTCCTCTTTCCCTCCTTTTATTGATTTAATTTAATAGAAACGCAAAGGCAAGGTACAGAGTTGGTCATTATTTTTTACACTTTTATATCAAAGAAAAATATAAAAACGGTTTAAGTGGAAATTCTCATTTTATAGTCAGAAAAAAAAAGTTAGAAACTTTATAAAATTTGTTAATTTTACTCACGTACATTTTATTCAATGTTGTTATTTATATTACTAAGAAGATAATATATACAATATTACTTTTAAGATATATTTTCAATGCATGTTTTCTTCCACTTTTACAGCTTTTATTTTTTTAAATAAAGAAGAGAAAAAAGATTATAATGAAAAAAAAAAAAAAAACAAGTATAAGAACAACGTTACATATTATTTTCATGTAAACTTTAAGTAAAATAACTCATTGTTGTTTTTCCTTTTGTTTTACAAGAATAGCAAGATAAGAAAAGATCCTACCTTCATTCAATTTGGAGTAACATTGTAAAGCTTGTATACCTTTTCATCATTTGGAGGCAAATCAGTCCCTTCCTTGATTAGTTTTATGACAACAATGTCGTAACGTTAAAGATCTTGTGTCATTCTTTTTCCGTCTTGCAAAAAACAGTTTCTTACAACTTCTTCTGACATAATAAGGTATCCCCCTCCCATGAAAAGAATGAAAGGCTTGTTTATAAAGAAGGGGCTCGTGTAATTTTGATAGCAATGTTAGTCTCCGTCTTTTTATGATCAAATCATCATATTTCCCACTTCATCAATTTACGAGTTATTTTTTTTCTTAGAAAATTTTAACAATGAAATCTATATCCATTTATATTGTTGAAGGTGCGTGATTTTTATTTTATAAATTTGATCAGAATGGATATATTTTTATAAGAAAATAGAAGATATTATAATGGCCTTTAAAAAAAAAAAAAAAAAAAAGTTACACTAAAAATAGGAGGCTGTGAAATCTACAAAATATATTAAATATTAATATATAATATATTTTATTACTTGTAGCATGAGTTTTATATTTCCATTAAATGTATATTACCATATTAATACATAAATATACATATACATATTATGTGTATTATACTAGGATAAGAAAAAAGCTAGAGGCATAGAAGGTTAGAAATTTTTTATGTTTTTAGTACCCATTTGGGATTCACTCACTAAAATTACGTTAACTTTTAGCGAAATATAAAATGCAAAAGTACAACATTTTATAAATAATATTTTAAATTATATAAGTATTACAACAGTGTAAAAATAAATACTTTAACTAAGTATTTCAATTAATTAATTAGTTTTACAAGTTCAGTAAATTTAATTTAAAAATTTAAAGTTATTTCACAACTTTAAGTCGTCATCAGCATATTTTAACTATATACTACGAAAGTTGAATAAAGCTAAGAAGTTTGAACAAATGCACACATCTCTCTTTATAATCATCGTGTATACTAACTTAATTACTGAATATATTATACTGAAAGAACGAGACAAGGAATATAGGAGGGAGGGGAGTTAGAAAGAGAAGAGAGAGAGAGAAATGCTCAAGATTACACCTTTACGTAAAATAAACTCGAATTTTCATGTAAGCAAGTGGTGTTTAAAAGCAAAAGATATAACAACATGGTCTTGTACAACCGCTCAGCGCCGCGTGCCCACCAGCCATGATAAAGTACCCTAAATCAACCACGCGTGATGTTAGCACCGATATCAACTTTACTGGAGACAACACGAAGTCATAACTTACGCCAAGACCTAAAAAAAAACTGTATAAGAAAGTGAAAAATTTATATTCACAGAAGCTGTGAAGATTTTTTTTTTTTTGTATTCACAAAAAAAATTGCATTATGCTTTTGAAGTATATAGTCCTTGTAAAAACCCGTCGATGTGAAGGTAGTTCATTGTATTATTGAGTTTTTCGCTTGATGTTTTGATGAAAATTGATCTATGGCAGCGGAGTGGCGCTAAGATTGATGTCACGCTGGCGCCAGGTCAAGTCGGCAGGCTCGAGGGCTATTCATTTCACCTCTCACACGTGCCATAAAACGTCAGCCAAGTGTAGGTCAGCGTATGTACACCTAGGGATAGCCCAAACGTTATGTATACCTCTGTTTATGTATAAAACTACTATATAAAGTATATCTACAACTGTTATGGAGTATCGACCTCAATTTTTTTTATTGCAGATATGGATAAAGGGCACAAAGTTATGCTACTCTGATTTTTATCAGATTTTTTAGAGACCGGGAACTATTTTTTAAAAATTATTGAAGGTCCTTTTTGTGACGTCACGAGGCGGCAAGTCCTATCTTGTACTTAAGGTGCGGCGTCTCATGACGTCACGAAAAGGACTTTCAATAATTTTTTTAAAAATAGTTCTCGGTCTGAAAAAATCTGAAAAAATTCAGAGTAGCATAACTTTGCACTCTCTATCAATTTCTGCAATGAAAAATATTGAGGTCGATACTCTGTTGCTGTTCAAGATTCATTATTTTTTTTTCAGTCTTTTCGGTGAGATATATTCATATTTTTTTTAATATCCATCAATTGGAAAAAATAATTATGAAAATATATTTCTTTGAAAATAATAATTATTCATGAGAATTTTTTGTTTATTATTTGAATTTTGTTGAGAGTTTTTATATCAAACGAAGAGAGGTGTATGGTTGACTGAAAGGCTGATGTTTTGTCTTACTTGTTAGTTGAAGAATTTAATAAGAAAGGCCCGACAGGTTTAAAAATGTTTATTGCAAACTCTTGCACTAACCCAAGACAAATTTTGGACTAATTTAGAAAGTAGCAATATCATTTTAGAATCCCTCTTTTTATTTCTTACGTATGCACAATTTAAATATATAAATTTAAATGTGATACATTTTTAAATTTATTTTATGAGATTTTATTAGCCTATACAAATGATAAAAAGAAATAAATATTGGGCGTGATTCAAGGAGGAAGTTATCCAGCATTCTCATTATATCGCCAAGTTAAGTGTCATTAAATGAGACTGTTGTTAGTGATGATTAGTGTATGGGAAACTTCGACAAAATTCTGAAGAAGTCTTTCGATATTTTGTTCGTATAATATTGCATGCTATTTTACAGGAAAATCGTGCGAAGGAAAATATTACATTTAAAAAAAAAAATACATTTCTCATATTTTTTTCAAATAAAATCCCGTTCATATGGATACACAATGGAGTATTGACCTCAATTTTTTTTATTGCAGAAATGGATAGAGGGTGCAAAGTTATGCTACCCTGATTTTTTTCAGATTTTTTAGAGCCCGGGAACTATTTTTAAAAAAATTATTGAAAGTTCTTTTTGTGACGTCACGAGACGCCGCTCTTTAAGAAAAAGATAGGACTTGACGCTGCGTGACGTCGCAAATAGGACTTTCAACAATTTTTTAAAAATACTTCCCGGGCTCTAAAAAATCTGAAAAAAAATCAGGGTAGCATAACTTTTCACCCTCTATCCATTTCTGCAATAAAAAAAATGAGGACAATACTCCATTTAAAACACGTAATATTTATAATTAATTTATATTTACTAATTTGCAAACACCAACTAATTGGCTACAATTTATGGCTTTAATTACAACATAATTTTTATTAATAATTTTTATTTATATTACAGTAGCTTCCAGCCAGGATTCAATTAAAGAGAAAAAACTTTTATTATTCGTAACATACGATCCGCATTCAATTTAATAATAATAAATAATATTAATAATACTTCGATTTATTAGTTAGTTAATTGAGCATTCATTTGTATCAGTAGTTATTCGAATTTGTTGAACCATGATAATTGTTTTTAATTGAATTCAATGAAAGAACAAAAGAGTTAGTTAAATGTTTAACAAATATTACTTTTTATTAATACTAAACAGATGTAATTAAGTTTTAGATTGCGTGTTATTGTAGTAATTTTTAGCGCTACTCTTAAGAAAAAATAACTGTACTTCGTCTGCAAATAATTCTATAATAAAAATGTAAATTTTATTAAAAGTTCGTGTAGCTATGGTCTTCAATTGAAGAATTAAACACAATGTAATAATGTATAATATACGTTTTTAAAATAAATCTGTAATACGCAATAACAATTTACTATAAGAGCACTAATAATAGAAGTATGTATCCATTATTAACCTTAAGTCAAGTGTTTTATGCTGGTCAAGTGTATATTATACCTTCAGACAGGTTGACTTTTTTACTCTTGCTTGGTCTGCTACAGCTGCGGCTTAAAGAGACAGAGAATGGACAACTTGCATGACATTTTTTTATTGCAGAAATGGATAGAGGGTGCAAAGTTATGCTACTCTGAATTTTTTCAGATTTTTTTGAGAGCGGGAACTATTTTTAAAAAATTGTTAAAAGTTGATTTTATGACGTCACGAGGCGTCTGTCCTTAAGAAAATGATAGGCGCTAAACGCCCGTGACGTCATAAAACTGACTTTTAATAATTTTTTAAGTATAGTTCCCGCTCTCAAAAAAATCTAAAAATTCAGAGTAGCATAACTTTGCACCCTTTATCCATTTATGCAATAAAAAAATGTCATGCAAGTTGTCCATTGAAGGTTTTCAATTTTGGGAGAGTTAATAAATGTGCCCATTTTCAAAAAGGTTCTAATTTCTCATGCCTCTATAATAGGCTGCGTAACTACGCCCCCAAACATAGCAGGGATAACGTTTGTGCGGTCCCGAGGTGTACGTCACTGATATTACATGAAACCGAAGTATTAACCATATCAAACAATTTTAATTTTTTATTTTAATGTTCCCAAAACGATGCCATAACAGCTATATAACACAATATTATTACTAAACTTATGTTTTTAATTAATTTATTGTAAGTTATTCATCATAAAACTGTAAAAAATATGTTTACTAAATACAATATAATGTATTTATATAATGTAAATATATAATGTAAATATATGTGAGTATGTAAAGATTTTATTAGCCACTATAACCAGAATTAATTTACTAAAGTAAACAGCTGCTGCTCTGGAATATTACAGCAAACTAATTGCCTTAAGTTTGATTAAGCGTTACTTGTAGGACAATTTTATACTAATTTATGTAAAAAAAAATCAGCAATATTTTCTTTTTTATTGATAAAGTAACACAGTATGTATACCTCGAGAGAGAAAAAACTGTACTTATAAGGATATTTTCAAGCAAAGGAAAAGTAATATATCTTTGAAAAAAAAAAAAAAAAACTGGATAGCTGGATTTCTTAACTCTCTGAAAATTTGCAAATGATATTATTATACCATTGTATATACTAGCATGCAATTCTCGTCCAGCATATCATGTAAAAGTGACATTTGAGCTGTTATAAGATGAATCTATAAACTATATTTATGGTTCATCTGTGATAGTGACTCCAGGGAGAGAAATAAAATACGCCATACACTTCTTGTTTCACGTATATGTTCGTGTACTTAGTTGTTACATACTAGCAGCAATTAGTACCTCCCTTGCTCCCCACTCAAGTCACGGCCAGTAACAGCCAGCAGCAGCCAGCAGCAGTTTCCATGGCAACCAGACACGGCGGCAAATCATCTCTTCGTGACGCAACTGCTTGGTGTTCGGCCGCTGCGAAATTACTGCCGAATGTTTCCAAATGCAACCGCACATTGGAGAGTTTTCTGTCAAAGAAGACTGCAGGCACCGCGAGCTAAACTTTGTGTCGGTTTATATGTAACTTTTTCCTCTCCCTCCTCCACCACACTTGATAGAAAATTAATTAAGTTTACTTAGAAAGTCCCTTGACAAATATCAAACTCTCTGTGTGGAGATTAAAGTAAATAAGAAATAAATAAACATGTCCAATACATGCTTTTCTACCATGTAGTTCAAGTCTTTATATACAAAGAATATCTCAAGTTTTTGTGTGTATATGCTTTGAGCTTTACATGTCTTACAATATTTACTTAAGTATAAGTTTGAGGTTTTCGTTCAATAAACATGGTGGTCATACTGTATAATATTATACCTTTCTCTTCGCTTCTTGAAAGTGTAATATAGATAAGACTTAAATATAAATATTTATAATACATAACAGGGAATTGTATAAGTATTAAGAAAACGTCAACAATTTTTTTTTTTTTTTTTTTTTTACAAAATAACTTAACCGTTTAAATCAAGGTAGTAGTAAAATAAAGTTGCGCACAGAAGAAGAGATATAGTAATAATAAAAATAATCTATTTTCAAAATATGAACTTGTTAACAAAGTTTCGCTCCACTGCGGTATATACAAAAGTTTTTAATTTCTCCAGGGAGATGAGAAACCCCCTGGACACCTGACTGCAAGTCATAAGGAAGCATCAAGCAATGTTTGGAGGACGGTGAAAAGCGGTGTGGGCAACCGGCCAACCGTAATCAGGTTATCGGCTTGTGTGCTCCACTGACATCGCCACTCCCCGCTAATATCTTGTTTAATTACCGAACCTCAATCACGAGAACCGCATCTGATGCCCCCCCCCCCACCATAAATCAATAGAGGTGTAAAAGAATATAAATTTAGTGCTCTAATATTTTCCAATCTAAAACTTAATAATAAAAAATACATCAACACCTGTAAAACATTGGTGTTTATATTTAGGCTACAACGTAATTCTGTAACGATTAATAAGCTTATCTTCCATCAGCTTAACTATTACCGTCAGTTTGGGCTTGCTAAACAACGCTTTCGTTTTTTTGTTTATTATACATTTTTGTAATCGATTTTTAATTTGCAAAAGTCAAAACCAAGTAATGCATATTTGGGATACTCACGAGTTCATGGCATGCATATAATAAATATGGTGGTTCATTTAATTAATTATGTATTTTAATCACCCTTTTCTTAATATATTAACAGCTTAACTAAATCCTTACTCTCATAAATTAATGGCAACTTAAGTTTCCAGCAATTAGATTTTATAAAAGATTATATGTTTTTATTAAGCTTTGTTTTAAATGTTAAGTATCTTCGCACTTTTTAAGTATGAACCAAATTATATCATATTGTGTAATATGAAATAAAAATAATCATTATTGCTCTTTAAACTTCCCCCATATATTTAATTTACAACAATAATTTACTCTGAACATAAAATTCGATATTAAATAAAAAAAAAATATTACAGCAGAGAGAAATAATTTTCACTGTTGCGCAAAAAAACAGCAATATGGTGAACATTGTTTGTTTTAAAAGGCTGACAAACAAACATATAATAATAAATGTGTGGTTGTAATTATTTTTTAGTTATATCAAAGCTTTGTGTAGACATTATTGGTATTAAAATATGTTCTATGATATTCTTTACCATTTTTTTTTTTTATTTAAAATATTATATTTCTGTGTATTTGTGTATGCATGTCCTTACTTTACACAGCTGTGCCCTTTGAGAATATTATAGTAATATTCTGCTTATACTTTAATATTATATAGTAGAGCTATCATAAAAATATAGTATAAGAAAAATACATATTGAATATCTTATATATATATATATATATATTTTTTTTTAAAGCTGTTGGAAATATTGAGTAGATAAAAAATATCTTTTGGTTGAGTTCCACTCTGTGCTTCAAAGTGTGTTGAAATTATTCTTATGTTAAAGCCCTCTCTTTTTGGGAATTTGATTTGTGGTCCTATTTGGAAGATTGCTCTCCTGCTGAGACCCACGAGAAGTTTTTTTCGAGTCGCGACCGCTCGACGAACCATACGGAAATTGGCTTATTTGTTATCAATAAAAAATATAAATAACATGTCACGATAAACAGCTGAATTTTATATGACGTCACTCACATTTGAAATAAATAAGTCTTTCAAACGTAAAGCAGACATTAATTCGTGATAGAGGATACTTTCATTAATAAGAAAAATTAGTGTTCAGAAAGTATGGTTTTTCTGGTTTGCATCTAGTGATATCAAATATTAAATTATCCAAACGACAGCCCTTTATATTTATAAATATCCAACCTAACTTCTTGAAAATGGAGGAATGGTTAACTGGAACTATAATTTAGTTGACTCAAATATATATACTTTTGATAATAAATGTAATGTATTGTCTTTTGGGCCATATTTCGATCATCGAAGTGCATATTTATTATCAGTTATAATACGAAAATGCATATGATATAATCGTACCATTATATAAATGATTTTATTTTACAATTTTATTTATTAGCTGAAAAAATTATTAATCTAATTTATTTCTGTTTATAAATGTGTAAATAATTACGACTCTGGAATTGAAATGAATTTAGTAATTCTTCCAACAATTTGCATACAAGTGTTACGTAGAATCTGAAAGCTTAATTCTATTTATGATAGTAAAATTGTAAAATTATACACTGTATTTTGGAAAATACATTTAAATTAAAATGAAGATTTGCTGTACGAAAATTATTACATATAAATCAACTTTAATTATCAAAATAGGGAAACACAAAATTACGTCAATTGGCAATTCTCATGTTATTTGATAAAATAATAACATTATAGCCAATAAAAAATTCTGATGAAAAAATAATTAAATTTTAAGATATAACTAATTTAAAAACAAACATGTTCAATACAATATAGTGTGTTTAATAGCGAACAATATCTGACAAGATTGATACATGTAATCAAGTTGATTCTGTATGGGAGACTCGTGGCAATGGGGGCGAAAACATAAATGTGACTTGAATCCAAAAGAGTCTCCAAGGAGTCAAGAGAGAATTCTCGACTCGATCTCGTCCCCTCCCCTCCTCCTTCTTACCTTCACTCCCTGAGAGACACATTAATTAGAAAAGCAACACTCTGGCACTTTGAATTTAATTAATTGACATCTCTGAAATTTTGACAAAAACATCACGCCTCATTATATTTCCATACATATTTAATTAAAAATTAATTATGTAAATTTAAGTTTAGTAATGAATATAATTAAATTGTTTTGCTTATTTTTATACTAAGACTCAGAATATGAAAATATCATTGTGTTAGAAGACCAAAGCTTTTTGAAATAAAAAGAGGTAACTTCTTCTACCAAATGCCTAATGTCCTTCGTCGTTTTTTTTATATATATATTTTATAATATATATATATATATATATATATATATATATATATATATATATATATATATATATATATATATATATATGATATTAGGCTTTAACCGAAAAAGTTACATATGTTTGTAGTTGCAGGAGATATTATCAAGTATGCGTAAACAATCAAGGTTGTATTTTAAGACTTATTTATTATCCTTTATGTTAATCAAAATTTATCAGTGTTGTTTCATTCGTGAATGAAAAAACACGGTGCAACTCTGCACCAGCATAATTTTGAGACTGTTGACTTCATCTCAGCTGAACATTATCTGTAAATTTGCTAGTAAAAATGTGACTATACACCATGAAAAATTCATTGTTATTAAATTTTCATATTGATTTTAAGGGTACATATAATTATAAATTATAATGATGATAATTATATAAAGCAGTTCCTTATAGAGAAAGTATAGGATCATACCTATAGCTATATTTATAAAATATTCCACTGTATGAAAATTCTTTAAATTTAATTTTCATACTAAAAGTTTTTGTATAAAAGCTCAATAATTTATTCTAATGACAAAAAGATTTTGAAATTTAATCTAAATTCTAATTTAAAAAAAAAAAAAAAAAAAAAAAAAACACGGATAAAAACATAATTTATTAAGAATTGAAGTCTCTAAGGAATATATTTTTTATAATACTATACATATTTATTATTCATTAAAATGATAATATTAATGACAAGCTTAAGATATAATTGTAATAATATTGAGTGAGTTATTAAAAATTTATTTTCAATTAAAATATAATGAGTAAAAGACAAGTTTTCATAAAGATATCATCATTCCATTTTGCTACTTTCCTTTTAGTAAAAAGAAGGAATGAGGGGGATAAAATCGCTTCTTTTGGTTTTGCACTTACTTAATGAACATGTACACTCCTGTGGGCTCCATGGCACGGCTGATTCCCTTCCACGATGCAATAATGTTGTACTTCTGTTTGGCAGTGAGCGGAAGTCGAGGATCTGGTGGCGCTGGTGCTGGAGGTTCCGGGGGACCATCCCTAGCACCATCCTTACCACTACCCCCAAACCCCAATTTACCAAGTTCACACCCCATCTTAGTGTTATTCCACACCTATCACCTTAACGAAATAATTTTAAGTGACAACGGCATTTTAGCACGAGTCCATATCAAGTCCCGTGCTAGGCACCATATAAACTGTCCACAAGATTTCACTCAAAAACACATCACTTAATAATCGATTATAAAAACTTTAAATTAAAAAATATAAAATAAATTGAAAAATTGATTAAATATTTAAGCACGCTATTGTTTTATTTTTAATAATCAATATAATTTATTTATAGAATTTAATAAAATTTGATTATAATTTGTTTTTGTTTACATTTTTACGTATTTAAAATAGAGAAACAAAAATGAAGTTTATCCTCCGTAACAAGTCATATTTAGCACATATATCCACAGGTCACGGGATGAAATGCAGCACACGCCTCATTGGGTGCGCGGACAGACTCCTGGAGGGTAGGCCACACTTGGTACCGCGGCGCACGAGGGGCTGCGACCTCTCGGGCGCTCGCTCGATCTGCACTGTTTGTTCCTGCCTTCCCAGCGACGAGAGGAGGCTCGATGCAGCAGCACAGCAGCAAGGGGAGCTCTTCCCGAGTCACGCATGCGCAGAATGTTCCCTTGTGTCTTCTTCTCTCTCTCTCTCTCTCTCTCTCTCTCTCTCTCTCTCTCTCTCTCTCTCTCTCTCTCTCTCTCTCTCTCTCTCTCTCTCTCTCTCTCTCTCTCTCTCTCTCTCTCTCTATGTCATGACAAAATATAAAAGCCTGCAAGTTGTGGTGAATCTATGTAAACAACCTCCAACCAACATTACATGACTGTGTGTAAAGATCAAATCATTCTAGCCTGGTACGTCACTGAAAAACCTAGATTTGTGCTGTTACTGTGCTAACTCTCACTTCTTATACATTGTGCAGGTTACAATATTATTTTCCTCATTATAGTCAGTGAAAAGACTTCTCTTATTATATGTATATATTAGGAAAAAAAATTTTATTTTGCAAACTGTGTGCATTAATTTACACGTAGGTGCAAACAAGGTTGCATGTTGAGAGAGAGAGAGAGAGAGAGAGAGAGAGAGAGAGAGAGAGAGAGAGAGAGAGAGAGAGAGAGAGAGAGAGAGAGAGAGAGAGAGAGAGAGAGAGAGAGAGAGAGAGAGAGCACCGCAGTTGAGAGTACCAAGCCTTGCTTACGTCATATCTATACTTTATTTCAAAATTATAATACCTTTTTATATTTTTAAAATTATTATTTTCATTACCTGCAGCTTTTATTAATATATATTTTTATAAAATCTACATTTAGCATGAAATTTATTTTATAAACATATTTAATATTTTTGTATAGCAAATACATAAAACACGTCAAAATTCATGGAGAATTTCTTAGAAGCAGCAATTTTTGTTATCTGATTGTTTTAACATGCATAGAGATTTCATTTCTAAGAAAAATGCAATTTATAACCATGCATTCTAATTTATAATACTTTTTTTTCACAACCATTTTGTATCTTGTGCGACAGTTATAAACCTTTAAAAAATTATACATTATAATTTTTTTTTAATGGGAATATAAAAGGACAACGACTATAGTAATGTTACATAGGTCGTATATAGAGGGATAATAATTTATTGCAAGCATTAAATTTAAACGTTGTTGTTTTTTAAACAGCTTATTATATAGTATTTAGTAAAGCAATTAACACTTGCTGTATGTAAACTAGCATTATTTGTCTAATGGTTTTATACGCAGGCCATTTTTAGCTAGCAAAGCTTTAAATACAACGTATCTGACTTTATTTAATGTGTTAGCACGCACAGAAATTGTCGCAGCATCCCTTTGGATACACTGATATATTAACCAAGATAGTAGGGATATTAATAGCAAAGATTTATTTATTTTATTTTCAATTTATTTTTATATTATTTATTATAATAATTTCAGAAGTGTATAGCAAAGTTACTTATTTGAATAATGCAGATGTAAAGTCATTGCCTCGGAAAATTTCCCTTTCCATTTTTGTCACCGTAAGAATACCACATAGCATGTTAATTAACAAGGTTGCAAGTGAAAAATTTTCCAAGGCAACGAGTGTACAAAGCATAACAATGATGAATTTCAGATGAATAATGAAGCCAAATGTCTTTTTTTGCCAGATGTCAATCGATTCAGTCTTAATATACTTCTTTTTTAACTTCGACATGTTAAACTAAATGATTATTTGTATAGTAAAAAGTAACATTTTCTTATCATGTTTACAGTGGTGGGGGTTTTCACACGTATGTAAATCAAATTTAAAGATTTACTTTTGATTTGTATTCACGTGGTTGATAGAAGCAAACTTTTGATTGATTTGGCTTCCCATGAGTTAAGCTTTGACTTGGCGGCTTGGTGG
Source organism: Siphlonurus alternatus (assembly GCA_949825025.1). Lineage (NCBI taxonomy): Eukaryota > Metazoa > Arthropoda > Insecta > Ephemeroptera > Siphlonuridae > Siphlonurus > Siphlonurus alternatus. Next base: position 21,669,869 of record OX463779.1, read on the forward strand.
CTGCTTGAGACGGATTTGAAGGAAGCAACATGACAAGAGCACACCCCCATGAGACAGAGACAGAGAGAGAGAGAGAGAGAGAGAGTCAACGTAGAGTAAAGGATCTATATTGGATTTCTATAGGGCTTTAAAATTCTCTTTATACGTACATCCATAATAAAAAGTATCTATACATCCCATCTCATTTACATGACTTGTATAAAGACGTGATCTAATTTAAATGATTTTAGTATGAGTTTGTGTATCTCCCATGAAATTAATTAAATAAGCTCTTTATAGAAAGGTATAAATATACTTGAAAATAGTGGTTGGGTATAGAAACTTTTTGGAGTGGGTGTACCTATTAACATGTGGTAAAACGTCTACCTCAACTACATTGCCAAACTGTATGTAAACTAGAGTATTATACAATGTAATTATGTGATTAATTAAATTACAAATAATTTAATATATACAATCTATATATAGATAAGTGAATTGATTATAATTAATGGATATAAATATTTTATAAATATAAATCTCTTTAATAAAAAACATTCTAATAATATTAAAATTTAACATATATATGATATTATTTATAATTTTATATTTATTAATATGTTTCACAAATAGAGTGGTTGTATTTATTATGAGATATTTTAAATACATAGAAAAAAAATATATATCAAAGCATATACTTCACCTCTGTCGGATGTTTAAAAGAAATTTGTATAATTTAACTGGAGTGGATTTGGCAGCGTGCGCGAGAGAGCGTGAGGATTTCTGTGGTTTTGGCAGGGGAATCATGTGTGTGGTGAGCACCTTGGGACGGGGGAGGGGGTGACCAGAGCTCGTCTCTGCAAAAGGTTGCGTTTACTTTACTACGGGATTTTAGGTATGCTGGGTTTCAGAAATGTGCGTTAACTTTTTTTAAAGAATCAAATTACCATTGAATGTTTTTATAATTGAATTTTACTAAAAATAATTTTGAGAATAAATGTAAAATAAGGGTATAAAGTTGTAGCTAATTTTGTTTACTTACAAGGTTTTAAAGTAATTAATTTTAATTGTATTAATTTTCTTAGTTTAGCTTAATGAAATTAAATTAAATGTTATAACGATAAAACACTTTGTTGCTTGTTTTGATTCTTGAACATTTACTTAGAAAAGTAGTAATGTAATTCTTAATTCTTACAAATTTTTGAAATATAATTATGCATGCACTCTATTATTGCTTTTGCTTTTTTGTCATTATTAGAAAGCCATTATCCCGAATTCAAATGTCCTTCCCTTAATAGATGGCCATAGATTGATTTTGTTTGAATAATGTTGGTCGAGAAATTTTCCTGGGTGATGGCTATAATACAGCATTAGTAAAAATAAGTCAGACAGCGGTATAAGCACAGAGCTGTCTTAGCATTTTGTTACTAATGCTGCACTTAACATGAGCTATAATATATAAAATATAAATATATTTTATATATGCATAATATATTACGTATTGTCACTCCATTCTCCTCGCCCAATAGCGGCGAGAGAAAAGCAATTAAAGGCGACAGCTTGACGTCCCTTAGTCTTTTGCGCTCCTTAATACGCAAAAGCATTAAAGTATTCACCTTACACGTGAATTTTTTGTGACACTATTTAATGGCGCCAGGGTAAATTACACTAGCTCAAACGACCAAAAAGTAGTCTTCTCTACTTTTTTTACTGCAGAATACATGATTCTAAGCTTACATTTTTTTAAACAGATTTTTTAAATTCCAATTCTCCTATCATCAGATAACAATGGTTAAAAAAAAAGTTCATTGATCTGCTGTGACCATACTCACCTCTGCTAGGGATTCCACCCACACTAAAAAAAAAAAATGTGAATATAATGATATTTTGAATTGAGATAATACTGGAACCATGTTTAAAAAATATGTTGAATAAATGTGAAATACAACATTGATTTAATCCATTTTACTTATATTATTAAATTAAGTACCAACATTTACTCGTATTTTTTGTGTGTGTCAACAAGACAAAAGCTTGTAGCTCTCTTCCATCTACATTTATTATTGTTGTGAGAACGCTGGCATTTAATATGTTTGTTCCGCACGCGTGCTGTCTGAGTGAAACTCCTCACGCCCACGCTGGCGCCGGACCGAAACGCCACTTGGCGCCACCACGACTTCTTGTACTGAACAACGTCCCCATTGAAAAGATGCACCACCCTTGCAGTGGAATAAAGTGATAAAACACAATGTGCCATCAACCGTGTTTGCAGATACAAAAACAATGAAATATTCATCATAAAATCCAAACAGACGACGAAAATCAATGAAGAAGATGATTCAGTTGCTTTATCAAACTTCAATTTTACTAAAATGTTATATATTATATTTTGTTTTGTTTTTTACAAGCAACCAATTTTATTTGTATTGATGTGACGTTTCCAAGCTATAGACTCTCATAATGCGTAAAAGAAAGACATCAGAAAGATGTTTCTTCATATTCAATAATATTGATTTTTTAGAAACATCTCACATCACAAAAAAAAAAAAAAAAAACACCTTTCACAAAATTTAAATTATATAGTATTTACTCCATGCTATTTTTCAACGACCAAACAAAAAATATTGTGAATAAACTGTAAATAGAAACGGTTTAAATCTCTCTTGAATGCTACAAAAATAAAGTAAATTGGTAACTGCCGTTACGCGACGTGATTTTGACGCGCTTGCCGTGAAATGCCACGCTTCTAGCGAATTTGACAAGTTGCTACAACGTTATCATTGCTCGATATATATATTTTTAAACTTTGTAATATGCGTCGTATTTTGCGCTGCAAAATCATCAAAATTGCTCATAGTGTATATTTATAACATAATATAATATGTATCAATCTTTATAATATTGGCTAAAAAAATTAGAATAATGAAACTAAAAAAAAAAAAAAAAAATTACCGTCAAATGCAAATAAACTTTTGTGGTAAAAAGGTGTTTTGCATAAACTTTTCGTTAAGAATACTGTGTGCTATATTATATTACAAGGTTGGATAAAAATTAGCAGATTAAACAAATTGAAAAGTTATATGAATTGACAATATTCGTTATTAAATAAGAAACAAATCTTCACAAAGTAACGCTTGTACGTCTGAATGTCGTGCACTATTGTTGTATATATATATACGTATATATGAAAAGCTAAATTTTACCAAAAAATTTGGTGAAATTGTTTGTATCTGTATAGAATAGAGTGGTATCAGAAAGGACCGCATTATTATTATTATTATTCGTGAAAATAAAAATTAAATTTCCAGACTGAGAGTTAATTAATATTCATAAAAAGTTGCTATTTAAAAGGTTTCATTTTTAATAATACTTATCAGAAAGGACATATTCTCTCGTCTTATAAAAAATTAAGAGTGACAGTTAATATTTCCTGTCTAGCAACGTTGACATGGTACTTTAAATCCCGAACGCTTTCTATCCGCCATAAATCAAGCTCTTATCTGCTTGTGAAACTATAAAATTGTGTCTAGTAAAAAAAGCAATCTTATGTGTTAAAGTTCAACGTTCAACTTCATGTTGTTTTTTTTTCTTGCTAATTATTCTTATTTGTATGAACCTTCCGAAACCTTAACTTCTAGAATGGAGTCAGCAATGGCCTTTTACAATCCATCCTAGCATTTACCTATATGATTGACGGAAACGTGGAAACCTCAGTCAGGATGGACGCTGCAGTTTTTGTCAATGAACCGGAAGTGCAATAGTCCAAAGTCAGGGGAACATCATAGTGGAAATCGAAAAGCGCGACAATATACCCCAGTGGGAGAAACATAGTTTTTGTCGAAAATGGTTACACATCCAAATACTATATAACCATACTCGGCATTACTTGACTTTGGTGATTGGTTGAGAATCAATCAATGCACGGTGCTACACTCCCACAGAAATTTGAGTTGTGCTAAAAAGCAAAAAATATAAGAAGAATTTTAATAATTAAATTATTAACCCTACATATAATAATAATATTTGATGATCAAAAAAAATTTTTTTTTGAAAAAAATTTAATCAAAGCATTTTACGAGTCTTATTTTATAATAATACGCACAAAATTGTGTTTTTCACTAACGGTAAAATAAATTTACAAAAATGGCGAGTGATTTGGCATTCTATTGGTTCAATTGCTTGTTGGAATCCTCTCGCAGCTGGTAATAATCAGGTGAAAAATCTACCGATAAATTCCGTCACTGATTGGTTATTATCGAGAGGTTTATAATTAATTAACCAATCAGTCGTTAAATCACTCGGTAATTTCAACGTGCTATCACTGTAGAATTTTTTTTTCGTATACAAACTAATAGGTGTTTAATTGCGTAACGTAACTAGGATATTTGAAGATTTAAATAAAAAAATGCGATGAAATTAATCCTCGTCCCTTTGCCATTAATTTAAATACACATTTTTAGTTGTACTGAGAAAAAGTTGTAGAAGAGTTGTAGTACAAGTGTTGGTGAATATTTTATGTTCTTCCTTTCATTTCTCTAACATTCCATAAAATGTTTTAAAAGTAAAGCAGCTGTTTCAGGAAGTTAAAATCGCATATTATATTATTTAAAATATAAAAATTTTCCTGTTAGAAGTTATAGATACAAAAATAATTAGCAAAAGCTTCACTTCAATCTATATAATATATACTTACAGTAAAATTAGATTTCTTTTTCATCCCGTTATCAAAAGAAAATTCTTATAAAGCATTTCCGATTTTTTTTTTTTTATTTTACCTTGAAGAAAAATCTTCTCATGTTTTATAGAGTGACTTTTTATATTATAAAATATATATAGAAAGCAAAAGTTCCAATTGGAAATTTAAAGAGTAAAATTTTATTTTTGGAAAGGGAATTATCAACTTGTAAGGGCAAGGGCAAAAAGTTATTGTTAAGTTTTTCTCATCTCTCTCTCTCTCTTCTGTCAGGAAGCAACGGAGTTAAAATCAATGTATGGTGACGAGTCTCTAGACTCTGTAGACCAAGTTGCCGCGAGTATCTCTCTCTCTCTCTCTCTCTCTCTCTCTCTCTCTCTCTCTCTCTCTCTCTCTCTCTCTCTCTTTCTCTCTGACTGTCGCCTCCTCCAGTACTTTGCTTCTTATCATGACCCAAATACATGAGAATTGCTTTCCAGCTAACAGTAAAATAAAAATATGTTCTATGTATAGTCCTTATATACCATATCTTTCTGGTTTATTTTTCTGCGACAATTCACAAAAACAAACTCTCCGCATGAATATTATTTTAATGTAGAACAAAGTACTTGAAGAAATATTATACCCTCTTTCTTGTGGTTACACAATATAAATTGATTTAAAGATAGAACATGCTTTTGTTCATGTATATTTGTTATATATAATAATACAGTATAGATAAAACAAGAAATATAAATATGATATAACATGAGTCAGCAATTTTTTTTATTATATAATATAATAAAATAGAATTTTATTAAATAATATTAAATAACTTTTCAAATCTTCAAAACTGAACCCATTGTTTTAAATGCATGTATATGGAATTAACATACACTCAAATATTATTAATAAATATACATTTTGCAGAACATCTTGCATTTAGGTTTGGCAACTTTTCAGTCTATATAAATTGAATAGAGGTTATGTATTATGTAATGCTGGAAAAATACAGCAAACCTCATAAAGAGAATATCAGGCAAAGTTGACACATATAAACTATATTAACTGCGTATGTTGTACAAATTAAAGCAAAAGAAAAAAATATGCAAACATGCATGCATTTTAAAATATGGGAGGTGCTCGATATATAATTTTAGTGCAGAAAAATGAATATGTGGCTGGTTACACACAAGGTGTGAAAATATAAAATCTTACAAAAGCACACTTTATGATTGTTTGAGTGTACTGGATAATATTACTCCCTAACACGTTTCTCTACGATGTAACAATGGACGTTAAATATTCAATATACATACACACAATTACGCTCCAGGATTTGTCGCGTTGGTGAGTATACTTCTCGCCAACGGCATTCATTGTTCACTATGTTTGCATTATTTCCGTACTACAAAACTTGTAGAGGTAATTTACCAACCTTTAAGGTTCATTTTCATATATAGTTGATAATAAAACAGACCTATGTAGTTTGCTAGTATTACTAACATGCGTATATACAGGAATGGAGAAGACGCACAAGAGACATAATACGACATGCAATGCTTAAAGTTATAGTTACATTATATTAAAATTTACATTAGATATATCCGGATGTTAGATATTAATTCTAATATTATTATATTCTAATTTTATGAAACATTGAGTAGAAATGAATGTCATATATTTCTGTACATTTTGTATAAGTTCAAATTTAATGCAATAACTAACATTTATAAACAACCTCCTGAAATTAATTTAATTTAAGTATATCGTTGTCCAATTTGTGAGCGAAATGAATTAGACGTATTCATAGGTTCATGTAATGGCCACGTCCCAGCAAATAGGACCAGAGGGGAAAACGTTTATGGTCCTTCGTTCTCTGCCATTCTCTTTTAATGGTTGCATTCTATCCTCCTCTTGACATACTAAAGAGCATGATTTGAATAATGATTTTTTTCCAATATGGTCTATTATTATTTTATATTTTTTAAATATGAATTTATAATAACATAATGGGTGTGATTCACGAAGAAGTTAGCCAGGTTTCTAACCACGTTTAGCTTAACCACGTTTAACTATACCTGTTTTACGTGTTAAATCACCTTAGTTAAACGTTGTTACAAACCTGGCTAACTTCTTCTTGAATCGCACCCAATATTGATAAATACACTTTGGGTTGTAAATTCATGGCAGGCAATAAATTTATGACACAAATCGAGCAATTAAAATAAACAAGTACCATTATTAATAATTATTAACTATTTTTATATTATTGTTTAAATTCTATGAGATTTTGCAACCAAAAATGAACACTCTGTTCCTATACAAAAATATAACATAAATGGATATTTTTATGTCGGAAGTTCAAAGGTAATTCCATTTGTTTTTCTTCGTCACTTTGTTGCCTTTTTGGTGATTTTTTTGCCTAAATAAATATATTAAATATATAATAATTATTATATACTCTCTCTCTAACCAGCCTGTAAGAGACCCTTGAACTGTTGCAGTTGATTTAATTAATGTTAAATTTTCCAATAAACGGAGTAAACAATAATTTTGTTGTTATTTTTCATTTTAATTATCATTATTAATCAATTCTAAATTATAATTATTAAGAGTCATTCAACCGAGCAATGGTGGTACTTGTTCAACAAATATTAATAGTTGTCTGTATTGATGGTGAACATCAAGTGCAAGTCAATATAAACAAATATATGACATTATATTTTCTATATTAAATAAAGTTCTAATTGACTTTGCCCTAAAAAAAAATACACACATAGCAAATTAAATGCAAACATTTTTCTAATTTCATACAGTATAATACAGACTTTTACCCATTTGGACTCAGTTGTAAATTTACAATTTCAATAAATTTCCCCTTACTTCTAAAAAAATTTCATTATAAAAAACGAAAGCAACGTTGAATATAAAATGCCGTAGGGTTGTTAAAAAAACTTTGTTATGTTATTTGCTATGACATTTAACATGCATGTACTGTCAACACTGTCACCTGAAAAGTAAATTAAAAAAACAAATTGAGATTCTGTTATTTTTTTATTAAGATTTTTTCTTGTTCCTTTCAAATTTAAAATAACTCATAGCTATTACTTTATAGCATACGGTGTTATATTAATACATCAAACACCTTCTCAGATGGTTAAATTCAATGGTAAAAATGTAAAAACCTATCTAGTCCAGGATGTAGTTCAACACCTCCGTTGATGTCGATTGAAACCAGCTGGCAATAAATTACTATAGATATTACGTCTGTTCGTAAATATACATTAAAAAAGAATTGATTATTTGTGATGAACCGTATGTTATATGTACAGAAGGTTTATCTCAAATAATCGATTCTTTATGATTGTGTATTTACGAACAAACCTAATGCATTAGACAGCAAAACAGTATATATACTCATCGACAACATGGAAATTCAAAATTTTATTTTAAAGAGATAAACCAGGAATTTCCTCCCCTACTTTCCTGGAGGGTGCGCTGGAAGGAAGGGGGTGCTCGGTTGTAGCTGCAACCCGCACGACATCTCTCCGTAGCATCCTGAATTAACTGGAGGCTATTGTAGAAAATATCAAACAAGTCTTTACTGCTGTTGATGCTGATTTAATTAATTTATAAATTAGAACACGTAATATTAAATTATACTCATTGTTAACTTAATTGAAAATACCCTTCGACATTTTATTGTGTCGTAAATATATTTAATTACTAAGCTGATGATTATTTTCTTCATTTTGTGTAAAGAGAATGTTTTTAAAAATACTTAATGAATGTGTTGCAATCTTAAAGCAATTAAAATAATCAATAAATATTATAATAAATGCCTCTAAATATACCTCTAGCTAAATTAATTTTAACGATGTAAAGTAATTAAAAATACAACGCTCACGTTACGAAATATAATAATATAGCTGTATGAGGCTTTACATTTGCTTGGGGTTTATAAGGAATTTTTAAAAAAATAAAATAAAGAACTTACAACTAACGATTTATAAATCTGCAGTAAACATCTCTTTTCCCAGCTGCAAGCAATCAGCAATCAGACGAGACGCAGAGAGAACGAAAGGCAGAAATTGCAACTATCTCTACGAGAGTCTCCAGTCTAAAATTTTTCAAACTCTTGGAGTTTACAATCCTGGTTTAATTATTATTGCTGTTTTTTTTTTTTAGTAAAATTTGAACAAATTAGGAAGTACCATAACGGTGAAACTAATATTTAATTGTTGGCTGCAGTATATCAGATTATGTATATTTGTTTTTAAAAAAAAAAAAAAAAAAAAAAAAAATCTACTTTGCAGTATATTATATTTACATTAATACATAAATCATGATTTAAACTTGAAGAATTGATTATTTTCAATGCACAAACGTGGTATAATGTACTGTAAATCTTGATTGTCTATAAAAACACAATCATAAAATACACAATTTTGATTTATTACGTACTAGAAAATCACGTAAAAAAATAAATAAATAAAATAAAAAATAAAAATGCTCTTTTATTTTTTTGTTCACATTTTTATTTTAATCTGTCAATAATATAGATTATTTTTTTAAATATATATTCATATATATTTTTTTGGAACAAGAAGGTTTACATGCCCAATTCAAGCCATGGAAATTCCATCACAAAAAATATAAATAAAAAATAAAATAAATATTTATAAACATTTCCTTCTTCCATCATGATAGAAAAGTTAATAGCCTCAGTACATAGTGACACACAGCAATTATGAGTTCTGTTTAGTAGAAAAGTGTATTATTTTTTATTGATTTATGTGTAAGTAGACAGTCAGTGTGTGCGTTGCGTTGCAGGGTGACAAAATGTTAGCAAGGGAGAAAAAAAAGAGGGAGACGGTCAGAAGAATAGGTGCGTGTTTCTTTACGTAAGTTCAAGGAAATAAAAAAGAATTCATCATTTTATTTGAAAAGAATATCGTATCTTTTCCTTTTCTTGCAGTGCATTAAATAAAAAAATACAAATTTTCTTTTAATTCATTTTCATAATATCTATATTTATTGACACAATATTTTTATTGTAATATAATTATGAATATAATAATTACAACCATGAAAAAGTCAAATAAATTCCTTCCCACTAATTTGAAAAATTACTTAAAAATCAGCTGGTGAGTTAAAATGGAGAGATGAGATTAAAATGTGACAGCAACAGCCGTCAAGATGACAGAATGGAACCTTAGAGACTGTATATATAGAACTACTATTTACTTGCCCCATTGTCGTCCTTAAATTCCCTTTCAAATTTATCATAGACATCTTATCGATCAATATAAGAAACTTTTAAGTTTTTTTAATTCCTTTTACCTGCAACTGGTTAAGTTATGTCATAGCTTTGATGCCCTGATAGATCAAAAGAGATTTTCTCTTGGATTTTTCTCTTTGAAAGTGTCATCAATAGATACTATAATTATATTCTACAGTTTTAGTAAAAAAGAATACTTTGAGGCAGATTCACATGGTGATTTCCAGCCTGCGACGCGAAACGAAAAATGCGCACCTGCTGTAACATCCATTGGTGGCCATATTTGACGGTTAAAAAAAAAAGAGCATCGTAATTTATCTCGGCGCCGCAATGGCGAATTCGCTTCCGCATAGGATTTCACAGCTTGTATGATAAAATCACGTCGCATCGCCGTTGTCGCCATCTGAATCCACCTTTATATAGTTGAATTAATTTTATATTCCCATCAGAAGAGATCAAAAGTGAGAGTTTCTGTCCTTGCTTTTCGTATTTAAAGTACTTAAATTTGCCAACAGGTTTGTAACATCGAGTATTGATTTGTATTAAAAATTTCAAAAACTCAAGTTTTTATTTTTGGCTACTTCCGCTGGAATTATAATATATTTGACTTTAGAATGTTGACTTTTCCATGTGACCTCGAGCTTGTCCAGTAAACTTTTCTGGGACTATTACCACACTTACTCTAGCGTAGTTTGTAATTTTTTTTTTTTAAACCATAACTGTATGTTTAAAATAATAATATTCAAACATAAAATACCAATTTTAAATTATAATATGATTTTCACTGTGAAAATAATTGCCTTCACGACTAGCTGTATAAAATGCAGCAATACTAAAATATTAAATTGAAAAACTCATTGTATTAATTAATTAGCTAATTAGTTAATAATCACTCAACTATAAATATTTAAAAAAAATAAAATGATCAATTAAACTGATTTTCCTCGTCATTACTGCTAGGGAACGTGATCTAATTAATGTTGTTAACAAAACTAAACACGCACTTTATTCTGAGAGGGGATTTTAGCTTAGCATCAAGAGTTATGCTACATAATTGAAACACAAACCGAAACGCACACACAAATATTATTTTTCAGAGAGAAAAGTTACATTATCAAATTTTTGACCATGCAAGCACGAAAATAAAATTTTATTTCTAAATACATCAGTTCATTTTTTTTTTATCATCAATATTACTTTGCCTTATATAGTATAATGTACCGATTCTTTATATTATTTATACATGGAGACATTAAAGCTTTTATTTTCCAATTGCAACAAAGTACTATATATGCAATAAACAATTATCAACTTGTATATTAACTAACATACATCAAGGGTCACAGATCAATTTTTTTTTGTATTGCAATAAACTACAACACAAAATATAATAATAATTTATACATTTTTTTTAAACATCTACATATTATTTTGGACAGTTTTAACAGGCAAAAATGAGGCAATTTATAAAACAAATAAGGATATCTCCACATTATATATATATATATATATATAGGGTACAATTTATATACTTATTTTTTACAAAAGACATAACACAATTTTTACAATAAAATATATTTATATCGTTATGACTGGTAAGAAAAGGGAAGGGAGAGGGAATATCTGGGAAAAATATACATTGTTAAAATATTAACCACGTTTAATAGTTGACCATTGATCTAACATCTTATTTTACTATGTACGTAAATGAATAGAGCGGCATAACAAGTCGTACGACTCTGATTCTTCTTAATATATTATTTTTGAAAAATCATTAAAATAAGTTTCAATACGCGTCACTTAAGAAAAAAAAAATGTGACCCGAGTAACTTTTAATAAGAAATGCTGCCAAACTTGCAAAAAAAAAAAAAAAAAAAAAAAAAAAAAAAAAAAAAAAAAATGGAGAGGCATAACTTTTTATCCTCTATTCATTTATGGAAAAAAGAGGATGTCGATTACTCATTAATCATTATGAAATAATATTAATTAAATTTAGAATAAAATATTAATGCATCATAACATATTGTTTTCATTTTTGTATATCCTTTTTGAGACTCCTTAATTAATTTCAAAACATTGAACCTCTTAAATGTTATACTTTTTTATTGTAATGAAATTTATTTCTTCAAAATTGAATTTTGCTATGAAATGGCCACAAAAAGGCAAGAACTATATACCAGTATATAGTCGTTGACAAAAAGATATACATTTAATTGATTTAATAAGTACTTTTTTTAAAGCTAAGGTTAGTTTTGTAAATAATATCACTATTAAATTTATTTGTATAAATTTTTAAATTTGAAAAAGAATAACGCAATATGTCAGTATTATTAATTTTTTTTTAGTAATATTTTTTGAACTGTGACCAGATGATTGGGAGGGAGAGGGCAGTAGAAACAAACGAAGAGGGATTTTGCGTGCTCACCTGTTCCCAGATACCATGTAAAGCAAGACAACACTTTGCATGTTATTTCATTCATTAGTTATTTTTGTTATGCATACTTTTTTTTTTTTTTTAGAATTCCTCTCTTATTAAATTAATTTTGCTCTATGAAAAGCTTTATGGTTATTTTGCTAATTAAAGCTTTATATTCTGATCTATTTATTTTAATATATATATATTTTTAAGGTTTCAACGCGGCCTTTTTTCTTTATCTTTTTTGGAGTTAGCACTAGAACCTGAAGCAGTTGAGCTTTAAGGAGAAAAAACAAATTTCAGTCATCAGCAGATGTTCACTCTAAGATAACTGATTATTTTTTTTCCAACACAGCTCGCGGAGGAAACATTTTTACGTGTTAATTTAATAACCATCTTACAAGAAGGCATGAGTAGGAGTTACATCACAGATCACTTATAATCTACCATACACTACACATCATCTTTATATTTATTGTTGGCCAGATATTTACACACAACATCATATCTCTTATTGTACTGTGGCATCATTACGTATTATTAAAAACAATAAAAAAAAGAAGTTACACAAATTTTCAATGCTAATTTTACATGAAAATATTCTGTATGATAATATTAATAAAATTCACCTTTTGAGATCATCAAACTATGAAAAGTGATTTTCTGGTGATCATACTGATAACACTTAAAAACCAGAAATTATTTGTTATAGTGTTGAATTAAAAAAAATAAAAAAAAATGCAGAACTTTAATAAATAAATTGTTCTAAAAGTCATTAATATTAAAATTTTCACTTGTTTCCTCGTTCTTTATAATTGAAAAAATGCAACAAATAATAAGGTGAACAAAATAAATATCGATGAACATTTATCGATTTTTTTTTTGTTTTTCAGTTTATTATTTTTTTTATAATTTGAGACTTTAAAAGCAATTTAAAATTTGCGATGCACGGGAAACAAAATATTCTCTAACAATCTTATCTTTTTGTTTACAGATTATTACGTCATATGATTCTGGAACTCGGAAATAAACAGACAAAAATCAGAATGAGTTTCTTTTCTGTTTACATTGAATCATGCACGTTATCGGAATACGAAAAATAATATTATATAGAAATTGTATTCAAATTAATGTAAATACCCACTGATATGTACGTCAGTAAATTGGTCTGAGCCATTATTCGATTCCAAATTTACTGAATTACTTTGAGGTATTTAACATAATTTTACGTATTTTACCATTTTATCGTTCTGGTCTAATAATATAATTTTATTCCGTCCTAAACTTTCCCCACATTGGCGCTACAATCGTCGCAATGCGTATTAATGTAGCTGTTTCACCAACTCTCTGGTATGAGAAATAATCTCCCTTTTCTGTAAAATTGCAGCATGAGGTCCTGAATTGTACTGTTGTGTAACATGTACAATGAAAAAAATGCCCGTTCTTCTAAGTGTATGCAACTCTGCTTAGTCATCAATGAAGCCCAATGAACTAGGTGGTCAGTGTAATCACTTTCAAAACGAAACAGAGCCTTAGATACATTTAGGAGATTAAACTTTTAAAGCGAAATTTGGTTTACTATAAAATAAAAAAATTATGTATATTTTTTTAGGTTTTTGTTTGTTTTAACCAGTCTTCTGCGCGCAATGTTTCTAATAAAACATTGCGCGCAGAAGACTCTGCATGGTTTTAACCTAATTTCAATGTCACAAAAGCACAAATAAATACACAATGCATTTTTCAATACCGCAATACACCTTATTATAATATATAAAAAGCTATATTTACATGTTATTTGATTCACTTGATGGTGACGTAAATTGTGATAAATGACGTCAAATTACATGCCACAGTACGTGAGATGTTTTTACAAAAATTTTGATGGTGAGAAAAACATTTTTTTGTCACGTGATCTGCATGAAAACGTGCCAAAAAAATTGTGTTCACACAATTTCATGCTAACACTACATTCAACTGACACAGCCATAGGTCCATATCTTTTTTTTTTTATTTATTTTTTTCGATAGTATTTTTTTTTTTTTTTTAGTATTTATTTTTTTATGTGTGACAATTTTTAACAATGATAACAGCAACAACAGGAAGTATATAAATAATTTTTTTAAACTTACACTTATATAGTTCTGTGGTATATATAATATAGTATTTTTTTAATATTAATAATATTTTTATTGTGTTGACAATATATTTAGCTTGGGAACATATAAAAAGGTTCTCTTTTTTTTTCTTTCTTTCTCGGGTGACGTACAAAATTACTATTCACTGCCACTAATTAAGTTCGTTTGACTACAGTCCATAGTCAAATGACTCCCACTCGCTGAAACGCGAGTCTTGTTTTTGTAAACGTTGCTGGCAAGCTTCCAGGTAACTGTCTTGTATGCGGTACATGCCAGAGTTAGCTTGGAACATCAAGGTCTCCAAAATACGTTCGTTCTTTATGGCTTTGCTAGGTAACACGATCTGAAAACATAATTAAATAAATATGAGACTTTATAAAAATAAATATAAAATGAAATATTTCATTATACTATTAATTATAATACTACTTATTTTTGTATTAGCTTACAGAAGAAAAAGGATAACATTTTATCCATGTTAATGTAGTTTTGTATAAATAAATTTTGGAGATGATATAATGAAACTAACAAAAAATGTGTTCCACCGTTGAAATTGTCTTATTTATCAAGAGATTTCAACGCTTGCAAATGAATAGTTTTTGTTAGTTCTAGTGTACAGTCTTAGTAGAAAAAACTGCCATTATTTTTACTACCAAGGAAAGAATCGTGAGAAATATCTCAATACTGCAGTAGCCAGGTGGACATAGAGCAAGACACTGAGTCACCAACAAAACTTGTTGTGACATTGCAGAACTTGTATTTCTTTGGTGGCAGATCTCAGAGACCATACGAGATGTTTTTGTTTAATAGCAAGTTTATAGACAGTTGTAGTTTGACATTAAATTTGCATCTATTTTAGTGATTCCACATTTTACTTATGTAATGCGAGTACATATTCGTAGCTGGAAATAGTATGAGTGTAATTTAAATGACAAATGCAATAAAACACCACCATTTTCATAATATATCTTATATGTTAAAAATTTAATTATACACAAAGGTACAGGTGGAATAATCTCACCTTGATGAGCTCCTGAGGTGAGATGCGGTAGAGCTTGAGGTCCCTGGCAAGCCGCTCCATGGTACACTTGAACTCAAGCTTGGCGTCCACTTTTGACGAGGTCTTTGTCTTTATACGATTACGCGCCCACTGCAGCATGGCCTCGAATTTTCGCACCTCTGCCACCTCCAAGTTTCGGCACATGATCATCTGCACCATCGACTCTGAGAGAGTGAGGAAGTCTCCACACTGGAACAGCTGTAGACAAACATGATCGACGTCACAAATTACAGTAGGAGGAATCATGTTGGAGAGATGATGTTGATTGATTAAAACTTAAATTGAATAAAACGGTCTCTGTATTTTACTGTTGATTGATTTAAAATTTAAAATATTTGCAAAATATTTTTTTTTCGTAACTGTTGCTGCTACTGCTCAAATAAAATAATACTCAATTGACAATTTTTTATAGAAAATTTATAACTTTTTTGTACATTTCTATAAAAATATAGCAATAATATTATTGTTTTACAAATGAAAAAAAATTGAAACCAAGAAACACAATTCAAAGATACTATACTTGTCCTTCCATTTTTCATTAATAGTACGGCCCCAAGACGTTTTTAATATGTTAAATAATTAAAATACACGTATATTATAATTATACAATGAATAATTAAATTGAGAGTTAAAATTTTCAGAATTATAAAAACGCAAAATACCAAAGTCAAACGCAAGTACTGACCTGCAGCGCCTTGGTCTCCACGAACGCGAGGATCATGTTGACAAGCTCAGAGGCCGAGGTGTAGCGCCAGTAGTAGTTCTCCAGTGAACATAGCATGATGCAAACCTGCGCCAAACAACAAGGTAAGCAGGTAGTAATGTATATAAAAGTTGGACATAAACTGATTTCCTCCAATTAAGAGTCTACCGTATCCACTGAACAATTTAGTTTTGTTCAACACACGAACAAACCACAATTAATATATCCGATTAAAACAATTAGATTACTATTAGTAAATATGGTTTAGCAATGTTTGTTTTAACGGAGCACTAGAGAACAATTTATTTGAAAACACTATAAAGTTGGTTAATTGTAAGAGCCTAGAACATTGTTTAAAACCACTTTAATAAAGTGGCAAAAATAACAGCATGAATAATTTATTCCAACTTCCTATTGCATGGCAAATGGATTGGTGATGTACAATCATCTACTTCATGACAGGCGTCATCGATTTCCCCGCTTTGTTATAATTGGACTCCATTTTCTGTCATTTACTCCCCTGCTCATTTTGCCCCTTGAATGAAAAATGTAGGCAACTGTTTATACTCACTTGCGCAACTGGTTGCCTACTCATGAAATTTAAAAATAATGATTCATTTTATTTTGTAAAACCCCCGCAGGTAGAGATAGTATTATGATGTTTAAATCCTATATAACTTTGTATTCTGTATTACGTAAGTTTGAAGAAAAACTTATTCGGAATCTAATTTTTTTTAAAGAGCTATGTTTAACTAAATCAATGAAACAAATTGAAGTAAATACTTTAATTTTAAGACATTTGTATTTTTTTTTTTTATCTACTCACCACCTCGATACGAAGGAATTGCTTGGCATGATGAAAGCAAGCCTGCAAGAGCTCAGGTAAGTCGTAATGTTCAGCTGCGCAAATCAGGCCTGGGATGTTTGCGCAGGTGAGCGGACACGAGCCCGTATGAAGGTAATCGAGCAACGTACGGAACGTATCAGGGTCAAACTCGATGATGGAAAACTGCACACAGAGATCAGCATTAGTTGGTATAATGACGTCACAAGACGAACACGTACCTCTGTTTGTGCAAGCTTGGTACGGTCAACCTTTTGTACGTCTGCACACACGGAGAGACGTGGTACTGCCAGTTGAGGCATACCTTTATCACCCTTTGAGTCCTTGCCGTCCTTATCTAAAACATGAGCACCAATATGTAATTTTCTGTAAACCAAAGTGCAAAGAAAATGAAAGTAGTACACCCAAGTTAAAGTGGGTGATGTATATTGCATTTTCTTTGCACTACGTACATGGTTAAAATTGTGTGTCTAGGCCTGAATAATAATGTCAATGTTAATTTATAATCCCAATGGTCAGAGACATTAGATTATATCTTTGAGTTTCTGTGTCATTGGATTTACAAAAGCAAATACAAAATATTATGCAGAAGAAGACACATGCTCATTAAGTAATTTTAAGATTAGGGCCGTGGAGGAATGTATTTCTTGTTTGCAGAGCACTCTATGGACCATTATTAATTTTTAGTTTCTAGTACCTATTGATATTGTATTGATCGTTTATAGCTTTATATTTTTTCCACAAAATGTTGTAATACTTTATAATATAAAACATTAATTATTATAGATCATTCGTCATACTATTCGACAGCAATTTTCAAATAATTTCCTTGACTCTTCGAAAATACATATTTCTTATGTGTCAAGTTAATAAATTACTTTGATATTTCAATTACTGCAAAAAATAATAATTAGTTTATTGAATTTAATGTATAAAGTTGGTTTCAAAATTAACCATTTTTTTATTACGTTTAGGAAGTTTTTTTCTGCATTTTAATTTCAAATACATGATTTATTATTATATTGGTAATGTCGCAATTAGATCTTATTGTTGAAAACAATTCTTCTCTGTTCTCAATACTCGTGTTCTAAGTTTCTCTAAACAATAAAAAAAACTAAGGTATGCTGCGAACAATAAAGATAAAGGCTTATTGAAGTTCTTTGTAAGTTTCCAATAAACAATTCGTGCACAAAACAATAACATACAATTCGATGGTTATATTGTTCTAATTTTTTTTATATGTATTTCCAAGCGATGAAATACTACGATATCAAACAAAAAGCTTCCAGAGAAGGTCTGGAGCGGAAGTGGGTCAGAAAATGTCTGCCTCATGAATCACGCACGGTTATCACTGATCAATTATAGCGATAGGGACGCGCCACTTGCCCATACCAAGCCTTTGCTTGCCCCTTCATCGCTATACTTGGATTCATGTTTCTATGTTATGACGTCATAGTGTATTTGGATCTACGTGGAAGTGTCATTACGTCATAACTTTTACTGGAAGCATTTTTAGAAAATATTGCAAAAATTTACTTCACTTTTAAGCAAAATATTATGTAATTTTCACTAAAAGTATAATTTAAATTATATTATATCACATAGTTATTGATCTTAATCCACTAAACGTATCTATATTATTTATTATCACTAGAACTATAGTACAACCTTTAATTTTAACTAAATTGATGAACTTGACATTAATTTAAAATTTCTCGAATGCATGTTTTTGTATTTTTAATTAATACCATTCATTACTATAGCTTAGACCATTCGTTGGCATATCATATTGGTTTACACTAAGTGGTAATATAATTATGTCAATAGCATTGTACAGCGAGTCACCACACAGCACTTCAAAGAGCTACAGACAATATACAGGATAATGCAATAAATTAGATGTCATCCTTTGTAAATTATGCAGTTCTTTGTGCATCGGATTCCTGAGGTTTGAAACTCCGAATGTTGATATTTCAGCTAATTAATTAACTTAATAATTATTAATATACAACGTAACATACAATGTAATGTAAATAAAGCATTACAACAACAACAAAATGATTATTACAACAAATAAAAAATATTTAAAAAAATTGAAAACCCGTAACATTACTGCAGTATTAAAATTAAGGACATTTCAATTACAATTTATCTAATTTCCCTGCATATTATCACGAACGCTAATCGTTTTTCAGCTTTTTTTCACCTTACGCTTGTATGTGTACCGAACAAGCTAATTAAGCAAGCAATTAATTAGCTACTGTACTCTATTATATAGGTAGCTGTCACTTCCACATTTCAACATTTTTAAAATTCAATTATATTTCAGTTCACTGATTTTTCCTTTCAAATTATGAATTATGTTATATACTAATTTATGACATAATTTAATAGAAAATAAAAAATATTGTTATTTATGAATTTGTATTTAAATTTATGTAAAATTATAGAATACTAAATTTTTTTTTATATTAAATTGATATTAATATTCAATCAACTGGCTATTGTTGAGCGCTATGATCAGTGTTTAATGAAGCGTATATATATGTATATCACTGGCTTTAGCCACTCGCATGATGAGTGGAAAGGGTTTAGTGATGAGATAAAAATTAATAATAAAACCAATCTATAAATGAGATTTAGTTATTTTATATGATGAAACAGCAATAAATTTAAATTATATATATATATCCTAAAATTGTGAAAATATTGAAATTCAAATATGTGTTTTAATGAACTGGTCACTTTTTTCAAGAAAATTTATCATTGCTATTAAATTTGCAGAAAATTTTGAAATATATTTATGTATATGCTCATAATTTATATAATATACTGTACTTTTTTACAATATTACTGCACTTTTAAATATATATATATATATATATATATATATATATATATATAATTATATATATATATACTCGCCAATAGATGGATAATGGAGTATCGACCTCAAAATTTTTTATTGAATGGATAGACGATGTAAAGTTATGCTACTCTGATTTTTTTTTTCAGATTTTTTAGAGTCTAAGAATTATTTTAAAAAAATTGTTAAAAGTACAGAGAAAGACGCCTCTGTTATCTGTTATTAAAAGGATAGGATCTAAAAGGGGCGTGGGTTCAAACCCGACCTCGCCAAAACTTTTTAAAAATACTTTCCGGGCTCTAAAAAAAATTTGAAAAAATCAGAGTGGCATAATTGTGCACCTTTTATCCATTTTTTCAATAAAACATTTTGAGGTCGATACTTCATTATTTGTTCGAACAATTTATTGTATTATTTGATGTCTCGTGGTACGAAAATTCCCGGACGTCGACGTACGTAATTATTATGATTTTAATGTTGACTTTGACTATACATATTTTAAATATCTTTATACTTTACAGTATGTAAATAAATTATGTATAACGGGATAATGGTCCATACATTTATAATATATAATAGAACTCACAAAAAGTGCTATAAGTTTGAAGGTAAATAGTTGAAAATGCAGACGTGAAATATTATTCAATATATCTGATTCTGAGTATGTTATTTGTCCTCACGCAGTTGGCACACATAAAGAAAAAGCCGCGTAAAAAGGACGAGAGAAAAGGGCGGAAGGGGATCACTCACTGGAGCAGTCCTGTGAGCTGCTCCATTTCTTACGGTCCTCGGCTGAAAGCAGTGAGCTCGCTCCCGCTGCTGCCGCCTGATGACTGCTAGCTGAACTATGTTGTTTGCGGATACTGCGACCCCAGCCGGCGGTAAGCGTGCCGAGGCGAGAGAAGGCGCGCTTTACCATTGGAGAGTTCGGAACACTTTTTGGCCTGAAACACAAGGAAAGGTAACATCGGTTAGTTCTACCAGAAAATAACAAATCCATGTAAAGAAATTCGATAATACTGTATATCGAGATAGTTCTGCAGTTGAAAAATCTTGGCTTATTTCATTGTTAACACATGGAAATTGAATCGGTGGAAATACAGATGATAGGACTGAAAATAATATTTTTAAAACAATACGGTAAAATATATTATGCATGGGGTGTAACATAAAAAATTACTGTTTATTGATTTTGAAAAGGTTTGCGTTTTTGTGTGATCATGACATCACTCCCAATCTCCCAATGCTGTCCTTGCCTCTCATATGAAAACCCCAATTTTTGTTTATAATACGCGTAATTACTGAAATCTTAATTGGTGTTACAAGAGTAATGTGCACTCGTCGCCTTGGAAAATTTCCCACCCCTTGTTAATCACCATGGTCGGTCTATGTAATTCTTACGGGGCATGGTGATTAATAAGGCTGTAAGAGGAAATTTTCAGAGACGACGTCTGTATGCATGCAGCATAATTTTAAATTCATATTATATGCATTGAAAAATAAATATAAACCTGTAATGTGTATCAGGGGGTCAATTTTCAAACTATGAAATTTCAGAAATTTAGAAACACTTTCCAAAAAACACATTGTCGAAAGACACACGTTTTATTAATTTTATTAACTGACAATTTTTATATTTTTTAAATAATGGTGTTGGCTAATTGTTTCTTAATGCTCTTTCAACTCGGCCTAAAAATCCGAAGAAATAATTTTTATGTTCCCTGTTTCTAAGCTCCCATTTGATAAACTATATTAAATAATATACAGGATAGTTTATCAGACATATAGTATATTTTATTACACTAATAGGAATTTAGTATGAAAATAATGCAGTTCAAAACATGCTATTTAAAGTTAGAAATTAATGAATTTACTGGAGTAAAAAATACACCTATTGTTTTATAATGTTTCCTGAAAATACTTTTTGGAGTGGAAATTTATGAACATTAAGATAATGGAACTATTATCTTACAGGGAATTAATTTTCAAATTATATTTTTTTGATTATAATATATAGCAGGAATCATATCTAGGTCATTGTGACTAATTGAAATTCTTAGTACAAAGCGTGTACTCTCTCATTTCTCATTTTTCTCTATACATGTATATGTATTGTATATTAATATGTGTATAATAGCGCAGAGACGCAAGCAAGCGAGTGAGTGAGGATATTCAGAGCTAATCTGCCGGAAAGTTCTCTCTCTCTCTCTCTCTCTCTCTCTCTCTCTCTCTCTCTCTCTCTCTCTCTCTCTCCCTCTCTTCCCTTCTTCATTTTCTTCATGATCATATAAAATCCAGAGCAATTTTTTTTTTTGGGTGGTAAAATATTAAAAACTTATATTGTTCATTATTAAATCAAGTTTTTACATATTCAAATAAAATTTAACTACATAACTACGTATTACTGTATATTAACGTATGAATTCAAATGTCTAATTATTCTGTTGAAAGTATTGAAACATTTTATTACTAAAAAAATACAAAAAAAACTGCTGAAAATCTCAATAAAAATAAAAGTGCATGATAATACTGTATAATATCATGATCAGCACGGAACATATCATGGCATCTCTCATATGTTATGCTATTAAAGTAAAGGTATAGTTGATTCTTACTGGTACTGTTAGTATATGTTGAGAAACTTGAACACGATAAATTTGAAACGACTCAGTGGAAACAGTCCGGTAACATTCAACTACCTTTATAATGATAATGAACCCTCGTAAAAAAACTTTTTTTAACGTATACTATTGTTGATCTTCTCCTGTAATTTGATAAAAATAGTTAGTTCATTAAAATAATATTAACTCTTCATATATTTTACATAATATTCAATGAATTAAAGTGTATAGGAACAATAACGAACTGGACACAGAGTTTGACTTTAGTTTTGGAAATATGTAAATTCCTTAAGCTTGTTCAGTGCCTGACTCAAAATAGTGATAAATTTGGACAGAGAGAAACAGAGAGAGAGAGAGAGAGAGAGAGAGAGAGAGAGAGAGAGAGAGAGAGAGAGAGAGAGAGAGAGAGAGAGAGAGAGAGAGAGAGAGAGAGAGAGATAGAGAGAGAGCTGGCGGACGATTGACCCTCTCTGATGGCGCCTCGCACGGTGGTTCGAAGCATTAGCAGTATAAGCTGTGATTGATGGCATGACTGACATTGGGATCAGCACGATACGACGGGGATTGTTCATGACATGCTTAAATAACTGACGTGTACGTAACTTATAGTGTGTTTTTTTTAGTACCATATTACTTTGATAGAAAATATAAAATAGACACGATATTTTTTATTTCTTTAAATTTAAATTTAATGATATCAAAAAATTATATTTTTTTATAGATTCACGATAGAAATACATTTGAAAATAAAATATCAATAAAATTCATTTCTGTAATAAAAATTCTCAAACAAACATGAACAACTTCTATTGCACTATAAAATCTGAAGTATATTGAGCATATTGAAGATTTATTCCCCCTGAAGTATCAACTCATTCGTATATATACATACGGCTCTTGAGACATGCTGTGCACAACAACAAATAGTCCCTCGATCAAAGTTTGATTTTTTTTAAAATCAATTTGAGCGTTTTATTTGTAGAGGAATATTTGTTTATAAAAAGTATATTCACCATTTTATGTCTTTTAGCACAGAAAATTTTACATTAATTGAATAGCGAACAATTCAAAAGTCTATCTTTCTTCTTTTTTTTTTTTTTTTTTTTCGTCATCACATTACTTACATTTGTTACTCTCTAGAATTTTGATACCAGCCCACTTGACAACCCGCCTTAATAGACCTTGGAACTATTGAATACAGTATTGACGTAAAGTTTTATTTTCTTATAAACAAACAAATAAAAAATTTATTAGAAATTGGAGCTCAATATTGAGAACTGTTAATAAAATTTTAAACTGTCCATTTTAAATTGTTCTCTGTTACTTCTCTGCAGAGGTTACTTACCTTGGTGACTCGATGTCGGGCACTTGGAGGAAGTTGCTGCTCTTTGGTTTCTGTGGACTGTGCAGCGAGGGTACCGCGCGAGCTAGGATTTCGGCCACGGGAACTTGTGGAGAGCCGAAACCCGTCGAGATGCCGTATAGGATCTCCTGGAACACGCTGTGACAACAAAGTCAGAACCCTGGAGGACTTTCTTCAGACTCTGATGCCAGGCGCGGATCCAAGGGGGGGGGGGGCGATTCCCCCCCTAAAAGGTTCCAAAATACATTGAAGGTGTTACCACCCCCCACCCATCGCCCCCCCTCCCACTCCAAATTTTAACATTGCGGAATAGGGCACCGCCCCCCCCCCCCACCCCCAAAGCCGCGAGCTGGATCCGCCCCTGTCTGATGCTAGCCTAGGGGTACTTGAAAACAGATTTACTTGCTTCAAGAAAATAATGACAAGAAAAATAAATCTGTATTTTAAATCAGACTCCTGGTGGTTGGAGACGTGAACAAGAAGTCTGCAGAAGTTGTGCAGAATTGTTTGCTCACATAATACCAAGTGCAGCTCTTGAGACGCAATATAATAAACATCATGTATCCGAAATATGGAAAAACTATATTAGATTCAATAAACAAATAAACAAAAATAAATAATAAATGAAATGCTGTCTTAAATTTAAAAGTTGCAAAGTGCTTCTTATTTATAATATAAATTTTAAATTTTACTGAGAGGTTGACATTTAAAGTGC
Organism: Siphlonurus alternatus; assembly: GCA_949825025.1. NCBI lineage: Eukaryota > Metazoa > Arthropoda > Insecta > Ephemeroptera > Siphlonuridae > Siphlonurus > Siphlonurus alternatus. The sequence goes on from OX463779.1 coordinate 21,694,527, forward strand.
CTGGACCATTTTTTTGAATTTTTAGAAGTGAAATAAATGTTCAAAGACAGGTAAAATTTACTATACCCTCAGTGGCAAAAAGTTGGCAGAACTGCGTACAGTACATCAAGGTAAATTCAAGGCAAATACTTTTATTGCATTGTTTAGTCTCTTTTTATGATTACAAAGAAAAATGTATGTATTTTTCTTTGTTAAAATTATAAATTAAAAATTATATTTTGAAAACTTTAATATTATTAGTACGGGAAATTTTTTATTAAAAAGTTTATTTAAATAAAAGTGCAGTATTGTTAACAGCTAATCTAGCCTTATAGTATTTAGATATTAATTTGTATTTCTATACAGTACATATTTAATAGTTGAACCCATCAAATTCCATTGTCACAAAAAAAATTACTCGACTGAAAACATCTGTTATGTTTTGAGACGCGGTACCGAGCCGAGAGCAATTTAATAAAATGGTTTTACCAGCGAGAAGTAGTGTCAAAATGGTCTGCATGATCGGTTCAATATTGTTTCAATATTAATTGTGTTATCGCGTTATCACTTTTTATCACACTTGTCAGTCATCGCCAGAAAAAATAAAAAACATTGTTGCTGATGTCAATGATTTCTATTTTGTATTTTCCATAAGCTCTGATGAGATTGATACATAAATTTATTGAATTATCTCGGTAGTAGATGACGCGATGAAAGTTATTTGCCCATTAGATTGGCTACAGATAAATCTTACTTTCACGTCCCAAAAACCGCAAGCTCAAAAATTAAACTTTCGTAAATTGTTGCTTAATAAACACTATAATATCACCGCAAAACGAATTTCCGAGTATTTAAATGTTGTTATTTATAAAAATAAATATTTTGTATATTTAATTCTCTCATGTTTACCCTTTCTGTTTAATAAAGAGACAGGGACAGAGGCCGATCAGGAAAGTCCGGAACCGTTCAATTATATAAACGTTAAAATATCAATTCTTTTTCAGTATTATTTTAATATCTCTGTAAATCGATAAAGCTCGAATAAATATACAACAGAACATTGATTATTCATTAAAAGAAATATATTTTTTCAAGACAATTCTTTTGACGCATGTATCCCCTTTTTTCATGACTGGCTTTGGCAGCGTTTTTATACAGAAAAAGTGAATGTCAACACAAATTTGCACTACTCAATGTGTTCATTTCTGAAGAAAATATCGATCTCCATTCTCGCACTCGACATTAACTGAAAATGAAATTTCTAGTGTTTGTTGACAGTTTTGGAAATGTAAACGGGAAAAAAATGCGACAGAATTGTATGAAAAAAATATTTATCTTTTAGGAAATAAGTAATATTTTTTATATTATTTATTGAACCATGATGTTTAAAAAAAAATATTTGATGCTAAAAAAAGTTATCAAAATATCATTCTAAGAAGCCGATATTTTTTTATATATTGCTTATTTTTTTGTCATCTGTTTGTATGTCAAAAACATAGCCTTCAAAATGACTTCCACGGTATATAAAGACTACTTTTTTACATTATTAGATTGGTAAATGGTACTTAACAGCTTCTTAAGTCAACTTTTATTCCAATAAAGACCACATTACTATGTTATGAGACTGGAAATTGGTACTTACCGACTGCGAACACCGAGGATAGCTCTGACGCCAATAAAGCGGACCTTCTGCTTGCTTTGGCCCACGAGGAACGACACGTCAAACATCATTGCGTTGTTATTGGGGTCGGTGTTGAGGAAGAAGCGTGTGAAGTCCTTGGCCAGCTGATCGTAGTCCTCGAACTGGTCACGAACCGAGTCCAGCAGAGGACTGGACGGACGCATGTGACCGATGGGTCGCCACGAGCCGCGTCTGTAAGCAGAGAAGAGCCCAATTTGAGACTTATCAGAATTTGTCTAACCCAATGAGAGAATATAATTTAGCATAACGAGTTCTCCTAATGGGAATACAAACTTTGGTACATAACAGCTGTGTAAGGATAGTTGTTTACTTATCAAGATTGGAAATTAACATGTCTGAAAACCAACACTTTATAATTGTTTGAGTGTACGGTGGTGTTGGAATTATACTGGTTTTCGTTATAAATGTTCAATAATTGAATCTCTTCGTTATAAACTCTCAACCAATTACTGAGGAGATTTCAAACATGATTAAAATAATACTAAATGTGACGGACAGTGTGTAGGTAGTCATTAGAAAAAGAGACATTTACAAAGTCATAAAGTCTTGAAATTATTTTATTTAAAATATATTGAATAAAATCAAGTCGTAAAAAATTTGCTTTCTGTTAAATTTCATCTTAAATATTTTTGAATACCAACTTTTGACGTTGAAAGTTTTATAATGCACAGTACCGATTTCTTTTAAATCTGTCCATATTTGGTATATATATTTGTGCAACATTCAGTATAATATATATTTACACAATAAATTTTATATGTAAATATTATAATATTTAAATTTCTCTTTTTACCTACAGGATACAAAAGAACTTTAAATATCGATTCCTTATAAGCTTCATGGTTGCATAACAAAAAGGCAACAATGTTTTTTGTAGTGGAGCGTTTGGGGGAATATAGCACAGAGTAAAAACATCAAGAGAAGACTTCTTGATAGACAATGAACCTCAACATTCAGCACTTCCGTGAATATCTTAAATAAAAGTTACTTTCGGAGTTAAAATCGTACTTGTTTTTTCTTAAAACTGGACATGTTTTTGAGAGCTTAACTTTTTGATGTCAACTTATAATACCTAAAAATATTAAGGTAAACATAAACATCAATGCGGAAAACTATTACAGGTGTAGTTAACTGTTAAACATTCAACCTCGCCGAAAATAATTGTATTTTTACAACTTTTTTTATAATTGAAAATAGACTTAACAAAAAATTTATACCATCTTTAATATTTTGTTCTGAGACCGAGTTTAATGGAATTATTTAAAAAAAAAATGGAAAGCCGAGTTGAGAGAGAGAGAGAGAGAGAGAGAGAGAGAGAGAGAGAGAGAGAGAGAGAGAGAGAGAGAGAGAGAGAGAGAGAGAGAGAGAGAGAGAGAGAGAGAGAGAGAGAGAGAGAGAAAATCCCATTACAAATGTACTTGAGAGCTTATAATTTTTTTAATGGAACAAGATGAAAATAATGACTATAAATTTTAAGTTATGAATAAACTTTTTATATTAGAACTAATATGAAATGTATGAAAGTAAAAAAGATAACAATTTTTTTATGGACCAGGTTTAATAAATAAAATAAATTTAAATATACTTAATTTTTTTTTTAGAAAATAATTATAAAATACTATAATTTTAACTATAGCTGGTGCTTTTCGAGGTTATATCTATGTTTAATTTACTATAATTTAAATAACATTGGGAGTTTTGTCACTATATAAAAAGCAATAAAATTATTGTAATCGCATTTATCAAAACAATTCCAGGAAATATTTCTTTTTGACTTTTTTGCATGTGATGTTCAAATGATTTTATTTGTTTGCTTTTATTTGTAGTGCATGATGTGTGGTTAAACAATCATCCATCAAACTAGACTAATTATTTCCGTATAATATACAACGAGTTTTATATATACTTGCAACGGAAATAAACATGAAATATATTTTAATGTCTAAAAATACATTTTTTATTCGACAGATAAATGCTTACTGCATGAATATAATTTAATTGCTATTATATGTAGAAAAATTAAAATTTTATAATATTTAGTTTCAAATTTTGATTATAATGACTGACGGTTATTTTATAATTGTATGTGCGTCATGCACTGTAATCTGTAGAGCGTATATATTATAATAATATAAATAAATGAGAAGAACTGTGAAGATTGCTTTATATAAATGACATATATAACTTGAGAACAACTTGTCATAAAATTTCATATTGTTGATAATTTAATTCAAGATATCAAGTCAAGTCATGTCTAGTATGTGTCTCTTAAAGCAATGGCAATTTCGTAGTTTTCATGTTATCAGAAACTATTTTTTTTTTGTCTAGTCTCCGCAAAGATATGAAGACAGTCACGTGATGCCAAATCGTGTGTGTCAGACGTGGACTCGTCAACCACCCACCACCCTTCCTCCTATAGTTTGCTACCGTGTGCATCGTTGTCATGGAAACGAAGGGCAAACAACCACTCCTCCGTGCCAAGCCAGACGCATCTCTGTCTCTCTAGCCTAGTGTAGTGCTTGTTTTGGTGGGCCTCCTCTTCCCCCACCTCTCTCTCTCTCTCTCTCTCTCTCTCTCTCTCTCTCTCTCTCTCTCTCTCTCTCTCTCTCTCTCTCTCTCTCTCTCTCTCTCTCACACACACACACACACACACATTATCAACAACAAATAGATCACTGGTACTACTGTACACTTAACAGCCAGTACAATGTTTATCATGTTCATAACTAAAACAAATGGCTACATATTTATCAAAATTAAATTGTAACCACAACTCTGAACTAAATATATTCAAATTTTAAATAACGTTGTAACATTATAATGTTCATCAATTTAAATTAAAATATAATGATTTATTACTAATGGATAATTCAATACAAAATATGTAATGGAACTTTAGGGACATAAAATTATGTACAGTCGTTACTTGTGAAAAATTCCCTTTGCAGCCTTGCTAATCAATATGCTCTGCAGTGAGTATATCCCAATGGACCCAATGGTGATTGAAAAAGCTGCAAAAGGAAACTTTTCAGAGGTGTTATTCTTTATTAGATATTATAATTGCATTTAATTTTCATTTCTTAAAAAGTTAAAAGAATATTTATAATATTCAGTATTGCTAATAATATTCGTTTTATATTAATTAATTGAAATGTCGAATACTTAATTATATTTCACTTTATTTAAATTGCAAGCACATTGAATTAGATCTCAACTTAAAACATTGATATTAAATTTGCAGCCAACAGCGTTATTTTGAAACCCTGGTTGCTACGTAAAGGCGGATTTACATGGCGACAACGACAATGCGACGCGATTTTGACCCAAAAGCTGTGAAATCCTATGCGGCGAGTGAATTCACCAGGTTGCGGAGGCGAATATCGCGTAAATTACGATGCTCTTTTTTTAAATCACCAAATATGACAGCCAATGGATGTTACAGCAAGTGCGCATTAATTCGCTTCACGACGCAGGCTGAAAATCGCCATGTGTATCCGCTTTAATGTTTGTAACCGTTCTTTGATTAAATAAAAAAAGAAAATTGGTTTATGTTATTAATTCTAGATGCATATTCAAATGTAATGGACTGATTGTCTATTATTATCACAGTATCATATCACAACATTATCAGACTCTCTTGATAGTTAGTTTAAATAATAATAATAATGGAGTATTGTCCTCAATTTTTTTATTGCAGAAATGGATAGAGGGTGCAAAGTTATGCTATCCTAATTTTTTTCAGATTTTTTTGAGACCTGGAACTATTTTTAAAAAATTATTGAAAGTCCTTTTTGTCACGCGGCGGCAAGTCCTATCTTTTTCTTAAGGAGCAGGTATTAATAGTCTATGATCTTTCCCGAATTGCCAAATCCGCAGAAAATTGGCTGTATAGATTGAACGAGAGATAATCTAGAATGGTATATGTAAAAGGGTGTACACCAAAATTGATAAGTATCTAGAACCCACCATCACTTCTCATTATTATCATGTCTTCTTTGCATCAGGTATAATTAAAATTAATTAACCTCACAGAGGGGATCAATAACTTAGCTTTAATTTTAAATCCCCGCTTCTCATTGGTTCTAAAGAAATAATACGATTAATTTAGACATTTAATTACGGCTGAATATAGAAAAATTAAAAGTTTAATATTTTAATATAGGTCTTAATTGCATCTAACGATAATCTTGAGATATGCATTATTATGTTATATACAATAGAAAACTTAAGATAATGCTTCTGTCGTGTTTTTTTCTTATTGAAGTTTGCTGACCTAGATATTTAAGCGTCGTCGCTGGATATTTGCCAGCATTATTATATAGATTACACATAACTACAATATAACCTCCGCCACATTTTTTCCCCTCACATAATCTTTAGTGTTACAAATTGAGATCACTAACCATTACAGAATAACAATAACCTGTATAACCTAGCTGGGTGTATTTTTATACAAGCTTTATAATTATAATAATATAATTATAGTAGTTGTGCACATAAACCGTCAACAATATTTTAGAATAAAAATACAGCTGTCATGCTACTATCAATTTAAATTTTGATTAGAGATCTTTCTATTAGCATTCATTGTAAAAGTTATTCTGAATTGATTTTCAAATGATTTGTGTTAATAGAAATCCGGTGTACTGATTGGTCACTGCTAGTCATGTAGTTTTGCAATGGTCAATCATAATAATGCTGGTTTGACAAGACATAGCGTCACCTACTAAGACAATATGCCATGTACACTTGTTACCTTGGAAAATTTCCGATTGTAGCCTTATTAATCACCAAGCCATGTGATGTTTCATGTGACTCACAATGCGATTAATAAAATGCTGCAAGGTGACGAGTATACAACAACTTGCAGAAAAAATAGAGTAGCCACGTCCACTTCAATTAAGTGACTGATTTTTTTAATTAATGTAACAGTTTTGTTTAAGCGATTTTTTTTTTATTCAAGCAATTTAAATAATTTAATTCAATTCAAAAAGGCGTTTATTAGAAAAAAACTTTATTACATCATACATAAAGTTTGGGCTTAAGTACTTTACTTTGAGCACGCAGTTAATTAATAGCACCATGAGGTTAGGCAACTTGTTCAGCATCAAAGCAAAGCGGATTGCTTGTGATAAAACGTTGAACTTTTCAAGATTCCTTATTTCGGCTTCAGTGTATGAACAGTACATGGTTCTAAGTATACATTTTAAATTGAAGAGGCTGTGTTTAATGATTATTATTTAAATATCTTTATTCTATATTTTTCCAGCTATATTCTGATCTCATTTTAGATAAATATTTCTGTAGAGTTTTTAAATTTCAATAACTATTTAAGTTTCATAAAGGGGCATTCACAAAGCCTTAAGGCCACATTTAAGGCCCAATAATGGAGTATTGTCCTCAATTTTTTTTATTGCAGAAATGGATAGAGCGTGCAAAGTTATACTACCCTGATTTTTTTCAGATTTTTTACAGCCCGGGAAGTATTTTTAAAAAAATTATTGAAAGTCCTTTTTGTGACGTCACGCGGCGACAAGTCCTATCTTTTTCTTAAGGAGCGGCGTCTCGTGACGTCACAAAAATAACTTTCAATAATTTTTTAAAAATAGTTCCTGGGCTCTAAAAAATCTGAAAAAAATCAGGGTTATAGCATAACTTTGCACCCTCTATCCATTTTTGCAATAAAAAAATTTAAGTCAATACTCCATTTAGGCTTGATTTTAGACGTGTTTTTAGACCCAAAATTTCTGGTCTTAAATTATTGAGCCTTAATTGTGGCCTTAAGGCTTTGTGAATGCCCCTTATAAAATCGTAACCTTTTGCTTCCTAGAAAAATGACGACACTCTAGAATGCAATGTCATTTAATTCACCGGTAAGAGTTAACTTACCGGTAAGGCTTGGGTATTTGTCCGGTCTCGGCGTGGTTCTGCAGGTTCGCCACAATATCCTCGAGCATCTGACTGCGTGTGCGCTCCTGCATGCGCGCGAACTTTGGCGCAGAGTACGATGCCCGTTCACCGTTCACCACCTTGGTGAGCAGCCACTCGCGGAACATGGGCCCTTTGTCGAAGACGCTCTGCTCCCACAGGTACGGCTTGTAGGCACCAACCTCGTCACGCGTCACCACCGACACCTGAGCACCAACATTTAAGTCCTGGTCAATTCATATTTAAGTTTATGTTGTTAATTACCTTAAAGTTAATTGATAATAAGTGTTGTCTACTTAATTTTTAATTAAGAGATATATCTTTATAGGATGGTCAAGTATCTTTATCTTCATTCACAATATAATATGTCTTTATTTCGTGTAAATCGTTCGTATATTCCGTACCTTTATTTTTTAGTAGAATTGCTATTTATAAGATATGAAAAATTATATATGTATTTTTTCTTGTAAATTATGAAACCCTACGTATTAATTGTGATACAAATCATAAAGTTATATAATAATTTTAATTACATTTAGATTTTCAATAAATATTTTATACAGTTATTTTAGAATAATCTGTAACGACATTTTAAAACTGAATTACGTAAAAAGTTGTTTTCTAGAGTGTATTTGTAAATGTTAGCGGTTATATTTTTTATTCATTATTACGAATTGTAATTAATCACTACTTTCTTCGCGTTAGTTTCAATTAATTACATCATTGTTGTGAAATCTCAGGCGAAAACCGCCACATCATTCAAGAAACACCACCATCACCGGTGGCGGGTTCCATTTTGCATCCACCACCACTTGTCGATATATCTTGAATGTGATAATTTATTACGCGATGCAGCATTTTGTGATTAATGATACTGGTGGGATTAAGTAAAGGGAAAAAAACGACGCTTTTCTAAAGGAGCTTTCTGATGTAATGTGGGGTCATTTGCTTCTTAACATTTATCTCTACCTAACCCTGCATATTGCTTTCATTATCTACATAATAATCTCAAATTGTAATGTTTCAAGGAGGATCAAATTTCTTGTTGTGCAAGAAAACAAATCACTTTCGGTACACAAAAAAAAAAGGTTATCATATTTTTGTTGTTGTTGTCTTCTGAATAGATCGTCATGTTCATCTGAAAAAAACAGCGTGACTGACTTTCTCAGTTGGCTAGAAAACTAGCTTTAATCACAATATATTGCACTGACCTGAGTTAAATTTTATATATATAGGAATGAAAAATTCACGCAGTTACGCTGTAATGATACATATATATACAAGGCAAAGCGATCTCTAAAGGAAATTATAGAACGCTATCTATGTACAAGAGGTTCTGGCTGACCGTAAATTCGTCGATAATTCCTACTTCAGCTAGGAAATATTAACACAACTCAAGAATTATATATAAAGAAAAAACTTCATTGAATTTTTTATTGAATGATTGAACAATCTCATAATATTGATGAATTCAATGAATTCTATTTTTAGTAACTCTAAAGAAAAATCTCAAGTTTACGCTTGATAAATATAAAACCAACAGTACTTGAAAACATTTAAATTAAATTAGATTTCTTGAAAACTCAAAGAAACACACTTATAAGAATTAATGAAATTTCGTTCACCTCGTATCTGGTGGGTCGTCGCTTGATGCGCGGGCTGGTTCGGACTAAGATAAAGGTGTGCAGGAAGTGGCTTTTGATGCACGCAGGTGAGAAACTTGTATTGTCCGCCTCGAGGAACACCACGCACACGATGTCGTTGCCGATGTGCCGCTTGCGTTGTAACTGCAATCAAGTGGCATTTCCTTTTATACGCACTTCCTGATTAGCAAGGTATGAATGTTTTCACCTGCTTCTGAATTATAATTTGTAAAATGATATAAAAAGCGAAGAATGTCAAGAATGTGTTACTATGCTCAAGAAGAAAGAAATTCTATTTAATGAGAAAGGGTACCATATACAGACAATTATTAAAAAGAAAAAAAAAAAAAAGAAAAAAGAAAAACAATAACGATTGATTACTAAATTATGCATTGACTTAATGTAAAATTATTGAATATTTTGAATTTGAATGATTACACGGGAAAAATGGTATATTTTTTATTTCTTAACAAAAATGTGTTACTTTCGATTTTAAATCTAAAAGTCGTTTTGGAGAAAAGTAGATAAATTATAAATTACCTTTATTGCAATAATTTATTAATTTTATTGAAGAAGATTATTATTCAGGCGCGGATCCAGGGAAAGGGGGGGAGCGGCTGGGGGGGCTGCAGCTCCCCCCCCCTTCCCGAAATTTTGGATTAACCATGGACAATATTGGCATTTCCCCCACTCCCAATTTTTTTTAACATTGACCTTATGGAGGCAGCCTCCCTCCCTCCCCCCCCCCCTCCCCCCCCCCCTCCCCCCGATTTTTTTTTTCTAGATCCGCACCTGAGAAGATATTATAGTCAAACATGAAAAATACTTTGTACAATATTTTTTCCGTGTAGTTAGATTAATGCAAAGTCGATCAATCCTGTTATAAGTTTGAAAATCCTTTAATACGATAGCATAAGATAGAAGGCTTTAGAACCCAAAGTTATAACGGCATTGCCTGTGCTAATATTTATAAAGGTAAAAAAAAAAAGTGTTCAGAGAGGTTAAGAGTTTAAAGGAAAAGAAAAAAAAAAAGTAATAATAGTAGAATTTGAGACACAATGTAAATCAGAAATATTGAAAAATCAAGTTGGAAATTTAAGAGGATTTACTACGAACCGGTTAGGTGGCAACACTTTACAAGAGTATAACAAAAGTAAGCAGAATTGAGTAATTTGGGACGAGTATTTTTTTAATCATCTATATGATAAAAAAATATACTCCACAAGTAAGAAGACACGTGATCAGTGTTGCCACCTAACCAGCCTTACTGACCTTCTCCTTAAACATAATTTAAAAGCTCATATTAATGATGCATGTAGAACTATTGAGTGATAATAAAATTATTATTACCTTCTGTGAGTCGTGCTTTTCGTAAGGCAGCAGAGTGGAGACGTGGAACATGATCTCGATACTCCGCCAGTTGGTATACACAGAGTACAGTCCTGTGAGGTCGTGTACCGTGTCCAGACCTCCCTTGTACTTGTCGAAACCTGCACACACATCCATTAACGTCATGAGATTCATAATCGAGTATAATAATTAATAATTTCAGTTTAATTTCAAGTTCTGTTTTACTATACTGTCATGTTGCTACTGAAATTGTTCACATATTATTATTTAATATTTTTTTGTTATATTAGGCCCTAATGGTCCAAACAGTTGTCATATTATACCTCAATTAATTTTGAATGCCTTTAAAAGAAAAAGTCTGACATGATTTATTTGGAATGATTTATTATTGATTTTAAAAAATTCAACATGTATTTCACATTATTGTTACTATCTTAAATCGAGCAAGACTTCATCGCTGTTGCAATCAAAGTCTTCTACTCGCAATGGTTGTAACAAACCATAGTTTATAATGACTGTCGCATGAAGTCTTTTTCATTGTTAAACATGCCATGGGACGACGTGGTGCCTAATTTTGCCACCAGAGCAGAGAACGTAATGACATTGTTGGCACTAGGTAACCGTTTCAACTTCATAATTAACGTTCATTTTCCATAAGTTAACATGTAAATCAACAACTGTCTCATGTTTTTCCTTTCACGTGACAGACATTGCACAACAATACTTTGTTTACTAACAACGAGCAGAAGACTTTGGTTGCAGTAGACCAGATCGATATAATAGACGAGGTTACAAAGGATCGAGGGCAACAACAACAACAGCAGCACTTAAGAACTGCACGTGTAATATTTACTGCTGTTGGTATTATATTGTGGAATATAGTTATTATAGAAGTTCTTCAGTTTCCCCAGTATCTAGGTTGTATACAATTATTACAAATTACATAATATTGTACATTCCTGAGAGCTCTTACTAAGAGTTAAATGCTATTATGATATCTTAAGTGCCTAACAGATTGAATGAAAAATTAACTAAGAATTTATATTTGCATTATTTGTTTAAAAAGTCAGTTATATGCATGCTGGAGTCTTAATATATATATATTTTAATTATCTAAAATTATAGGAAAAATAATAATATATTATCATTTAAATTGTGAAAATTTCTTTTAAATTTTATCTCATTGTCAGTTGTGAAATTAAAAGATTTATTTTATAAATAAACGTTCCTATAATGGTTTTATTTTTTATTTAAAAAAAAAAATCAATTTAATTTAAAAGACAAAAAAAAGTGAGCAAACTTTTAATATAAAGAACGCAAATTAGGAAAAAGAGATGATGAGGGGAAAAAAGTTCTTATTAAAAGTTGATGGTAAAAAATCTATATTATGAATTATGCAGCAGATGACATTGTTCTAAAAGTTATACAATTAAAAATGCTTGGCATAAGCAATAATAATTTTGTAGAGGCGTGATGTCCGTGCTACGTGCTCTCAGCTGCCTTTCTGCCGTCCTTCTAACGAGCCAAATTCTGCAAACTCTCGTCCTCCCGCCCTTGGCCCTTCTGCTCACCACACTGTCCTGCAAACTTTGGGGCTATCCAACGCAACAAAATTGAAACGGACAAATTATAATGGAAATGAAATATTATGATAATATTTTATCAGTAAATTATTATGAAAAATTGTGTTCAATCTTTTGCAAAGTTATTATAAACAATGTAACACACATTGCGATGGTGTTCCGTCAAAAACGACTATCTCATTTTATCGCGTCCTCTCAAAAACGACTAACTCGTTTTATCGCGAGCCGAGATGGTCGCTTTTGCACTATGGGTTTCCAGGTATACATTTTTTTTATACCTGGAAACCCATAGTGCAAAACCAACCATCTCGGCTCGCGATAAAACGAGTTAATCGTTTTTGAGAGGACGCGATAAAATGAGATAGTCGTTTTTGACGGAACACCATCGAATTTATTTGATGATTCTAATTTTAAGCATACGATTTTGGCAATAAGCATGTAAATATTAAAGCTTTACTAAAATACAAACTTAAGAAATTCAACTTTAGAAATTTAAATGCCTGGTTAGAGCAGAAAATTTTAAAGACGCAATTCATAAAAAAAAATTGTCCAGAAATCTGTCCGCATTTAGTGTAGTGACGTCATTGAGCTAGGCTAACCTTGATGGGTAATGGAAAACTTAATTAGTCCTTCTAGAATTACGCCCAATATTATTATATATAAATTTACTATGATATAGCAATAAACTAGAGCAACTCAAAACTATGAATCAAAATATATTAAAAGTTATTTTAAAAATAATATCTTATATTATTTACTGTCAATCGTATTAATAACAAATTTTCTCTTCAGTTTTGATATTATCTCATCGCCCTAATGGTCCATCTCATATATAGTAAAGACACGCAGCAGATAAAGTTTTTTCGGATGATTGGTAAGTTATAAGAGCAGACGGAATTACGACTTTTCTCTCTCTTTCTGCAAAACTCTTTGCCTGGATTCAACCCCCACCCTTGAGGGTTAAGTAATTACTGCAGAAGACGCAAGGGAGCTGAGGGGTAATGTGTGGCGACAGAAACATCACTATGTTCTTTGCACGGGAGGATGTAGCCAGGCAGAAAATGTCATGATCTTTTAACCTTTCCCCTTCATTACTTTTAAATACTATAAACCTTGATGTTGACATTAGTTCATTACATTTTAATACGACTTGGCATAAATGACCCTTGCTTGATTTAGAAGTTGCAGCTTAAACACACAGGTCAAGATTTACAATTTTTTTGGGAGGAGGTAAAAAAAATGTCGTGTCAATCTATTCTACAAAATTGTTTCTCATGCTTCCAGAAAATGCGATACAACTTTTAGCATTCGAGATGTACATATCAAGAAAATATGAGCTTGACCCCAATTCTGTTTGTAGGTATTGTCACGCAGTCTATAAGTGATGTGAACTGGGTTGAACTTTTGTTATGGCTAGACTGTTCCTAAAAATTGCATAACTGCATCTCTTTAAGATGCAGGTGTAGCAAGAGAGACAAGGTTACATTTTATTTTGTCCTGAACTGTATATTAAATTTATACATTAATATTTATCTTAATATTTTTATTTTCAAGTGCTTTTGTATTATAAATACAGTCATATATTATTTAAAATTGTCTTACATTTGTTAGTATTTAACATGTTATAAACCATTAAAATAAAGTAGAGGTAATACGAATATAATATTTAAATTTAATTGCTCTCACAAATGTGAAAAATGAGATCTTAAAAACATATTATATTCTACAAAAAGCTCTTTAAAACATTCAGTATTCACTGAACAGATTTCAAGTGCTCGTTGTTTTGTAATATTATTCAGAAAAGTTTCAATCTTGTAACAAAGTTACATTGAAAAAATGTATACCTAATATTTTAGTTTTTAAACTCTACTGAATGCGGTTTAAGTACTATAATATAATTTTATATAACTTAAAAAGTCAAGTATAAAATATTTAAACGGGAGCTATATATATTCAGACATCTGAAAGTTTTAAATGGTGAAATTCACCACAGAGAAATTTTAATTCCTCATTTTTTTTATTTGGGCAAATCCCAAATTTCTTATTAAAAATAATGAGATCTAAATTGTTTATTTTTCCAAAATGTGATTATTAATGAGTACTGAATTTGGTAATTTTACAATGAAACTTTGACCAATGTTCAAAATTTAAAATTACCATACACCCCAAAACAGCTAGATCACACTTTTAAGAATATTTTATTATAAATGTGACTATAAACATCCGACATAAGTGAAGACCACTATCTTATTTTCACAAGAGAGAGACAAGATAATGTTTTTGATATTTGAATTTTTAGAGAATAATTATTTATAAATAATAACTTATAAACCCCTCTGAAATTAATGACTTGCTCTTATGAAGTACCGGTGACTGAATATATTAATATGACAGTTAGGTATACACATTAATGTTAGGGGAGTACATAAAAAGTGAAAAAGAATGGTTGGTAAAGCGCATACATTGTTCCCACTAAATTTCACTGCAAATTAGATGGGAGGACTCACCCTTGAGTCTGCACTTGTCTCCGAGGATCTGCAGGAACTCGTCAAAGAGTGGACTGTTGTCGTTGTTGTCGAGGATCTCTTCCTCCGTGTACTGGCCCTCCTTCACGTAGATCACGCCCACCTTTAGCTCGGACTTGATGAACACCTGAAACAATGGTGACGTCAGTTATTACAAACACTTATCGTTGAAAATGCAACAATGGTGACGTCAGCAATCATTATCAATTGCTCAGAATTGCAACGAAATCGTGGTAGGCAATAGTTCATTATTCCGGACGAGGGACGATATGTTCCAAGTGTTGTTGATCACGCTGGTCACTATTGTTCCAAGTTTCAGCTGGGGGGTCTTCAAATAACACCACTTAACCTAAACTTAGCCTAAGACTGTCTTACTGTTAGTGCAACAATAAAGAATACGCTAAGACTGTCTTAATTTTAGGATTGTTAGGATTTTAGGGTGTTATTTGAAGACCCCCCAGCTGGAACTTGGAACAATAGTGACCAGCGTGATCAACAACACTTGGAACATATCGTCCCTCGTCCGGAATAATGAGCTATCGCCTACCACGATTTCGTTGCACTACTGAGCCATCTGCTATTTCAGGAGAGCTGAATAGCAGAGTATACTGGTATAAAATAAAGCTCAATGTTGCGCTCCCCTGAAATGGCAGATAGCTCATTATTACAACGAGATTATGGTAGTCAGATAGCTCATTATTCCGGACGAGGGATGATATGGGGAGCACTGCCTGGGTTAAAATTAATTTAGTTAGTTTTAAAATAAATTACAGAAATTAAATAACTTTGAATGATTATTTAACCTTAGCATTACCATTACTAAGGAAGGAAGGGAGGGATTGAACCAACCCTTAACTATTTCAAAGAGGGAAAAGGGTGTATAAGTATCCTCATTTTATAGCCATCAGTCAATGTGTTTCCACAAAAAAAAAAAAAAAAAAAATAGAGAGAAAAGAAACTTTACTATTTTCAAGCATTTATATGAATTTAACCAGTAAGTCATTTGAACCCTCCTCTCCTTTTTGAAATGCGTGGGACAAAAATACTAGTAATGCTTAAGTTAATGATAATATATATTCAAACCGTATAGAAACATGAAACTTACATTGGAAATTAAAAAATATCATGTTCTTAAAAAAATTAGTAAACCTAGTTAAATTAAAATTGAAATAAAATATATCTTAATATTAGAGGTCGAGCGTGGTTCAGTGCATTGACTAGTTCTCGTTATATCACCGAAGTCAAACACCATCGATCGTGGTTAGTACTTGGATAGGTGACCGTTTCAAGTAAAAATTACGTTACTCCCTCCCTGGGGTAAATTCACCTCACTTTCCACCCAGTGCAGTGATGCACTTGTGTGTGGTTCCCCAGGCTTTGGACATTGCTTTGATCCATTGAGAAAAAGTAGAGATGTCCGTCCTGACTGAGGTTTTCCACGGTTCCCTCAGTTTCACTTCAGCGAATGGTACGCGTAACAGGCCATGTCCACCATCCTTTCCCTCCCTTATCTCCCTTACCCATTACTTCGCCGAGAGCTGTAAGCTCTTAGGGGTGTATCCTTGTTAAAAAAAATAAATAAAAACTGCTAATTTAATTGCCATACGTTCCACGTAGGACTTGTTGATTTGACATCCCACTTGTTGCCATTAATCAATAGATCAAACATGTCTTGGCTAGAGTAATTATACTGCATAATATTTAAGTATAAATAAATTGTCATGCAAAACTTAACGGAACAAAGTAATTTTAAATTGAAAATCATCACTCAATGTACTGTCAACGAAATGTTGACAAATACTTTAATAATAAACTAATTATAATAATAATAATAATAATATTCATAAGTGCTGTATGAATATTTAATATAGAAAAAAAATAGTAATGATGAGTTACAATCTAAAAAATTCAATATCCCGAAGTTAAAAAAAAAATCTTTTAAAAAATAACGATATTTCATTTTACAATTTCAAATAAATCTTACTGATAACATTTAAATTAAAAAAATAAAAATAAAATAAATGTAAAAGCTTTTACAGAATCATGCCACGATAAAAACATGAGTTTATTATTACTATGGGGAAGTAGCAATGTGAACGTAATTCGCAGCTTCTGTTGTTTTAAATACACATTTTACGTAGATTTGACATGTGTGGTGACGTACCGTCGTATTCAAATATACATGCATATGCAAAAATATTTAAACTCATATTAACCTATAAAAAAATCCCATTTCATATCGAATAACAACATTTTAAAACTAGGGGAGAAAATATTATAATAGAGTCAAACGGAAAATGTAAAAAGAAAGAGGGGAGGGTAAATTTTTTTTATCAACACCTAAACAAGTAAAAATCTTGGTTAACAAATAAATATTTTTATTAATTTACTGTGATTTTTATAATTTTAACACTGTAAAAGGTTGAATAAAATATGAAAAATTATTTTGTGTTAATTTGGCGAAGAATTAATTTATTTTATAAAAAAGGGAAAGGAAAGGAAATATAAATTCATCGTTTGAAAATAATAGGTTCTTGAGTTAAGTTGTTTTTTAAAGAGTATTTACATATAATAATAAAGTATTTTAAAAGCAAACTGTTAAATTTTAAATTCATTTCTAAATAAACTGAACGAGGGAAAAAATTTAATGAAAGTTCAATTAAAACAAATTAGATATATTATATATTAAGAATATATAGTTTTAAAAGCACTTGAAACGTTTCAGTGAGCTGTAATTACTCATTAGTAGCTTCAGTTCACGGGGTATGATTAAAGAGTAGGAATTAACAATTTAAAAAGAAGAAACGACAAAATTATATCAAATTAAAATTTCATTTTATAACGTTTTGTATAAAATTATTTTAAATTTTTGTCTTAAATTATACTGAAAAAAAATACACTAACATACATTACAAATACACTAAGGAATAGTTCCATGACATTTTACCAGTTACAATAAAAATAAAGCAATTATTAAAAAAAAATAATAATTATAAATATATAAATTTTATGTCCTATCCGCACGGCTATACTTTAACATGGCAGGATTGGATATTTACATTTGAATAAAGTGTGCATAAAAGTTTTCATATTATAATAAAATTAAATTGCCTCTTTTTCCGACAAAATTGTACGTGTCATAATTAATGTAATTTTAAAAAACTGACAATGAGTGTCAAAAAAAAAGTATTGAGAAGAGTTATAATACTTTTAAATGTTATTATCACAATTTTAACCAAATACATTTAATGTCAGATTTTTTAAGTAAATTAATTTACAACAATTTGACTATAAAAATACAAATTCTGTACAGTTTTGTGTATTATTATATGTGGCAGAGATGAAATTAAAATATTGTTTGTTCACAAACATCAAAACCTGCATTATCATGTACAGATTTTACCATTTTATGTTCTATGGATGAGTCACTACACTACCTTTTGTGTATTCCATATAATTAATTTTAAAAAAAAGTAGCAACCAAATTGTATCAATTTAATAAAAAGAGAAATAAACTTATTTTTTATTAAAAAAAATAAAATAAAATAAGTTTTTTATTATATACCCGTTGTTGTTGGCTGTAAAGTACAGGGGATCTAGAGCAGGATATTGGAAAATAAGCAATAAGCATAAAGGTATCGAGGGGACCTACCTCATAGGTGAACTATAAGTAACTTTTATTTTTCAATAACTGCTGAAAATCCGTACGGGAAACCAATAGCTAGAGGCAGTTTTCGAGAAAGAGTAGACTCCTTATGTTGTTTTTGGGACAGATGGAAGAGTTTAGGGAGAAGGGAATGGGGAAAAAGTGTTTCAAGCTCCAGAGATATATAAGGGGTGAGCTTTAATTTAGTTGGGCTTCTTTGTGGTAATGGTTGGTTATGAGGCAAGCGCGAGGCACAGTTCTTCCCTTTACCTTATACTTCTCCAGTTCACCCCAACAAGCCACTGGGAGAAGAAGTAAGTTAACTCACCACCCATCCATCCCTCCCTTTCCACCCTTTTTCATTCTTCTATACCGCGTACTCGACTTAACAAAAGAACTAGGACAAACAGAGGCAATATTAAAGCAGGCTATAATATAGCCTCATCATAATTACTTTTTCTTATACAAAATTTCATGTATAAAATTAAAAACATGTTTATATTTCATGGTGCCTTTTACTATTTTGTTTTTATCTCCACTTTTGTTTGGTTTTAAATTGAATACAATAATAATTATATTTTGATTATATTTAATTAAATGTTCTTTTTATAAAACACTTACATTTCAAAATTTGTTGAAATATAATATTATTCAAATTTAATTTTGAGTGATCGGGTTATGGATTTTAAATGCGTTGTGACATCATATTCATGTAATATATCGTATGTAATGTACCAAATGTTTGAAAGTTTTCATTTCAATTTTTAATTTAACAAGAACTATTTGTTATTAAAAGAGAACGAAGCGTAATTTGAAAGATTATACCTGAAGCTAAATTTTCATTGCATTACTTTGATTACTTCAATTAGAGGTTAAAGTATTCACGGGCATTTAAAAATAAATAAGAATAAATTTTACATGACATTTTTGTTAAATTGAACTTTTAAATGTAAAGAAAGTCTTTATTTATTTGTTTAATTCAAAGTTGTTGTTTTAAGCAGCATGAAAATTAATTAATGAGGGATGAGAGTGCTTTTTAAAGTGTGTTTATCATTTTTTTTTAAGTGTACAAAGGTATTTAAGTGAGGTCAAACGAAGGACGATGTGACGTAACTACAAACACAGTCATTCTGTGATGTTGTGGTGTTGCTTATCTTTCAATGCTTTTTACTTTCGTTTTGAGTTGTGAGTTTTTTTTTCTCCATGGTAATTCAGAAGTCTCGGCAAACTATTAAGATTAATAATATATAAAATTTAAGACCATGGTTTTTGTGAAATACAACTTCAAAACAATATCACAGTCTCAAAAATAAATGTTACACAGTAAATTGAGTTGCAAAGACGTAAATATGTTTTAAAAATTCCTCTTCACATTTTGTATTCAGAATTTAGACTACTGATGCTTTATATTGTTTCAGAACTTGTATTAAAATCACGTTTCAAAGCAAACACAGCTATAGAACAAATGTCACCTTTGAAACATAATGACAAATTTATTTTTTAGATTTTACTTTTTTCTTTACTTTAAAATTAAAAAAGTCATATTTTTTTATTATGATTTACCGTAATTTTCAAAGTTTATAGAAATACAGAGGTAAAAATTAAATATGTTTAAAAGATAGCACGATTATTAAGGTACAAAATAATTAAGGACTTACAGATAAAAAAACTAATAAAAGCTCAGGTATAAATTATATATTTAGTGTCATTTTGTAGAAATTAGACGTACGTATCAATATAATAATTATTTCAACAATGTTATAGTGTTTTGCTTGTTATCCAAAGGTTATAGCTGATTCAAAGTTTTGTCAAGTTCCTTGCAATCTTTCCAATTTAATTAATTCTGAGGCTACGGTGCTTGAAATAAATTGGCACTGTTGTTTTTAATTTGACTTATGAGTGACGTCATGAAAGTTTTACATCCCCGGTAAGCTTTTGTGACGTCAGAACTATATATACAATTTAATGAGTTACGTGAGCGGCAGTGTGTGAAAATAATAATATTAGTATAAGTCATTAACATGTATTATAATATTATAAAGTAGCTATATTATATTTTAATGTATAAATGCAAATGTAATAAATTTTGTTTGGATAAGTTAAACAATGGATTTTTTTATATAAATATTTATATTAAAACTTTATTGTTATTTTAAACTCAATTAAAAATTAGTTTTAGAGTTGGGATATAAAAAAAACTCGTAAAATATGAAATATAAAATATTGATCAAAATACTAGGAGTTATAAAGAAGGTGAGATAATGTGCTTGCATAAACTGAGCTGTTAGTGCAAAGGTAATAAACACTGCTGACTGCACCGGCTTTCCCTCCCCCCACCCCTCTACTCTACTAACCTCCCCACGGCTCAACAGCGAGTTTCCATTATTAGCTAAAAGAGCGAAGAAGTTCCCTACACAGGCGTGCCAAGAGAGGAGCACTTACAGAAAACCAACAGCATCACGAAACTGCGACCACAGCACAGTTTGCTGTAATAAACTCTCATATTGATGATTTTCAAAGATAAAAGTGAGACCGTACTTCTTTTACTGCGATGTTATTTGATAATTTATCTATTTACTTTTATTAATAACTATTTCAAAACTTACTCTGTTACATTTTTTATATAAAACTAAATGATATAAAGAATAATATTGAACAATGCTTAATAAATTATTATAAAAACTACATTATTTGTATTTTAAACAGAGTAATTGGTGTGACCTCACATTTTGCCTCAAACTGAGCGGGCAAAGTTGAAAAAAAAATAATGATATATATAGAGCGTACCTCCTGGAAAAATAAGTCAGGGTTGAACAAAAAGCAATAACAACCACTATTTATCCAAAATAAAGTATTTTTGTTTTCAAACTTCGACTTCTCACCCCCATCTTCATCGTATGCAAATAGCATCAAACCATATATATCATATACATAGCAGGTATGGTTACATAACAAGAATTTCTATTGTGCCAGCTAGCTAGCTGGCATGATCACCAAACATTTTATCTCTATGTAAGATTTGCAAACAAAGAGAGTTTTTGTAAAATAAAGTGTAAACGTTGAGTAATATCTGGTTGCATGTACTGTACTTTGGAGATCAATTAGTTACAGACAAAATGCAATCTTTGGTACAACTATCAACAGCTTGGGATAGGTTACGATTTTCATCAATATGCTCTCTTTGAAAAATAATATTATTATTAAAAATATATTTATGTACTTCTTTTGTTTTAAATTTAAATTGCACATCATAAAATAATCGTATTTGCTTCAAAGTATTTTTTTTTTAACCCTGGAATATATATCTTGTTGCAACATTTTTTTTAGTAAATTTAATACAATATTAAATTTAGACTGTAAAAAATACACGTAAAAGTTCAATATTTGATAGGCAAAGCAAGATTGAAAAGAAAAATAGTTTATATATTAAAATATTATTTTTATTTAAAGGGAAAACAATAATCGATTTTAAATGTATAAATATATTAAAATAACTTTTTAAAATATTAAATAAAATAACTTACAGCATGCAAAAGCTACAGAAAAATAAGATGTAACTCCCATCCTATGATTTTTTATGAGTAATTAAATCAAATAAATTAAAAAAAATCTAGATAGCAATGAATTGATACACAATCATGATGAAAATTATATATGCATTAAAATTGTAACTATGGAATGAAGTATATACAAAATTTAATTTAAATTTACAAGATATTATATAATAATATTATATTTTAAGCTTCCATATTAAGTTTATGATATTACAACATTATAATCCTGCTTGAACAATGATGTTATTATTTGTTAATAAAGTTGCAAATTGGTGCGGAATAATCGCATACCGAGGACAGATTGCCATCATCTCTGGCAGTGTCTTACGTGCGTCTCACTGCCCCTGTTTGCATGCAACCCGCTCAGTCGTGACGTCACTTGATACACAGCTAGATGGGCTGTCATTCATGCGTGTTCGTGGCCCGCAGCTTTGGGAACCTCTAAGATACATATATCGATGTATCGGGCAAACTGGCAAACAATAATACAAATTTTAAACTTTCATCTCCTCTATTTTTATAGTTTACAGAACTTAGGTTCTTTATATCAAAATTTTATTGAGGTTTACTTCAAGTATATAATTGACTTAAATATAATAAAAAATGATAAACAATTTAGTTATTTAAATTATATAATAATGTTGTAAATGTAAATGAAAAACGTCCACAATTACCTTCATATTCCTTTCTTTGCGTTATTTGAATATTCATTCCATTTTCATCTCTTTTTTTAAATTACTGATTAGTAGGAGAGATTGATTTGTTTTCCTAAATTGTTTCTACAGGAAATATTCGCTTGATGAACGCGATGGCATACACAATGGTTGACATAGCACCATGGAAAAGTTTCATTACCGTGAGTGGAGAATATTGCAATAGGCAGGAAGAGAGAGGAGAATGAACTGACATTTACATTTTCAATTGACGCGCGATGTGCGATGAAAACTTACTCTCTTGTCAGATCCAAACAAAAACTTTCCCAGTAAACTTACGTGCTACAGCAGGGTTATATTAAAAAGTATATATTTTTTATTTGAGTGCTATACACTTGTCATTTTTTTTTTCTTACTGAATAAAGTTTTTCCGTCGATGCTATGTTATTTCTACATGGCAGGTTCTTTTCAGGAAACTTCGATGACTGTGAATAATTGCTTCTTGAAGGAAAAAGGAAATATTGAAAATATGGCTTTTAGTCAACATCCTCTTATTTATGATTACTGTAATTATTTTTATGATTTACAAATGAAGTGTATGATAGAACTTACGAATTTCAAATTATAAAAATTATCTATTTTATTGTGATTTTATAACTTAAATCTGCTATCATTGGGAACCAGATAACCTATTTGATCAAAATTCATCCTTAACTCACCCTAAACACGTCCAAACCGAATACTTGACGTCCAGTTTCCTCGAAAAAACACGTGATTTTATTAGCTCTCACTAAGAATAAGGACAGGTAATTTCTAATATTTTATCTTCATAAGGCATGAGCTTGCTTTTTCCATATCTTCAAAAAGACGAAGAAAAAAGTTAAAAGTTTAAATTGATTTCCCCTCAGATAGCGACAATTCGTGATTTATAATAGTTTACTTACTTTATACATAGAATTTTTTATTTTTAAGTTCATTCCAAAGCAGAAATAAAATATTTTGATTTGATTCTTAGCAATGAGCAGGTGGTTACATGGGGGTGGACAGTTAACCATTATGCAAAGTTAATTTTGGGACATTATTAATATAGGGAAGGGGATGACGACAGGTGGTGATGTTTGGTAATAAACTTCCACGTACTTCATGGCGTTTAAGGGAAGTGACAACTCCCCTCTTTATTCCCATTGGATTCGTCCTCTTTGGTAAATAAGGCATATGGTTGAATTTACTTGTTTGATGAATTTTAGCTTCATAATTTTAATTATAATTTATTAAATTTACAGTTTAATTAATATATTTTTATTACCAATTATCTACGTCGATGGTTCCATGTTCTTCATTGAAACTAAATTATCTCAGCTTTTCAACAATCATCAACTAATTTGCTGCGCAAAGAAAGGCAAATGTATCTTTTTTCATATCATAAATTTTACGCAAAATAAATTATATGATCTTACACATTTTCAACAAGAAAAAAATCTCTGGTTATTAAACCAGTGTGCTCAGAACATACAATATAATATGCCACTTAATACGTTTAAAGTGTTTAAACAAATGAAATTAAACATTAAACAAAATATTTGAACAGATGTTTCTCATTCTATTTTACTGATTCCACTTTATTTAAAATACAACTACGTTTCACTATTCCAGAAATAAAGTTTGAAAACTTTTCTTCTGAAAATTTTCAGGGCAACTTAAAAAAAAAAGACTAATCTTAATTATCACTATTTCGTATTACTTTAATTAAGTACCTTGAAAAATAAATAAATTCATTAAGCAACAAATATTAATTAATATTATAGTCTACTATAAATTTGCATATTATACAATGTTCCTCTTGCCGAGATTGAATTGGCAAAGTAAATTTGGTTGGTAAAGAGAAGAACGATGAAAATGGTATAATTGATATTGAAATTCATGACAAGGAAATCCTGAGAGTCACTCCTTCTTCTAATCAGCGCTTCAGCAGACCTTCCCATATATACTTGCTCCTAATTATCACCAGAACAAGAGTTGGAGGAGGAGAGTCTAATAATTCCGTGACAGCAACAGGTTCGCACATCACACACACGGGCCGGCGGGGGGAGGGGGGAGGGGTCTCGATGACGTAAACACATTTGCCTTCACCGCATACAATCGATAGCAACCGCCACATCTCTCCAGGACTCTCCTTCTCTTCCTTATGGAAACTATAGTCAAATTAATTTAAAATTCCAAACAGAAGTATCTGAAAATTTAACATATTTTACCTTACTTCAGTATTCAAATTTAAGTGAAAGACCAGCATGCTTTTCAAAAAAATCATATTTCGTATGAAGATAAAAAAATTTAGCATTTCCGGCTATTTTTATAGGGAGCATAAAATTAAATGAACTGTATAGTTAGTAGCTGCAGGCAGCTACTTACTCAAGACTGACATGTGAAATGTGACCAAGCACCTTCCTCATTTATATAACCAACATCGAATCATCAATCTAAATGTACAGTAGGGAACTTAAACATTTCATTTGATAAATAGCTTGACGTTAGTTTTCTAATATCAAAACATTAATTAAGTATTAATAATTGAGAAACATATATTTTTTAAAGCTCAACAATTTTTTTTATTTACTCTTATATTACCGTTAATAAACTGAATTGAAATAATAATTAAATTATTATTCCATTAATAACATTTTAATTTGCATAAATAGCAGCGAGAATTTTGATGACATTAGTCCTCTTTACATAGTTAGCCACTCTATCATATACATATGCTTTATAAATTGTAAATAAGTACAATTTATTCATGCGAGTTGAATCGAGATCAATATAAAATACTTACAATTAAAATTCAATTTTTTATAAAAATTGTCCTACACAAAATTCAAACCTTTTATTTAAATATGATTAATATTTGCATGTTCGTTGTAATTTTACAATCTGCTTTTGATGAAACAACAATAACCTGTCTGACCTACAAGAAGACTATGAAAATATTATGAAATTCGTTACTCTACATCGTCACAAGAAGCCGGTCAAGATGTATAAGCTGGAATTGATCTTCTCAACGTAGCAGTTTACCCTTGACTTTGGGGGAAGGTCCTGCTCAGAAAAAGACCCGTGAGGTTGGCTCAAAAGTCAGAGACATCGTGGAGAACAAATGGAGAATTGCTTTGATCCTTGTGTTTTTGATCTTGTCCTTTACTTTCAATATTGAATCAAATAAGATGAAGCTTCAGCAAATTTAATTGAAAATATCAGGGATGTTTACTTTTCTTACAAAACTGTATTATTGGGGTAGAATTGATTTGTTTTCATGTATTTTAATTTTTTATTGCTTGCTATTTTTTTCATAAAGTAATCACAATACGAGTATTTGTGGTTTTTGAAAGGTAATACTTAATGTGGATTCACATGGTGATTTTTATCATGCGACGCGACGCATATAATGCGCACTTGCTGTGACATCCATTGGCGGCCATATTTGGCGATTAAAAAAAAGGAGCAACGCAATTAACGCGATTTCACTGCCGCAACCTGGAGAATTCACTTGCCGCATAGGATTTCACAGCTTGTGTGACAAAATCGCGTCGCATCGCCATTGTCGTCATCTGAATCCGCCTTTGTACTCTCAAAATTCCAAGAATCATAAATCACATTCATCTAAAACAATTGCGGTGGTGTTGATATAGCAGCAAATATTTCTTGATTTTTCAACACGTGTGGAAGTGGAAGATGTCTTACCTGGTCCAGCTTGAGCAGTTCCTCAGGGGTGTCGGGCAGTTGACCGAGCGTCAGGGGTGGGTTGAGGTTCACCTCCTTGCCGAGAGAGCGCACCACTTCCTCGCGGTTGTAGCGGTCGGCAAACACACAAGAGGCAGGAATCAGGCCGTGCACCGTGTAGCTGATGGCGCGCACCAGGATCCTGTAACATTATTTGAGCACCATGAGCACCAAAAAATTTCTATGGTCACGTGCTTATGTTGACATTATAATACAATAACTTGCATCAAAATAATAAAAAAGACAACAACCAGAATATGATCATCCTTGAGGATAGGCAATTTGTTCAGCAGTAGTATGAAGAAAGTTGCCTATACGGCAAGGGGCAAAGTGATAATAATTACATATTTTGTTTTTTTCTTCTTTTATAATTATACTTAATTTGTTCAATATTTAAATATATATTATGTGGCTGATTAAGTTGAAAGGTCTTAATTGTACCCAGATCAAACCTTTATTGTTTCTATTGAATTTGAGGCCCAGTTTTGCTTTTTGATATTAAACGTTATGACCAGGCAAGGCATAAACGTAATTAATATCTTCATTTTTTTCTATTTAACCATCAGAGGTTAAAAAATAGTAAACAGGTTTAAGTTATCTTTAAAATATGATACCATGTAATGCATGTATCGGGTCACATAGTTTTTCCCCCCTTTTTTTTTACCTTTTATTCACTCGTATCAACTTTACTTTGTATGACCGAACAATGCAATGTTGTCATCATAAAAATAATAAATCTCCCTTTTCTGTAAATAAGTATTTTCATTTTGAATAGCGGTACATAGCAGGATCTAATCTTGCAGTTGTTATAATTACTTTGCATTATTGAATGTAATATTGGTTATAATTTTCGTCATTATGACGAGTTAAAAATAAAAATTATTGAATATTTAATTCATTTTATTTACACGAGGAAAAAGTTAAAAAATTTGATATAAAATAAATGAACAACCTTAGTGACTCTTTGTATAACATAAATGAATAGAAAGCACAGAATCATGCTGTTCCGTTTTTTTTTTTTTTTAGTCCGGGATTGATTTGAAATATTTATTGAAAGTGCGGCTATGGCCTGGAGGATTTAGTGCATACTTAAAAGAATAGTGTCTAAACGCCTACAGGAGCGTGGCCAATTAACCATTCATTTTTTTAATTAGTTCCTGCATGGAGCAAAATTATTAACTACGTGTATTTATGCTTGCTGCATTAATTGTTGTTGTTTTTATTTTTAACAATTATCCTGTACAGCCTTTTGTAAAGAAAAATATTTATAATACACCACCAGTACTCATGCAGCTCGTTTGTTAAATATATGTGCGCAATTGTTTTGTTATTGAAATGGCTGTACATTGGACAGTACATTAGTACATTGCTCATGCATTACATGTTGCTCCCCATTGAAATAAATGTTCAAAATAAAACGTGATGTTTCAACTTAATTAATAGACATTTTAAGTACATTTTACTGTACTTGTATGTATAACTGAGTATATAATAAACAAATACAGTAAAATGTACTAATATAACTGTAACAACTGTAATATACGGCACATTAATGGGTTGAGAAAGCTCAGAATAAGCTTCTGCTTTTATAATGGAAAAGCGTTCCAACTTTATGCAAGTTTCCATTTGTATGTTGAAATTAAAGAAAAATATAACTATTCATTGCTACTTTAGTAACTCTAGTAAATAATGCTGAGTAGATCGAAACAAAGGCGTAATTTTCTTGTAAATATAAATTAACTTTTCAATGGAAAACTTTCTTTTGTTCATTCATATTGTTTTAATAATTAATGTAATATAATGAGGCAATATGAAAAAATAAAATATTATAGTATAATTTTAAAGTACGCATTTATATTTTAATATATAACTATTTTTGATCGACTTGAATATACGTATTTTATAAAATTATTGATTATCGCAATATCTTAATATTAATACAAATTTATAAAATATCATCGGTCGTTAAAATAAAATAAATGTCATCGAATCAAAACAACATTCTACTAATTGTAAGTTCATCACGGAACAGTGTGAACTTGAACCCAGCTTTATTTACTGGAGCTGTAGTCTTAGAGTCAACGAGATGTAGCTTTGTGATTTTTGGAAGAAGTAAGAAGAACACTTAGGCTAGCCTTCCCAAAAATTATAATTGTCACTATAGATTGTGTGACAATGCTCGCAAACAAGCCAAAGGTGAAGTTCGTGGCGTCTTGAGGTGTACATCAGATTCGGACCACTGTGAAACTATTTGCAACAACGCGTGTTCTGTGTACCATTGTTTGAGTTAAATGAAATAGTTTACAAACATTTAACAATCCAAAACACTCTAACAAAGAGCAGTCGATAATTTGAATTATAATCGAATCTATGGTGGTTGATGAAATGTATTTTTCTAATTATAAATATTTATGATAATTATGTAACAGCACTTACGTTCTTAAAACTTTATCAAAATTATATTAATACAACAAATGTGGCAACATTAAATGTAGGTAATAAGGCGTAGAGTTTTGGACTTTATAAGTCTTCAATGTTTACGAGGCATGAAAAGCTTGGACGTTGAAGTTTCTTAATCACCTTGCGTAAAGTGCAGCTTTTCTTCCCCTCTCTCTATATCTTTCTCTTCGTCTTTGCCAAGTACATCAACAACTCTTACGGAGCAGCACGTGCCTAGCAAGAAACGGTAAAATTTCTAAAGCTTCCCTACTTATAACGCCTATATGTTTTGTCGTTAATATCTATTGCAGTCATCCAAATGGGTGACAACATAAACAGCGGAGAATATAAATATGAGTTGCACAATGTCGTAACATTCATGTTGTGCACCTGCGCTGCTGATGCTGTTGTTTTAGCAAACGCAACCTACTGCTGCCTGCAGCAAGTTGAGGGGAAGGGGGTTAGGAAGAGACATATAGAGTGAAAGAGTATGAGGGGTTGGGGAGTTAAAACAGGAGGTATTGTATGATGTGCCTAGAGATTTCTTCAACACTAAAAAATGATATATATGGGGGTCCATTTCCCAGGATACATTTGCGAGAAAGCCGTAGTACAGGCCCATGTGACTTGCCATACTAACGTGTATGATAACTTTATAAAAAAAAATAATAATGAAATGGTGCAGGAAAGCAGCAGATGTAAAAATGCTGGCTCAATTCTATTGCCTCACCACTCTTTGTTAAAAAAAAATACTGCCTAGTAGTGAGAAAGATTTGGAATATATACATTATGTAAAATGTACAATTTTTGTAGCTTTCTATATATAGTGTATAGTGCGAACAGTTAAATAAAGGTTGAGTGCTTTTATTATACACACCATGTTATATCACAATTTTGTGTAGTGGTGAATTCCTTTGTATAAAGTACTCAAAATGGTACAAAATGGGTTGTTAAACATTTATTTCTGAATTATATCATAATGCTATAAAGCGTTTTTGCTGTCATGCATATAATATTATACAGTATACATATATAACATAATATATACAAGCTATATATATTTCCTATCTTTATAGCTACGTAAAATGTTTACAAAGTACTAAAAAATATATTTTTTTTAATAATAATAATCAATTATAAGTTTAAAATAAACCATATTATTAGACTTTATCTAAAAAGTAAGTAAGAACAAAGAAATAACAATAGTAAAATAAATCAACTTATTATATTTATTATTTATACCTCAAAATAATATTTTTGATTTTTTTTATTATTATTTAAAATAAAAACGATGTATAAAATAGAGTATGTATTATTATCAGATCTATCAGTATACGTCTAGACGAATTTCAATGATCATATTTATGTTATTTATTTTTTGTTTGTATTAGAAATCATTGCATGTCAATAATAAACGAAAACATATTTATACAGAGTTTGGTGTAGCGACCTCTATGCACGCTCGGCTCGCTCAATAGGTTTGCTTCGCTGGCCAATATAAAGTTGGTGGCCTCACACAATGCGCAAACAGCAAAAAAACACGAGTGCGTGTTCACCAAGAAGTTCCTGCTATACTATAGTTCGACAAATGTAAAATTACTAGTTCGTAATGGGGTACTGACCAAAAAAAAAAAGTTTCAAGTTTTTGTCAATATTTCAAAAGGCACGAGAATTTTATGAAGAATAAGCCCTATTACAGCATTCTATGACAATTTCCTGATTTTATATGAATTTTTAAAACCTCTCAAAAATGACGTCATAGCATTGAATCTTAAATGGGAAAATAGATCAGTTAACATTGCCAAATCCCATACTTAATATTGAAATGTAACCAAAACTTCATTTGCAAGGTTTTTAGGTGCTACAATCACGATAATGAAGGTTTCAAATTCCTACCTCAATAACTTTTCATTTCAGCAATGTTAACTGATGCATTTTCCCATTTAAGATTCAATGCTATGACGTCATCAAAAAAAAGTTTAAAAAATTCATATAAAATCAGCAAATTGTCGTAGAGTGCTCTAATAGGGCCTGTTCTTCATAGAATTCACAGTACTTTTTACTAGTATTGCTAACTCAAATACCGGCCAGTACCCCATTGGAAGAATTTTCTCTGAATTATGAATATGAAAACTCTACAAGACTTTGCAGGGAGGTTGAATTCCCTAATATAAATCTCTCTGATAAATTCAGATTGAAAACTGAAAGTCCAGCAACCTCGTACTTTCGGTGGTAATATTAATCGTTGAACTGCAGTATATATCTGTACAGTAATATTGTAGCCTTGACTTCATTGAAACATTACATAGAAGAGACGTTCGTTCGTTATGGTAAGAACATACTTTGACCAGCATTGGAGTATTTACCTCTTTTTTTTATTACAGAAATGATTAGAAGGTGCAAAGTTATGCTACCCTGATTTTTTTTTCAGATTTTTTACAGCACTGGAAGTATAATTTTTAAAAAAATATTGAAAATCCTTTTTGTGACGTCACGCGGTGGCAAGTCCTATCCTTTTCTTAAGGAAAGACGCCTCGTGACATCCCAAAACGGAATTTCAATAATTTTTTAAAAATACTACCAGGTCTCTAAAAAATCTGAAAAAATCAGGGTAGCACAACTTTGCACCTTCTAATCATTTCTGCAATAAAAAAATTGAGGTCGATACTCCTTTCAGAGGTTCGCAATTTCTAGGGTCGTTATAGTACTCATTTAATTATCTTGTGAATCTAATCGGTATTAAATTGGATCTTAACTCTATATATGTGAAGGTGTTTGTTGTTTAAGTTTTTAAGTTCAAAAATTATATAAATTTCTTTAATATATAAATTTGATAAAAAATTTATAATTGCTATAATTAATTAGCAAAAAGTAATGTAATTTTACTCTCAAATGTAGAAATTTTTGATTAAAATTGTTGTAGAAAGATGAAGAAAGAGATCCTATTGTTTGACATATAATATGTAATAAAATATTTGAACATTAAAGTAAACTAGACATGCCTACGTGTAAACTTCACGTTTTCAGCAATTCCTGGAGAAATCTTAAGTCATGATATCATGATCGTTGAAAAAAATTTGTTGATTTTACTGCGCTTGAAATACGAAGAAAAATCCAAATATAACATATAATATACATCACCGTAATACATGACAAAAACGATTATTTTTAGTATTTAATTTCCAGTTTCGGTATATTTACTAATAATCTTTAAACGTATTTCACAGAAAAAAAACAAGGAAAGAATAGATCGACTAATGAATTTTAGAAGAAGAGGACTCAGAAACTATTATGGACTATAGACACCATGATATGGCAATTATTGCACTGCGATATACAATATTATAGTAAAAGGAGTGAAACACTGCATGCGTAATTGCGTACGCTCTTCATGCACAACTCCGCCTCTCTTTTTGCTTTAATATAAGACTGTGTACACACTAATGGTAAATAAAAAGGTTTATCATGATTTCTTTTATTTAAACATTATCTGGAGCTAAAATTGATTGGAAATTAATATTTCCTTGTATTTTTAAATATAACGGGAAAAAAACTCTGTAAAAATACAGAATAAAGCGTGTACTTAAGATCTTCGTTGATATTTCCTCGAATTTTTATCTGATATTTGGGTAAAAGCTTAGTCAAAATTAATTGGACAGCAAGTAAGCGCTTCATGTTCCACTCCTTCCAACCAAATCTGTCCACATAATCAAATTTTTCCCAACATTATCACCTCACAATTTTAAGTTTATATACAGGGTGTCCATACAGTCAGTAGAGTTAGAAATAATTTTCTATCTCGAGAACTAATTGTCAAATCATATTTATTATTTATATTAAGGTACCGATAGAAAACTTATAATCAGGAGATTTTTTTTTATTTTTATTTTTTTTTTAATTATTCATAAATTAGTGTCCACCGTAGCTAATAGATGGATGGCATATAGCTTTTTCTCGTGACAATTAGTTCTCGAGGTATAAATTATTTCTAACTCTAGGTACTTTATGGACACCCTGTATATCTATTTCTTTTTTGCGCTGTTTAAAATTAGAAATTTACAAATTTCATTGGCAGAAATAATGCCACTATAAAATTTGTCCTAAGTGGGAATTTTGAAAATTTATTCTATAGGCAAAGAAAAAGGACAAGGAAAAAAATTATTTTTTTTTTCTTTACAAATATTTCAAGGAATTTAACCTATTCGCTGAACAATATAAACCTTAAATTAAATTTTTATTATTAATCTCCAACGCAGGTAATAAAAGTAATAATAAAGTAATTTGTACAGCAAATATAGGTTAAGTTCCTTTAACTATATATAAAGAAAAATATATAATTTATTTTTTTCCTTGTCCTTTTTCTTCATATATATATATATATAATAATATATATATAATTATACACAAATAAACAAATAAATTTGATTAAATATTCAATGAACTTTGCATTTTATTACTTTAAGTCTTCTACGCGTATACTTCAAAGTATATTATAATATTATTTTTTTTATAGACATATTTCTGTAGAATGCAAATTTCAAATTTTCATTCTATCTGGAGTGAGGTCAAATGACCTGACGTGCCATCAACATAGCCCTGCCAAGGATAAATGTATTGATTGTGTGTCCACCAGCGTGACGTCACTCGCACTTGTGTGGGGCGACCTGTTATCAGGTGTAGCAGCGTCTCAAGGGCCACCCCGCCGTCTTATCTATTGCCTATTGTTGAACACACCACAATGCAAATCCAAGTCACAGCATGCCACCTTACAACCGGAGATTTCTTCCCCAAGTTTTTTTAGAAACAAAATTCATTTTGAACTCAGTTTTGTGTTTATACGTATTTTCTTTTTAAAAAATACAATATCATGCAAATTTTATTATTTTTCTTCTTCAATTTAATAAAAAAATGATTTATTGTTCATTTAATTTTTAGAATAATTTACCATTATATATAATGTCATATTACGCAATATCAAGTGCCAACTGTTTTGTATACTGAGTTGCTTTATTTGGGAGTTTTTATCTGTCACTTCTATCAGTAATATAATAAAATAAAATTGAAGAAATGCTGCAAAATTGACTTTCTCCGTGTATAAAACCGGAAATGCGATGTTTTTGAGCTTCCCTGATCAAATTTTGGACTTGAAACTTTTTATTGTAAATTTATCATTTATATAAAAAGAAATCAAAATTCAAATGTAAAAAATAATCTTGCACTTCCTTCTATTTCTGCTTGGTACTGTATATAATATTATGACGGTTGCTAATTAACACCCACTATATAGTGCATCCAGAAAGTGATTGATGGCCATATCCATCAGTTATAACAACTGACCATCCTGACTGCGATTTCCATGGTGTCCTCAGTCACAACCAGGTGAATGCTAGATCATGGCTGTCCCAGTTTGAAAGAGATTTACCAGATCTTAAGCAATGCTAGATCGGCTCCAAGAAAAGCCGAAAGTTTTTTTTAATCACTTCCCTACAAAATTCAGTGTCCTACAACAATGTTAAAAAAATAATAATTGATTTTATGTAAATAACACTGTACTTCGTCAGCTGCCAATGACCCTTCATATTATATTCCGGTTTGATCGACACTCCTGTTATTCATTATTTATTATTTATTAACTACACTTTGATACATGCATTTAAATTTTACTTATAAAACCTATGCAGTATATTATTCAACAGCATAAATATGTATGTCTATAATGGGATGAAGATTTTTTCCCATTTCCTTTTTATTTTATAAATTGAGCTATTGCGATAGACAGCATCAATTCTACAATCTCGGATTATTGTGAGCAAAAGAAAACATGACAAGAATCTATGTTGATGCAACTTGATCTAAATCCGATTACGACGTGAAGTATACATAGCGTAGGATGGGTGTGATGAGAATGGAACCATGTGGGGAGGGAGGAGATTGAAAAAATGAAAGAAAAAAAAAATACAGATCTATAGAAAAGGAGTAAGAAGTTGAGACACTTGGATAAAAAGTAATAAAACAATTATACAAACAGACTTCTAGAGGCATATTAGGAATAGGAAGAGATATCGATGGTGAAAATTCGTAATAATTTTCCCAACATTGACTCAAAAGTCACTTTTAGTAGCAACGTTAAAATGAAGAAACACCCCAATAACATTAAAAAAAAAAAAAACATTACAGCTAAGACATTCAAAATTCAGAACCTAATTTTAAATAGTTATGTATAGTATAATTATATATATTTGTTATGCAATGTTACATTGATTTATTGCTTTTGAAACTGTGGCTTGTGAATTTTCAGAGCTGGAAACACAGAGACCTTCACCATCGACATGCAAGACTCCAGGATTGCTGGCTGGCGCAATGCTCGTTCGTCACTCCAGGTATGAATAATGACAAGCGATGGCTCTTGCATGAATAAGACAGACAACTCAACACGCGATTCTCCGAGCTCTACCTGCAAGATCGATATTCTGAACCACAAGCTCCTGTACCAATCATTTTATCTTCATGACAGTGTACGTACTTTATATTATGTGGTCTAATTTTTCCTTTCATTTCCATTTTTAACCACTTTAATAGGATTATAACTTTTTTGTCAGTTTAATAAAAATTACATTTACGTGTATCAGTTCTATTATTACAAAATAATTTAAAACATGACTGAATTTAATTTTAACCCACTTTTTTTTTTAGTTATGTTTAAACAAAAAAATAAGATGAATATTAAAATAAAGCACATTTTGTTTTTTTATGACGAGCTTCTTTTGTTTTAAAGCATGAAATATCTTTACGTGGCTCGTTAGAGCGAAGGCTTGCAAGTGCTTTGTGTGTGACAGTATAAGGCTTGCAGGCAAGAAACACTCGAAGACTCTCTAGCAAGCTGGCGCCACTAACGCCGTTTATCCTTGCTGGTGAATTTTTCGTCTATAGATCAAAGCAAACTAAATGCCATCACGTGAATGAAAAAAAAAAAAAAAAAAAAAAAGGAATTTTTCATTTTCTTGCTCACTTTCATATAATTAAATATAACTGTTAAAATACTGGAAGTGATTAATTAATATTTACGTTAGTTAAACTGTAACATTTATTTATTTATTTATTTATTTATTTATTTATTTATTTATTTATTTATTTATTTATTTATTTATTTATTTATTTATTTATTTATTTATTTATTTATTTATTTATTTATTTATTTATTTATTTATTTATTTACTTAACCCTTCATTTTCTTCTGAAGATATTAACTGTATGGTTCTACAGGTAGCACGAAAGACATGTACTAATTATTTAGCGTTCCCCATTCTCTTCAAGGTATTGAAGGCATAAATAATTTACCATATTCACTCAGAGAACCTAGATTTAAATATGGAGGGAATCACAAAATATTTATAATTAAATGAAAAAAAATCCTGATTTCAAATCTGTATATCTAAGAGCTTTCATTATGTCATCAGGTTTTTACTTATTAGAGTCTTTTATTTTCCACCTCTAGTTAAAAAATATCATCCTCAACTCATTCTAAACATGTCTAAGCCTAACATTATGACGTCCTTTTTCTTCATAAACACGTTCAGTTTCATCCTCGCTTTTAATGAGGATGTAAATGGAGGCATAATTTCTACGTCTTCTTTATCAGTATTATTACAATACGATGTACAAGATCCATAAGGGTTTACCCAATTTGAGATTGTAAAAAAAAAAAAAAAAAAAAAAAAAAATTGAAGATATTTCAATAAACGTATTTTGTCATACATTTGTGACATTATGGTACAGTCAGAAGTAAACACTCTTGCTTTGTGAAACGGAATGATTCAAGCCAACGGATTTGATCACTCGTGCAGTCTAGACTGCGGAGAATGTTGATTGTACGGCAAGTAATGGCTCATACATTTTATAGTTTTATACTGATGTATAAAAAAAAAAACGATGTTATCAAGTTTAAATGAATAAAATATAAGAGAAATTGGTTGTTAAACTAACCATGAATTTATTGAGACTATATTAGAGACTTCGTTGTCATCTTTCTGGGAGAAGTAAATAATGTATGAGCAAATCTATGCTTCATAATATATAATATTAAATTCTATCATTTTTTTAATTATAATACTAATATTATTAAATATAGCTTCTTATTTCAATATGAAAAATAAATTCATTGGGTTTAAAACAGGATAAATAGTAATTAGTAATTACGTAAAATTAGCTATCTCAAGTACTAAGTTCTACATCAAGCTATAAATTTGAGAGTTGTACTATATTTTGATAAAAACATGCAGCTGATTAATTTAAAAAAGAAGGTAAGCGTATATCATCTCTGTGTTGAAATGGATTTTAATTTGGAAGCTAAATACACTGAGGTTTTTGTACACTGTCCCACGGGTCCAACAAGACTGCTGGTATAGCACTATTATAATTAAAAAAAATGTGTTTGTAATTTAGAAATTACTATCATCAAGTCTTTTTTAATTAAAATGAAGTTATTTCATAGATATTTAAAAAACAATTTTTAATTAAAGAATTTAAATATATTTTAATAATTTATTTATTTGCATTGAATGATTTTGTGGTATATACAGTCAAATTAATTTGATATTTTTTTTTTTTTTTTTTTTTACAAGGATACACCCCTAAGAGCTTACAGCTCGCGGCGGGGTACTGGGTAAGGATAAGGTAGGGAACGGATAGTGGCCACGGCCTGCATGTATTTCTTACGAAAATAGCCGGAAGTGTGAAGTTTGGGGCTCTTATGTTTGTAATTCAGTTTTGAAACTTTACAGAGTGGTTTGATTGACGTATAAATGACATTTTATTTAATTAGATAAATTTTATTTGTAAATACTGAACTATGAGCAAAATTTAATACTGAAATATGAATAGGAAGTGAATCCTTTCACTTATGAAATTCTTTGTTTAGTTTTAAGGTGTAATATATATTGATTATACGGATTATACCAAGCCATGAACGTGATACTTGTGTTATTTATTTATTATTTTAAATAGTATTCTCAAAAACATCAAATTTTAATACTAATAATAATAATATTAATAAATGTTTATTATGAGCGCAAATAAAAACACACACACACACATATATAATATAGAGCATATTACAATAAAATACCTGTAAGCTCAATGAGTGAACTGAAAAAGGCAGAACCTATATAAGCATAAAGTGAACAGTCACTAAATCTAGTGCTAAATCAGATTCTTAAAATATCTAGCTAAAATACATTATATGACAATTTCTTTGAAAATAGCCCCATAGGTATTATAAATGCATAATCGATTCATGAACTAGGAAGATGAACTATTCGTACAGAAAACATATGGAAAATCTTAATCCTAAGGCGGGTATTTATGAAAGAACTAAATAAATTATACATTTAGCTATTTTAGATTTTATTCATAATTTTCAGTAATATCTTTACTCATGTAAATAGACCATAATATATAATTATATGTGTGACGTTTTTGGTTGAATATTTGATTTTAATGTGTCTTGCGCGCGCATCATCTCAAAGTTCAATGAACTGTAGTAGTTCCATGATATCACATTCTTTAGAAAGCAATTTAGGAAGGTGAGGATGATGATGTAGCTTTAATCTTAAACTTCTTATTAAGTTCTATAAAAAGAAAGAAGAAAACTTTTTTTTTTTCTTTACGATGATGACAGGAAAAAATGATCTCTTCATTTTATATAATAAGGAAATAAATTTTATAAAATCTTCAATGAGTAAATTATTAAGAGAAAGAATTTTACTACATCATCAGCATTTCAAATTAATGGCAATTTTGAATATTTCCTGATGAATGAGTTACCAATTAGTGGTTGATTATTATAAAAGAGGAATCAGATAGGATCAGTGGATGGTATGATATATGTGTGAGTGAAATATTGAGATAGAAAGAGATGGCTCCGAACCCTCTACTGGCTGGTGACATTGTAATTAGGTACCACAAATGCTCCCTTCTTGTCCTCTGACCTCAGACTTCTTACTCTGCAGGGGTCGGTTCTCACTGCACGCAACCCGAGCACGCAAACCCCGCGGGAGACACTATCAAGTCAGCACCACAGTTGGAATACCAACACTCCACTAATTTAATGTTCCACAAAATCTAATCTAAATACTTAAAATAAGTAAGTAGTCATTTTTAAAGAATTGTATTAAATGTAGCTGGAAAATATAAATATTATAAATATAACAAAATAATGATCAAAATATCAATGAAATTGATATTAATATAGCAAATATTAAAAACGATATATATCTATATAAAAATAAAGACAGTGACATGGTTTTAGGTATAATATATAGAATCTATTTTGGTCACATATAAGCTATCAGTTTTCCTGTAGTAGACAAGCTGATGGGGTTCGGGTCGGAAGTGCGGTGGTGAGCAAGCAAAGCCGTTGGTTGTGTTGTTGTCGTGGACACACAGACAGAGTTTTATACTACATCAGTTTAGAAGTCTCGTCACACGACCATCAGGAGACGCAGAGTCTTACGAAGGAGTAGACGGGCGTATCTGCTGCTGGAGCTGCAGCCAGTCATGCGGGGGGCGAGTCCATGCCTGCCTGACTCCACCACGGGGCTGCTTGCCTGCTGCCTGCCGCCGCCCGCTCATATTGATCTCTCTTTGCCTCACGCTATGTCTCTCTTCCCGCTCTCTCTTTCTCTCATCATGCCAGAGGTATCATACACCAAAAGCAAAGACAAGACAAAGAGAGAAGGAAGAATTGCATCAAGTAATCATGCACGTTAATGACGTCATAAAAACAAAATTTCTCTCAATATTTCATTTTGTGTTTCATCAGAAATTTCAAAACTTTATAATTTATCAATCAATTTTGTATGGAATTTGTTGATCATAATATACACCATATACATCTAAATTTAATATTAAATTGATGATGTTTTCAAAGTATTAAGGT
Source organism: Siphlonurus alternatus (assembly GCA_949825025.1). Lineage (NCBI taxonomy): Eukaryota > Metazoa > Arthropoda > Insecta > Ephemeroptera > Siphlonuridae > Siphlonurus > Siphlonurus alternatus. The sequence continues at coordinate 21,734,233 of OX463779.1, forward strand.
TTAACTTCTATTTCACAAAAAGTATAATGTTATTATAAATAATTTGGTTTTAATTTAAAGTTATATATATGAACTTACTTAAGAAAGATTGTTTCCAAAAGAATAATTTTTACAATAATAGTTTTGAAGAATCATATATATTTATGTTGTTGTTTCCTAGTACAGGGTTTTGAATTTTACTATCGAACTTTATGCATTATTAATACACTATAGATATGTAAGTATCGTAAACTACAAGTATACATTAAGTATAATGAGCGTATTTACCTGCAATAACAATTACAATAGAATTGCTTACATTTGAAAACTATGCGCGCCTGCAGATCCTGTGACTAGGCAACTATTTAAGCACTGCTGTAATGCGGTAAGTATTTTCCAGGCACTTTAAAATTGTGTTAATATTCCACATTTTAATGTTCTGTACGAAGCATCTATTAAATAATAATTAAATTAATTAATATTTTACGTTTTACGTTTCATGTTGTTGTTTTTTAATATTTGCACCCAATTACATAAATGACGTTTACCTTTAATCCATGCCTAAATTTGGTGATTTTGATTCTTACAATAATCGAAATCCAACAAGTTTAAGCCTGTATTAAAGTAATATACTGTAGACCTCATCTATGTATAAAATGGGTGATAGAGTAATATCTTGAACAATCATCATTATATATCAACACAACATTATACTGTACACTCAAGTCTTTCCTTCATAATTATGCATACATCGTTAATAATATAAGAAGCACTTCAAGAATATACCACCATGTAGAAACTATTCAAGAAAATTTATAATGATGTGTGCATTCGCCACAGAACTCGATGAAATAACTACAAATGTTGAGACAGAAACTTTACAAAAATTACTTTTCAATCTGAAGTGTCACGTGACAGGCACTCCGCTGCACAGTCGAGCAAACGAGCAAAATGCAGTTGTTCACAATGCAATTGCTCGTGCTGACCTACTTACAACAATGTGTCACTCACATTTTGTATTTTAATTAAAATATTAAACAACAACAATAGTGAGAGTTTTTAAGTCTTTAATAATTAAATTTTATGAACAAAATACACTTGGGGAATTTACTGTACAAAATATTATATATTATATTTATATAATATATATTACATAACATGTATATGCAAGAAAAGTGTTTGTAAAGTATTATTAACCATTTTTTTAAAATTAGAAGTTTATAAGTGAACTCAATTATGAGCAAGTGCAGAATAACCTTTCTTTTGTTTCCACAGAAAATGTTATCAGTTTTAAGGTGGATTTATATGAGCGACGTCCTCGATGAGACGCAATTTGGGCGCAGTAGCCATGAAATCCCAAGCCTCAAGTGATTTTACAGCTTTGCGACTGTCGGTGAAATCGCTGCGACATCAAAGATGGCTGCCATTGGATTTCAAAGCAAGAACACATCGCATCTTAGTGTTATGTCGTTTATGTAAATCATCCTTTATCCTCGCAGAATTGATGTGAGCTTTACTGGAATATGGAAATAGAATATCCTTGATAAACTTAAACCAGAACTTTATCGTAATATATAAATGTGATTTAGGTTCCTGCATGTCATTTTTTTAATAGCTCAATCGAAAGAAGACATCGAAAAAATAAACCTGTGATTTTTATATGATTTTTTTAAGCACTATATCATATCTAAAATATAGATTAAAGGAGGTCACGTGACCTGAAGGCTTCTTCCGCAACGCCTATGACGTCATTACATTCTTTGGTTCAACTGTATAATGCTTGTAAACCACCACGTTCCTATAGAAACAAATAATGTTTTTTTAATAAAGAAGCAATAATGCAATAACTAATTAATTATTTACAAGTGTTATATAATAGTTGAACCAAATAATATAATGACGTCATAGGCGTTGCGGAAGGTGCCTCCAGGTTACGTGACCTCTTACAATCTCCATTATAGATTTGATGCAGTACTAAAAAAAATCACATAAAATTCAAAGATGTATTTTTCAATCCCCTCTTTTGATTGAGCTAATAAAAAAATGACATGCATGAACTTAATTATGATATTCATTTGCCAAATGTAAAATGACAAAATATTAATAATATTGTCATGCTAGAATACGATTATGATTTGGCGAATGAAAATTTCTTCCTTATGATTAATTTATGAGACAAGAACTTTCAATCTATGAAGTTATAACGGAAATATGTGAAATAATAATAATAATATTTAAAGCAACATTTGCATTCACTATCTCGTTGAATGACATACAATTCATGTTGAAACTTGAAACATTTAACTAGTAATCTCTTCAGAATACCTCTTGACAATGTCGTGATGAATGGAGCAAACAATGGAAAGCATGCACTTTTGTTGCCCATTGATTGAGGGCGCGTGATTATCATTGACTTCTTCTCTCAAGTCATAGACACTTGAAGAACAGAGTTTGTAATACCAGATTGAGCCTCATGCCACAATACACGTTAGGTTATGGTTAAGAAATCATTGTACACTTTTTCATTCATTGCAAGACTTTGGGATGGAAATAAAAAGATACTTTAAAACTATGTGGGAGAAGTGGAGTTATCTCGTTCTATATAAAGTATATAGTACACCATCTTCAATTTTTTCTCTATTTTATATAAAAACAGAGACACTGAATAGACAATAATGGTTGCATTTTTTTATTTCATAATTAGAAACTATACCTAAAATTATGCTTTTCTGAATTTTTTCTGATTTTTTGGAGTGCGGGAACTAACTTTAAAAAAATATTTAAAATACCTGAATTTGGGTGGTACACCTGATGAGACAACCGTGACGTCATTTGTCGTGCTGTGATTGGCTGTTGATGATGTCACGGCTGCTGTGATTGGCTGTCGATGACGTCACGGTTGTCCCATCAGGTGTACCACCCAAATTCAGACATTTTAAATATTTTTTTTAAAATTAGTTCCCACACTCCAAAAAATCTGAAAAAATTCAGGAAAGCTTAATTTAATGTATATTTTCTAATTATGAAATAAAAAAATGCAACCATTATTGTCTATTATATAAAAAAAAACATCTTTTACATTTTTAGTATTTATTTATTATATATAAAAGAGGAACAAGAAAGTAATACGCATCAGAATATAAAATATGATTAGCTCCACAAATTTCTGAACCATGTAAACTGTTCAATTCGATTAGAGATAAATTGAAATCTTGATTTAATCGTAAAGGAGACTTGTGAGGTCTGAGAATTTTAGATTTCTGAACTTAAAATAGATTATTCAAACCATAATCTCTTCGTCTTCGATGTACGATCGGTTCGATATCGATATATCATTCGCTATAATTCGTAAATTAAATTGTGGGCAATTTTTAAAATTTTAAATTCGATATTGAGTTAATTTATTATTATAGATCACATTGAATTTCATTATAAAATAAACATATAAGCGACGCGGAGTTAAATTCTTTTTTAGATTTACATGTTTAAAAACAGTCTCTCATAAAAACAACTTTCAACATGTTTAATATTACACATAAAAAATATTTATTTTATTTTTCTCTAACACGTAATAACATCGTTAAAATTAATTAATGAAATTTTCATCGTGCATGTTAATATTGCAAGAGTAGATATAACCCTCTTAAACAAATTTGCTCCAACAGCAATTAAATAAGAAAATCTGAGAAAGATTAATTTAATGACATGGCTCACTCGTTACCCACTAGCACACCATGCGTGCGGGACTTCAAGAACATGCGCTACATATTATATAATATATATTTAATACACGCGGGAGTGAATAAGGTTTCTCGCATACATATCCTGGGTTGCGGGGGAGAAATTCATAAAAATTGCATTTCAATCTACTGGTAGATTTTTTTTTCTCTCTTTCAGATTGGTCAAGTTGTCTGGGGATTAAGAATAAACTCCATTTCCATCTCTCTCTCTCTCTCTCTCTCTCTCTCTCTCTCTCTCTCTCTCTCTCTGTCTTATATTTTGTGGCGCTACAACTATACAGAATGCATAATTATGCAAATTGCTATATGAAAGCACAAAATTAGGAATACAGAAATCACTCACATCAGCAATTGTAACATGTTGTTGCATGATAGTAAAGCCAAATATTACTAAAATATAATTACTGTTTAGAATTTTTAATTTAAATTAATATAGGTATCTGATTTTTAATTATTTATTTTGTTTTCAGAGGCTGATGACAGTTCTCTCTCAGAAAATCTCTAAATCAAGATATAAATTTTAAATGAGACTCCAGACAATAAATTTAATTAAAATTTTTAGGGCATTTAATGTAAAATACAATGCAACATATTGGCTATTGAATATTAAAGAGTACGATTATGAAAGGTGAAATTGTGGTAAAATGGTGAAATTTCAACTAATGCGCGATGTAATATTATGCAACTAACTAAATATCTATAAGAAAGCAATTGAAATCAAATTTTATATTTTAAAAATTTATAAAAAATATACCCTTTTATTTCTTTCAAATTTATTATAACAAATTGTTTTCAGCAAATTTTTAAATTTACACAATGGAAACGCATCTTCTAATTTCAAAATTTACTGTGTCAAAAATTATAAATGACTTTATTTATTCATTTTCTTTTTTTCATTATTTGCTATAATGTTTTTAAGTTAACGCAATGTATTGTATTATAATATGTGTTATTAATTTTATATGTAATGTATAGTGAATTTTATATATATGTATTGTATATATTGTTATCAGTATATAAATATAATTATTACTAACAAGTAAGTTAAAGGAATTAATGGCGTCATTATAAATATTTTTCATGACGTCAATAAAATTATAAATTGAATTGAAATCAAAGATAAAAAAATGAAATTAATTTTAAAATGACGTTAAAAGTTTTATAATTGGTCTTAAGAACTTTGATTTTTCTGATACAAAAGGATTTGGAGTGTTTGGCTGACTACGACAAGGTGCGGGTAAAAAACTTTTCGGATTTCTTGGGGGATTGGTTGGTGGGTGCATATACACTCAGAGATCAAGGGTCATATATCAAAGACCAGCTGGTATACTGCAATATAAGCGCATGGTATACAAAATAGAATTTTTGCCCTGCATTGTGTTGCATTATTATTTTAAATTTTATTGATGTATTCATGAAAAAAAAAAAAAAAAAAACAGGAATACATATTGTAAGTTCACCATATATGAATTTTTGTATATTAATATTATGAAATTGCTTAAAGAAAATAAATTATATTACAGAATAGGCAATAATTTTACAAATTTATAAAATGTATTTCTTTTATAATATATATAAAAAGAATTTTCTTTTCTTTTAAATATTATTACAAAATTATGTGAAAAAACAACAAAACTATTAAAAAATACATAATAAATTTAAAAGCTTTTGAAGATTTATATTAAGAATTTCAGTTGATTGATAGATACATTTTTAATATAGAAATATTTCTACTTAAAAAAATTCTTTCCTCACGAGGGAGTTAAATCTGCAACGTGTTTGATATTATTGTTTCAAAACGTCCGATTGCTCAGCTATATAAGGCAACGTGATGTGGAGGTGGGAGAATCTGTTGGCGACATCGGGTGGGTGGATTTTTGGGGAGGGGGGTCGAGCATCTGCTGCGGGGTGGCAAGCGTGGCTAGAACAACCCAGCTCGTAGCAACAGTAACACGTACCACACCGACTCTATAATATCGCTTCTATCGAGTGACCAAATTTCTCTCTCTCTCTCTCTCTCCCTCTCCCTCCCTCTCTCTCTCCCTCCCTCCCTCTCTCTCTCTCTCTCTCTCTCTCTCTCTCTCTCTCTCTCTCTCTCTCTCTCTCTCTCTCTCTCTCTCTCTCTCTCTCTCTCTCTCTCTCTCTCTCTCTCTCTCTCTCTCTCTCTCTCTCTCTCTCTCTCTCTCTCTCTCTCTCTCTCTCTCTCTTACGTTGCCTCCGTTGTTTGTGTAGCTTAATATTATATATTAAAAATGTGAATTAAATAGTAAAATAATTCCTTTTTGAACTAAAAGTATAGAGTTTATTTATTTAATTTGATTCAACATATTAATTCATAACGTTATGTAGTTAATGTACTGAATTATAACAACGTTGATTAATTTTAGAGCACGAACTAATTGTTAAGTTAATCTGTAGACATTTTGAATAGACTTGAATCAAACGTACTATAAGATATTTAACTCTAATGGGAATTTTTATTTTTAATATAGTACAGAATGATTAACGTCCTTAATGTAACTTTGCATTCACAATGAACTGATTATATAAAACTATAATAATGTAAAATTTACGAAATAAATAAATAAATAAATAAATTGGGCATTGTAAATTACAAAATTAAAAAAATACAATGACATAGTAATACCAGAATTAAAGAAATTTGTACTTAGGTTTAAGTTTCTGAACAAGTATAAAAACTAAATATAATTATGTGCAGTATTACACAGAATTTTACAAATATAGCTCACTTGTAACATAAAAAAAATTATTTTTTAGTATTATTTCATTCATCACTAATTGAAACAAATAATAAAAATATATAGTAGATTAATTTCAATCACTCCATCTAAATCTCAATGAAATTTAAAGATTTTAACTTCATGGTACAATATGGTCAAACTTCATTGAAAGAGAGAAAAAAAATGAACATCTGACAGAGATAAATGAACACCACTTAAGATTTTAACTGACTACATGACTGTATTTATATATTTTAGTTCAATATTATACCAAAAAAGACTTGTCGAAATATATGTGTGTATTTCTCTAGTAAAGGAATCAATTTTCTGAAGCATCACTCAGTGCTGAATAAACACGCCGTGAGAAGGAAAGAATAAAAACACAACAACAACAACGCTTTTTCAATCAAAGTTCAATTGATCGTAAACCAAAGTATTTTATCATTTGATGCAAAAAGAAAAAGGAAAATATCAAAGAAATCATTTTCTTATATTATGTAAGTGACACTTCTTTGAATCCTTTTAGAACATGTTTCAATATGAGGAGCTAAAGTAGTCTGTGTTTTTTTTATCCGATATGTTATTGAAGTGTTGGATTGATGTACTGTACAACCTAATTATGCATTAATTAGATAAAAAAAGGAGTTGTTTTATATAATTTATAATAAAAATACTAAAAAATCGTAATACAACGAATAAAGTGTAACGATATATATTTTGTTACAATTTTCCATCATCAACTCATCTTTAATTCGTCAAAAATTTTATCATTAGAACACGAAATCTTATCCTGCTAAAAATAAGGATTTAATGGATACGTAATTTCTAATATTTTATTCTCAAATTAAGACGTAATATCGTATTTTCCCAACCTCAAATTGGCTAAAATGATACACCATGATTTTCTCCTCAAAAAGATGAAAAAGGACATTAAAAAAATTAAATTTATTACAACTCAGAAGTCTATACTAAAATAATAATTCAATATAAGGGTGAGAAAATAATAAAAAAAATATATATAGAGAAAAAATATTTCTCTCAATAGCAGCTTTGTATTTTAGAAAATTTTGAAGGCGTGTTTCTATGTTATTAATTTTATAATTAAATTTTTAATATAAAAAAATTATTTAATTAAAATTTGAAACATTTACCTTTAAATTATATCGTGCTCTAAAATCAAACTTAAACTAAGAACACAAATGAAAAATCCAATATTTTATCATTGTATATTTTATAGTGTCTGTTGTTATTGTCATGGCTGCGCTTTCTCTCTAAATCTCCCCCCTCGTGTCGCTAACAAGTTTGCTTTGGGCTACTCCCCCCCCCCCCGTCCTTTCACTTCCTCCACCTTGACTGCTGAGGAAGATCACATCGTTCCGCTCTCCTTTTCATCCTCCGTTCTCAAAGAACAAAAGCTGCTACAATTGAGAATTCTTCACTTGTTAACTCCAGAAATTTCTTTGATCAATGACAAGGACTACATTCAAAATAAGTATTCTCTCCGACTGTCCTTGAAAAATTTCAGTCTTCAAACTTTGCAGACATGATGGCAATTTGAAGTATTGACCTGTTTGTAAAATAAAAAAATATTAACAAAAAGTTCAGAAGCTTTCAACTTTCAGGTCCTTCCTAGGGTCAAATTATTTTTATTGTAATTACTTTTCTTTATTAATAAAAAATAAATATTGAAAGAATTATTTGCATTGCGACATATTGACGTAGTAAATTGACACATTCTATATAAACATTCTGAAATTTATACAATAAATTGATCATTATTTAAATTAAAAAAAAAAATGGAGGAAGAAAAAAAAATGATACTTCTCAAAATAGCATAATTATTATATAAAAATATATATAAAGTTATATTAATATAAATTATACACAATCATTAACTTCATTAAATAGAAACTAATTGTAATGTTAATTAAAATAAGTATATGATGTAATTTAATCATATATATTGTCTCGTTGAACACATCATAAAATATATCTTTACTACTCAGTAAAATTGAGTAAGACTACTTATGAGATACGTTTGGGTAGCTATATAGCTAAACACACGTAAGCCAAAAGCCTTCCTGGTCCGGAGCGACTACTAGCTTGCCTGTCCGTGCGTCCATTAAACAACGGACTGTAAATTAGTTTACACGCCGACAATGTATTCCGCTCTGCACTCAGCTTTCTGAGAATCTCGCTATAATGTAAAACAAAGTAAAGACAGCGAGCTTTCATAGCTTTAATCCTAGCTTGGAGTACTCAGAAATGAAAATATATTTAAGGTATATTATAATAAGGAACAAACTTTAGGTGTTTACTTTACTGTAAGCTACATTGCTCTGTAATTGATTGACCTTTTGTAACGAAAGATAAAAAGATCATAAATTATGTAAATATATTGTTCGTCACTTTTATGTTGGTGCCACTAATGTTCTGTGTCTAATGATGATGTAATAAATTATAATTAAAGCATAATTTCAAAGTAAAATTTAGACTTTTAGTATATCATTAACAGAGTATCAAGACTGTAAGTCTGATAAATATTACTTTTTAAGAGGATTTAGTCTGATTTTAATTTAGAGAGAGAGAGAGAGAGAGAGAGAGAGAGAGAGAGAGAGAGAGAGAGAGAGAGAGAGAGAGAGAGAGAGAGGAGAGAGAGACACACACACACACACCAAAGAATACAAGCATATACAAGAAGTTAGATATGTATTAATTAAAGAATCTGTAATATTAAAATGGAGAAAATTTTTACCAAAATTGTGAATTTCATTATAATAAAACGCCTTTTATATGAGTATATATACTTTTATTTATTATAAAAATAAAACGGTTACTATATAAATTATATTGTTAAATTAAAATATGTTTCATTGACTATAAAAAACTTTATATGCTATTGGTTAAAATAAAAGCTAGAGTTATAAATAACATTTTAGAATTTTATTGCAGTATGTGACTTGTTTTAAAAACGTTATAAGTTTGATAATAAAGTTTGCTCAGTGGGTATCTTCACGTTAGAGCTATGTACTCGTGGACTGAGCGAGCATCGTGTTTAGCCTTACTAAAATATCTCTCATATTGCTACACGTGCAGCATCACCAAAATTTTTTTCCTGCATATCCCACGTCACCGTTGCTCCCAGGATGTGTTCAATTAAGTCTTTTGTTGCAGTTTTCAGCCAGACTGCAAATATAAACCAGGGGATGGTGGTGAATTTTTATATTTTTTTATATATTTATGGTACGAAAATGATCTTATAATATAATATATTTGTATATCATAATATTTTATAAACATGTGGATTCATTGAAAAAAATATAAATTCAAAATTTAAGACTTCTTTCTCAACAGAAAGTATAGCAACATTACACAATTTTAAAAATAGAAAATAGAAGAAATAATAATCAGCACCCAAGTGCATAAATCTTAATTTTATAATGAACTGGTTGCAACAACCAATATCAACGAAATTAAATGCCAATGAAAATGACTTAATACATTCCAATATATATATTATATATATACATATATATCATATATTATTATATATGTTGGCACCCAAAACCGAACTCGGCCCAGGGCCGAAAAAAATGCGTAGAATTAACTAGATTGGAGCATCGTGGTTTGACCCAAAGCCGAAAAATGAATTAATTTCGGGTTTGGAGCATCCCGCGATGCTCCAATCTAGTTCTGCGCATATTTTTCGGCCCTGTGCCGAATTCGGCTTTGGGTGCCAATATATATATAATATTAAAGCCAAATCTTTGATTCCATAAAAGTACGACTAATTCTATATACCTTCTCAGTTTTAAATAAAAATCAGCCAGGTGCATTAGCTATTTTTGTTTGGAAGTTGTGAGAATTTAATTTGATAATATCTTTCAATAAGGTAGTGTTTTAATAATGTAAAATTCGCGATTGTTAGTTGGTTTTAGTGAAATAACCTTCACTATTTTCCATGAAAGGATTTATCGTAGAAGTTTTTGTAGCAGCCAGTTCAATAGACTCCTGACGACAAGCTGGTTTGTTAAATTGGACTTGCCATACGGAATTTCTTGCAATGGTCTTTTCATGAAAAATAATAGGGATGAATGAGCTATAACCACCCTACTGAATGCCACTATGGTATAAAATTGTTTTTATTTTAAACTGAAGGAATTATCATTTTCTTTTTATTATTATTTAAATGCGTACAAAATATAATATATTACTAGCTCACTGCAGAATATTTTGTTTTTTCTATGAAAATTTGTTCTCTGGTCTAAAAACTAATAATTTTGTTAAAAATTTAAAAATACATTGATTTTATCTCAAGTCCAGATAAATTTTGTTCCAGTAAGTACGTATGTGTCATACGTTGTATGAACTTCGCTGAGAAAGATAAACCACCGAAATCTGGCAATTTATATGAAGCTCCAGAAAAACTTACTTGCGTCTAGAGTCTTCTTATTAAAGTTGTCAGATGAAACTTCTGCGAGTACGTACATACATGTCCGATATGAGACTTTTGATACTACCTCAAGTAAATGTTAGGCGTGATAGTTTATAAATGCACAATCGAAATGGAATCAATACATTGTTTGCTGGAAATATGCGGTATCGTTTGTAACCACTGAAAATTTGTTAAGATTATACGTATTGTAAACATTAAATAAAATAATTTCATTATAAAAATTAAAATTTGATAACTGTAAAATCGTTAAATTCGTTAGTCACAGTACCAATCATGCATGGTATTATATATGATGTTTTTCATTTTTAATTTTATATTATTATAACTTGCTTCTATTGGAAATAGATTTCAAACAAACTGAAAAGACCAATATTAATAAATAATTTACGTAATTTTTATTAGTAATTTATACACAATTAAAAAAATAAATTACTAATATTAAAAGTAACATCGTATAAATTTATTTAAATATATTTATTCATGGTATCATATTTTAATTAAAATAACTCCATATAGTTCAATCAATTTTTTTAATGATTACATGGTATTATGACTATTATGTACAACTAAAACTGAATCAGCTCAAGTTTTTTTTTTAATTTAAAATAGACCACTTGCAAAACGCTATTTTAGCAGAAAGTAAACAAACTCTCCCATCCACAGTTGATTGTTGTTTTGATTGTGTGTGTAAATTTTGTTTATACATTGTACCTTATGGGACATTTACGATTTTCACACACCGATTTCAATATGTTACAAACCTACGATTCGAAATATAATAAAATTACCAGAATCTGCAGTTTTTGGCCATTTTTAATCCAGAAATGCGTGTCAGAAGAAGTTTTCTTTATTTTAATATGGTAAATTTCATATGATACTAAATCAGCCAATTGCATGGAGTAAGATACGTAACTAGGCAAGTTCTAGTTTAATTGTTGATTATTGCAACAGTTAAAATCAACAAACCGGAGTTTGCTTAGTTACGTATCTTACTCCACGCAATTGGCTGATTTGGTATCATATGAAATTTACCATATTAAAATAAAGAAAACTTCTTCTCATACGCATTTCAGGATTATAACTGGCCAAAAACTGCAGATTCTGGTGGTAGTTTCATTTTTAGAATCGTATTTTTGTAACATATTCAAATCTGTGTGTGAAAATTGTAAATTTCCCATAAGGTCCAATGTATAAACAAAATTTTCACACATAATCAACAACAACAATGAACTGGATGGGAGAGTTTGTTTACTTTTTGCTAAAACAGGGTTTTGCAAGTGGTCTATTAACGCACTATAATTATTAATAAGATGTAGTAGTTTTAATTTAAATAAAACAATTTGACATAGATCACAATAACATTTAAAATTTATAATAACATTAATAACTGTATATATAATAATATATAGTTTAGACATAAAACAAACTGTATATATTCTAGTGAGGGTTATAACATTTCATATTTATACAGAGAACGTGCTTTAGAATAATCGAACAGATAACACTAGACACAGGCGGATATATCCGACCTTTTTAGTAAAGGCTGACCTGGGAATATTTAAATAAAATTGCTCTCATATTCCAACTATAATATAAGCTACCTTGAAACTATACATGCATATTATATTGAAGCTTTTGTAGCTAAAATATTATATACTCAATTACTACTTGAAATATATATCCAATTTAAATCATGTCACATTGTTAGAAGAATTCCTACTCTCTTTCATCACTTTTACAATTTTATTTCTTTTTCAGACCATTATCTTTTGACGATGATAAAACCTCCAGCACAAAAATACTGCTCGTATAGAGTTAAGCTAAAGCTGATACTATAACTATGTAGCTATATTATTATGTAAATAAGAAGCTAGACAAAGTGACGTATTATATAAAGCATCATGTCTTTTTATTATAATATGAAAATATAAATTACTTTTAGTAAATATTGCTTGGTAAAAATGTTGAGGCATATATTGTTATAATAACATTCAATATTATAAGTTGTATATATGTTATAAGCATGTGGTGGTATAATAGAGAGGTGGGTTTGTGGGAGGGATGTTATAGAAGGAGGTATGATGGCTATTCTGATCAATAAACCAATATGAAATTGAACTGCCGGACGTCTTTCTATTACAATAGACTTGGGTGGAGAGAGAGAGAGAGAGAGAGAGAGAGAGAGAGAGAGAGAGAGAGAGAGAGAGAGAGAGAGAGAGAGAGAGTCACGTAATAAGGGTCCTGGCACTCCGCAGACCAATACGTCTTCCACATCAACTTCCTGCCTGCCTCTCTGCGGTTCCCTGCATTACTTAACGTCAAACTATCTGAAAACTTATATTTCATAGAATAAACATAGTCTTAAAAAATTTAAGAATGACTTATTTAGTTTCATATTGATTTATTTTGAAATGCTGTAGCCACGTTTTATCTTTTATAAAAATATGATGAATATATTTCTTTATCATCAACAAAATAAATACCTTCCAAGAATCTTTCTTGTTTGAACTTATAATTAAAATATTGATTGTGTTTTTATTAATTAAAAATTATACAATTAGCTTACTAAGTGATTAAATATGTATCCACTTCAAATGTATTATAAAATGATGTACTTTGTTTAATACAAAATATAAAACTTTTAAAATTTTGATTATGAGGTAAAAATAATAAAAATGGAAGGATGTTGTAAGAAGCGCTCAACATTTAACCTTGAGGTTTGAACTCGATTCAATATTTAACAGCACTTTTCCGTTTTTGTTCGCTATATCTTCTTCTCCTTGCTGGTGGCACACAAGCTAAGCGTGAGTGCGGGGAGAATCAATCCGCAGCTGCCTAAGTCGAGCTGCATGCTCTACTTCTGCTGGGATTACACCCTCTCTTGTATCGTATTAAATCAGCAAATAGATATTATGCTGCCTTATTTTCACTTCCTCTCACTCTATTCCTAAGTATACACAAAAAATCTGTAAATTTATGAGTATAAGAATCAACATCTTCAATATTTGTGTTGTTATGTTATTTTTTTTTTCCCATTATAAGGACTTCATCTTTTTTTTTTGTACATTAATTATTAATATTCACACAATTCAATCAACTGATGGGTGCTCGGAGGTTTCGGACCGTTCCACGTAATTCCACCCTGCTAAATAATTTCACTACGTTAAGCAACTTGTCCATAATTAAAATGAAGCGGGTTACATATTCTACAGGGGCAATATCATGATCCGATCACCATTTTGGTGCTAATAAAGTTACCTGGGATGCTATATACTAAGGTTGGCTTTATATCAGGCTAAATTCCGTGCGTTTTTTGTTCAGGACCCATATGCACCGCGAAATTTAAAAAGTAGCATTGTGATTGGCGCATTTGAAAATTTCCCGGTACAATGAGTCCTGATCGTCACTTCTCTTTCTTCTGATTGGTGGACCTATTAAACCGCGAAGTTAGTGAATTTGAAATACTTGAATATGATTAGCAAGCCTTTTATCATTGATCAAATCGGTGGCATAACCTGATATAAAGCCAACCTTGCTATATACAACAAAATAGAATTGTTAAAGGTGTACGTGAAAAAATACAACAATTAATACGTTTTTCTTGATTGAAAAAAAAAAAGCAATTTTACAATAAAATACCACTTAAATAGTAAAAAAAGAAAGAAATAAAATAAATTTGTTCAATTGTCCTCAGAGAATAAAAAATAATGTACTTCAGTAAACACATTAAGAGAATATAATGTTATAGATGGATTGAGAAACACCAATAAAACAGCGACATCAAAGTTATATAGCATGAACAATTTATATACCTACATAGCTATCATAAGATGAAAATAAAACTTGTGTGTACCATTCTCTGCCATGTCTCTTCATTTATTGACATTTAAATCAACAAGAAAGCAAGCAGACGAGTAGCAGTTGTATTGAGTGCGTATGTAACTGGCCTGCAGCTGTATATTACTACGTGCACTTATTGCTGCTACTATAAGACTATAAGTACCAGCTGTGTGTTCGATTTATCACGGAAATGACTTCTGTTTAATGGTTTGTTAAAGGTTACACATGTATTTATTACGAAATTAAAATAAAATTTGAGTTTATTTAAATGCAACATAATGTTTATACTGTACAAGTATAAAAATTGTTCATTTTATATAAAAATATTTCATATTTTAAAAAAATATATAATGTTTAAATTTAAAATTTAACACTCATATTTACGGTAAAAAAATTTGTCAATTAATATAATGAATGTTGTATTGATATTGCATTTATAATACAGTGTATAATGTGTTATATTTTATATGTTTTTTAAAGCACGGAGGATACATTTCAAGAGAGTTTAAAAATTATCACATAAGTTTTCTTTGTCTTTAAAATAATGTGGCTATAAGAGTCAGACTCAGGAAAGTACTTAAAACGATATTTTCTCCTTATTTATATTAACTATACAAGAATACTATAGTCTTCTGGTACATATTTTATATTTCTGGAACTTTCTACATGCAGATATATTTTCAGTCTCTCTGTGCAAAGTTTAAAATTTCTATAACGGAATAGTTCAATTTTGAAAAGTAAACTTAAATTGTCTGATATCCGTTACACTTTGAATCATTGTATTACTAAAGGAAGGTGGGGGCTGAACCGACCCACAACTTTAGTGATTTAATATGTAGGTTTTTTAACACACCCTCCCACCAAAAAATACCTTTTGTTAAAGCTACTTTAATGCGTTCTTCACCGTTTTTGTAATATCTTCAGTCTTTGATTAATGTTTTTTTAAAGATCCTACTCATTCTGAAACCTTACAATGAAAAACACATTGAACGTAACCACCCCTCTAGTTATTATTATTGTTTGCTGAAGAAGACAAGAAGAAATAATTCACTCTGTTTACAATAAAGCATAGATGTTGTATATATCAAGTCCATAAATGTCAACGTGACTGAGGGTGGTGGGTTGAACACTCTGACTGAGAATGCACTTGATTTATGCTTGTTCGTAACAACGCGGTCCAATCAATGGGTGCTTCAGCCTCCCGGCAAAGTAATAACAAAGCCTGCATAGCTGAATGCACTTGCCCTAGTTCTGGTATTGCTTACTAGTTGTGATTGAAGATAAAGAAAAATTAATAATGACAATATACAAGTGATGATAATAGAAATGTTGTTGATATCGCAAATTAAGTGCAGTATTGAAAGGTTACCATTAAAGAAAAAAATGATTTATTAATCTAAATATATTATCATATTTTCTGTTCATATATATTATACTGTTTGTAATGTTTTTTTTAATGTATGAAGTTACATTTGACAGAAATTAAGATGTTACGAGAATCAGTAGGTTTAGCGCCGTTTGGTGGCAACACTGATTATGTATCTTTACAATGTTAATCTTCTAAAATAAACTTCTATAATGGAGTTTCAACCTCAAATTTTTTTATTGCAGAAATGAATAAAGCATGCAAAGTTATGCTACCCTGATTTTTTTCAGATTTTTTAGAGCCCGGGAACTATTTTTAAAAAATTATTGAAAGTCCTTTTTGTGACGTCACGAGGCGGCAAGTCCTATCTTTTTCTTAAGGAGCGGCGTCTCGTGACGTCCGTGACGTCACAAAAATAACTTTCAATAACTTTTTTAAAAATAGTTCCCGGGCTCAAAAAAATCTGAAAAAAATCAGGGTAGCATAACTCTGCACCCTCTATCCATTTCTGCAATAAAAAAATTGAAGTTGATACTCCATTGTACAATAATATAGAGATAAATTGAGTCCGAAATTGTTCAATGAGCTATAATTTAAAAAAAAAATCAAGCTATTTTTTTTTTAAACTACTTGTTACTAAATCAAGATAAATCATTTTTCCACCGTCTTATCTCGACATTATTGTAAACTCCAAAGCTGTTTAAAATTATTTCAAACCTTTAGGTTGAAAGATTAAAATTGGGATAATACTTGCTACACCTTTTAGTATTTAAATTTGTTTTTAATATTTAAATGCACGTCAAAACTGGAATAATGCGACACTGCAAAGTCACTCAAGTACATATCTAACTTTCTGCATCGCATCTGTCTCTTGCTATTTCGCTCTGATGGTTGACTTGTTGACTTCCTAAAACTCGTGTGAAAAGTTCTGTCACATATATATGCAAAATTCAAGCTGTCAGACGTAAATTCAGGTGAATTTTTTTTAAATAAGTTTAAAAATATAATTTTTATATTTATTTCATAAATAGCAGATCCTAATGCATATACTTATAATCCAATTTCTATATCACTGAAAATTATAACTCAAATATTGATACAAAATATTGTTTATTCTATGGAACTATCAAACTTAATTCTAATAACTTTCAAACTTGGGAGTTTGCTTTCATACTACAATAAAATGCAGTTTTATTTTTAAGTAAGTGTTACAACTATTAAGAGTCTATTAATTTTGTTGGATCTAAGAATAAGAGTAATGTCATTAGCAACAGGTAAATCGTACTCACCTAAACTGGTCACGTCCGTTGAGCGTCTCCTGCTTGATACTTAGAATCACTGGTCCTAGATCTTCGTCGTTGGTGAAGTAGTTCCAGTGTTCAGAGCCGTAAAAATACTTCTCATACGTCTCTTGCTCTACAGATGTAAGTTCAAAACACTGATTTTTTTCCCACTGTTCTTCGATGGCTGTTTTCTTACGTGGAGATTCCTCATCTAGTAAATCTATCGCTGCTGAATCATCCCCTAGTCCGTGATCACCATAAGTATCTGCACTACTGCGTCGACCACGCGAGCTCTCACCTCCCTCGCTGGGACCCATACCACTGTCCTCAGGTCCAGCACCAGGCCCCCCTCCACCACGTCCCCTTCCCCTTCTATCCCCTCCCCCACCCTCATTGTCACCCTCATCTTCTTCTTCCTCGTGGATATCATGTTCTGACTCGCTCTCGTCCCAAATTGTATCTGAAGTTATTTTTTGTCGAGAACATTCTATCCAGTAGCCTGGGGTTGGGATAAGATTATGTGGAAACTCCTCGCAAAATTCGTCTGAAATAAAAATAAAAACAGTAAATTAGACACAGATATAAACATAAAGGTAGCATACGTTAAAACAAAAGAAAGATAAATCAAGAAGCTTCGTAACGCAACACGATTTTCTGTATACGCTCATCTCTCTGTCTCTCTTCTTAAAAGATTTAATAACAACATGTTAATCTCTTTGAAAATACACACATATATATATAATATCTTCTCCTACATATAATATCAAAGTAATTCTGTTTAAAGAAGCATTTAAACATGTATATATACATATTCACTATTACGTTCAACTTTTTTTATATAAAAAAACCTTAATATGTGCTTTACATTTTATTTTTAAATGTAATACAACTTTACACACAAAGAAGTTTTAATTGAAAAAAAGAAAATATTACTTTAGTATAAAATTTATAACAAACCATAATATATAATATAAAATGGCCTCTCTCTTTCTCTTTCCCTCTTTTTAAAGCTCATTCGTTAATTGAAAATTGTAATCTCTAACATAAAAAGGCTAGCTATTTTATAAAGTTTGCCGGCCATAAAATTACGTACGCTGCTGCAGCACATGAAGGGGACAACGATAGTAATTATTCTACGTATCATATAGTGACGTCACTACCCTGTCAGCTGATGTGAGAAAATTCCTCTTCTCTTGTAGAGCGATTGATCGCTTCGTCTGTCCAATTAACACCACCGAGTTGGCACAGATCTAAAATCAGCTCAATGTTTGCTATAATAAACGGTAGTCTAACCTTATAGTAAGTCCTAAAGGCTTATTTTAGTATAAAGATATAGCTGCATAATAATTATATAAATGTCTTTCTCTTGGTTGGGTTTATATAGTTATGTTGTTTTGTTTCTTGGTACAGTCTGGCTCCCACACAATTGTCATCAAATAAACTAATTTTGATGGTTCACACTCTCTAGACAAACTTGTTCAAGTATTTATAAACAACTTTTAAAGCGGTTTGCATGTTAACACAAGTTAATGTTATATTAAGGCAAAAGGATTTTCAATAATTAAATTGATTTTTAAAAAAAAAATGCTAACAAAATATTTACATTAAATGAAATTTTTCTAGTTTCTTGAATATAATATTGTAAAAATTTAAAGATTTTACATGCAAAATAAATTAAAAGATTTTTTTTTTCTTATAAACAATCGATAGTTCACGTAGCTTTTTAAATTAAAACTATTTTTTAAAGAAATGCATGATGCGTAGTTTTAGATAACATTTTTCTAATCATCGTAAATACAAAATCAAATGATAATTTAATAAGTTATATATTTTTCTTATACTATTTGTACAGATGGCTCATCTAGGTATTGATTCATAAATATTATGCATTTACGAACAGATCTATTAACTCTGAATTGATTTTAAAATAAATGTAATGTCATGGTGGTGAGAAAACCAAGATGTAATGTTTTATCGTTTTTTTCAAAATACATCGTGAAGGTAAAAGTTAATTTTCTTTTTCTAAATCCATCAAATCCTATTTTATAATTTTATTTTCTTCTCATTCAACATCTTGAATATAATTATGATGCATGCTAAAAAATATATGAATGAAAGATCTCATTCAACTTGACTTGTATAGAAATCGTCAATGAAATATACCAAGTCAATATTTCAATACCATTAAAGATGATATATACCTTATACATTATAAAATATCTATATATATATTATTTTTAGTTATAATATGATTCGATAAAATATAAGATATGGGAGATATGGAAAAATATGAAAGCGGCTCGGCAAGGATTAAGGAGCGATATTTAGGAAGCGATTTTTTAAGAAGCATTTTTCTTACCTGTTAATTGGTATGAAAAACACTTCTAAAAAAATACGCTTTTTAAAAGCGGATTCAGATGGCGACAACGGCAATGCGACATGATTTTCACGTAAAAGCTGTGAAATTCTATGCTGCGGCGAATTCACCGGAAATCGCGTCAATTATAATGCTCTCTTTCTTTTCATTGCCAAATATGGCCGCCAACAATGGATGTTACAACAAGTGCGCATTATTCGCGTCGCATGATAAAAATCACCATGTGAATCCACCTTAAATCTCTCCTTAACGTTGCTGAATCGATCTCATTGTTACACAACATGATATTAAATTTCATTACATAACTCAGTATGTTGTTGTTTATAGGGTACTGATAAATAATTAACCCTTGTCTGTTTTCTGTGAATAACCTGGTTAGCAAGAAACAAAGGGATGGTTGACACGTGAGTGAGGCACAGTGTAGCTGTCACCTCTTGTCACGTCACCACCCGCAGAGTATCACGAGATTACGCATATAGTAGAGAAACGTCGTCAGAACGACGTAACTTTACATTAATTTATCTCAGCTTAAATTATGTACATATAGTAGAAACATTTTTCCATGAGTTATAAAACTTAAAAAACTCTAAAATTATCAAGGAGGCAGGTGACCTTTAAACTGTTTAAGGGGGGAGGGAAGAAAAACAAAATGAATAGGGAGCAATCCTTAGCATTTCACTAACGAGCACCGTATTTTTGCAATAAAAATTAGAGAGGATATGTGTGACGTCACCATGCGGGTCTAAATGGCCCCTACCCTCCAATTTCTCGGTAGACCAAACAGAGCTTGGCAATGCTGGGGTTAAAGGATTATTTGAAAGTGTAGCATCGTATAGAAACTTTCAAAGCAGTTTGAAAAGGACATTTTTGTAATTGGTTGAAATGTTGTAAAATGCTGCTTGGTAAGATATATGAGTACCTACTTAACAGTGGTTGTTTTTAAAAACGTAATTTTATAATGACTCTCGATCATATCTTTTAATACATAGATATTTGTCTTTAAAACAAATAGACTTTCCTCTTTTGTTTATCTTTGTCGTCAATTATTTTATTTAATTTTGTTATCAATTTAAATAATCTTATATAAAAATAATGAAAATTTAGGCTAAAAGTGCTACAAATCATTAATTTACAGAATGCTCGTTTCATAAATAGTGAAATAATTTCATGATTTATTTTTGTTTTACTTTTAGCGTGCAATACATTCTATTTATAAATTTATAAGTATTTATTTATGAACATGCAGTAATCACATTACAAAATTTAATAATAATAATTTTATTCATGAACAACATTTACAGCTATTGTTTTGTCTTCTATATTATACTATTAGATAAAAGCATCTATATTTTATTGACTTTCAGTAGTTTCAAATCAGATTGCTTTTTGTTCTATAAAATCCCTTGTTGATCGTTGAAGCGCAATTGCTTTCTCTAAAAACACAATTACATTATTTATATGTACGGTATTATATACGTGCGTGGTTAAAAAATACTGTATATCATATGTTTTAAATTAAGCTGATATATTTTAATCCTATACTATTCAAATAAGTTTTAAACATTACAGTTTGTGATATAGTAGCCATAAACAGTAACAAACAGATTTTTTTTTTTTCAGAAAAAAAGTTACTCAGGTAGCACTAGATAATAAAAAGATTTAAAAAAGTGTTTTTTTTTTTTTTTTTTTTTTTTTTTTTAAGTACGCTATTTTATGCTTCAACAACAAAATACTGCCACAAAATATAAAAGAAAAAGGCATATCATGACTAACATGTAACAATAATATCGATTTTTATATATACCAAATTTCATACAACAAGCAAGAATTTAAATAAAAATTTATTGCATGTAAAACTTCGTAACTCTTTAATATGACAAAAAACTATGACGAAATATCAACAATAATATGGTATGTATTTAACGATTTGAAGTATCGCTTTCTGTCCCCTTCTGCTCAACGTGGAGTAAAATTGTGTTATTATTTACCATTACTTGATACTTACTTGTTAGTGCTTTCAAATTTGTCTGAAAAAAATATATAATTATAAGCTATACATTGACAATACAGGATCGATGCCGTTTTAAGAATTGCTAAATTCATGGTTAGTAGTTGGATTAGTGACCATTTTCAACAAAAAACACGTTTCCCACCCAGGAGTAAATCATTGCGCTTTTACACTATGTGGTTCCCCTGGCTTTGGACCATTGTACTTCCGGTTCATTGACAAAAGCTGTAGCGTCCATCCTGACTGAGGTTTCCACGGTTCCCTCAATCTCAACTCAGCGAATGCTGGGACGTGACCAAAATCCTTTCCCTCCCTTATCTCTATCCATTACCCCACCTCAAGCTTAAAATAGTGTATTCATGTTATATATATATATATATATATATATATATATATATATATATATATATATATATATATATATATATATATATATATATATATATAACTATGACGTCACAGCCTTTTGTAGTAAGATTTGAAGGGTGTTTGAAAAAAAAAAAAAATGAAAAAATTGCAACACACAACTTGAGGTCCTCTATCTAAAAATGTAAGAAAAAAAGTCATGCAATTGTTAATTCATAAATTAGTGGTTTCTCGTTTCTCTTGCATTGTAGAAACTTATTATTGTTATTGTATATTATTGAACGCAATTCGTGTTCAATAAATTTATTTGTGCAAGTGGAAAAAAAAACTTACATGTTTGATAGTATGATTTAATAGCTTTCTATCATATTTTATTACTCTCCTTGTGTACTCAGCATTATATAGAGACAAAACCAATATCATGGTAATAATATTTAACTTACTCAATAAACAATGTTCATATATACATCATTTTATGCTGTGTATATTTATGATGATTATCATTATAAACTGGTAAGGAAATATGATAACATCAAAGCAGTGGCACAAAGCTGTAACACTATACTATAGAATTCAAAAGCTAAACATAGCAAATTTATGTCATATTTTTTACATAATAATTTTCATTGATGAAATTTCTCCATTAATATTTGTGATGAAGATATCCATAGTGTTAAAATTTTCAAGTTATGCATAGAAAGTTTCAGTTTACGATACGAAAAAATCACAATTTCACGTATGTGGAGCCATCTTGAACTTTCCACTATATATGCAACCTGCTTAACACATGTGCTTAACAAGTTGCCTAACCTTCAAGGCGATATGACATTTTAATTTTATCAATATGTTTATTCAAGCACCTACATTGGTACCTTGTATATATACGTATATTTTTTTTAGTATTAAAAGCAACAAATTTGATTTGATCTACAATAAAATAATTTTTTTTTATATATAATCAACCCAACATGCATCATAAGATTGTAAGAATCCATTGATAAATCAATCATGAAAGAGCACCTATTTATAAATGGTAGTTTGAAATACGATGTTTGCAAAGTACAAGAAGTTTGTAATCGTGCTGTGAGTTTGCACTCTTTGTTATCGGTTACGTGACAACAGAAGACGCCCTGGCTTGCGGAGCGATAGATAGGAGGGGGGGATTGGGGGGCGCTTTCTCCATTGATCTTCGCCCACCCTCACGCCTGGGGCACGTGACCACTTCGAACGCCGCAGATCAACTTTTAATGAAGATTTATTTTTTTAAACAACAAATTCGTTAAACTTAATCTTTTAAATTGCTTTTTACAAAACTAACAAGTAACATCCAATTTATATATATACACATATATATGCATCTATGTAGCAGTTGTTTTATTTTACCAGATTACCACATCATTGGATTAAAGTTTGTCTTTTACTATAAATTTTGTTATTTTTTTGTTATGAATATTCAGTTATTAATTAATTATCTTAATTTCAACATTGTAGTCATATAATTTCCATATAATTTCTAGGAACATGTAATTAATTTAAGCATATTAGTATAATTCACACAATAATATACGCTAACTAATTTTGTTTGGTTTCATACCCAGTAAATGTAATTAATATACAACAAACCTTTACATATAATCAATATTGGTTAATTAAATATGTGTTGTTAATAATGCAGTCAATCGAAGTATGCTTATTATATTATCATTATATTATTTCTATATATAATAACTGTTATTTAAGTAAATGAATATATATTTAAAAAAAATAGCAATACTATATTAAAATAAATATATAAAGTATATACACTGATAATATTATAATAAAGTATCTATCGTAAGATTGTCAAAATCCATTGATAAATATTTATTAACCATGAAAGAGAACCTATTTTTATAAATGCAATGGTATTTAAAAATCACTCTGAATGCCTTGTTCGTTATATGCAGACAGTTTTACATCTGTAATAATATAAGTCTACCAACAGTTTGTGACCCATACAGAGTACAAATAAAATTAACAAATTTATTTTTAGTATGCATTCATAACAAGTTGGCCAAAAAATTCACAAAAATTAAAAATTTAATTAAATGGAGAAAAATATCATAAATGTAATTTAAACCGTCGTTTCTTTTAATATTTTGACTACAAATGGCATGCAAAACCTGCAAGGTATATAAAAATTATAGCTTTTATCAAAAATTTAGTTTATCCAGTTTTGATTCTGTCTGTCTGCTATAACACCATTTAATTGTTTGACTTTGCATATCAATTAAAAATTTTAAAGTTTTCAATAAATTTTCTTCAAAGGTAAGGTGTTCTGTAGCGACGTGGTTCCATAGTGTCGTTATAGTGCTGTGGTTTCGTAGTACTGTAGTGTCAAAGTGCTGTGGTTCCGTAGTACTGTGGTGTGGCGTCGTGGCGAGTGTCCCACGGTCCGCTCACTGTAAGGTAGAACACCAAACAGTCGAGCGCGTGGCTTGGTGTTCGAGCTTAGAGTGAACGGACTGCGGACAATGTTGAAACAATCCAGCAGATGATCCTTCTTAAATTTTACATATTTTTTTACATCGATATTCTTGACTTGAGTATATTATTATGTAATGTCATTTACTTCTATTCTATAGAATACAATGTTCGGCCACAATACCGTATATTCAATGACTTGATTATAGCAGGGAAATTAATGAAATTATGGATGCAAAATTTCAAAAAAGTGAAGTTAAATGTGTTTATAAATTAGACGATAGAGAATTTAACATTAATTTTAAATATTATATTATTAGTGAGTTTTTAGTTCCAAATATTAATTTAATTTATTTCAATTAAGTACATTCCTAAGTACTGACAAGCATAAAACATACAAAGCCTCTGAAACAAACAATTATACACAAAATTATATAAAAAACATACATATATAGTAAATATTATTATCTTTGTTTATACATTTCATACTTATATAAGTCTTATAAGTTCTTATAACAATAAAATTAAATTTGTATTATAATTAAGTGTCAAAACATACTTAAACTAATTTACATAAACAATTATAATTTTTTATTAAAGTAAGAATAATAAAAATCAATAAGACTTTAAATAAGTTTGCCGTTTACAAATTTTACTTCCATATAAATATAAAAACTTTTTGTATGAATATTATGAAACAAGTTACCAGGTTAAATTATTATAAACTTTTAGCATGTCATATCATAAATTTAACAACAACGAAAAATGATAATAATAAAACTTTTCATAAAGTTTGTAAGTGAATTTCTATCTTCCCTTGTTCATAAATCCTGCAGACTTTATTCTACAGCAACCAATATGTCCCTCGTCTTATTCCAAAGTCAGGGTAAAACTTTGAGCCAGACAATCTGGCTTTTCTTCTGCGTCTCGGCTAGTACCATGAGTAGCAAACTAATTAATTATTGCCCACCATTAATATTACAACAAACTCTTTTAATATGCAGCAGTAGAAGTGTTACTACTTACATTCATATATCACACGAGTAGGGGGAGATCTTTTATTTTATTATTATAGTCCTTTTTTTTTAACAGAATTAAAAACATTAAATCAAAGCTGGGAAACTATTTTTTAATATTTTGTCTACTGTATGAGTATTTGTATAGTGCTTAAGTGTAAATTTATATAGGGGAGATGTGAAGGGTGTTGTCATAAAATTTAATTATAAAATAAAAAGCTTATAAATTATACAAATAAATAGAATTATAAATAAAATACATGTACACATAAATAATATATATGTATATTAAGTTTAATTCGATTATTTTATGTTTTATTTGGGTTTAATGAAACATTTGCATGCACAGAAATGAAGGAGGGGAAGAGAGAGAGAGAGAGAGAGAGAGAGAGAGAGAGAGAGAGAGAGAGAGAGAGAGAGAGAGAGAGAGAGATATGATAAAACAACCCCCTGCGTTCTATAAATTCTAGAAGAATCAGCACAATTTTAAAAGAAAAGTAAAAGAAAAAAAAATGTCATATGCAAGCTTGTATAAAATCTAAAAATTTATATTGTATTCAGGTGCAGGTGGTGGATAAAAAAAATTATATTAATAGATTAATAGTATAATGAAAAAAGAATAATGCTTTGATTTTAATTGAATTAATGAACGTCACATGTTCTCAATTGAAATATAATAATTAATTGTAGTTAAATAACCAGATCTGATACTAAAAGCAATATAATTTGATTTGAATGAAAACACTTTTATTTTGTGGTGACATTAATGTCATTGTCCATGCCGAGTATGACAGGTTGTGACACTGTGACGATTGATTGCATCCCGCCTGCAAGGAATGGAGAAGGCCGTGGTGACGCGCTTATTGATTCCCCACTTCTGAGGACCCTGCTCTTTGATCTCGCCGGTCATGGAGAGAATGGTCACCACATTGAAAGCACACAAACAGAGTTGCCTGACACGATCGAAGAAACATCATTGAAGAGTTTCAAACTCACACACAAACATTGTGTATATTTTCTTGTTACCTTACATTCTTTACTTTGTAAGAATATTGAACTTTGAATTTGTTGCACTGATTTGAACTGAAAGAGTTCAACAACATAAAAGTTCTCAAAAGTTTATTTTAAAAATTCTACAGTATATTATAAATAAAAAGAGTATAAATTTAATACTTTGATATTGTATTAAAATATACCGTAGATTTGAATTAAAAATATTACAGTGGTGTCAAAAACAAAAATTTTAAATGATTATCGGTGATCGATTAAATAAATTAAATATACGTCTATGGTATATAAAGCATAATAAATTGCCATTACTTACAGATGTATAGCGTTGAGAACTTATGAAATGTTTTTAAATTTAAAGCGTTTATGACAATTTCATATAGACAGTGTGATTTCTAAATTTTGGGAGTAAATTTTTGTTTTTTTCGAGGTGTGTATAATGTATAGGAACAATTTTTGAATTTATTGGAATTAATAAACTTATTTATTCATTATTAAAAAAACAAATACATAAAATATTACTAATGACTATGACGAGTAACAGAAAAAAATTGAAATGGGGCATTGAAATTAAAGTCACAGTACATACTTTTTAACTTTTATACCTCTTTTTTATAATTTAACTTATATTTTGCAATTTTCTGCAATTACTATGGCAGTAAATATATTATTAAACGTATATATATATATATATATATATATATATATATATATATATATATATATATATATATATATATATATATATATAGTGTTTGTTAATATTGCTGGCAATATGTCATCTGGCCAGTCGCTTGTGGTATATTTGCTACTTTTTACAACTCACGTGTGACTCGTGGTATTCCAATATCATGGTCGGACTGGAGATGGTTGCAGTGGCGAAGCACTTCACCTCTGAATATGCAAATCTACCATCCCTCTCACATACACATCAACACGTTTCTCCAGGCAAAAAGAATGTGCAATCCTAAATTTAGAATACCTCAGTGTTAACTTTTTTTTATAGATCTCAATGATAAGAATTTTTACCTCCTGTAGTTTATCATATAAAAGACTAAAGTTTATTTGAAATCTCGCTCTAGTGAAGTTGTAAACATTTTTTATGACACTTCAATATGACATTTTGCAGTACGATCGTATTTCAAATATTTATTACTTATTCATCCATATCTTGCGACATCTATACACAGAAATAAATTTTTAATCTCAGTACATACTAGCTACTACGCGAGTTTATTGGCTTATACTTGCTTATATGGTTTATTTATCTTTGAGTAAAATTTATAAGATAATCTTAAGCATGAACGATGTAGATTAATCTAAAATGTAGCTTAATATAAAGTGTAATTACAGAGTACATACAATAATGAATGCTTTATTTATATTATAATGTAAGTTATTTCTTATACATTTTAAGTTTTTTTTTTAAGTGTAGTATTGTATTATCATCTAATATTTTTTAATGGGAAGTAATTTTAGCTTTAGTATGAACAAGTTTAATTTTGAATAAATTTTGTTTAAGTTATGTAAATTTATTTAATAAGCTTTAAGATCTATCTGTAATATTATATATACATTCACATTTTATACTTTATTACAAATTATTACACTAAATATAAATACTTAATTACTAAAAATGTTAAAGTAATTAAATAAAATTTATAACAATTAAGTATACTTATATTCGTTAATAATTTACTTTAATAAGTTTAGATTTATCAAATTATTTTATTTTTATTGATATTTACAATTTAATATGCTCTCAATTAGAATAGTTTTAGATAAAAAAAAATCGATGTAGGAGTTTATCATATAAAGAGAAAAAATAAACAACATTTTCATCTGTTTATTTTATTTATAATATTTATATAGTGAACAAAGTATTCAAGCTTGTCAACCACTTAACTATAAAAATACATTGCATGACAAAACATTGTTCATTTCTTTTCAGTGCCTGAAATTAGTCAACGTCGTTTAATTTGAATACTTACGATAAAACTTTTCATAGAGCATTACACTTTTATCAAATTAAATATGTTGTCGGAAGTAGAAGAAATTGTAAATTTATATTTAAAAAAATATTTATAATTATTTCAAGCTAAAATTTCAAATTATATAATAAATCTGATGACGTTGTAAGCTTGAAATTTAACATTAACTAACTAAACTTCCTATTTTTTCTTGTATTAATTAAAGTGTATAAATCTGACGACTTGGTGAAGTCACGCGAACACTATGATGATGATGAGTGACGTCATAGTCTGTCCTATTATGCGACCAATCGTGTCATTGAAGTACCTCTTTACGATCGTCAAGCAAAGCATAATCACGAGCTGACTGACGGAAACTGCGCGAGAGAAAACAACGGACGGAAACATTTCAGAGATTACCAATGAGTTTATCAACACATTACATTATACAGTCAGGAGGGAGGTAACGTGAGATGATGTATCTCTATAGAGAGATTTCAGTTGAATGTGTAACAATGTCATCATTTTCAATTCATCTCAGTGCTCATTACGTTTGTGCTGTCTCCATCATTATGGATGGCTCTGATTTAACTCAATATTAAATGTCAGTTTTTAGGTTTGTTATAATCCCACTCCTTATGGGTATGAAATCAGTCTTTCATATCTGAATTCCTTCTTTTCTTTGAATCTTCTAACAAAGTTCCTCGCCTGTAAAAAGTTCCATTTGCAGCCTTGTTAATCGCCATTGTAAGTTATTCACAGAGCATGGTGATTAACAAGGCTGCAAATGGAACTTTTCAGAGACTGTTTATTAATCAAGTTAATTAGAGTATATACATTAATGGAGAAGTGGTTGCATATTAACAAGGACTAACAAAATGTCAATACTTTTAACAGTGGTGCAAACAAGGAGAGAGGGGTTTAGCGGAGTCAGTCGTCGCAGTATATAGAGAAAAATACATGGTATGTGGGTAGATCCAATTTTCCACCACCGAATTCTTTTGGCAACACCCCGAAAAGCGAAGAACAACCTCAGTTTTTTTCTTGGCAATGCCACTGACGCTTTAAATATAATTTACGTTTTACGTTGCTTTCTTACGTGGTAAGATTATGAAATCTTTGCAAGCATTTTGATGTTAAATGTTAAGTTAAGAATTTAGAATTGATTTTTTTTTTAATTGGCAGTGTAATGATTTTTCAGTTTTAAGGCAATTTTGTGAACAGTTTTGAATATATTTGTAGTAATAGTAATTATAATAACTGATGTTGTGTTTTGCATACATGCTTGTTTGTTATTTTTTATGTAGGCTTTGTTTTAATTGATGTGTCATACCTAATATATGCATGATACTATACATATGCTCTATATGTGCACCGTGTACTTGGAATGAGATAAATAATATGAATTTAAATTGCAGTAATTATAAAAACACTACATAATTATATATTATTACTTTTGTTATAAATTTGTATAAATTGTTATTAAAACTGCATATTAAATACTTTTAAACGAGGTTATCATATAAATATATTAAAATTTATAATTGCCTTTACTGAAACAAATTAGAATAAAATTTAATTAGACAGCATGCAGTAAAAGAATATATAATTGCATCTATTAAAAATATATTTATTTTAAACATTAATTTAAAATATCACGGTCTTAATAAATAATTAAGTAAAAATTGTGACATAATATATAAATATTATGGATTAGAAACACGCAAATGGAGGGAAACATTTTATATATTCACCACAGAAGAAACCACTATGTCTTAAAACTTTCTTTGAGAATCAAATATTTATGACTAAGGAAATCGCGCTACGTTGAAAGGTTTGTGTTCCCGCGAGAGGCCTGATATGGAGCAAGAAGATACGCCGTCTTCTGTAGGTGCCAGCTGACTTGCATTCGAGTTTTCTATACGAGCCAAAGCCACACGGAACGCACTTTACTCAACATTAACATCAACCACATTCGAGTCACAGATGAACTAGAAATCAAGGTTAATGGAACATATTATTATCATATTTTTTTAAATATTATAAAAAAAATCAATGCTAGGTTTATAATTGTAGTTTTTGTTATGTTTTTGTTGTCGTTCCATTGGTATGCAAAAAGATTTACGTTGAGATAAATGGACTTCAAAACACTACACTAATAACTTAAAATTTTGTGAACTATTCGATTTTGAATGTACCTTTTTATGTGACAACTATTGATTTAATATTAATAATAATTTGTTTTGGTATTAAATATTTTTAAACTAAAATTTATTTTCTGGTTTTCTACTTTGAATATCGGTCACTTGCAAAAGAAAATGTTTTAAATTATTCCTTCTTTATTCTATCTACTTAAACAAATAAACCACAAATATATATATTTTTAAGAACATACTATACGAGATTCACTCAGGATTCGAAGTGCTTAGAAATGAACCTCTTGTATCAAATTGTGGATGCCGCATTTCGCCTCAAGTATTCTCTATATTTCTATTCTTTGTTAGGTAGTACGCAAGTCACGTAACATCTGTTCTTCTTCACCCTCGATTTTGATGATCAGGCTTTTTTTTTATTGGCTTGTAGTTTGAAACTTTAAAATCCTCCCCATAAGTTATTGTATGATATATATCATGAATGACAAAAGATTCCTTATTAATCTTAACGAGAAGTCTACAGCAGACATTCAGATGTTACTTTATGCTTGAATAAACAAATTATGGAGAAATAGTTGACAAGTATAGGTCTATATGTGTTTCACAACACATGTTTTGTAAATTTAGTTGCTTAGCAACCAAAATGGCATCAAATATACAGTATATAGAAAATGATGCAAAATGATATACTTGTACGCTTCGTTTAGATTTATGTTGAGTTAAATTTAATGAAATTTTTTAGATTTTATATGCATGTTAGCAATATTTGAAAAGAGAGAAAGAGGGGGACGGGGGAAGAGGAGCGCGGGAAAGAAATTAATATTGCTACGAGAAATCTGCACATGCACACTATCTTAAATAAGGCACACATTTTTCTTGCAAATTTTATAGTTTTCTAATTTTAATTTTTTAAATTTTATTAAATAAGTAGCACATAATAGCACAATAATAATAGCACAATCATTATTTTTATGGTAAATGTAATTAAGTCTTTCGGCATCAGATAGAATGTTTTCTCTTACTGCTGACGAGAAATTATTCTGAAATTTAAGTGTTCTTAAATCTTAAATTTCATATATAATACTAAGTGTCTGCTTATTTTTATAGTTAAATATACCAAATTGGAAATATTAATAAAACAAGAAAATCATTTAAATCTAAAATTTAATTCGAATTATTAGTTAAAAAGATTTTTAGACGGGACTTAAATCATTATTGAACACAGGTAGTGAGCCTTCAAAATCTGAAAACTTTGTCCTGCACTTTATTTCTGGCATGTATGTCGATATTTTTATTAATAGAGATAAACGTAAACTATGATCACAGTATTTTTTTTTTAATGTAACTGTGGTATATTGATTGTGAAACAGTGGTAGATATTTGCAGGTGCTTGGTTCGATCTAACCCTCCGTTTGCTACGACTTCTACCTGGTTTTTATGTTCTCCGGGGACCACACACTGGTTCGAGTCGACCGCGTCTTTTCTTCCTATAGTGTTTTCCAATACATCGTAGCCCCTTGCTACACTGCGTAATTGTGTTGAGACCTATGCAGGTTATAGCTTTGGCAGCTGTACTTGACTCCCACAAAATACAGACAATCCCTTTAAAATTTTGTTAAAATAGATGGCTTCTTATGTGTGGTATAGATAATATGAGGGCTTTGTAACTACCAGTTATAGGAGGGAAGTCTGTACACTTGGGAAAACAAGTTGAGACTTGCTATAAGATTTACGACCGAAAGTAAAACGTATGTGCGAGGAAATTCTAACAAGAATATGGTTAGTGGTAATTGTCATTATTGGCAGGTTGATATTTATTGCTTTGAAATTTCAAGTTATATTTTTGAAGAAAGTACTAGCTATATGATAACGATATAATATTTATTATAATTCAATGTATTATAGTTGTATTTGTTATCAAACTTAAAATACAGTGCTTTTAATATAAAATGCTTCTAATATATAAAAAAATGCAAGCTAAATGTTATTTTACTCTCTCTTTTTTTGTTGCAATGAGATATTATAATGTGAAAATTTTAGTGGCTTAATCAAAAGAAGGGGTAAAAATATGGTACTGTGAATTTTTTCAAATTTTTCTGAGACCGGGAACTATTTTTAAAAAATTATTGAAAGTCTATTTTATGACGTCACGGGCGGCACTGCCCTATCCTCTTTCTTAAGGAGTGCCGCCCGTGACGTCATCAAAATAGACTTTCAATAATTTTTTAAAAATAGTTCCCGGTCTTAGAAAAATCTGAAAAAATTCACAGTACCATATTTTTACCCGTTCTTTCGATTAAGCCACTAAAATTTTCACATTCTAATATCTCATTATCATAATTCATTGCGTTACCACATAAGACAATGGTGTTTTTATTTATACTAAAAACAAGCAAAGTAAAATGTCAGCTCCAACAATTTTTTACTCACATAATTATAACTTTTCTAATAGTTTTAATACTAACAATGTTATAGTTATTACTTACCGGAGCAGGCCTGTGGTGGTAGCGGGAAGATGAGTGTAGTAGAGCTCTTACGACGGGCTACTGCACAACCGAGACTCTGAGGTTTGAAAGATCTCAGCTGTTGCATGAAGTCCGAGCACTCCATCAGGGCAACGTCTGCAAAGTGCAAGTCACACAAAATCTGGTTCTTGAAGCGGCGGGCTCGCTTTTGGTTGGGGCCCGTCAGGTTGAGACCACACGAGTTACACCGCAGGCATTCCTCGTGGTAGTGGTTGTTATCGTACAGCGGGGACGGTTCTGTGGACAACAACATTAATGTCAGTCTTTCTCTCTGGATTATATTTTAGGAGTCTCTTCAGACTGTATTTTACAACTCAATTTACTCCTGCATGCTTGAATAATAATGGGCTTTAATTACCATTGCATGTGTGGAAAACCATAAAAATTATTTGGCGATATAGCTATAATAAACTGGATGCTTCTTTTTCCCGCCCCAAAATTCTCTTTGTCTCTTGAAACTGCAGTCCGAACATATCATGCAGAGGGAAAAGATCATGATATACACAACATTCGAGTAGAATACAACATGATGTAAAACTACCCTAACTTGTAACTTCAATTTATATGTATAGCTCCAAAGAATTCTAAGCTAATGCAATAGCTGAAAATTTTTAGGTAAAATATTTATTCTTTCAAATTTTAACATTCTTTCCATTCAATTCACACAGAAACTCTGTAAATTGAGTTGCTTATTTTTTTATGGTTCTTTATGGTTTTTGTTTATTTTTTATTTTATTTTATTTTATTATTATTATTTTTTTTGTTTAAAAGTTTATTTTACAGAATTTTGTCACCGGATATATTGTTATTTATAATCTGTTTGTATATTTTTTTTTCAACAAATAAACATGGCAGTGAAAATTGTTAACACAATTCAATCAAAATCTAGAATAGTCGATATCACTTTCATTCAAAAGTCCCAATATCAAAGAAAACATACCATAAACTATCCCTGATCATGTGATTCTATTGATTATATATAATATATAAAAATTTAGATATTATCTAATAATGGAATATTGTAAAAAAGTATGATAAAATAGTGCTCAGTGAAAGAATTAAAACAATAATACATAATTATAAATCTCCCAATTTCAATATAATTCATGAATGATTATAAAATTCAGTATATAGAAATATTTTGAAGTGGTTTCTGCAATTGCAACAACTTTTCTCTCTGTCCAGCTTCTTCTTGAAGTAAGACGTGAACGTTACGACTGCACGAATCCTACTCTATCCCAGACAGATCTCGTGGGACCAAATGGATACTCGTGGGATATCCCAACATAGACGTAGTAAGTCTTCTAAATTCTGAGTAGACAGAAGGAGATTGAATTTCAAGAAAAAAAAAATATCTTATAACATCAAATTGTGTTCCAACTAATGCTTAAAATGAACGTGATAAACATTTTATATTTCAGTTATCTTCATTAATATTCGTGTCTGTAAAATTGTTACGTCATATTTTGGTATTTCTGAAAGAAACTAGACATCACTCAACTAAAGTATATCTTTTTATCACGTATTGTACATTCTTTTGTGTGTCAGGTGAGTTTTCCAGGTAGTTGATAAGAAAAGTACCTAGTTTTGACACACCTATCTTGTTTCATTTTTGTTATTACAGAAAGCCCCATATCTTTTTACATATTAAATAATATAGGCTGGTGAGATTTAAACATAGTGGTGTCACTAGTGGAGTAATATAGAAAAAACCTTGGGTGTGATTCACGAAGAAACCTGGCTAACTGCTTCGTGAATCGCGCCCAACAGTTAAGTCTTTCTAATTATGTAAGTAAATGTTGTTTTTTTTGACGTTGGTCTTGTACCAAGTATTTGTAATTTAGTACGGATAACTGCCACATACTGTGAAATAGTGTCTAATGATGCTTTGTTATATGTTATCCCCACCTTGCATTTTACCTATATAAATTTATGTATGTAACAATGTATCAGGTGAAATAATAAAATATTTAAAATAAATAAATAAACTTATTGTTTAATCGCCTCGAACGATTTGGAATAAGATATAAACAGATCTAATTAAGGTACAGTCTTGGTCAAAAATAGTGGGTCACCAATCACTCTGTATCATTCTTTATGACCAACTCTGTACTTACAGTTAGACTTGGAAAAAAACTTATATTTCCAGACTACTAATTATATAAAAAAATAATAACAGTTAATTTTCAATATAAAAAAATATTTTTTTAAATTCAATTTAATTAGCAACGAGAAGAAAAAAAAAGCATGTGTGCTTGAGTTGAAATTTCTGAAGTTAGTTTAACAAGATTATAATTTAAAATATGTTTTTAATTTATATTCAGATTTCAATTTATTAATTTTGTTTAATTACTTTATACCCTAGAGGCCTAGAAAATGTAAACTTAATATTCTAAATGTTAAAAAAAGTAGTGTATTTACCTAAAAGAGGGAGGTTAAATTTCTCTCTTATTAATATAATATACAGGCTTTGAGGATTAAAAACGTAACAAATTATGAAGAGAATATTTAGGCCACAAGGGGATTATTAGACTAACATTGTAGTCTTTTTGTTTTAATATTGTTTACAAAAATTAATTAATGAACACTTTAATGACTATGAATGAGAAGCTTACGATACGTTGAAGTCTACGATAGTAAACATCCAATCTTCAACTAAAGTCTTTATGTACTTATTTTTTTTAATGACAAAATATACATATTAATATACAAAAACAATTTTGAAATTCTAGTCTGTGTTATTTGACTATAAAATGATTTATAATTTATGTTTACTAATATTTCTGTACCGTTGTCTTGCAAAATATGATGCAGATAGTCAATATAATAATTAAAGCTATAATGATATTTATATTTATTTAACACATTGTAACACATTTAAAAATCTCTTCACTGCATTTTCATTGGGTTGGGTGGAAAATAATAGCCTAAATCCCTCCCTCAATCAGAAAGATTTTTATTATTTATATTTAATAATATTATTTTAATAAAATTAAGAGTTTCGAACTAATATTACAAATTCATTATTACGTTGACATTTCAATAAATAATGTTGAAATCTTTCTCTTTTTTCCCCTCTATTTTCTTATGATATAAATTCAATTTATTTCTCATCATGTTTGTGCGAGCAGCAGGCAAAGTCTGTTAGAGACTTCCACGTCGGTTGCACCATCATCGCCACTTGCTCCAGAGTGACGTCATGCACACGTGGCTTCAGATTGGGAGCAGTCTGCTTATTCAACTAACTAACCCTTCCAGGTGTCACGTGCCGGTGTTCTTCTAGAGCCGCGTAATAATAATGTACTAATTTATTGATCTGTCTCTCTTTCTCTCTCAAGTCAAGAGCAACCTTAGATCTGTTGAGGATAAAATAGGTTTCGTGTCGGAATAAACGTTCTCAGCACTCAAGTGAAGAAACAATATATTAAAAAAATGACAATATTTTGTCACTTTATAAAGCTATTTTTTGTAATAAAATTATTTATTTATTTATTTATTTATTTATTTATTTATTTATTTATTTATTTATTTATTCATTCATTCATTCATTCATTCATTCATTCATTCATTCATTCATTCATTCATTCATTCATTCATTCATTCATTCATTCATTCATTCATTCATTCATTCATTCATTCATTCATTCATTCATTCATTCATTCATTCATTCATTCATTCATTCATTCATTCATTCATTCATTCATTCATTCATTCATTCATTCATTCATTCATTCATTCATTCATTCATTCATTCATTCATTCATTCATTCATTCATTCATTCATTCATTCATTTATTTATTTGACTTATATGGTGAGGGTAAGACAAAAATGTCTTTCTTTACTCCTGACCCTACAAATACATACATTAATTTAATAAATTTAATTTTGATATTTATAACTTATTTAACAATGAATTGGTTGATTTTCTTATAGTTTCTTCGTGTTGGAAAGGTAAGTGTTGAAAAGGTGTTTTTATAGTACCTCTAATAAAATATTAACTTATATTTAATAAATTTAACCAGCATTGCGGTGAATAGGTCTTTATTATTGTAAACATTGACTTAAATTATATTATTTTTTTTTTTTATCTAAGCATAAGAAACTCTTTATTCAAAACATTTTCTTCTTTATACTTCGTTTTAATGAAAATTTTAAATCTAATGACGATACTTAGTAATTTATGTTTATTTTTATTATTATTATTTTCTTTCATAAGAGAGTTAAAGTTAGTAGCAACATTTTATTGAATTTTATAAATGTTACAGCAAAGTTTATTTAGCTTCTAGCTATAACCAACCACCATTTGAGTAAAAGCAGAACCAAGCTTATCTTGAAAAGTTTACAAAATTATATATTATGCTATAAAAAAATGGAGGTATAAATATTTTTATCGTATTATACGTTTTTGTATTTACAAAAGAAATGGAGAATCTGGTTTGTGTATTCACATTATAAGTGTCGCGGCTTATATCTGCACCAGCAGATGGAACGTGTTTTTTATATATATTTTTTTTACTGCGTGGGGTTGAGTTATCGCACCTACCCCTAACCCCAGTCACACCGCACCATCGCTGACACTTGCATATACATTGGACAAGTAAAAAAAAGTATGATTTAATATACCACCGTTTTTTTATCATAATTCTTAATATTATATTCATAGCGTTGACTGTTTTTTTAAGAAATAAAACATGTTAGAAATTTAATAAATTTATTATGATGTTTATAGCATTCATCAATATCATGTTTGTTTGTTTGTTTTTTTCGTATCTTTATGAATGTGATGAAAATGTTTGAAAATAATATATATAAATAGTATATAAATAGCTACAAATAGATGTAATATATATATATATATATATATATATATATATATATATATATTATTGCTAGTCTATTTGGCTATACAGCATTATAGACCTGGTCAATTTCCTCATTTTCTCAGGATATTTAGTGCAGTTCGCAACCCTCATGCGCGCTTGTTAATAATTATATAAATTCTCTCAACATAATTCACACTTCTTTTATCCCCCCTCTTCTACTGCCCCTCCTCTCTCTCTCTCTCTCTCTCTCTCTCTCTCTCTCTCTCTCTCTCTCTCTCTCTCTCTCTCTCTCTCTCTCTCTCTCTCTCTCTCTCTCTCTCTCTCTCTCTCTCTCTCTCTCTCTCTCTCTCTCTACTACAAAACATAGAAAACAAACTATATCGATTGAGCTCTATGATTTTTAGGTCAAATTAATTTATTAACTAAAAGAGTGAATTGCTGTTTGATTCTAGTGTTTAATAAAAATGTTGCAATAATTAACTAAATAAAGTATACTTATATGAGTTTAATTAGTTATCATCCGTACATGTATGTTTCTTCAGGGGACAGAATATACTGATGTACAATTTAATATGTAAAGAGTCTTTCAAACACGTGTTTACTAACTTGATATATCGTTTTCTTCAAAAATCCAATCAAATCATCAATCGACGAAAAAACATCCTAAAGTTTGTTTGTTTCTAGACAAATTGTGTAAAAAAACTCTCAATAATTTGAACAAGACTGTACAGTAGTGAATTTTATACTGAAATAAAACTTCAGAAGCCAATTTCTAAGTAAGTACTAGGTTGCTTAATGATCGAATCAAGGTAAAATGTAAACAATAAAATCAAATAGGAATAGCTAAGTAGGTCAACTACTAGTGAGATGGTTTATCGTTTCTCTACTAACATTAAGTCAGTTAATACCACAAACAACAAGGTAAATAATTAACATGTAAGTTCTTAGAGTATTAAATTGTTAAGTCTTTGCTGATATTTTCAATTAGATAATTTTAAATATAGATTATTATCATGTACAAAATAATGTATGTATTGTACATATTACCATTTTAATTTCAGTTATCTTTTTTTTTTTATTCATCATTATTATGTATAATACAGTTTAAGAGCCACATATATATTGGATTAATTTTTGTCCTCTACATGAGTTTTGAGCTCGAGCAGAGGAAAAACTGAAATTTAAATTGTTGCAACAAAGATGTAGGAAAGATGAGACATTAATATGCAGTATAAAATATTAAAATGGAGTATTAACCTCAAATTTTTTTTATTGCAGAAATGGATAGAGAGTGCAAAGTTATGCTACCCTGATTTTTTTCAGATTTTTTAGAGCCCGGGAACTTTTTTTAAAAAATTATTGAACGTTCTTTTTGTGACGTCACGAGACGCCGCTCTTTAAGAAAAAGATAGGACTTGACGCCACGTGACGTCACAAATAGGACTTTCAATAATTTTTTAAAAATACTTCCCGGGCTCTAAAAAATCGTAAAAAATCAGGGTAGCATAATTTTTCACCCTCTATCCATTTCTGCAATAAAAAAAATTGAGGACGATACTCCATTACGTAGAAGATACATTACCGGAAGGTAGTAAATTACGTAAGAAAGAAAGAAAATACAATACAAAACCAGCTTATGTCATTAGCTAGCTTATATTAAGTGGTAATTATGAACTAAAACCTTATTTTACTTATAAATGTGACATAAGATTTTAGTTGAAATTGTTAACACTTGACATTGTAAGCTACGATGGCGATGTAATAAATACCAAATAAATGTGTTCTCTTTTTTAACCTAACTTTTAAGGTAAAGACAAAATTTTCCCTATTTTATAAACATTTTAGTTATTTTTTAGTTTATTTTCTTAATACTGACGGTGCAAGTTAAAGTGGTTGCTAAAACGCTATTCATGCCTGAGAACCTCGAGCGGAGGAGTCGTTCACTGACTTACAAGATGTGCCGCAGGGAAATTGACCTATCTCTGCAGCTGTTTTTTAGTTCTAACACGTGCATTCTTATCAAATTTAAATTGCAACTTAAAATATTCCTCAAGAATAATGATAAAAAAATATGTATCGTAAAAAAATCAATT
The DNA here is from genome assembly GCA_949825025.1 of Siphlonurus alternatus. Classification (NCBI taxonomy): domain Eukaryota; kingdom Metazoa; phylum Arthropoda; class Insecta; order Ephemeroptera; family Siphlonuridae; genus Siphlonurus; species Siphlonurus alternatus. The sequence continues at coordinate 21,774,442 of OX463779.1, forward strand.
GGCACTTTCGAAACATAAAATTCAGTAATAAAATGAACAAGGTGTTCAACTTCATTTTTATTTTACAAGACAACGTAGTTTTGGTTTATATATGAGATCAATGTATCATTTAATTGAATTATTAATAGTTTATATTTATTTTTTTATAATTCAGAAATTGTAGAGAGAAAAAAAATGTTTATTTTTACATTACTTTTTTATTGAAATTGACTTTTGTCAAGGAAATAAAATAAAAATCATTGATGTAAAAGCTCAAAGAAATCAAGAAAAATATAAGAGAGAAATAAAATAATTTATTATACCTTCTTCTTTCTTTATAATTCAATTCATTTTTATATTGTGCTTTTTAACTTTACAAATCCATAACTTCAAAAGCTGATATATATATATATATATATATATATATATATATATATATATATATATATATATATACATTTATTATCGTTTTAAGGTCTCAAAATTACATTAAAGCACACAAACGTATTACACAGATGACAGATGAAGTATGAAAATATTAAATTCCTTTTTAAATTTCACTTTGAAAATAATAATCAAATTATGAATTTAATACAATTTTCGTATGCTATTAACGTTACTTTATTTATCGGATTATCTTCAAATTAGAAAAAAAATAAGACAATTTAAATTTAACCATTACATTTTCTTTCAATAAATCAATTCGTCAATTTTCAAGGTATCAAATAAGAAAAGTTTTCGTATATTTTTTTCTGTATATTTATATTATTTGTCTAGCTATGCTTAAATTGTGAGTACAAAATTTTAGTTTAATTCAAACAATATCATAGTAATTATGACCATGAGGAATAATTATTTTAATCATAAATACATTAGCTGTAAATTGAAACAAAATAGTATATAACACATGATTAGTAAAAACAAATTACGCTCTCTCTATTTCGAGTTCGGGGTATTAGAAAATACTACAGAATCGTGTGAAACGTAAAACTTCATAATATGCGTAGTTAAAATATCTCTCCATTTTATATTATATAGACTATAATATACAGCTACAGCTTTATTGTTTATTCTACACTACAAATGTGTCAAGTTATATTTTTAAATATCTTATCTGTTTAAGTATTGACCTCAGTTCATTGAGATCTCGAAGTCGGCCCCCTTGAATGCTACCAAGACTCGCAGACAACTTAGAACTCGCCATCAATAGGCGGCATGCAAATTTTGAAATGGATCAGTGATCAGCTTTGAGAAAACTGAGGTAGAAGTTTAACATTGACCTTATGGACGGAAACCGGAAATTGAGCTGTCATGAGAAAAATGCCAGATCAAATTTGCTCAAAGTGATTAAGTTTTAGATTATTCTAAATTTTTTAAATTTTATTTCATTTCATTGTGTCAAAAATTTCCTTTGACTCCGAAGTAATTGAGGTCAATCATTAAAAAAAATTGCAGTCTTGTACACTTTCCTTAATATGAATATTAACATCAATGGTCTGCGTTATAGAGCTGTGGTATCTTATCATAAATAAAATTTTAAGGAAAAAGTACACCTCAAAACAATCGGAACGTCACCGCTTAGCAGAATACAAACTGCAATAAAATAAGATGGTAAGATGAAATTCCTTTGACCAGCCACATCAAAAAGTTCAACATGCTTAAGGTAGTAAGATTCTTATGAAAAAAAAAACTATATTTAAAATAAATCCTTTTTTATTTATGCCTTCATATACTAGTAGAGCTTGAGTTAACGTTACGGCTTTCCCATGGTGGAATTATATACACCTAAAAGGAAGCCAAATTTTAATATATTTTTATTATTATATTCTCGAATACTTTAAATAACTCTAAATATTTAAACTAAAGTTTGACAAGTTTGAAGTTGAATCTCGTGAAATAGTTTTCAAATATAATGGAATTTGTTAAGTGAATGTCCTGTCGAAGTACCCATGTCAGGAAATGTGAACACTTGAAACGTAAAAGACCACTAACAAAGTTTATATATTTATATAAGGATGTTAAACTTAGACAGAGAAATAAATTTTCTTGGACAAAACAGTTGATATTGACTTAGTACAGAGAAGTGTTTACTGTATTACTTGAACAAACAACTCTACATGCACTTATCAACAGTAATAAAATATTATTTTTACCTCATTTTAATAAATAAACTTATAATGAGGTGAGACTTAAGTTAAAAATTAATTATAATAATTCAATAAAAAAAACTTATATATGATTTCTGTTTCTGTTTACAAAACAGCGTTGAATCGGGAAAAAAAGGAACAAAAGCTCTTTATAAACAAGGAAAAGTTATTTCTCATTCCTGTTTTGTACCCTGCACGTGCCACTAAAAGCAACACCCACCTACTGCCCCAGAAATCTCTTGCATTTACGTCGCAAAAAGCAAGGAAACTAAATCAAATAGAATAATACTGTGAAAATAAAGTTCATTTTACTGTTTTATAGCATTAGATGAAAGAAAAATGGCTTTTAATTAATACGTTTTATTGCCTTAATATACTAACGCAAACTATTTAAAACTTAAACGGGGAAAAAAAGTTTAAAAAACTTTGTGACTAGTTAAAGCCATAGAATTATGACATCTGTCATTTCTCGTTTGACTTCATTTTATCTTTCTTGTCAATTGGGTTATCATAAAGTATACTTTTGCATCAGTATTTAGTATATAGTAAAAATTAATTTGAAGGAGAGTCAGCAGAAAATTTTCAATTTTATGTAGAAAAATACCATAGTATATCCTCATTAATGATTGATATTTGTCAGTTACATCCAGAGTCCTAATGTTGAAATTGAAAATTTTGTCGCACGGAATTGAAGAAAATAAATTTGTTCTAAAACTTTTAAAATCGCTTAAGCATAATTTGGGCAAATTCAAGGAGGTTTTCTCTCAACATCTCCATTACCGGATTCCTTCCATAAGACTCCAATAAAACTTCTACCTCATTTTTCACAAAACTGGCTGGACAAATCTATTTTAAAAAAATTGAATCACTTTTTGATAGCGAGCTATAAGTCCTCGGCAAGAATCATTAAAATCAAGGGAGTCGTTTTTGAGATCCCAATCAACTGAGGTACATCCTTAGAAGATTTATTTACTTACATTTATAATGCTTTACATTACGATTACTTGTTGTTAAATTGATTTTACCAACAGAAATCGAGGCTTTAATAATGATAGCGGACACATATAATACCATAATAACAAATGCGAAAAATTTGCATCATAAAGCTTTTAAAAAACACTACCTTTATTCATGATTTTTTTTGTAACCATCATGAATCATGTTTTTCTGTCATGTGACCTAATGGTTCAGATCTTGGCAACTGATACTGGTGATTACCTGTGAGTGGAAAGCGGGTCTGGAAAAGTGGCGAGCACATCACGACTCATTTAACAAACGTGTGCACCCCCAGCCAACCCCATGAGCAATAAATAATGGCCAGATTCACGCTCAATACAATCGATATATATAAAATATAATACAATTCGTATATTAATCAATAAATATGCCCTCCATTTATTTCATACCCTAAATTGTCACTACATTTTTTTTACGGTTCACTAAATTTTGTTATGATCATATTTACAATAATTTTATACACAAAAAGAAACATTTTTATGTCATATTGAAATTTAATAATTGAATATTTTTAGTTTAAATTTTTTAACATTTTATAAAGTTATTTCTTCTGTTCAGTGTTTTATATTAATTATAAATTTTAATTATGTGTAGAACAATTGAAACAGGCATAGAATAAAATCGAGAAAAAAAGCCACGTTTATTTTAAACCCTTTTTAATAAGTGGACGTACAACAAAGTTATTGTTGTGTTTTAAATTGTACCTTTTTTAGTCCATTGTTTTTTTTTCCATTTCAAAGTTACTTGATTGATAGGTGGTGTCCTTTTATCATGTTGCTGTCAATAAAGGATATAATTTATAAACTTTTGTAATAAATGTCTCAGTTTACAATAAAAATAATTTTTTTCAAAAATACACACACCATCAATAAAAAACACACAATATTTATTTAAATTATTGATATTTTATATAAAACATATATATTATATGACATGTATATAATATAAATCAAGAATAAATATTTATCTTTTTCTTAAAATGAGCAGAAACATTATCCCCTTCAAAAAGAAACTACGCAACCAGTTGGGCGGATCTGTCGTACGGGTTGCCTGGTATTCAGGCGCTTCTCAATCCCAGCAAATTGGCGCCTGCTGATTACAAGAACTGTGCCCGCCCTACTCCACGTTTCATGCAGCAAGGACAAAAATATAAAAAAGGACCTCATTTACAAAACTGGAATAACGAGGCTTATTATTTACTTGCCTTTGCTCTTAGAATGAAAATGTTAAAAAAAAAAAAAGTTACACATAAAAATAATAATAAGTCGTGCGTCGTTCTTTGAAGTTTTTGAAGCTAAAAGTTATTTTTTTCATTTAATTAATTATAAAATGAACAAGACAATGAAAATAAATAATTATTAATAAGCTTCCAAAACTTGTTATATAAATTTATTTTGATACTAATATAGAAACATTTTGTTCTTTTTTTTTTCTCTCTCTCTAGCTTTGTGTACATTTTTTTTTTTTACCTTTTTAAAGTACCTTATCTAGATACCTAGATTGATTTCATCCTAATTTTCTATCAATTCTCACACTAAGATGAATGATTGAGCCGACAGGTGGAAAGATAACTGACCTGACGTTGTTGCATTGGGCAACAACTGCCGGCTTGGGCTCTCCAGACACAAGGTGGGCTTGACAGGTGAACTGCTCATTGGAATTGTGTGAGAAACTTCTCCACATTTTCCCCACCAATCACGCGGTGAAATTACCAAACTCTCTCGTACTCACTACTTTTTTGATCACTCAGCTAAATGCGACTGCAACAGCCGCTCTGCCTTCCAGCACTGAAATTTCAGTGGCAGCTCTCTCTACCAGCCTGCTGCTTGCTGCTAGCTTCGCAGTGGCGTTCGCACAAACTAGCGGTGTTGCCATTATTTTTATGACACCTGGCAACGTTGCTTCCTTAGTCCATGTGATTCTTGTTCCAAACGATGTAGAGAAAAGAGAGAAAGAAAAGAGAGAGAGAGAGAGAGATATTTAGTGAATGGAGGAACGTTCATCAAGCCCAGCTAATTATATTCATAATGGACCTTTCTTTACTATTCAACATGAATTAAAAACAGCATGAGTTGCTCATATATTTTAATTTAAAATGCTTTATTATTAATTTGTTTTATTTTACATTATACATATATAAATATTATTAAATCTTTATGAATATGTATTTATATTCACTATTATAATTGCATACATGACATGCATACATGTTGTTAATAAATTGCTTTCATAAATTACCTGTCAACGTTAGACATACAAGCTAATGCTGCATTGCATGTATTAATATGTGATAATCACTGTTAATTTTATGCATAGGAAAATAGGAAAATATAAATGTAGTTTTTAATTAATTTTTTTTTTAAACAAACAAATCATAGAAGCTCTACAGAGTTTATTGCTGTATTAAATGCAAAAAAAAATATACATAAAACACTTAAAATCATGTAGACTCAAGCTCAGTAAAGAAACCTACACACTGTCCAAAACTACTACTATTACACTACCTTGTAATTTTCGTATACCTGGTGTAAATTAACATATTTTTTTTTTTTCATTTTTCTTTTAAATTTTGTATTGTAACTCAAAAATGTTACGTAATACTACTTAATTTAATTACAACGTGAACATTAACTGTCGAAAATTTCAATTTCTTTGTATTTCTATTGTAAACATTTTGCCTTATTGACGATTTTAAATCGTTATTCAACATGCAAAATCAGAATAAAGCAAAATTGTGTCAACATAATGTAAAGTGTGCAACTGTTTGAACATCTAAAACTCTGTGTTGAAACAACAGCATATTTTAAGATAGCTGACTATACTCTACACTTACAAAATAGATTGTAAATTTAGTGCTGTACTCATGATAATTATGTTGGATTCAAATTCTCCCCTTTCACTTCTCTCTCGCTCTCTTCTGACATAAAATAAATATATATTAATTAGAGGCTTCTGACTATAAATCTGATATATCCGCGTCAGGGGAGAGGCTATATAATGCTAGGTTCACGCTCCTTCACAAATGTGGGTCAGCTAGCAGAAAAGGAGAGAAACTCGGACTGCGTCGTCATTTGAAGAGAATTTCATGTTTTTCCTCCCTTTCCTGTCACCATTTATAATTCAGGTTAAGCAATGCTGCCCATGCACACATGCGAGCCAGCTATTATATTCACACTTGCGGGTAATCCAACAACAGTAGCACTCATCGTTTTATCACAACGTTCATTATACAAAAGTCACTTTGCTAGCGTGATATAGCAGTAATTATAAGGATTGTTTATTATACATTATGTATATATTCAACCTTTTAAAGTTTTATACTTTAATGTTTTTTAATTTAATTTAATCCTTACTTATAACTTAATAATTATTTATTTTTAACCTTATATATAATATATATATATATATATATATATATATATATATATATATATATATATATATATATATATATAATATTTTAAATTGTATTAAAATTGGGATATTTATTTTTAAAATATTTTATGGAAATTCTCCACAAAATTATTGAATTCAGATTGTATTTGGCAATTTTCTCCAAGATTTTATTACATTTTGATATTAAATGTAGCATAAATAGCTTGAATATTACATGCATAAGTAGGTTAAAGGTTGATTTTGACAAAATACGCCTTCCATCAGCAGCCAAATAAACAAAATGCCTGACGACCCTAGATATAACGTGATTTGTTTCCCTAAAGGTAATAATGAAAATAATATGCGAGGTAAGATTTGACAATTTATTGCCTTATATAAGTGGCGCACCCCTAGAAAATTAATTCATTAAGCTTTTTAATTCACGTCAGTATGTAGAAGATTTCTAGTACAGGCATCTAAATTATTTCTCAATTTTTCCGTCATTTATTATCTGAGATATTTTTTTACCGTACCTATTTTTTTTAATAGATCAGGAAATAGGTCAATATAATTTATAATCCACGGTGCTGTAAAAGGAGGTAAAAATTGCATAGTAATTCAATGTTATAATATTATATATTATTAATACCCTTAGGAATGGCAATAAATTGTTTGTAAATACTATTTTGTTTTAATGTATGGCAATAATTATACATAATAAATTATATACAAAAGAACAAATTTTATATGTATAATATTGTAATCTTTAAGATATTTTACTGTAAAACTTTGTACCAGAAGTGTTGAGACACTTGAGATCTATGTTGGAAAATACTTGTAAACATATATGAATCCAATAAAAAAGGCTTTGTACAGTTCCAAAAAATGAAAAATATACATGTGTTCCATTGGCACAGGTGTTATTGAACTGCTCGTGAATTTTAATAAACACTATCTAAATATTCTGAACCATACTTTTTTTTATAATAACTTAACAATTAACTTAAGAAGTAGTATTTTTGAAAAAAATTGTTATACGTAACCATAACAATTATTTCACAATATTTGTTTTAAATTAAATTAATATTTATCAACAATAAAATATGTTATAGCAACAAGTCTCGATCAGAAGACTAATGCGTGACAAAATTAACACCCAAAAGTATATATAGAGTAAGTTGAAATAACTAAAATTTCAAACGAAAAATGAATGAAATAAAATTACAAACAAAAATGGTCTTTATTTAAAAAAAAATATCCATCATTAAGTGTATTGAAATCATTACATTATATTTTATATTATTGTCACCCCCTTCCCCTAAAAAGACGAATTAAATATATATATATATATATATATATATACAGTATATATATATATATATAATATATATATATATATTACTATTTTACATCATGAATATTTAAATTTGCATTATTTATTAATTTAAATGTTTAAGCAAGTTTGTTCGAATAAACTTACGAAAGGTTAAGTATAATAAATTAATAGTTGTTATCCTACAAGACCAAGTATAAGTTTAATACATCAATAAATGTAATCGTTTTGAAATTTGAAACCTTAACTTTTGCTTCTGTGGCACTTCGTTCCCGGTCAAAGTTTTTTTTCCTGACAAGGCGACTTTAAGACTGGTGGGGGGTGACACACAAGTTAAGTTGGACGAACTTGGGCCGCTAGTTCTCCAGAAGGCAAACACTCAGCATTGCGATCTTGTGTGAGCAAACCCTCGTTATGAGAAAACAATTTTAGTTTTCATGAAAAATTTGATAAAGAATAAAAAAAAAACATTAATCAATATTTTTTATGTTGATTTATTGCTGTATTTTGATATTTGTACTAGACCATGCAAGAACCGTTCTAATATTAAATTAAAAAAAATTGTGTACATAATGGACAACCGACATGAAAACTGACATGAATTGAGGGTACCGAATTATGCTGCTCTGATTTTTTTTCAGATTTTTTTTTTAGTTCCGAAACTATTTTTAAATAAGTATTGAAATTGCGACCACGCCTCCTGGAGGCGTCAAGGCCCTATCCTTACTATTAAGAATCCAGGGAGTCAAATATAACTTACAGAACTTTTAATAATGATTTAAAAATAGTTCCGGGACTCAAAAAAATCTGAACAAATTCAGAGTAGTATAAATTTAGTAACCCTCTATATCTATTTCTGCAATAAACAATTTTCATGTTGGTTGTCCATTATACTGTATTTTTGATTTGTTAAATGTATGTATTAATGTAGAAACAAAAATATCAGAAAAAATCTGTATTAATATTGAAGTAATTCATATTGTAAATAAAATATGATCGAATATTTAAATTTTGCATTGAAATTTTTGTTGAATTATTTTATTTTCATAATCTGCTATTGTCAATATAAGTTAATAAGAGTTTCCCTATGTTGAAGAGCAATTCTTGTCACATGTAATTATACCTCGCTTAGCGCAGCACGTATGTCATGAATTATTCATTGGGTTGAATTGAGGGAGAGTTTATAGTGGTGTAGAGTGTAGATGAGACACTGCAGACAGAGAGAGAGAGAGAGAGAGACAGAGAGAGAGAGAGAGAGAGAGAGAGAGAGAGAGAGAGAGAGAGAGAGAGATAATGCCATTATAACTATTTCATTGGATCAAATTTCATGTTAAAATAATTAAAAATAAGGTTGCAATATCATCCTTCCAATTTATTCCAATTAAGATCGGATAATATAATATTTTAAAAAATATTTATATAAGATACATATTGTCAAATAATCGTTAAAAATAATTGGATATTTTAAAGTATAATTGTATAACATTACATAAAACGATGTGTTCAGTGACAATTAACAACTAGAGTAATATTTTTTTTATGCCAATAAATCTCGTTATCATAAAATGAGTGCTTCCTTAACTTTTAGAAATAATGATATATATTATTATCATATATTGAAAAGAATTTTGATTCGTCAATTATGTAGAATCATTTAAAAGTATGTAGCTTAATTATTAAGATTTAACAGAGAGGTATTCTTAAATAAATAATAAATATTATTCTTACTAATAATTATCCTGGGTCAAATCGAGTACTGAACTTAAAAACTTAATAGGCTAGATCTGTGCCGAAGTAAGTATTATTAAGCACAAATATAGCTAATATTTTTAGTACCTTGTTCAGTACAATTTTTAGTACTCAATTTAAACTCATAATAAATTGACAGAATAAAGTTGTGTTAAAGTCTTTTGTGAAAATCCCCCGCCAGCGTTTTCTTGCTATTTTTTCTAACTAAATTTTTGGGACAAACTTTTGGCCACAATTAAATTCCAGTGAAATTCCTGAAGCAAGTTTCTATATCGAACCAAAAGAATGCAAGACAAAAACTTTTCACTTAAACTGAAGACGATTTACAAAATAGTTTTAAAATGATAATAAACACAGAAAATAAAGAGCAATTAATGTACATATTAAGGAATTCAAATATGAAGGAATTTTGAAGATTCAATCACAAACAAAAAAGCCGGATTTTGAGGCCTTAAACCTCAAAACAGTGAAACGGCAAAACTTGAAGAAACCAAAACTTCTAATTTTAGCTTGATCATGCTGAAAACACCTGACGCCATGTAATTGGCCCCTAGGAGTTCAAATATGAAAGAATTTTGAAGATTCAATCACAAACAAAAAAGCTGGACTTTGAGGCCTTAAACTTCAAAACAGTGAAAACGGCAAAACTTGACAAAACCAAAACTTCTAATTTTAGTTCGATCATACTAAAAACACCTGACGCCATGTAATTAGACCCTAGGAGTTCAAAAATATGAAGGAATTTTGTAGATTCAATCACAAGCAAAAAAGCCGGATTTTGAGGCCTTAAACCTCAAAACAGTGAAAACGGCAAAACTTGACAAAACCAAAACTTCTAATTGTAACTTGATCATGCTGTAAACACCTGACGTCATGTAATTGGACCCTAGGAGTTTGAATATGAAGGAATTTTGAAGATTCAATCACAAACAAAAAAGCCGGACTTTGAGGCCTTAAACTTCAAAACAGTGAAAACGGTAAAACTTGACAAAACCAATACTTCTATTTTTAGCTCGATCATACTGAAAACACCTGACACCATGTAATTGAACCCTAAGAGTTTGAATATGAACGAATTTTGAAGATTCAATCACAAACAAAAAAGCCGGATTTTGAGGCCTTAAACTTCAAAACAGTGAAAACGGCAAAACTTGACAAAACCAAAACTTCTAATTGTAGCTTGATCATGCTGAAAACACCTGATGTCATGTAATTGGACCCTAGGAGTTTGAATATAAAGGAATTTTGAAGATTCAATCACAAACAAAAAAGCCGGACTTTGAGGCCTTAAACTTCAAAACAGTGAAAACGGTAAAACTTGACAAAACCAATACTTCTATTTTTAGCTCGATCATACTGAAAACACCTGACACCATGTAATTGAACCCTAAGAGTTTGAATATGAACGAATTTTGAAGATTCAATCACAAACAAAAAGCCGGATTTTGAGGCCTTAAACTTCAAAACAGTGAAAACGGCAATACTTGACAAAACAAAAACTTTTACTTTTAGCTCGATCATACTTAAAACACCTGAAACCATGTAATTGGACCCTAGGAGTTCAAATATGAAGGAATTTTGAAGGTTCAATCAAAAACAAAAAAAGCTGGATTTTGAGGCCTTAAGCTTCAAAACAGTGAAAACGGCAAAACTTGACAAAACCAAAACTTCTAATTTTAGCTCGATCATACTGAAAACACCTGACACCATGTAATTGGACCCTAGGAGTTTGAATATGAACGAATTTTGAAGATTCAATCACAAACAAAAAAGCCGGATTTTGAGGCCTTAAACTTCAAAACAGTGAAAACGGCAAAACTTGACAAAACCAAAACTTCTAATTGTAGCTTGATCATGCTGAAAACACCTGATGTCATGTAATTGGACCCTAGGAGTTCGAATATGAAGAAATTTTGAAGATTCAATCACAAACAAAAAGCCGGATTTTGAGGCCTTAAACTTCAAAACAGTGAAAACGGCAAAACTTGACAAAACCAAAACTTTTAATTTTAACTCGATCATACTGAAAACACCTGACGTCATGTAATTGGACCCTAGGAGTTCAAATATGAAGAAATTTTGAAGATTCAATCACAAACAAAAAGCCGGATTTTGAGGCCTTAAACTTCAAAACAGTGAAAACGGCAATACTTGACAAAACAAAAACTTTTACTTTTAGCTCGATCATACTTAAAACACCTGAAACCATGTAATTGGACCCTAGGAGTTCAAATATGAAGGAATTTTGAAGGTTCAATCAAAAACAAAAAAAGCTGGATTTTGAGGCCTTAAGCTTCAAAACAGTGAAAACGGCAAAACTTGACAAAACCAAAACTTCTAATTTTAGCTCGATCATACTAAAAACACCTGACGCCATGTAATTAGATCCTACTGTCGGATTCAGAAGTCGAGTCACTTCAACTTTGTGAATTTATAGCTCAGTGAAGAAAAATCCTAAAATTAAGAAATAAAATATTTCTGTGAGCATAATATGTCTGTTATATAAAAAAAAATACTAAAAGCTTATAACTGCAAAAATAAATTAACTGGAACGATATGATTAACTTTACCTACCTGAAAATTCGTTACTTTCGACTGTCACTCATGTTCTGAAGACTGCCAAAAAAAAACCACTGACTTTGTACTAACAGTTATTTTATTTTTATTTTGTGTATATTTCAGGATATGTTTCCGCTTTTTCAAATTTAATTTCAATAATTATCTTAATTAATACGAGCCTATACTAAGAAAATAGAACTCCTCTCTCAAATTTCAATGCATAAATTTCAAATAGGTATTGTTGCATTCAGAAAAAAAAATAAAAATTTTTGTTGGTCTTCATTTTTTTTATAAACTTTAAGTACAATTAATTACAAATTAAATAAGTTTCAAGCCTGTGCGGCGTTGCCGTTGCCTCTCCACCGCGCGCGACAAGTTTGAATTTCTTTAAGATGCATGGAGATGAGGTGGCGGTCGCGTTGAGAGAATAACCCACTGAAAGGCCGGTCGTATGCACAAATTGAACATATCAAGTTCGCAGTTTCGCAGATAAGAGTAGCATCAGCTTACTCTAGTGGTTCCAGCTCAGGATTGATGATGCCATGTGATACGCAAACCTGCAACGAGATATGCAAGTCGTGAATTTATGTTGCGTTAGTCCTCAATATAAAAGAGAATGTTTAAAATAAATCAATTTAATATTCTGTTGATAATATTTAACATAATTTTACATGTACTTAAATGAATATATTAATGATATATAATTAAAAAGAATATAATTCTAATTTGTAGCAAGAGCCATAAAATATATTTTCATGGATAAAAATTAATTGTACATACATAATTTATCATTTTAAGGCATGTATGAATTTTTTTTTTTTTTTTTAATAAAAGAAAGACGTTCAAACAACAAAAGAGATCAAAGCAAAAGAAAAAAAATGAAGGGGGGGGGAAATATATATTATTTTCAATTTATCAACTGCATGTTTTTGGTCTCTGTCATTATGTCATTAAAAATAAAATAATTGCCCTACCTGACACGTTGGCCTCATCACTGCTGTCGTCACTGCTACTGTCACTGCTGTCCTCACCCAGGTGGATGATCAAAGGCTCCACGAAGGACTCCATCATTTCCTCCTTGGCCCAGTAATGGTCCTCCACCCTCTTCACGTGTTCCACTGCATTCTTCCACACTTCCGGAGGGATGTTCCGCATTGCCTCCTTGCTAAGCTCGAGGACGTCCTTGACCTTGTGGGTTTTATTGTGTTTTGCAATATAATTCTTAACCCAGGCCCAAATGAGTTCGATAGCGTTGAGCTCGCAGTGTGCTACCGGGGTCCAAATCAACTTCACGTCCTTGCCACTCTCTTCTATAATCTTGTCAAGTACATACTTAAACGGCTTGAATTTGAATCTCCCCATATCAATGAGTTCCGTTTTTGTAAGAGACTCGTACAAATCTTGCCAGCCATCGTCATCAATAGGGGGCTCGATTTCATTTTTTATCAGCCAGTCAATTATTTCGTCCTTCTTCCAATTCATCTTTGGGTTTTTAGTCTCAGGATCTTGCATTGTGTGGTACGGAGCTTGATCTATTACAACTCCACTCTTGTCTGGAAGTACATGCAATACTCGTTGGAAGTACTCCGCAAAATGTTGTGCATTCATTTCGGAGTGGTAATCTTGTTCGTTTTTTTTACCCTCGAAAACAAGCATGCAATCCTCCTCGGGCTTTAAAAACCCATCTTCGTTGCCAATATGAACGATGATCACCCGTTTGCCAGCACCAGAAGGAGTGATTATACCTCCTTTCCATCCGTTGACTTCCTGGACCACACCTCTGTGGAAGTCCACGCAGTCCTTGGGAGTTTCACTTACGTCTTCTTGCCAGCCATGTGACATTGTATGGTTGGCGCCGCTCCACGTTTCATCAGTATAATGTATCAAATATCCTCGAGCTCGGAGACGTCGAGTGACACGCAGAAACTTAATTCGCTGGTCAGCAATGCGAGGATTCTCAAAACAGACTGGCTTGTTATTGAATTTTTTAAAACGGAATCCCATTCCTCGAAGCCACCGAAGTAGAGTACTTTTGCTTATGTCTGGAAAGTCCTGACAATCTTCTTTTAAATCTCGCAAAATATTTTCAACTACAGGATATTCCTTTTTTACGTAATAGCCGTGCACTTTTCGACGAATCACACCTTGCATGAAATCGTCAGGCAGTACTTTAGAGCGACCACAAGGCCTTTTTGGAGGACTAAATGAATCACAGTTATCTTCATCTACTTCGTTACATATTCGTATAACTGTCCTTGTAGATATACCTAAACACTGTGCAGTATTTTCTACCACTTTGTTTACATCTGATAGAATTTCTCCATTTTTCACTTTTTTAAAATACTCTCTTGCGCGATACACCATGATTTTCTCAGAACTTAGTAATTTCTTTCTTCGTTCACTTTCCACAGTTTCTTCTGATGAGTTGACATTGTTTTCAATTGAACTTTTTCTTTTTTTTAGATATATACTATTTCTATTACATGCTAGTTTTATTGCTCTTCGCTTTAATGGTGGCATGATGCACCTGTACTAAGCACCAGCAAGAGCAGCAGGTACAGAACTGAGTTGCAGGAGACACGTGACACTGATGGCCGCAGATTCATTGGTCTAAATGTAACGTGTTGCCCCGCTGTCAAATTCATTTTAATATTCCCCAATCACTTCACGGCCTTTTAAAGTACATGTTAGGGTAACATAAGGAATAAAATCATAACAGAAACAATTTGTTTCATTGGTCGATGAAAAATCTCATGTGAATAAATAATGCTCGCAACGCGCATCTCCGTGCATGTCGGCGCGTGCATCTTAAAAGAAATTCAAACTTGTCGCGCGCGGTGGAGAGGCAACGGCAACGCCGCACAGGCTTGAAACTTATTTAATTTGTAATTAATTGTACTTAAAGTTTATAAAAAAATAAAGACCAACAAAAATTTTTATTTTTTTTTCTGAATGCAACAATACCTATTTGAAATTTATGCATTGAAATTTGAGAGAGGAGTTCTATTTTCTTAGTATAGGCTCGTATTAATTAAGATAATTATTGAAATTAAATTTGAAAAAGCGGAAACATATCCTGAAATATACACAAAATAAAAATAAAATAACTGTTAGTACAAAGTCAGTGGTTTTTTTTTGGCAGTCTTCAGAACATGAGTGACAGTCGAAAGTAACGAATTTTCAGGTAGGTAAAGTTAATCATATCGTTCCAGTTAATTTATTTTTGCAGTTATAAGCTTTTAGTATTTTTTTTTATATAACAGACATATTATGCTCACAGAAATATTTTATTTCTTAATTTTAGGATTTTTCTTCACTGAGCTATAAATTCACAAAGTTGAAGTGACTCGACTTCTGAATCCGACAGTAGGAGTTCAAATATGAAGGAATTTTGAAGATTATATCATAAACAAAAAAGCCGGATTTTGAGGCCTTAAACCTCAAAACAGTGAAAACGGCAAAACTTGACAAAACCAAAACTTCTAATTTTAGTTCGATCATACTAAAAACACCTGACGCCATGTAATTAGATCCTAGGAGTTCAAATATGAAGGAATTTTGAAGATTATATCATAAACAAAAAAGCCGGATTTTGAGGCCTTAAACCTCAAAACAGTGAAAACGGCAAAACTTGACAAAACCAAAACTTCTAATTGTAGCTTGATCATGCTGAAAACACCTGACGTCATGTAATTGGACCTAAGGAGGGGAATTCAAAAAAACTTATACGCGAGGTTTAGCCAGCGGATAACTTGTTCACGTTCTAGTCTGGATAACCTAAATACTTAGCCGCGTGGACAAGTATAGGCCCAGACAAGTGTTTTGATAAGCTACTTTGGACAAGTCACTTAGCCAAACCTCTGTTGGACAAATTCTCATGGCTAAGATATCCGCGCGGATAAGTATCGCGGACTTTTCTCCCACCTGGATATTTTTTTTAATTAGGATGCCATCTTGGATTACGTCTTAAATATGGAGGTAATTGGACCTCGATATATGGTGATTTGTTGCTAATTTATTTAGCAATTGTGTTTATATTTGATTGAGTATCAATTTGTGTAGTTTTTAGAAGACTATAATTTCAAATTTTAGCGCCTCCCTATTACATTATCGTTTGTTTTATTTCTTTTCTTCCCCCTCGCTCCCCTCATCCAGCTGCCGGCTCATCCCTCTTTTTTGGCTGACATAATAAAGAAGTGTCATATTTTTCACCAAATTTGCACCTATACCTATTAATACCCAAGATTGGCGTTAATAAATTTATATTATTACAGGATCATATTCCATTATGATATAATTATGAGGTAAGTGAAATATTCATTAGAGAATTGCTTATTTTGACGATATTTTAGAGCTCGTTTACAACGGTACAACCTTGCTTTTTTTCCCCTCGACAATTCCTGCCTGCTTTATTTTACTTATATTTTTGACAAAAGAGTTTGTATTCCTTCATGAACTTCTGCCAGGCCAATACCGAGCTTTTTTTTAGTTAATTTACATGTTTAAATGTGTAAATATAACATAAATATGCAGATGAAGTCTCAGAAAAGGTGACAGAAATTGTATCATAGAGAACAAAAGGCTCTCATAAATCATCAAAATGTGTAATTAAACGATAGATATTTCACTTATTTTTTTATATGACATAGAGTGTGTCCTTGGGAAGGTCTCATGAAATTATTTAACACAAATATTCTGTATTTATGTTCTAATTACTAAAAAATATAGCACAGCAAAACATATGCTACCTTTCAGAGAGGGCGGGGCTTGATGATGTCATAGAAAAGGGGCGGTAACAATTGAAAATAAGTGCTAAAATGTTTTAAATCAAACCTTTGTATACAAAAAACTACACAAATTGATATTCAATCAAATTTGAACACAATTGCTAAATAAATTAGAAACAAATCACCATATATCGAGGTCCAATTACCTCCATATTTAAGACGTAATCCAAGATGGCATCCTAATTAAAAAAAATATCCAGGTGGGAGAAAAGTCCGCGATACTTATCCGCGCGGATATCTTAGCCACGAGAATTTGGTCAACAGGTTTGGCTAAGTGACTTGTCCAAAGTAACTTATCCAAACACTTGTCTGGGCCTATACTTGTTCACGCGGCTAAGTGTTTAGGTTATCCAGACTAAAACGTGGACAAGTTATCCGCCGGCTAAACCTCGCGGATAAGTCTTTTTGAATTCCCCTCATTATAGCAAAATATATATTGGATTTCTGAAATAACCAACGATGAATAAAAATTTAAAACATAATATTTCACAATTAACGCTTTTATCTTAATATTATAACTGTGTAATAAAGCCTAATTATTTTTATGAGTTTTACAGAAAATTGACTACATACAGTATTGGAATAAACTGAGAGCTTTAAATAACGTTAAATATTACAGTTCAGGCTTTAAATAAATAAAAATAGATTCATCGAAATCATCGATAGGTACAAGGTTTGTTTACAACACTTGGTGCGTCTTGACGCAGGAAATCTCTCTCCGGTCATGCACTTTGGGCTGTCACGTGACAATTGATGCGTCCTTGGAGATCCGGACATAAAGTTAACCCCCTCCTCTTCAGACCCTCGATCTGGTGCTCTCGAGTGTGATGTAGCCCCAAGACAGTTTAGTACCATGAATATCTTCCACCAGACTTATATAAAACGTCAACCCGGAAACCACCACCTTTCCAGTCTAAGAAAAAACAACGAGCTACCATTTACAGTCTCCAATGAATAAATAATAAATAACAACAATGAATTTAAATATAAAACATTTTATAATATAAATTTATATTTTTTTTAAATAAAAAAGTGGAATATTTATAGCTAGCTACTAGGTGCATGTTTTTATTGTTGTAAATGTTTCAAATTGTTATAACTTTTAAGTCAAAAGTTAATATTATATTACTATGAGAGATATATAATACGAATTTGAGTTATACCAAGGAATATTCATTTTTGGCTATACTTTCGAAAGACTAAAAATTAAAATTATATTTGAGTTATAATATGTTAGAAATAAGTGTGATATATTTATGAATAATATATGAATGTAACCTACATACAAATGTGTTAAAGCTTTATGAAAAATAATAACTTATAATTTATTCAATATGTGTTGACAGAAAAGTCACGTTAAGAGACTTTTTAATGTCATGGTAAATACAATTACACCTTTCTATGTTTACATGTAGCTTTTATAATATTTACAATGAATATTTTTTACAGTTTAAATAACGTTATGTCCATTATGTTTTAAAGTAAATAAAATTATTGCATTTTAACGGAACGAATAAGAGACACACTAATGTCACACACTAGATATGAAAGATATATATCTGACGACGTATAATATATTATATTTTGTTGATTGCCAGAAAAATATTGAAAACTGTGTATTTTAGGTTAAAATATTACAGAAAATACTACGTTCACATGATGTTGTGATGCAAATTGCGGAATATATTTAATGCTAATTATTATAAGACATCATCAAGTGATCCGCATCAAAACATGATGTGAACGCATTCATAATGTGTTTAGTACTCACCGGTCTGCGTGCTGGAGTCGAAGAACGTGCTGGTGGTCTCGACAGTCATGGTGGCCAACGTGCCATCGGTGATCTGCGCACAAGAGTCTCTACGTCCTCGAGAGCGCGTGAACTCATCGGACTGACTGGACTGTCTTCTGAAGTTCCTGCATCGAATCATCTCCTCAGTTGTTGACTGACGTCGGAAACCCCTCGCTATTAAAATTTCCTCCGTGGTACTTTGACGCCTGATGGCCGGCGCCTTTGGTGAAGGGTCACGTGATGAACATGTGGAACTAGAGTCCGGTGACCTTGGAGCTCTTGAACTACGTCTCGTTTCTCCTCCAGCCGTCGTGGTGGACTGTCTTCGTAATTGTCTTCTAGGTGATGAGTCTCTCTGAGATCCATCTCCTCCACTACCTCCACTTCTTTCAGGTGATAAATGAGTTTTAGAATCACGTCTTTTTCTATCAGGTGAGAGATGTGATTTAGAATCTCTTCTACCTTTACGTCCTTCTCCACCTGCACGATCAGGAGATAAATGAGTACGAGAATCCCTACGTCCTCTTCGGCTACCACTGCTACCAAAACCGTCCTTAGCTGCAGAATCAGGACTAAGGGAATCTCTTCTAGCTTTTCTACCTCCGTCATCACTTTGATCAGGTGATAAAGATGGGTGTGAACCTCGACGTCCCCATACAACAGGTAGAGTGTCATCAATAGCAGTGGACTGACGAGTAAGACGAGGGAACTTGGGAGAAGCTTCTTTGCTGCTACCCGCACGACGTTCAGGAGAAACGTGTGAACGTGAGTCTCTTCGACCCTTGTAGTAGACCTAAAGAAACCACAGCAACATTAGCAAATTGTATTGTATACAGTTTTTAGTAGTAATGCATCAATCTTATACTGTCACATGTATAAGGTAAAAAAATAAAATAAGATAGAAAACAATATTATACATATAGCACATAGCACTTTAGTAAGTTAGCTCTAGTCTGATGTATCATTCTAACCTTTACAATTGACTTTAGATTAATCTTTAGAATTGAAAAAAAAATACAGTAAATAAACTGTTTTTTTTTTTTTTTTTAATAAACTTCTTTCTACACAATAAATTTTCATATTTACCAAACAAAGTGCTATGTTAAGTGATCTAATATTTGCATGTTTGGTTATATGATAATGTAAATCAAACACTGGAAGCTGTGACTCTGCATTGTCATAGCATGTCGTGGAACAAAGTTTGACCGAAGGTCAAAGTCACAGTACTATTTTATAGCTAGACGTGTCGCCCAAAGCCATCATCCGACGTCCCTGCTATTGCACGCTATCATTAATTATTATATTGTATCGTTGCGACGCAATTAACGAACAGAGTCCTTCTATAAAATAGCTCGTAAAATAAACTTTTTTTATGTGACATTGTATAGCAAATATATATTTACGTAATAATTTTTATAATGTGTAATAATATTAATTTTATGGGGCATTTAACAACCTGCATGTATATTAATCTGCATTTATTTTATAGAAGCTTCAAGTTTTGTTGCATTCATAATTCATTATTGTTTTATTGATTCTAATTTAAGTAAAGTTTTATCTTGTTTGAAAATAGAACTGTGTCCTAATAATATCATTTTAACCACAAACAATTACAAAGAAGTAAAAACCATGCCTGAAAATAAAGCCTTGAGTTTGTTAAACATTCAAATACAGCAGGTTAGAAATATATTGTGAGGTTTTCATGCTTTGTTTTAGCTACAACAATGTGCCTAAAATCACGAATAGATAATTATACCAGGTGTAATAATCACAGGTAAGGAGATTCTCATTCTAATAGTATTTTAATTGACATGCTGCTAATTATTAAAACAATAATGTACACCTCGGGACAGCGAAAATGTTAAGACTGCTTTCTTTGAGGGCATCTACGTTAATAGACTCAACATTTATAGATATGTATAGACTGGGTGATCTTCTTACCTCCCCCAAAATTTCAAATCTGCATCTCTTTGTATTTCGGATCTCCAGCAAATCAGGCAGAGGTAATGTTCCGACTGTCTCGAGGTGTAAAAACTGTTAAAAAAAAATGCAAAACTAACTCTTAGTCTCAGAATAAAAATATTGTGGCTAAAAATAAAAAAATGAATTTTTTTTATATCGCTAAGTAAATTTATAAGCATTGATTTATTTAAAAAAAAAATGTTATACTACTTATACTTTCTTTTTTTCCGATAGGTATACGTATTTTATTGTTTAATTTTAATATTTTTTTTATTTTTAAGCTTCTTGTTTCCTGTTCTGAGGCAGTGAACTGACAAATGCTCTTTTCAAGCAGAATCTGTAACATTCCCTCTTCAAATTTTTCATTTTACTGGCATTAATTTCCAGCTATACAAATAAAAATTTTAGTTTTAAACATCAAATTTTACACAAGTAAATAAAATTGAAATGTAAAGTTTTTTTTTTATTGCGTTTCTTTTTCTTTTCTTTTTTTTTTTTTTTTTTTTTTTTTTTTTTTTTTTTTTTTTTTTTTACTGATTGCAATGACGTACGTCTACTTTTCGGTATCTTTTAATTTGGAACGTTGTTTGGTAGGTATAGTAAATTAACTTGTATAGTAGTATATGTTTTACACTTTAGATTAACAGAAGCTAAACTAATCATTTATGAAATAAAACTTCAATACAATAGTAATATAATTATAGGTAAAAATAATTGTTTTTATATTTTTAACTTTATTTCGGTTTTTCTGTTTTTGCAACGTGTATACATTAAAAGTAATTTTATTACAGCCTGTCTAAAATTAGAATATAAAATTTGATGAGATTTACTGAATTTGTTATTATTATTTTTTTTTTTTAGTAGCCCTTCTCATTATTTAATAATATAGCCATGTATATTGAAAGGTATAATAATTAAATTTATCATATTTAAATTTTGATGATAATTTTACAATGTATATTTCTATTTTTTCCTGCATGCTTTAAATTTTTTGTTAAATTTATGTTTGCTGTACTAACCCTTTATCATTACGCCTTGATGTTCGGCAACTTGTTCAACGTCTGAATAAATTGGTTTGCATAAAATAAACACATTTTCAGGAATAGATGCCTAACAAGTTATCCAACCTCACGGCGAGATGAGGGGCAAAGTGGAAACATATTGATTGTTTAGATGTACTAGGAGACATATCAGTTAGTAGACTCACTCCCTGCTTTACTTTCTGAAAAGACCAACCTGCGTGGTGGAGTCCCTGCGTGTGGCTGCCAGCAAGGGGTGCGCTGTGGGCGAGGTCGAGGCCGACCCCGATGACCCTCCGCCGGCTTGGCTGCTGCTGGTCGGTTGGGCAGGTGGAGTGGGTGAGGCGGCTACTGGTGAGGTGGGCGGGGGAGTGGTGGCCCCCGTGATGATGGTGGTAGGCAGCACGGGGAGTGCCCCTGGCACCAGCAGAGCAGAAGTCGAGGGACCTGTTGTCGTGGATGGCTGCTGGACAAAAAGAGCAGGGCCAGTGCTTGCCCCAAATAGTGTAGGTCCGGTGCTGGTGGATATGGTAGACTGGTGAACGGTAGATGGACCAGGAGTATTGTCACTACTCGAGGAGGATGGTTCAGCGGTAGGACGAGGTAAAGCAAGTCCTGGAGGACCACTATCTGAGGCCGTAGAGGAAGTTGAGGGTCGCTGTTCTTGACGATAGTATTTTCCAGGCTCTGGTGAAGAAGGCTGAGCACCAGCTGGTACTCGAGAGCCTCGTCTACTGCTACGTAAAGTCTGCAACTGTCCACCACTAGTAGCAGAATCCCTCCGGCTCCGAGTACCTCCTGAGGATGATTCTTCTGACCCTCGTCTTTGTGGAGGAGGGGGAGGCGCTGACGCTTGCTGAGATTGTGACTGATGACCTCGTCTCCTTGATGAATCTCTCCTGGACCAAAGACGAGCAATATCAGAACGAAAATCTGAACCACCACTGTTAGAACCACGTCTACTACGTGCAGAACCCGACTTTGAAGGCTCTATAGATGACTCTCGTCTTTTCCTCATCTTGGTAGAGGCTGAAGTTGTTGACGATGAGTCTGTTGATCGACCCCACGGTAAGCTACGAGCTAGGTCAGCCAAAGTCTCTCGACGTGACAGGTCTTTGGAGCTACGTCTTCTTGTGGAGGATGAGCTGAGGTCGCTCTTTCCCAGTCCCACGCCCACCCCGCTGCCCCATTCACGAAGGATATCGGTCAGTTGGGCAAGCGAGGAACGCCGACGTCGCGTCACGGGGGGTGACGTCTCTCGCGTCTCCGTGGGAGGTGAGATACTGGTGATTTGAGCGGCCGAGTCGCGCCGACCCAGCCGCTGTCGTAGCGTCGACTCCTCGACCTGCTCGCGCACCAAGTCGTCCCAACCATTGCCGCCCTGCCACACCAAACCGACCTGGTGGCTGAGGATCGGTAGGTTGCACACGAAGCATATTGCCGTCATGGTCCTGAAACAAATAAACATCCATTTAGCCTTTGTATCAAGCTTTGTTCTAGTAATAACTTTAAGAAGAGGAAATTAGCATAAGTAAAAGCATCGCTTGTTCATGATGTATTTCATGAAAGTTTTGACATGCGCGAATAGAAAGATTATAAAGAAGCCAGCAATATGCAATAAATCAACGATAAAAAATAAAGCATTTTTAAGAGTAAAAGGAAGAATGTATTAAGTCTTCCAGGATTTTCTTCTTGTTGTTTATTATAAGATTTTTATGTGACGAGAGAAGTTTAATGGAGTTCATCACAGCTGCTTGCTGTAATATCCATGAAAATATCTTAAACTCAACCATCTCTTGATCCTTGGCGAAATAAAGTAAATAATTTACTTTAGTAAATACCATCAAATCCATTTAGTTGTCCGCTTGCTTTGTTGTTCTGAAATTCGTACGATGCAATAATAGGTAGTGCCCTACATAAGCTTCGTCATGCTGTATCGTGTGCATAGTGTAGTGCAACAAGCATAATCATGCGTTATATAATATTTATAAATATAGTAGAATCTACGAAAAATTCAGAAGATATTTTGTTATGATACATAACAAAATGTGCAATAACAAGCATAGTATAATGAAAAAAGTGAAGAAGTAAAAAAGGAGTATGAAATATAATATATTTCTATTGAAGTAAAAATATTGTTGTGAAAAAAATATAATATAGTAATATAATTTTTTTATTGATGGTGAAGGAGATGAGAATGAACACCTGTAGTGGTGGAGACGAGGCGACGACAACGCCATCTCATTCTCAATTCCCGCACCAGCAGAGCTGCCGGCAGATGCGGCGGTGGAGGAAGCAGCGCCCGCGGCGGCGGCAGTGCGAAGCTGGCAGTAGGCGAGCGAGCGCTGCCGGCGCAGAAGCGCTTGCCGCCTGCCACCCGTGCTGCCACCGCCGTCTGCGACGCGAGGCTGCTGCTGCTTGTGGTTGTGTCGCGGGGGAAGGAGGTGATGGACGGGGATGCTGCAGGTGGCGGTGCTGCCGGCAAGTTGGGGGCTCGAGTAGGAGCACGTGGAGCTCGCGGCGACCGCTGCTGCAACACCACACGGCTCTCAGCTTGTTGCCTCCTTCTCACACTCCTCCTCTAACTGCAGATTGCTTGCTGTCTCATCAATATTGGCCTGTCTTAACAGAAGCACACTCTAACAGCAATGACGAGCCCATGTTTTCCTAATTTATCAAACGTGGTGTCATTTAATCTAGAGCATCGTATATAATATATTTTTTATTATTATTATTAATGTTTCATTTTTAATCAATCGCAAAGTTCAAAGTTGTGACGTCAATGTTGGTGCCTTAAGGTTCGTTTGACTGCAAAGCGCGCGCTCAATAATCATTTAGTTCATTTTTCCTCCACACTCTACAGTGGCGTTGCTGTTCAATAGCCCAAATAAATCGCAAGTTTTAATCTTAAATTTAATTATTTTTAACTACTTTAGGATAAAATACATTTTTTAATATTTTATTAAAATAATTTTAAAATGAAGTAAAGTAATGAACAAATTTGCACATTAATTAGTCGGAACAAAGTAAAATTAATCAAAGTAATTAATATTCATTAAAAAATTAGCTTCAACAGCGAAACTTTTACAGCATTTTTGTTTAAATTACAAAGCTGCAGTTTGTCATGAGAGTGCTCAATATTTCATATCTCAATAACTGAATATATTCTCATTACGAAATTTTACTAGAGAAAAATAAACGTTCCTTCTCCATAGGCAAAACTATGGACTATGGTTCACACAGTTCGCTCGTTATGTGCTACCAAATTCTACTATTTTTTACAATTATTTTTTTACATATTAATAAAAGTTCTTATTTGTAAAAATTGTTTTTTTTTATTATTATTTTCTGTGTCTCACATTTCATTTCATACATAACATTTTTAATGAAAATATTTTATTTCACTCTATCCATCCCATTTCATTATAAAACATTTTTGTTCCATAAGTCAAGAAATGTAATATTCAGAAAAAATATAAAAGAAATTGTGCCCTTTATCTTGTAAAGAATTACATTTATTTGAAAATAGTTACGACAGGAGTTGATTTTCACCCCACACAGCTCGCATTTTTTTGCTGTGAGCTGGGAAGTGAATTTGATTTGTTCTTGCTTACGTCACACACTGTCTCTAAGTTAAGCTTTTGTGTCTCCGACGGCGGCAGCAGGGACACACGATGTGACAAAGGAAGCGGACATGAAAGAGGCTGCGCTAATCCCCGTAAGTGCGAGGAAAGAGAACGCCTCTGTTTCTTGCAGTATAACAAACTATATATAGAGAACCCAACCTGTTGCGCGGGGGACGAACAATTTCTTTGAGATCTACGTGTTGCTTTCAAATAAAAATAATTTTACTAACAAGCAAAAAGAAAGAAAAAAATGAACAAGTGAAAATATAATATATGAAAGAAAGTTAAAAAAAAATGTTTATAAAAGGCGCACATACATATCACATTGCTGTGAAATGAGATACATTAAAATTTGTGATAATTCAAATATACTGATGAGGTTAAATTATTTCTTGGATATAAACTCATTATTTTGTTTAAATGGTGGTAGAATGAAAATTTAGTTTTGAATGCACTATAACTATTGCTTAACAGTTTTAATCGTTTTTCAAGGAGTCTGTTAATTCTTAGCAGAAATAAAGAAAAGAAAAAATGTTGATAAAAAAAATGAACAGAAACGTTGACAAATATTCAGCTAATGCAATAACTATACATAATTATATGTATATTTTTTAATACAAGTGGAAACGATGAGAAGAAGAAAAAAAATGCAGCAGTCACTTCAGAACGCAACCCGCAACGCATATGTAGCTAACTGGTTGCATAATTATATTTTCTGCAGGCGCTTTTCCTATTTGAAACAATTGACTTCGAGTTTGTCAGAGCTAGACGTCGGACGTGTTTTTTTTGTCGCTCCCGTCATGGGGGTGGATCTGAGTGTGTGGCGCGCCAGAATAGGCAGCCACTGTGTTAGTGTTTCACGAGTGTGTTCACTTAAGAAAATTAACCTACTAAATGCATATAAATTTGAGTTCTACCACGGACTAATTACTGCAATCCTCCTGATCGCTGCCGGCATTGAGAGCAACCCTGGGCCAACAAACGATCCTGGAGTCTGCGCGTACATAAATGAGAAGTTCGCCGCGCTACGTTGTGAATTCAAGAAGGATATGGCAGCTCTCAGGTACCAGTTTGCAGCGCATGAAATTAAAAACAAAAATCAAATTGACAATTTTCAGCAAAAAATTGAAAGCCTTGCCCATGACAATAAAATTTTGAAAAACAAAGTTGCTAGTTTAGAACGACAACAACGTAAAAACAACGTGATCATATTTGGTATCTCTGATCCATTAAACTCCGAGTGCTGTAATGATACAGTAAAGAACATTTGCGATAAAATGGACATGAAATTACCGGAAGGAGCTATTATAGATTCATTCCGTCTGGGCAAGGCAAAGGGGAACAGACCTATTCTATGCAAATTTTCAACTTTTTCTCACAAACAAGAGCTTATGCAAAAGTCAAAGTCATGTGAGAATATTACTGTGTTGCATGACCTTACGAAACAAGATCGCATTGACCGTAAGAAGTTGAAACCAAAATTAGACAACGCACGTAGCAGGGGTTTCCGCGCTGTCATTAGAGATGGAAAACTTATTATAGATGGGACGGCATTCAGTAAGGAGGATGCTGCAACAATACAGAGCGGTACAACTGGCAACCCTGCCCAAAATCAGCCTTTGACCCCAAGGTCACGTGCACCCCCTCAACAAGTGAGCGTGAGCAGCTGCAGCGAGGACGACGAGCTCGAGAATGCAACGCCACAGCCGAGCCCGAGTGCTGCACCAGTGAGAACTGCAGCTCGCCTGTCCCCCCGTCCAAGCCGTAAGAAAAAACAGACGACAAATCCTCTCCCTGCTGTACCTCCATCACCAGATGCATTAATGGATGCAGCGCGTATGATGCAGGAGAGCCCGTCACGCCCTCTCTCCCCCTCACTAAGCATCACCGTACCGCCACCAACAGCAGAGAAGAGATCAAATAACATAAGACGGTGTCGAGTGTTAGCCCTCCCTCGCAGTAAGCAAAAATTAATTGATTTTATCCCCAGAAATGCAAAAAAATTGTGTCAATTAAAAAATATCTCAACGAGTTCACCTGTAACATCATTTGAAAAGATGTCAAAAAATTTAAAATTTGTTAATGATGAAACTATTAAAAGTGTTTATAAATTTGGCCATACTTGTGTGACTCGTTCTCGTAGGAAAAATTTTGAATCAAGAAAAAGACTGAACTGTGGACATTTGAATATTTTATCTGACTAACTAATTACTTAAAAAATGCAATTTAAATAACATGTTCGTCAAAATGCTCTAATTAATGTAATTGTGTTTAATTTTAATTTTTTTTTAACCTTTTTGGTAGATAACGGTAAAAGCCTGTTGGCTAACCTTAAATTGTGTTATGTTCATGTACTTTATGTATCATGTAATGAGATGAAATAAAACCTATCTTGAATCTTGAATCTTGAATCTTTGAAACAATTATAGTATCGTGTACATTTTATAATACAGTATTTTCAACAATATGCATTTCTTCTGAGTGAATTTTTTTTAATAATTAGTCTCAAAAATTTTAACTGTAGTTGTAAGCAAAGTTAAAGCATGTTAATTATGTACTATGTTTTAATAAAGTTAAGGCCATTTGAATATTAACCAAAATAATTTTTCCTTTACATAAAATAAATAATTTGTTAGGTAGAATACTTTGTCATACTATCATGTTCTAGGTTAAAAATAATATTTTTACAGGTGCAAAGTTTCCATCGTATGAAATTAAAACCTTAAGTTCAATAAAACCAACTTAATGAAAATTTATAAAAAAAAAAAAAAAAGCTTTTAAATTTGTTATTTATTTCCTTTGAGAAGAGCGATGGTTAATAAATACAACTCCACTCATGTTTATGTACACAGCTCGTCAAATGGATTCTTAGAATTCTTAGAAATTTAAGGTACTCATAACATACACTATGTGTATATTTTCTTTCATTTACCGTGAAAACAAAACTTTTTGTAATTTCAATCGATATCTATCAGAAATTATATACATTTAATGATATAAATTTGATTATTACTTATTTATTACAATTTTAGCTTACTACAGCATATTCTGCTGTTGGTGTAAGCATTAAAACTTGACAACAGTATTAACAACAGGAGGAAGGATTGATAAGAAAAGAAGCGGCTGTGGCTTTATGTTAGAAACTGCCCCAGCATTTGCCTGGGAGTGACGATGGGAAACCACACAAAGTTACCATCAAGGCAGACGGTACCAAAGTGAACGAACTTTAGCACCTCCCGAATACAGGTAGTATAGTAGAAGAACATGCATGCCACCTCCCGGGAGCTATATACCAGAACTCGCTGCCATACCTCAGCTCGAAGTCACGAAAAGTCACCTGAGCCAGGGCAGGAAGCGATTCTGGGTTTCCCGAGCGATAGACAGAGGTCCAAACCACTACGCTACATTGCTCGCTGCTGCTTTCTGCATTGTGCTTTAAAATATTATATAATTAAAAAAGCACAATGCAAACAGCTAATTTATCTCAATGCCAAATACATGACCTACACGCATGACATGAACATTTTGCATTGCATATTTTGCTTTATATTGCATAATTATAATTTATTATAAATGGAAGACTTTATTCTATATAAAAAGTTAAAATAGGAAAATAAAAATAACATACGTAACTTCCTGTTTTAAGGCTTTGATACATATATTTTTTGTCATTCATTTAATTTATTTGTTCATTCAACCATTAGTTAGAAATTATTTTATAATACGTATTAAAAGAATTAAATTTCCTCTGAATATAACGCTTGATAAACCTTTATGGTTGGTTTAAATAAAGAACCATTTTATTATTGAATACACTCTGTTGCACACTATTATCTTTAATTAATACGATTACAACTTATTTCCCTTTTTATATGTATATAATAAAAGTTTTTTTTAATACCTATTACATTAACTTAATACATCAAAGTCGAGAGAGAGAAAGAAAGGGACAGAGAGTAGTATCGGATTAAAAACTTTTAGTTTTTTTTTTTTTTTCTTTTGTAACAAGGTATATAATAATGGTTGCAGGAGTAAAACAAAAAAACTGTAGAAAATTTATGTGAGTTGCTGTAACAAGTTCTGTTAAGAGGTTTAAAACAGCTCCCCTTCCACCCACCATCCTCCAAGTACCAGAAGGTTACGCTTTGCTTAAGAGAAGTGGCGTTAGGACTCGGATATTTATCCAGTTAAGAGCTGAATCAATAACATTGCTGGCACCTTTCTTACTCGGGTAGGATGGAGAAGAGGGAAAGAGAGGTGAAACACGAGCGACCCGGTGAGCTCAAGAGCTATCACGTGTCTCACCTGACCTCACTTCAAGTGACAATCGTAATGACGAATAAGGCAATGTTTAAACAACATAATTAACGACCAAGCTCCCAGTTTTTTTGTAACATACATTATTTCACAAACACTAGCTTTTAATACTTCAGTATGTGCTTGAATCAGGTGTGGCAATTTACACCTTGAAATAGCTTTATATAACGTTACCTTTTCCTGAATTTCTAGAGATATAGTTTTACAAATAAACAAATGGGTTTGTAATTTTAGTTTTATAGGTGAAAAAAAAAGCACCTAGTCTAATAATTAATAGGATTCATTCATATTATACATAAAATGTAAAATTTTAATCAACAAACGTCCAAAGAGTGACGTGTAGATGAAAAAATTTACACACAGAACTCAAGCAAACTTAACGAATATTTAATTGTAAATCTACATTCAAACAATTAATGTCATTTGTCATTTAATTCGATTCAATTTATTTAATTTGACATGTCAATACCTTGTCATTTAAGTTGATCTCAAATTGAACATTAAATTTTTAGCGTCAATCAGAGCGTAATACATCGCATGACTTACAAGTTAGTTAAGCTGCATTCGATCGTAATCTTTACCGTTCTGATGCAAAAACAAAACGTCTAACCTCATGGTGGGATGATTTGAAAAAGCAGATATAATTTACACTGACATAAATGTAAATGATTTTCTGTAAATTACATTTTTCATTGCTGTTTGCTAAGATGATTTTGGCAGACTTGTGACCCTACAATCATATTGATATAAATATGATTTTATACAATATTCTATATTTAAAATTTTCACTTTAAAGTATAAGCAAAATATTAAATTTTTATTTTCTAAGAACTTCATTTACCTAATTGCGTGTAACTTCAGTACTCTCACTTATATTGTAATTATCATGAAATATCTAACTAACTAATAAGCTTAGTTGTAACGATTACACAATAACAAAAAGAGCATTTTGTTGTAGAGAAACTTTGCAAGCTCAAACTTAAAATAAGCTCAAGGCTGGTGCGGGTATTCTTGAGGAAGAGAGAGAAAAGATGCCCATGTCTCTTCTATAGAAATCCAAGGTAGAGTCTCTTTAGAAAGTGTAATTAACCTAATGGTGTGGAGATAAACATTTTCTTGTCCCTACGGAGAGACGATCCGTGCAGAAGGATGCTGTGCTAGCTGGCAGATGAGATCAGTTCACTGTGCATACTCCCCCTCCTCCCCCAACCTGTCACACTACTGATGGATCTGCGCGAGCTGTACAAGCACCACAGCAAACATTGTTACAAACACGATTCAATATCGAGCTGCTGTCTGTCGCTCACTTTTTGTGATCTCTCTTCACAATTTAAAAATAAAACTAAGGTTTCTCCCAGAAATTGACTAAAATACAAAATTTCTTATCTCTGGAATTCTGAAACTCCCAAAGTATGTTTAATCTGTATCTTCAGTTTCTCCATGAGGTTTTCAGAGTTTTAATGTACTTTAAATTGTCACTTCTGGGAGTATTCTTTAATTTGTTTTAACTATATCGTACGTAACACGCTGAGAATGTCTGCTTTGTTTGCTACAGTCTCTTGTTTGTACTTCTCACGTTATATCTTTCTCATGTTTTGCATAATGTTTTATCAACCTTCTCTCTCTCTCCCTCTCTCTCCTCAATCAACTATAAATTGTATCAAATAACATTGCTGTTTCTTACTAAATTAATTCTGATGTAATTTATAGTGTTTTAAAACATATTCTAGTTACTTTATTGTTTGAATACTAACAATAGAATAATAGCCATCATTGCAATAATAATATTATTGGATACAACCGATATATTATTATGTACTATAAATATAAACAAAGGTTAAAACATATACAATATAATGAATCTCTTAGTCAAATAGACAGTCATGTATGTTTATTTTTGTAGTAATATAAACTTTGACTCAATATTTTTGTATAATTTGTTATTGTTCATTGGAGTTACTGATAGATATTATTTAACATGAATATTACACTATACATATTTTTTTACACATAATAAAAATATTTCTCTACTGCTATCTCGTCATTTTTAAAAGTTGTTTCCCGTTTACGCGTCTTTCAAGTTCTTGTAATTTGAAATATAACTTTCTAATTGTGTAACGTATTTCATTTGCGTATACTAAAACATAAAACCTGTTGAAAAAAAAAAATTAAAAATTAAAATATTTTTTTTTAGAAACAAATAATAAATGTGTACTAATTTACAAAGTTTGGGTTGCTAAAAACCGATTCCATACACCCGAAGGTCGCCGGCCACCCTCCTTCCCTGATTTCTACAGATTCTACTTCTTGAGAGTACAAGTGTGCAGTATATTATCATTGCACAGGATGCATATGTAAACAAAGTAACTAAAAAGGAAAGAAAAAATATTGTGGACATATTTATAAACAAAATAGTTCTTTATTAGGTGCAACTGAAGATATTAACTTTTATTTTTTACTCTAAGTTATTACTTTCTATGACAACAATTTTTTTTTCACTTGTGTAATGTTAAATAATATGCACCAAACAAATTACTTGCTACCACATTTAATTTCCTTGAATTGTTCCATGATACGAACCCTCCAGTTGACCACGGTATAATCAAGCCATCAGATATTTTTAAATTATGTTAAACTATAACTGTATGAAGAAGGTCACCAAACTGTAAATGGTTTGTTATTACACTTATTATATTTTAATTTTTCATTTGCCTGTAATAATTATATCCTTCAATATTTATGTTTATTTATATTATTAATAAACATGTTGAAGGCACTGTATAATTAACTCGTATTGAAACAATTATTTACTTTATAATAATTATGTTATACTGCATGCAGACTATAAACGCTACAGTAAAAGGTGTCACAAAATAATTTGTCATTCTAATCAATTTAATACTAAATAGAAGAGTATACAATAACACTACCAAATATTAAATAAACCAAATTTACTATCTAAATGAAATCAAAATATCGGCATTTATGAGAAACATTAAAATAGTGAATCAATATATAGCTATATATAATAAAATAATAATAATTTACATTCCTATATGGAACTAAACTTAGAACTTAGATTAATAAAATGTTCATTTGTATATTTCATTCACTTTTAATGTACTCAGTCTTTGATTATTACGTTATTCGCTCAATTTGCCAAGCCTACTTAAGGAATCAGCTCAGATGGCTTCAACAATTACTGCCAGAGCCAACTGGCGCCATCTCTGTGAGTGCCACTTTGTCCGTCACCTGAGTGGCAGCACTGTCGTTTTTAATTTGTAACAACGTAACTGCTGGGTTAAAGTAATGAGGGTGAACTTAAAAACACAGTAATTATAAAATTCTAAGAAGAAGAATTAAAAAAGTTAAAGGAAACAGTAAATAAAAGTCCTTTATCATTAATTATCTTTGTTAAAAAAACTTTTATGTTAAAATAACAAAAGAGATTAGTTCTAAGGAAATTATGCACTAAAGAAATTACATTCTTTATGGTAAAGAAACGTATTGTATTTTTTTAATACATTTTATAAGGTAAGCTAAAAATTATTTTCAAAACATTGAAAAGGAAATTTATACTTGTTTCAAAAATGTACACACAGTTTCTTCATTGTTTTTATAAATGCAAAGTCGGGAAACTTGTTCCCGTGTTTTCATTCAATTTTTCTTCAACGCTGGAAAAGTTTTTTTTTAGAAGACTGTTGGTATCAGGTTTGAGTTCCAGGAGGAAGATAAACAAGGAGGCGGCTTTGAGGAGTGTGCCAACCTTCTTGCAATTAGGACTCTCTCTCTCTCTCTCTCTCTCTCTCTCTCTCTCTCTCTCTCTCTCTCTCTCTCTCTCTCTCTCTCTCTCTCTCTCTCTCTCTCTTTCCCTAGAAGAACTCAGAAGAAGGCAGCAAGAGAGATTCGGTTTCACAA
This sequence comes from Siphlonurus alternatus, assembly GCA_949825025.1. Taxonomy (NCBI): domain Eukaryota; kingdom Metazoa; phylum Arthropoda; class Insecta; order Ephemeroptera; family Siphlonuridae; genus Siphlonurus; species Siphlonurus alternatus. Next base: position 21,808,022 of record OX463779.1, read on the forward strand.
AACTCTAAAGTTTGAATATAAACAATAACACATCATTAGTTTTAGTAATCTTAAGCAGTTTCATAATTATTATTTAATTAATTAGTTAATTATTTTTAAATAAAATAATATTTGAAACTATAGAAAAAATTCTCAATTACCAGTCATAATCAAAACTTATCATTTCCAATAAAAAAAAGTAAACTTATTATTGCACAGCGTGAGTAAGAAATAAAAACATTTCCCATCATCACTTGAATGGCAATTAATTGGATTTTTTTTTTTTTTTTTTTTGGTCGGAAAAAAAATACCAATTTTCCATCGTAAAATTGGATGCTGCTGAAGGTTTAAACAAAAATTGTATTTTATTTATAACTCGATTAAAAAACATTTTCTACTCACTTTTCAGCTGATTTTATTACGGTTAGTTGAGTGTCATATTCTAATTAAGGTCATCTCAGGGTCATATGATTCTATAATGTCACCTGAGGGTCTGTGGTAAGCAAGATGCGTGGCGTGATATTCATTACTGTGGAGAACAACATTAGCTTTTATACCTTCCAGCGATTTAATATGATTGCTTTAACCCTGACTCTACTAATATAAAGTTTACACGCTCTGAAATAAACCACAAGCTTTTGTATACCTCTTTGAGCTTCTGCCTCGTATTTACATGTAAGTAGATGTTAATTTGGATATGTTTATACATATTTGATCCTAAGGAATCCTTAAATATGTTCATGTCCACTATAACATTTACTGTCTAGAAGAGACAACAATTAGCCTAAGTTTCCGGTTGTTAGTGCTTCAGTCTGCATGATAAACTGTTGAGTGGGAGTAAGTGGTAGTAGAAATTCTCAAACCAACTTTCAATTGAGGGTACAATTTATTTGTAATTAAAATCTTTTAAATTGTAAATAGAAAATTTTATTAATATTAAAATCACAATAAAGGGTAAAAATATTTTTATATTATAAAAAAATTAGCAAATGCTCTTAAAAATTTTAAAATAATGAAATTAGGTATTGAAGATAATAATGTTAGTAATTTTTATCGGCCAATACGACTATATATATTAACATGTGTTTTTGTAACTCATGAATTATTTTAAAAAAATATATATTGACTTAATCAATTTATCTCGTTAGCGCAACGCTTTATTAGCTTTATTAATTTATGAAAAAAATTAAGTTTGAAGTACAACGTTACACATTTATGCATGCTATATGATCACAGCTTATTTTAACATTTCCTATATTTTTAATTGAAATAAGTAATGAAAAAGAAAAGAAAACATTAAATTTATAACCAACTTCATATAATGTAATGAATATTTTTTTCCCCCAATTGAATGTTTTAGAATTACCTGAAAACATAATAACATTGCTATTTTTAGAACAGCTTTTTCATCGCGACAAATTGAATATTGAAATTTGACTTCTTCCCCCCTCCCCTTTCTTGCTCTCGCGCGCCATGGTTGACAGTAACATGATTCTTGTGGAGCATTTCGTGGAAAAGCTAACCTTTTTTCACAGGACATTGAAAGTGTGCTCAATTCTCACGTTACAAAAAGTGAAAATATAAATTTATAATAAAAATATATTTTATTGAACATATTCCCTATTATAAATTGGAAAATAAAAAATGATATAAAGATAAATTAAATGAAAAAAGTAACTTAATACGATACCATACTATTTTATTTAAAAAAAATATACATGTACATTTTTTTTAACTTAATATTTTATCTTATCGAAAGAATATATATAACAATAATAACAAATTGTTTAATAAAAACAAACCATTAAATTTTTTCTCTATTCTTTAGAAGTAACTTAAAATAGAAATTGCTGAACTATGAAAAATATTAATAAATAGTTGAGTATACCTGATCAATTTTAAAAAACTGATCTATTGTTACAACGAGTTATTAAAATCACAAAAAACATATTGTGTTTATTGCATTTGCTGTTATAAATAAAACTATATGTTTATTTTTTGTATTTTTGAAATCGGCACTCTGGTTCCGAACACCCTAACTAAGGTTTCAAAATTTTTCTCTTGAGTAAATATGAAAAATATACGTACAAGATCATTTAAAACATCACCAGACGATAATGGACTGCAGGGTTATAAAATACAAATCGGAAAAACGAAACTTTAAATAGCCGAAGTCACAAAATTTGAAAATTCAATGACGTCAATAGAATGTGTGTTAATTTGATATCCAAATCCCCGCATGTGAACGGTCGGTTATAACAAACGATCACATATTCATAATATTAAAAGACAACTTAAGTAGAGGGTTATATGTATGATATCTTCCTTCAAAGCTATATTATTATATATTATATTCAAATACTATTACAATAAGGATAAAATGGATAATTTTGATGAAATAATCTACTTAATTAGATTTCATCTATGTGGCTGTCAAGTATCAAATACACCACTAATCCTTTTGTAAGAAGTCAAAGGGAAATGATAATTAGTATAATATTATATTGTAAAAAAATGGCAATGAAATTATTCATCAGTTGTATAATATATAGTTTAAAATAAATTTTATCATTCAGAAAATATCCTGGAAAACGATTGACGTGATCTCTATTCTCTAAAGAGTCTTGGTCTGGAATACATATAATGGAAATACAATGTTAAAATGTATATATTTTATATTTTTTGTACCATTGGACCTAAGTCTACATGCGTATTGCCAAACGTGACTTTCTAGTTTTATGTTTGTAGACATAAAGTTATTTATTTGTATTCACAATACAATCATAATATGTAAGTTACATTTTGATGTATCATTTTGGTACAGTCCATCGCTCTAAAAACCTTTCTTGCACTTCTCGATCGCTGTAGTAATGTTTATTAAAAAAAAATGCTATCTTAAATTATTTTGACAGGACCTTATCTATTTATTCAAAATTATACTACAATCATTACTTTATTAAATTAATAAATCTTCACTCCAGCTTATATAACCTTTGATCTCTGTGCCTGTCTCTTTGTCTGAACTGCTGTCACATTCATTATTTCATTCCCCCATTCCATTTATCTTCCATCATTTTATTAAAACATTGTTTTGAACAATGATAATAATTTCATTGAATATTAATTAATACTTTCGTAAATAAATAAATTAATTAATTAATTAATTATTATATAATTATATTTTTATACCATTCCAGAATCGATCTAAATAATAATAATTTGTAATAAATCGATGAAATATATAGACAAACTAAACTATATACTTATTTAAAAAAAATAACAAATAAAATGTAATGTATTTTTTTCTGTATTTGTTTAATATAAATATAAGAAACTTATATAAGCTATTTTGATTTTCTGTTTGATACATTGATTGTAACTTCCTCAAGTAGTGTTCTTCTCTCAATCCATAGTATGCGACCAGTTCTTTTAATGTTGGTTGCTGTTTATTGAGTTTATGTTTACCAAATACGGACTATAAAGATCTGAAAATAAAACAAATTGATACTAAAGTTGCCGTGGCAACGTTCTTCTTCACTATGGAAACAACTTGTCTACCTGTTTCCAGTAGTCAATTTATGAGGAAAACATCATCATATATACACAAAGCAAAAGCACTTGAGTGGTAGTGGTAGAACAGTTTATGATGAATATTGTGCCTGCTGGGAGGAAAGCCAATTTATTAAAGATACTTTAGTATGAAAGCAATCTACATACCTTCTTCACCTCTTTTAACCGCGTAGCAACAGAATAAGGAAATAAAATTTAGTGAATCAACAAAATATCAGAATATAAAGTCTTCATCCATGTTGAAAAGAATTTTATGTAATAATAATATTAATGTAATTTGTTTTCCTGGTTCTTAATAAAAATATTAATGTACTGTTATTTAAATATTTTCATTGTTGTATAAACAAGATAATAATACTTTAACAATTAACAATAATTTTTATATTACATTTTACTGAAATTACTGAAATATTACTTTTAGCTGAAATTTGAATTATTTTCATGCGTGATTTTTTTTTTTTTAGAGCAAAGCTTTGCAAATGTTGCGTCCTTATATATTATTATAAAATCAGTTGTGTTATGTTGATGTCACGAGATCAACGAGTTGAATTCACAAATAAACAAATTTTACGTAAAAGATTCACTTAGGTTTCTTGGAGAGTGGAGAGTATACAAATTTCAGCTTATTTTAAATTTTTGTACATGAATCATTGTAGAATGTACTATAGTTGATGATGCTTTCAACAAATTTTATTTCAATTTTGTGGCAGAAATTTGTTCATTACATTAAAAAATTATATTGAAAATAATTAAATTAAAAATATTCGTAGCAATCCTCGCATCTTGTAATATATATATTGAAAAACATGTCGTTTGGAAAGGAATGAAAAATAAAACTGAAAATTGCATACCTTAATTATCAAGAGAGACACGAGGTATAAGCCTCCTATGTGAAATCTACCATTAACTTGTTTAAGAAAACCTTATTTTATACATTAACGTTTGGGTTGAATATTAATGTCAGTATTTTCTCTAAGGATTTCTCTTGTTAAAATTACGTTCAACACATAAATTGATTATCAACTTCTCAGTAACAGACAAGTGATGAAGTTATTTAAGGTTAATTATATAATTATTTATGCCTTAATAAAATATTACATTTAACCTGTTTTATAATTTATTCACACTGAAGAAAAGAAAAAAACGATATGTTGTATTGAATTAATTCATAAATTACTGACTGCCACTCAAATCTTATTAATCTGAGCACCAAGACATGAACTATAAATAAATCTACACGGTTTTCAGTATAAGGTTTTAAACTCTACTTGATTTGTTTACAAATGAAAACATTTTGCGTGGGTTTTGAAATTAGTCAAGCCAGCAGGCCACAGTAGAGTGGTCATGGAGAAAACAGTAGGGACTTTGTGGGCCGGATGTTTCGATCTCCAAAGTTGAGAGAAATGGAAGGAGGAGGAGGCTTGGAACTCCACTTCTGGTCGTCTTTCTTCGCTCGTGCTCTTTTACGAGTTAGGTTTATCAGTAAAGCTGCTCTTAAATAATCTCTCTCTCTTATAAGAGAAGGAGGGTTGTGGCGAGCCTGGAGGGTCTCTTTTAATGAGAAACTTTGACACAACAGCACCAACAGCAGAAGCATGACACGCGCAGTCGCCATCTTAGAGCAAGCGCCACCAATCTGACTATTTTTGTCTAATATACGTCATCAGATTGGATATTTGATTATCTAGCTGCTCATATTTTCATATTTCAAAGGATAAGTTACTCCTATTAAATTTTGTATGATTTTATCTGAGGACTCTTTTATCTCATGATTCATCAAGATATATCAATGATCAATGGTCTTCTCGAGCGCCGTACAGTCAACAAGTCTATATATGTACAGCTCCAGACAATTTAAGGCTTCGTTACCTTTGCACCACTTCTGGATGGTGTCTTACTTTCCACTGTGGAGGCGTGGCCAAATTCAATTCTTCGGTGGTGAATGCGACAATTGCTTCTCTCAATTTCCTTGTAATTTCAAATCATTAAACCCACCACACTAAATTTACAAAGTTCATAAATCAGTTGTTTTATTATTGGAAATTTTTCAGTGTATTGTACACTTTTCTTAACATAAATGTTAAACTTAATTATCTGATTCCGTGATACAGCCAGAAGCTTTAAGACTTTCTATAGTTGCATGAGAATCTTGTTATGAATAATTTAATTTTAATTTTTCTACTTTAAATATTATAACTTCAGCATACAGATTGCAACAGATCATCAACTGTAGGCCATTTATAGATAACAATAAATTTGAACTATTTTAATAACACAAATATTTACAAGCTTCTTAAAAATTAATTTGTTAAAATAATTTTTTTTAATTATTTTCTCCGGTACTAACTTTAAAGGTAAAAATTATAGAGCTATAAACGTTTAACAAATAAAAGAATATGTTACATATGTTAGAAAAAAAAGTTGAAATTATACTTGCAAACTATAACACCCAGTATGAGCTAAAAACGGCATGTCATTATTCTTTTTATGAATGTTATCATCATTTTTATATAGTGTACTTTAAAATAAAATATAACCTGTAATCTACATAAAATAAAACCATGTTCACATTTATACACATAAAAATATTTACATTACACTGTTAGACGTTGAATTTTAACGAAACAAAAGCTTTTACTTTACAACTTTGTATGTTTTTCACTGCTGCTCTAGTTTCTCATAGCCAGTACTGCATTGAAATAATATACGAAAGAGCGTAATGTAGCGTTGCCGCAACCCTGTTGAAAATTCCGTCCCGCCTAACATTTTTACAAAGCTTATATTCTCCATTTATTTCACATTCTGACACTTTTTTAATTAAGACTTCAGAATTTTTTTTATATTCAATGTTTGATTTATGATGTGTAAAAAAGTAAAAAGTTATTAAGTTATTACAATCTTTAACGTCATTTCTCTCTCTCTCTCTCTCTCTCTCTCTCTCTCTCTCTCTCTCTCTCTCTCTCTCTCTCTCTCTCTCTCTCTCTCTCTCTCTCTCTCTCTCTCTCTCTCTCTCTCTCTCTCATAATACATAAAAATACTTGTCTGTATATATATATATATATATTTAGTGGTGAAATTCGAGTGTAAAATATTTCAATGTTGGTGTAAAATGCGCAAAGTAATAAATTTATTTTAATGGAATATTTTTTATGGCTGTGTTTAAAACCATGTAAAACGGAATTTAGCATTGCATAGACCGTTTATATATAATCTGTATATGTGTACTTAGAATTAAAAGTGATGAAAAGCCGATGATAATTATAACAGTGATATAACATGATGATCGTTTCATCTGCTAATAATGTGTGTTAAAATTTTTGTCAACAACCGTTCAATCATTAATTGGTCGTATAATAAATTACTATAATTAATTAATTAATTATCTATAATTTTTGTTTCGTATATTAGGGTAAAATAAAGCAATTTTTTTCCAAAACTTTAAAAGTGGCAATTTATTATTTTAAACCTTTGTAAAATTATTTTAATGAATCTTATTACACAATGTTAATGTTCTATAAATAATGATGCTGAAACTTGATTTTTGTATAATTGGTGCTTAATATTCTAATATATTTTATATTATTTTTTTTGCAGTAATTTTGTTTTAATAATAATTGTTATTACTAAATTTAAAATAAAGTAATTAATTTACACAAATTTATATTTTTAAAAAAATATTTATTATTTTGTGACCATGAATTATAATTATTGTTCTAAAATTGACATAGCAACCTCCTTTTTTATTGCAGAAATGGATAGAGGGTGCAAAGTTGTTAATCTGATTTTGTTTTTAGATTTGTTAGAGACCAGGAAGTAGTGCTAAAAAGTTTTGTCGATGTTGGGTTTGAACCCACGCCCCTTTTAGGTCATATTCTTTGTATTAAATTAATATTTCCCATAAACCTTAGGGGCTATTTACAAGAACTATTGTAAGCATATATTTTAGCAAAGAAATATTTAACATATTTTGATACCAAATTTTCGTACTTCCATATTTTAGTACCAACAATTTCTAGACTAAATTCTATGCAGATTTCTTCATGAATGCCCCTCCTATCTCCGAATTCATGTCCTCAATACAATACTGTGTTATAGGATAATTCACTAAGAAAACCACGAAAACCATAGTTCAGATGGTTGGTGTTGCAGCACGTTCGAAGACTTGCGCTAATGTTCGCGGTAATGGAAAGTCACGCAGGCAGGATTTAAACTCAGGACCTCAAAATCTGCTCCAATTTGTTTTTATGGTGAGGTTGTAGCATTTGATAAACATCTATCTTTTGTTAAGAATTTTGTGATACCTTTTTTATTTTTGATAACAACATAAAAATGTACGTGAGATCAATTTTCTAACCATGCGTGCAGTATAATAATGTGGTCTTATATATAGATAATGAGATATTCTAAAGTTATTGAAAGTACAATCATATCACGAAAACAAGCCATGGTATTAGTATCGGACACTCCTGAATCTCAGCATAGAAGTTAATTATATTATCATTTCTATCACCAAAATTTGTGCTAAAAAAAAATTCTATTATTATTTTTTTTTTTTTTTCATTTTTATGCATGTTACTGGAACTAGTGGTTTTTTTTCGTTATGTGAGTATATATATATATATATATATATATATATATATACTGTATACTGTATATATATACTGTATATATATATCTTAAAGGAGGTATTTAAATATTGATTACAATATTTAAATGTTGATTTGGGTTTTCTGTTGAAAATTCATAAAATTAATTATACCTGGTACTACAGTTTAATAACAACTATACTACTGTACTAAAACGCAAAATGTCAAAAATGATAAATATTATATTTCACAAGTATGCTGAAATGACAAGAGATGATGTTGTATTATTTTACATGAGTACTATCCTAATGAGCATTTCATAATATTACTGGTATGAACAATGTAACAGAGGCAAGCAGCCACGATTTGGGGTTGCAGGTAAAAAAACAAAAAGTCTGTTGTTTATTGTATGTGTAGAGAGTAGGAGAGAGAGAGAGAGAGAGAGAGAGAGAGGAGTAGCAATGTTAAAAGAAGCGTTAATTTTCATTACGCTTGTGTAAACCTAAGCCCACCCACAGTCATGTGCTGCCCGGCCCGCTCCTGGCTAACGTTTACCACAAAGAGTCGTGCCAACATGTCAAGTACAAAATGTGTTTTTCGTTTTTTATTAACATTATTTTGTAATTTTGTATGCATTAAATATTTATGAAAATTTTACTGTATAAATAATAGAGTTTAGGGTGTGTTAAGTCTTTGTTAATTTTAATTAACAACAACAAAAATTCAATTTTAATATCCGCTTGTTTTATAGTGTACTATATATAGTATTCATTTACCCTAAAGTTATTTTAGTTATAAATACATGCTAAAAAAATAATTAAAAGGTTAAAACGTTTAGAGAAAAAATTTGAAATTGTTGTTATATTCTAATATTTATTTGTAAGTCATTCATATTTTAATTTAACAAAAATAACTAAAAATAAGTAAACATTCCCCATTAAAAATATTAGAATAATTTTTTGGGAATAACTGAAGCATTTTCTTTGTATTTCTTTTTTATTTATTCTAATTTTTCTTTAGTGTTTAAAAAATCAATTAAAAAATGTATAAATTGAAGAAAAAAATTGTTTGATAAATAATTTAGAGTTGAATTTTATATCATGCATGTTGATAGACATAAAATTTTACCATGTTTGATCGCTACATTGTACGTACAGGTAGCCACATGACGGCGTGTCCTATTTCTACTCTGCTTGGTTCAGCGCTCTTCCACCCACTCGAGCGCTCGTTTACCTCGAGGGCTCCCCACTCCTCCCTCCCCCCAGTGACCTGGGAGGCTGCAGCGAGCCCCAGCCCCAGCTCGGCTCCAGCACTAAAATAAATTGAGCTCGCCGCGTGACCTACTAGCCACAGAGAGTGTTACCTCGATTAATCTCCTCCAAATAGAATTATACTGCATTTTTAAGTCTGCATCACTGGCAGTTACACCAGAGTATATTATATTTACTGTAAATAGAAAATAAACTTTTTATATTTATTAAATTTTATGATGTTAAAACCTAAATAAAAAAAAGAGTAAATATATGAGATTAATTTTTCAAAAGATCCCTTATAAAACCATAGAAAAACCTTAACGTAAATTTATATTAATTCTGTCGTAATAATGTATTTTAATAAATATTAAATTTATAATTCTTGTAATTTTTTAGTTTTGGGAATTAATTTTCTTATAGTTTTTACGTAAGATTATAAGATGTAAGGAACTATTTTATTGAACCTCAATCACAATAATTCAGTGTAGATCTGGGAGCGATGAAACATCTTGTTTATAGCGATATCATTTTAAGAGGTGATAAAGTTTTATTTGTTTGTTTTTTTATGTCAAACCATAAACAATATAAGATATTTGTAGAACATTATTATTGGATAAAAAGTTGAAGTAAATTCTCAAGGACTCTTCTAGAGTTCATAACAGGTGGCTCCACCTGTGGAATAAACCGTAGTATACATGCAGTCGTATCCTGGCAAAAAACAAACAATAAATTCTGTAAAAATATTTACTGACAAGAAATTAGAAAATAAATTTGGAAACACTAATAACTTTTTCTATCTTATCACTGCAAACATTCTTTTAGCAAACAAAGTCTAGAAGTGTTGGAATATTGGTAAACTTTGATTTTCCAATGCTGTTTGAAGATAGTTTAGTTTAAAAAAGGTTTAGGTATGTAGTATGTATATATTGTCAAGGTTAGGCAACTTGCTCAGCACTAAAACAAAGCGGGTTACAAACATAGCAGGGGCAAATAGTAAGCAATATTTTAATGCTGCAAATATGCATTCAATTTTGATGCTGAACAAATATCTAACTATTTAATAGGGTACATCTTTAAAATTGCTTGATCATGAATTAATCCTGCATAAAAATCAATATACAATATTTCTAATAATTATGAAATACAAAAATTTTGTGTTTTAATATAGGCCATTTAAATTTATTTTGTGTATAATTTGGAAATTTTATGAATAAAAAATATCAGCATTTCAACACTTAAATCCTTCCAAATGCAAAAATAAAAAAAAAATTTAAACGCAATAAAATTAATGTATCATTAAAAGTAATAGATAAAAATAACGCCAAGAAAAAGAAATAAGATACCCGTAAGAAAAATAGCCCTTATAATTAAGTACCTTGTCTTGTTTTGCATCTGGTTGTCTGCTTTATGAATATCTCTAAATATTATAATATTTTATTTATCACTAATGATGTTATTATAGAAAACAATTTATATTTCTAATAAAATAAATTACTGTTTAATACCTCAAAAACTAAAAACTAATATTATTAATTTTCAATTAACTTTTAAATCAAGTAATAATTTAGAAAACTCAGTACACTGTGACGGTGAATTTATTTCTATTACAAATTTTTTTAAATTATTGGGCATATTTTATTGATAAGAATTTGAAATGGGACAATCACATTAATTATCTCTGTAAAAAATATCTAAATATTTTTTTTGTGTTTAAAAAATCAGTTGATGTAGCATCACTTAAAAATGCTTATTTTTCTTATTTTCATTCTGTTTTTTTGGGGCAATGCAGCTTAATATGTTTGATACTATAAAGGTGGATTTTCATGGGCGGCAACGGCGACGCGGCGCGATTTTAACTTAAAAGCTGTGAAATCCTATGCGGCGGCGAATTCGCAGGTAATCGCGTTAATTACGATGCTCTTTTTCTTTTAATCGCCCAATATGGCCGCCAATGGATGTTACAGCAAGTGCGCATTATTCGCGTCGCGTCGCATGGTAAAAATCGCCATGTGACTCCACCTTAAGAGTTTTCAAAATGCAAAAAAAAAAAAAAAAGAAAGAAAGAAAGAAAAAAAAGCAATGGAGTATCGTCCTCAATTTTTTTTATTGCAGAAATGGATAGAGGGTGCAAAGTTATGCTACCCTGATTTTTTTCAGATTTTTTTGAGACCTGGAACTATTTTTAAAAAATTATTGAAAGTCCTTTTTGTGACGTCACGCGGCGGCAAGTCCTATCTTTTTCTTAAGGAGCGGCGTCTCGTGACGTCACGAAAAGGACTTTCAATAATTTTTTAAAAATAGTTCCCGGGCTCTAAAAAATCTGAAAAAAATCAGGGTAGCATAACTTTGCACCCTCTATCCATTTCTGCAATAAAAAAAATTGAGGACAATACTCTATTAGAATATTAAAAAATGTGTCCCCACGAACAAACTGTAAAAGTTTGGTTGTTCATCTCCGCCATTACCGGCGCTATAATAGATCTATCGATTTTTACATAACAAATATTCTCATTATTTCGACCATAATAATGTACATCACTCCCATAATACTGTAGATATAAACACTTATTTTCCCCGGCCTTACATAGAACATCGGTTTGTGAAGATGGACCCCATTACTCTTTCCAAAAGTTGTATAGTAATCTCCTCAGTCAATTAAAAAGTGAAAGTGATATTGTACATTTTAAAAGTAACATTAAAATGCATGCATTTACTGGCAATAAACATATATAAAATGGACGATTACTATAAATGAATATTTCATGTATTTTTGTTGAAATGTCTTTTGAAGATAAATAAAATTTTGAATTTTGATTTTTTTTTTTATTATTATTATTATTTTATTTGAATTTTAAGAGAGACTAAAATTAGATTTTGTGTCTTCATGTTTCAAGTTTTCCAAATCATAAAACTTTTACCAAGTAAATACTCAAAAACTTTTAAATAAAAATAGTGTACACACATGTGACGTTAACATGATTGATTTTCTAATTTAATAATAATTTTAAATTACATTAAACATGGAGTAGCTCATCAGTTTCATCATGGGTATATTTGCTATTACAATTTCCATCATAATAATGATAAAATATACCCTTCAACAGCATCCATGTAAACACAAAGGAATAATCTCTCATTGTTGAGTCCTGTCCAGCCAATCTGACACGCTTAAAACAAAATAAAAAGACGTATAAAATGGGCAATCTCTCACATTGAACAACGTGAGTGACGATCCTATGGAATGAGGGGGGTTTACTCATATAGAGATGGTATAGACGGAGTTCCACTACCATGTGCAGCCCCACAAATCACGGCAAGGGTAGAATACCTCCAGCACGTCCACCGTACGACCCCTCATCACTCACCGGTGTGACGGCCCTCACCTCTCGTGATCGCAATCTTATAATGGTGACCATCACTCCTTCACACCTCTTCTCCTCGTGATTTATGTGATGGATAGTTTCGATATAAAAGGAAATTAATTTTAAGAGCACTTAAAAACAAATATTATTATATTACGATAAATAGGGAGTTTTAAATAATTTAACTATTCATAATTTTAAATAAATTATATACTATTTTAATGGTTTTATGTTAATTTATTTAAAATATAACGTTTTAAAAGTGTGGTATAAAATGTATTTTCATTGATGTGTCTTAAAATATAATATTCTGATGTAAACAGTATAAAATTAAAATATGTAGGCTGGAGTTACGTTTAGTTCCGACAAAAACAATTTGTTTGAAACTTGTAAGATGAGAAATCTACACACAAAAAGAAAGTATAGAACAATATGTAGTGACAAACAAAAATTTGTGAACACAATTTCTTTGTCATTCTACCCTCGGTATATTAAAATTTAAATTTTATGTGTTATAAATCGGTCACGAAAGATATCCAGGTTTCTTACTCAACACGGTTGTGTCATTGATTTCTTATAAAACGTGGTTAGTAAGAGAAATGGTTAACTTTCTTTGCGAATAATTAATAATTATAACTTTATTTTCTTTTGAACAATAAATATAATTAAATTTATAGTAAAAGCAAACGCTCTCTATTACATTAATATTTTTTATTCGTGTATCTCTTGGTGTATAAATTTTACCTTAACTAGGAGTTACATCAGCTCAAAGCACATTCCACGTAAGGAATTTTCAAGTGGAAGGTGGGGATGTAAACACAGACAACCCTTTGTCTTGTGAACCATAATATGTAGGTCTGGAGAACATTGGAACGTCAACAGCTATAATCACAGGCTCAGTCAATGTTATTGGAAAAATTCCTCAAACCTGTTACATCATTTTCCTGTGCCACTCCTGGAATCTTTAATGTCTTCTTCTAATCTTTGTTTTCCTTTCTTCAAATTAATTTTTTTTTAAGTCTATCATTTTCTTCATATCCATTATACTTCCAAAATTTTGTAAATCAACTAATTTATAAAATTTCTCCCGACCCCCCTTGGTCTCTAGTTTAAATCATTCCAGATCAAAACATAATCTCAAATCAAAGTTGATGTTTTACTTGTTTATACAATTATATTTAAAATCAAACATAATTGTAAAAGAAAATATTTGTTTTTTTATAGTATGGAAACTCTTAACTTCATCCTTCAAAGGACTTGCAAATTCACATTCGTGCACGACTTTTTGTTTTAGAAAATTCCTATTAACTTATTGCTATTACTGATTTTTTTTTTAATTTTAAATTTTATTTAAAATTTTATTATTATTATTTTTTTTAATAAATTATTATCTTAGGTAAGTATTACACAGAATATTCTGTTTTTATTGTTATGAGTTTATATAACTTTATATCATTAATTATGAAACACCCTCTATTTTATTCTAAAAGTTATATATTATACAAATTCAATAATAAAGTCACTATAAAAATTGTATGGTGCACCAAGAATAAAAACTAAAAACTATAAACTTTTAAGCTCCCTATAATATGAAGCACTCGCTCCAAGTAAGCTTTTCTTCACTACTTTTCTCTTTCAAATTTATTTTATAGTTTATGGGCATAAATATTACAAAAGACGTGAATGAAAACTTTCTAAGCTGTACTTATATTGAAAATTTGCCATGGTGTTTAGCTTAAAATTATTTAAAAATATATGAAATAAACATCTTCAAGTGTCTATGTGGATAGTAAGTAAAGGTTGTAGTGAAGGAGTGTTTTTCTTCAAAACATTAATAAGGCTCCAAAGAGGGGGAAAGAGGTCCTTGAAAAAAATGAAGAAAGTCTATGGAAAATATTATTTAAATTTTTTCACCATTTCCACTTATTTTCGCATGTACTTGAGTGCATGGCTAATTTTAGCCTTCTCAAAAACGTAAGAAAAAGAATTTTTGCAATAAAAATTATTAAAAAAATCTTCAACATATTGCGGAATCAAAAACTCCTTTGGAGTTAGTAAAATAAGTTAAGATAAAAAAGTAATATTTTTAGTATGCTACCTGTGGCAACAGTTAGTTGGTGGTTATAACTTTATACTTTTATGTCCACACAAACTAAGTTCCTGGGGGAATTAGGAGTACTAATTTGAAACGAGAGAGTAAAGTAAACATGAAATAATTTTGTAGCGGTTGCCACTGAGCGGTGCAAAATGCTATCAGATTACCAACTCAGGCGGTTCTCTCTAGTATTTAACTACAAAGTGCTCAGAGCTAGCCTGACTGCTCGCCTTGGTGCATATGGAGATATACAGTAAGCCACAGAATGAATCAATGACGTCACAATATTTCTGAGATCTACATTACATTATAAAATGATTATGCAAATTTTTTAAAGACTTTTCCATGTTTAATAAGCACCAATCTTTAATGAATACTGAATACGTAGGTTGATACTTAAAGGGATACAGGCCTCAAATTACAAATTAGACAGACATAAAGTGTTGCTCGAGTTTATAATAAACATTCGTATTATTTTTACATGCGCGCGGTGCGACTGTGCGAAGTCTCGCTACAAAGAAAGTCCTTGCTGACGTCACAACTCACAGCTGGCACCGATTAGCATTGAGTTGTGACGTCATCAAGGACTTCATGACGTCATCAAGGACTAAATTTCTTACTTTGAACTGTGACTTCGCACGGATGCATCACGCGTGGAAAAAAATGATGCGAATGTTGATTATTTACTCTAAACCCACTTGGTGACTATCTAATTTGCAATTTGAGGCCTGTATGCCTTTAAGGTAAAAAAAAAATTACGAAAAAAAAATGGATGTGTGAAATCTTGTGAAATCTTAAAAAATGATTTTTATGCATTTGAATAAAAAAAATGTTATTTATTAAGTACCATATATCAATTCATTTTTTACTTCAGTTCAGCCCTATATTATTGTATATAGACTTGTTACATGTAAATATAAAACATCTTCTCTCTTCAGTCTCTCTTGATTTGTGATTACTTGAGGGAAAAGAGTATAAAGAGTGGGGGGAAAAACGTTTATCGAGGCAATCTTGGTGATGAGTACCATGATTGTTTATTCATGGGCACTCTGAGGTTTTAGTTTAGTGCGGTCACCACCAGAGGGAACCATAATCTACTATGTCTAGCTCTCAGATGTTACTTTTTTTATATCTTTATGAAGATATGAAACTTGTCGATATATCAATATATAGGGCAGTTTACGCTATACGTCATGTCCCTATATAAATAGACTAGTTGAAAAATTACGTTTTATCTCATCCTTTACACGTCTAAACTTAATCTTATTACGTATTTTTACTTAAAAAACACATTTTATTTTTTCCTCACTCAAAGTGAGGATAGAATGATGTAGACAATTTTCTAACATTTTCTCCTCAGTTATAGGAAATAAGACGTAAAATCGTTTTTTTTTTTTTTTTTTTTTTTGTCCTATTTTTTCCTCAAAAATGGTGCAAAATAGGAGGAAAAAATATGAGGAGAGACGTTGAAATTTAATTAAACATGAAAATTATTTCAACTCGCGTGTGTTCTTGGAGATTCAGATTATTTAACAAACAAAATTTATTTTTCACAATAATGAATTAATAAAACTATTTTTGTCTAGTTTTTTCATGACTCTTATATAAACTTTTCTTGATTTTTATGACCTTTAATTTTTCTCTTCGCGTTGTATCTCTCTTACACACAAAAAAGTCAACTCTGAGCTACATGACATAACCCTATAAACTAGCACGTTTATGTGACCTTTTAGCAATCCAGTCTGTGTGACTCCACAGACGACGACAGAGTGATGGGTATCCGTCATTAATCCACCATCAGTAACTTTACTGTAGCCATTCAATATTATCATCGTCGCATTGATGACAGAACGTGATTCAGCAAAATGTCACGAGACTTTGCAATAAATAGCAATCAACTATATCTCTTCCATAATATCAATAGCCCTCATAATATATAAAATCAGTTCAGAAGCAAATATAAAATATATTTTGTATGTACAGCATTCATAAATTTATTACAAAAGTTATACTATACATAATGTTATATATATGCTATATTGCTTGAAAAAAAAAATGTTCGATCATGAATGAAAATGTCCCAAGCATAGTTTTCAATCATTTAAATTGATAAAATTATCCAGATGTATTGATTTATATGTTTTAGCGATTAGCAATTTAATAAACTAGCAATTCAAAGCCGGCTATAGAAAATTATCATTTCAATAGTCAAACATATCGAAGCAAAATCTGTCATTAATATAATGACATATTATTCTAAGTACAATTAAAATTGTTATCGTCCTTAAAAAAGTTAAGCTCAATATTACAATCACAACATACGCGTTTTGTTTTTTATTACTTTTTTACCTTTTTTAGGTGTGTGACATTTGGAATAATCAAAATTATTTTAATATATATTTATTTTAAATATACTTTGAAAAGAAAAATTGTACAGGAGCATTACGTTTTCTGTTCCATTTATAATTGAAACGGAATAATATATGAAGATTTCAAATTATATAAATTCTTTTTGACAATCATTAACCATTATACATAAAATTCGTCCATATTATAAGAATTATTGCCAGAAAGATTTAAGAAAGTGCACTAAGTTTATTTATTTTCCTTCATCCATTCACGTTCATTCTTTTTCTTTTATTACAATTTTTTATTTTTTATATTAATAACATTACTCATGAGGAATTTAATTTAAAACTAAGATTTTTTTCTCTTTATTTAGTTTTATTATTTTTCTTAATATTTTAAGTGCTGTTTCATTCCAGACTTCAAATTAATATAAATTAATGTTTATATATAAATAACTCACACACTTTTCTTTACTGATTTTTTTTTTTAAAAGTAATAAAACCGTTTTTGAAGTAGAAAAGTTATATTAAATTTTACACTTGGGAGATACAGAGACAAAACAAACTTTCATAAAACCAACATATTATTATTTATATACCTTAATGCTTCTAAAACCATTTAAAAGTTGGTTATATCGAATTACACAACAACTCAAGTCATTAAAGCTAATAACTGACTTGATATTAGATGATTTCCTTACTGTTTTGTGTTTCAATGATGTTCTTTTTTGTTCATATCTAGATATAATGAGTTTAATTTGATGTTAATGCGGCTGAGTACCGTAAAGACGGGGGGAAGGAAGGGGGTAATGCAATATCCCTCCTCCTCCAGCAATAAAACTCTTGATGATATTTTCGCTTTATGGCATTAAAAGCAGAGTAACACTTTCCCAACTAATTTTCAGCTCGTTATAAAACGTAATAAAAACCACGCACCTTCTTTAATTTTTTTAATGATATTTTATAATTATCTAGTATACAATTCTCGTTATAAAATTTACTTCACCCTGGTGGGTATGCAACTTGTTCTACATTTTCAATTTATGTTAACTAACGTCTAGTTTTGGATCATGCAACTACCATATATACCCATCGATATGGATTCTTGGTTGCATTTTATTAAGCCGGTATTACACCATACAATTTTTTTAACTATTGCATACAATTTTTCCTTACAATATCACTTGAACTCCATTTGTTTGCATGAAGATGAAATTTTCTTGCAAGGAAAAATTGTATGATGGTGTAATACCGGCTTTACATGATGTATAGAAAATTATGTACTTGCATTGTATAGATATTGATAGACCTAGTTAAGCTGCTTATGTATATAATGAATGACTTATGAAGCCAAATGCTGTATACGTATGAACAAATCGCGACAGAATGGATTTTACCCTGCATGATTTGCTGATTTGTTGCTCCAAAATACAAAGGGATGCATATTTGTAATTTTAAGGGAAGTAAAAAGAGCACTCATTCCATCTATCCCAAAAATTGTTGTAGTTCGTCACACCTGTATTGGCTGCGTGATATCGTCCACAAACAGGGCAGGAGTGGTGTTTGTGTTATAAGAAATGTCTTCCAAGTTGTTTCAAGCTGATTTTGAGTTTTTCGAGTGCATATTTTTCCCTTATAAAAATCTTTAAGGACATGCGATTTTTATGTTTCATTTTGTTCCAACAGTTAAAACATATAATATATCTGAAAAAAAAAAAATGAATTTCAATATTTAAACATAACAATTTCATCCAAATGAACATAATTCACTAAATAGTACCTTCTTCAGTTAAGATATATAGAACTCTTTAGGTAAGATAAACTATACTAAAATTCTGATTAATACGAGGTAATAAATGCAAAACTCCTAAGCAACTGCATTAATTAATATTGATGAGCTCTCGTTGTTTCCACTGTTCCTAGCTGCTGCTCGTTACTCATGTTTAGTGGATTCTGTTCCATTTTAATGCAAAACCATGTCCTGGAGAATGGGAATATGAACACTTCGGTAATGACGCGTACAGTATCTTCTATATTGCTCTAGCAAAATCCCTTTGAAATTTTAATAGAAATACCGGTTAATTTACATTAGGTGATGTGCCATATAAATTCATGTACTATCAGAAAGAAAATCAAAGTTATAATTTATAATTAATTTTTAAATTTATGTATAGAATTAAAAAAATATATATACTTTCTTAAATAATTAAGGTAGTGTTTCAATTAATTATTTAATTTTGTTTAATTGATAGTACAACAAAATATTATAATCTGTCATAATTTTAGTTCAAGAAAATTAAATAATATAATACATTTTAAAATTAAAAATAACATATATATGTGGTTTAAAATGTCTATTGTTAATAATACTACAATCTAAACATTCCAAACAAAGTACTTTAATCATGGGTAATGACCCAGAATTGAAAAAAGACTCATGAATTCAGCATATTTGGTACAATTTTATACATATAATGGATTTGTAAAGCTAAGGCTCTTATCTAGTGCTCTATATTATAACTACTATATTGAATACTAAAAGAGAGAGAACTGAAAGGATCGGTCTTAATATGGCGGTCTGGGAGATTAATATGACTCCTTGTTCGGCGGCATCGCGCGGAGCTAGAGTAGGGAATAGGGGGCGCGCCCGCATGGGTATATGGCCCAATGTGCTGATGTGAACTGGCTTTGAGCCGCCACCACCCTTTTCATGTCTCCTTGTACCACCTCCCAATTAGCAAGACGCCCGTGTGACTTCTCTCTCATATCATCTCTTTGTACACACGTTCTGCCTGCAAGCTGCTTAAATCTTTGCTCCATTAGCAGCTTACTCCTAAGTCTGTTCCTTTCAACCGAAATCCAACTTAATTTTATGACTCATGAATGCATTCCCGATCTTTGTAAAAATAAATATTTTATCAGAAAGTCTATATGTATAAAGAGAAAATGGATTATTATTTAAATAAACTTTAATAATAGTAATGACAAAAAAGCGTATTTTAAATTATATAATTAATGGAAAAAATTTTTGCTAAAATATTTAGTAAAATTACCATATATTGTACTATTCTACTCATTGATAATTAAATTAATTAAAACAGATTTGTAATAATTTAATAAACTTGTTTTCATACTATAATATTAACCCAAGGTATATTTTGCTATACGCTATACCAAGAGAGTGGGGTGGGGGGAGGGGGGAGGGGTCGAAACAACCCGCTATTTAAATCACATGTTTAAAAAAAATTGAAGTTTTTTCTCACTGTTTATTTATTTCTTTTTATTTTTATTTTCTTTTTTACATAAGTACATTGCTGAGTGGCTAACTAAGGGTTATAAATCTGTCCATGAGCAGTAGTTCACACTTTTTTCTCTGTTTAAAAGAGGTACGGGTCGTCTCGTCCCCCCGCCCCCCTCCCTTGGTAATGCTATAGAGTTAAAATAATAGGAAATTGTTTTGTTTGCAGCATGTACGCGCTGTTCTACACAATTAGACTTAAAATGAAATATGACGCCATCTTCTCACAACCAACTTTTGTACAAAAAACAGAACGAATCGGAAACTAACAGAATTAAATTTGTAACAGAAAAATACTAAGAAAATCTCTTCAAGTCTGATTATTTCCCCAGTGAACATCATTTTCCCCTAAGTTTCCAAGTTTCCTTGTTGTCCTTGTCTTTTGTTGTTAAATCATACGAATATAATATTTCTTGGATAATATTACTGTATATTATAATATATAATCTGTTATTTCATTAGAATTACAAGATTTTTATATGAAAGACGACATTTTTTCAATGAAAATTACATAATTAATTCTAAAGAAGAGAGTGGAATTGTTATTTTTTGCCTTTTTTCCCTCACATTATAATTTGATACTTGACACTAGTAAAAAAATTGTTTGGTGAAAATTTCCTTGAACTCCATTTGTTTGTATGGAGATGAGATTTTCTTCAAGAAAAAATTGTATGCAAAATTTATCGTGTAATTCCGGCTTAATATAATTATATACATTTCAGTACACGTACGTGCGAAATATTGGTCTTTGAAGAAATAAAAGCGATATTAATAGCATAAATTGTTTTACTATAATTTATTAAAACAAAACATTAAATTTATGCTTCAATATTAATTATCGACTGTTTTGTTTTCACATAATTTGGTTTTCAGAGAACTTATGAGAGCGATAAGACATAAAAAAGTAAGTTTTACCATTTCATGTGATATGTTTACTTTAAGCTTTATAACGAGTCTAAAAACTTTTAACCAAATGAATAATTGTTTGGCCCAAGCATATAAAATATTATTATTTATAGTTTACATGGCATTATAACTACAATCTTGAAATTGATCAACAATTATAGCAATTATTTATTTAATGTCTACAAATTCTATAGTATAAGAAGTCATTATTTATTTCTTTAAAAAAATACGAAAATATCAAGCCTTCTTTTTTATGACTTCACCCATGATGTGGTCAGTGGCTGTGACGTCATCATTTGAGCAACAGGTTGCGTGCAAGTAAGGCGCACACAACTGCGATAGTTGCATGCAGTCACCCGCAAAAACTTGGCTTGGAATAACCAGCTTAGGAAGGTCGTCGACAAGTAGGTGATGGCGACCGAGCGGAAAATGACCAAGCTGCCACGAGACTGCTAAGGGAGAAGAGCACGCAACTTAAGCAATCTTCGCTGGTGCCGGCAACTATAACTGTCCACCGGAGACATGCTGTGGAAAGAAAATCTAAAACGGGCAGTAAACTACCAGATCTGCCTGCTTGATATTTTTATTTTTTCTAAGGTTGTTTTGCTTTCTTTTATATCAAAATAAAAAATATCTGGTTCTTTTAATATTTCCTTTCTTTTTATTTTCGTATCCATTAATTGACTTTTTCAATTTTTTATGCTTTGAAGCTTTTATATTTTTCTCTTGGAATTTTTATATAATAACAAAAAAATATAAATTCATTTGCTTTGATGTATGGTTTTTATGACTGTGGACATCAACGAAGAAACTTATGACTCAAAAACCAGTCAACATGACTATGAAGTTGGGGTAATTCATGTTATCATGTACTTTTTGATATCTTTATAAGAAAACTACATTATATCACTCGTCGCCTTAGAAAATTCCCCTCTTGTAGCCTTGTGAATCATTAATCATCATATCCTGTGTTATTCTTACGGGGCAAGGTGACTAACAAGGCTGCATATAGGGAAATTTTCCGAGGCGACGACTGTACTGTAAAAACACAATTCATGTACCTAGAAATGTTGAAAAATGAATAAAATATCATTAAATTTATTCTAATTTTATTATAATTATAATATTAAAGTACAGCACAGTGAATTTCAAAAGATATTTAACTGTTTACATAATTTGACAATCTCATTAATTATGTAGTGTACTCTGATGATTCTATAATAGTTAACCTTACATTATAATTATTATTTTAATCTGCCATGACGAATATTAATTTAAACGAAGTAAAGCTTCAAGTTTCAATATTTACGTTTATGAGATAATCGGCAGCCAACTTTTTAATCAAAATTATTTTATTGAATCAACCTATGCCCACTTAATCTGTGATGCATAGAAATGCTGGTAAATTAGAAAGCACACTTTAATTTTTTTTTAAATGATTATAATGCTTCTAAAAGTTATAATACGTTTAATAGCAAAAGCTATTGTTAAAAAATTTAATGGTACTTCGATATTTGTTGCATTCATATTTTCTACCCCCCCTACCCCTCACACCGCCCCCTACCTCCCCCCTACAGTGTTGTATTTTTTATATTGAATAAACATGGTATTTTGACATCCAATTATATTTTACGGTCCTTTTTATATTATGTAATGTATTTTATATTGTCAATGTAAATATTGAATATTTAAATATTATGCTCAACAAACAAAGAAGGTATTTGAAAAGGAAAATGGGATGTCTCAGTATACTTATTCTCTTTTTTCTTGATACCTGAGTAAATCAATTCAAAGCCTAAAGCTTTATACGTATTATACTATAGTCTATATTTCAGGAGTAATTTAAACTATTGAAACTTAAGGAGCAGCAACCTAACTCGATCTTTATATAGACCTATTTGGCTTAAGTTTAAAGTTAAATGGGCAGATATCATGAAAATTAAGAAGACTTTAACCCTATAGGTTACTTATTAAATGAAAACTTCAATAATTTAACTTGTTTTTTACTGTTCGTTACCTCGGAATGTATTATAAAATAGTAGCCGCAATTTGAACAATTGCATTGTGGATAAGCAACCAGCTGTACATTTAGCATTGAATATTTGGTATAATGTGACACTTTGGTATTACAAGAATGTGACAGATAGATATATAAAATTGTTGCATATACCTGAAAAAGCGTATCAATAGACATTATAATATGTTAATGAGAGAGCACAGTTGAGTAAGTATAATTGTAGAAATGTTGCAATATTCACCAAAGATCTGATTGCATCCGTAATGTTTTATACTGAATTCTACTGATGTTTATATACTAAAAAGAGGATTTTGTGACCCATAAAGCTGTGGTTGAATAAACATACATTGCACCTCCTCTTGTTTGTCTTTTTCAGCTTACATTTAAGGTGAATGTTTACGTTTGCACCCCATACAGTAAAGTTTCCTTCCGATTCCGCTCCACTAAACTTCTTTCTACAGCTTTCTCTTACCCTCCATCGCAACTAGAAAGACCTGCTTGAGTGCATTCTCGGTACCTCATCAATATAACGGTGGCTTTCGATGGAGTGTGGTAAAGCGAGCAAGAAAGTCATGAAAATATAAATGGTAGCAGTTTCAAGTTGTCGAGTCACACCAATATACGGAGATTTTTTAAATATATCTGCTGCATTAGTTTATTGTTCTGTTTATTACTGTTTAGAGAGAGGTAGAGAGAGAAAGCATTCATGATTCTTCCTTCCAGATTTACTCCACTTAGCATTGATAGAGCTTCTCTCACATCACACACAAACACACATGCAAATGCAAACTTTCACTGTTACTCTGAAAACTAATAACCTAAATTCATTTCAATTTTTTTGTTTTCTATTTTTTTCTACTTTGATATTAAATGTATAAATAACTTTCTGTTACAACAAATTTATATATAAAATATATGAACACACACATTATAAGGAAAATGATATAATATTCCTGTATAGTATAATTTATTTTTTAACCAAAAACTTTTGAAACTTTAAATAGAATTCTCTTGTATTTTCAGTTTCAATTTAAAAAATAAATATAATAAGTACTGTTAAATATATTTAATGCTTTAATACAAAAACTTTTCCTCGTATGTAAAATGATATTTCCAACGTTTTTGTTTGTTTCTTTGTTAAAAACTTATTTCACTAAAAACAAGTTAAATAATTTAATTTGAAGACAATTTAATATATTTAAGAAAAGTTAGTTATATAACATAACACTAAAAAAAATATGTATATAAATATGATATATAGTTATTCTGTATATTTTTATTTCAGTTCCACAAATGTTGTCCCATTCAATGTGTATTTCATTCGCATAGAGATTCAGGTAATTATAAGAAAACCTTCAGCTGTTGTACAGTATATACTGTAGAGTTAATGCAATAATCACCACTAGAAAACTACCAAAACAAATCACTTACATGTATTTCGTTTTTTCCTACAAAATCAGCTATTTATTTTATTGAATAATTTATTATTCATTAATAAATAAATATATAAAATTCTTTATTTATTTTCTCGTGATAATTTAAAGAGTCAAGTACAAAAATCATAATACACAAAATATGTAAATATATATTTTGTTATTTATATTAATTTATTATATTCAAAAATTTAAAATAAAAACAATTGAGCCATTTTTTTAAAGTTACTGATGAGAATTCTATCTGATATACTTATACTTAATTGAGTTGTTACGCTTCAATCCATACACTAACTGTTTGACTTGGCATGTTAAAAAAAAATCCCAAAAAAACATTCAGACAACTTCAGCTGCTTCCGAGAAACGGATACAATTTCTCCATTTATCATGAGACTTTCAAAACGTCAATCATTATAAAATGTGACAAAGCGCTCAAAAGCAAAAAGAGCAGAGCAGAACTTATTATATTTATAATTAAAAATATTATCAAAGCATTTGATATTTTTTAAACTTCAGAAACATACGCTATTGCAATATTTTTTATTTCATGTCAGTAATAAAAGGGATGAAAATTTAGTTCCAACAAATCAAATCTACCTTTGGTGTACAGAAAATATCGTTATAATTATATAGCATACAGGTGATAACGATTATAAATATTAAATTACATGTCATGTTTGTATTTGGGTACAAAAAGTAATGGAAATTTAAAATATTATTTTGTAAAGAAAAGCAATTTAAAGAAGGTAATTAAAACATTAGCAATTTCATCATTTTAATATAATGTGTAATGTGAATTTAAAAATACGGATTAAAGTGTAATTATAAAGGTGGATTCAGATGGCGATTTTTACCATGCGACGCGACGCGAATAATGCGCACTTGCTGTAACATCAATTGGCGGCCATATTGGGCGATTAAAAGAAAAAGAGCATCGTAATTAACGCGATTACCGGCGAATTCGCCTCCGCATAGAATTTCACAGCTTTTACGTTAAAATCGCGCCGCGTCGTCGTTGCCGCCCATGAAAATCCACCTTTAAATCCGATATTGAGAAATATATTGCGTTTTATCGTTTTTATTAAATAAATACATGGATATGAAATCTATTTCAAGTTACAAACAAATTCCATCTCCATTTATTAAGAACTGACAGTGAGTTGAAGTGTAAACGACAGATGATATTTGAATATAAAAGCGGCGCAAACACTATTTTACTTGCAAACTATGTTCTCTTCTTACAATGTTAAAACAAACATATATATTAATACTTAATTTTATGCATTTAATTCTGAAACGGATACAATATCTCCATTTATCATGAGACCTATGAATATAAATTATCAGTATTAATGTTATAGGGAGTTTGGTGATCAAATAGTGAGGGTTTAGCAAAACAAATTAACTCTGAAATCAAACTTTTCTTTTTACATCATATGTAAGTATTTCATACTTAATGCGCCCTGCATTCATGGTTTCTGAGATATTTAGCACTTTAGAGAAACATTGAATCAAATGCGGTTACCGAAAATGCTAAGCCTATATTGCACCATATATTGTTTAAGTAATGCATACCATTTTTTCTTAAAAAGCCGGTATATGGCGGTAAGGTGCAAGAATGGGCTTGCCTAAACCTCACCGCAATAAAGATATTTTCTATATTTTTCTATTCTACACGACACAATTTTCTAATTATTGCAAGCAAATTTGTATCAAAAATTGTATCTTGTAATATAGGCTTTTACATAAAATGTGATAAGTTGAAAAGTTGTATTGTGTGTGTTTTTTTTTACTATCTTTTTCAAATCACTTTTTTCATTAATACTAAAAAATAACCCCAAGTGTGCATGATGTTGCAAGTATTTTTTATAAAAAAAATATTTCATTAAATAAATAGCAATTTTCCCTCTACAATATTAGTCAAAAATATTTTGGGCAAATAAACGGTTAATGATAAATAACCAATCGTATTATGTAATCCTATATATTTTAAATAGTTTTCCCTCCAATCTCTGTATTTTTAACCCAATAAAAATCATTATTATTGTAATATTAACACTAATAATCCTGAAGAAAAATCATGTCATCATATAGAGATAATCTTGTTCTTATTGACTTTATAATAATAACCAGGCGCGGATCCAGGGGGTGGGCTGGGGGGGCTGCAGTCCCCCCCCCTGAAATTTTGGATTTAACATGGGCAATATAGGCATTTCCCCCACTCAAATTTTTTTTTTTAACATTGGCCTTATGGAGGCAGCCCCTCCCGAAATTTTTTTCTGGATCCGCGCCTGATAATAACAAACAATAAATATTATATTATTAATATTATATAAACAATTGTTATAGCACTAAAAATATTGCTAAAATATAAATTATTATTAATAATTTAATTTTTAATGTTATTATAACAGTTATAACCTGAAGCAGAAGAATATGAATTTTTCTGTGTATATCGTTCATTTTGCGTGGCTAGTCGGTTCACTAGTAGAAGAGACAACATTGGTAGGTCACAGTGGAGACTCAAGGACCCTTGAGGCCTCCATTCGCTTGCTACTCACACTCTACACGTAATTAAATGACCCGGCAGGCAGTCAACGTTGTTACAGCCTTAAGGAAAACAAGTCCAAACTAACCTGTCGATACCTTTTATACTTGTTCCTACTCTATGTAGACTCTTACGGTATTTTAAAATAAAACTATTATCAGACTTAATTAAACTTAACAGGTTATTCAAATACTAGGTTATTGTATATAAACACTTGCAATTTGTAAGAACCTGATAATTAAATGTCACTCTTTTTTTTTATTACTACTACATCATAATATTGTCTTGTGTCGAGTGTTATTTTAAATTATATATGATAAAATAGACTGTAATAATGGATGTTGATGTGTATGGCGTACGTAGCCTCGCGATTTCTACTACAATATTGATTTGTTCTGGGGAATTGCGGGGAAGGGAGGGGGGAGTTATTTCAGCGATGTAGCAAGTACAACTGTAGCTACTGCTATCTGAAATCAATGCTCGTGTCGCTTTTTGCAAGCATAATAGAATCAAAAGATAGCTTGCCACAAGATAACTTGCAGCATCAAATTTAATGCAATGAATGGTAAAGGGCATAAAAATTGCGATTTCTCGAAGTAAGAATGTCTCAAATACTTGTAATCTTGGTGTTCTTTTTGTACATTGCACTTAACAATATAACATACTCAACTTGCAAAATTATAATTCTTAAAATTAGGTAAGTTACACATCAAAACCAAGTTTGAATATTTTTCCTCCTATCACATATGCAACCTGCTGTAATTTGGTGCTGAACAAGTAATCTAATCTCAAGGCAAGATTATCTCGTTTTTATTCTTTTTGTTAAGATTATTGATGTTTTACAATTTAATATTTATGTTAAGGTAATTGTACTTCTAACTAATCATAAAGTATTTATTTTCATTATTGTCAATTTCAAACTGACAACGTTGTTACTTACATTTGGGTACAGTTCATAATTATACATCCTCGCATGACATAAGTATCAAAAGATAACGTAATATTAAAGCACTTAAATGATACGTGTGCAAATCAAATTATTTACATAATGGAGAACATACATGATTTTTTTATTGCAGAAATGAATAGAGGGTACCAAATTATGCTACTCTGAATTCTTTCAAATTTTTTTGAGACCCAGAACTATTTTTAAATAATTATTGAAAGTGCGGCCACGCCCCCTGGAGGCGTCAATAGGCGTCCAGTCTCTATCCTTTTTATTAAGGCTTCAGGGGTGCCAACTGAAATCACAGGACTTTCAATAATTATTTAAAAATAGTTCCGGGTCTCAAAAAAATCTGAAAAAATTCAGAGTAGCATAATTTGGTACCCTCTATTCATTTCTGCAATAAAATTTTGTCATGTATGTTGTCCATAGTATACAAGATTTGTAACAGGCAAGTTAATATTTATAAAATTTAGAATTTTTAAAGTAAGAATGAATTAAAATTTACAATGCAAAATAACATTGAAAATAAAATATTTATTTTATATTACATTTAAATTGTGATAATGGGTTTCTTAAGGAATATGTGTGAATAAAACTAGACTAGATAGAGTGAGAAATTCATGATGAATGAGTACGGAGTGATGAAAGAAAGCGTAATTGACAAGTATGAACATAGCACACTACGTTAGTTTGGACATGTTGATTGAATGGATGAGAAATTATTCGCAAAACAGCTATTTTAAGGTAGTACAGAGTGAACCACAATTCGCGTGCCAACTTTTTTCGTAAATTTGGTATTGCAAAAATTTTCGTACAAACTTCAAATTTGGTACACTTGTAGCTGAGGGTTGTAAAAATTAGTTCAGGGTGTTAAAATTTTTATTGGACATCAATAACACCCTTTTCAGGGGTGGTTTATAGAAAAATTATTTTCGCCTTATGGAAATTCAATGTTAAATACAACTTTTTTTGAAATCATTGTAATTTTGCGCAGAAAGTTTCTAGCATAGGGTAATCGACCCTCCTGAACTCAGAAATAATTTTAGATTTTTCCCCGACGCACCCCTAAGGGTGGAGACCTACCCCTAAAATCCATTTTCCTTAAAAATTGTGCTAAAATTATGAAATTAATTTTCAAGGGGTAATCGACCCTCCTGAACTCGAAAATAACTTAAGATTTTTTCCCCGACGCACCCTTGAGGGTGGAGACCTACCCCTAAAATCCATTTTCCTTAAAAATTGTGCTAAAATTATGAAATTAATTTTCAAGGGGTAATCGACCCTCCTAAACTCGGAAATAATTTTAGATTTATTCCCCGACGTACCCCTGAGGGTAGAGACCTACCCCTAAAATTCATTTTCCTTAAAAATTGTGCTAAAATTATGAAATTAATTTTCAAGGGGTAATCGACCCTCCTGAACCCGGAAATAATTTTAGATTTTTTACCCGACGCACCCCTGAGGGTAGAAACCTACCCCTAAAATTCAGTATACAGTATAGAAGGAATGAAAGGATTAGGCATTAAGTAGACTAAAAGAGGTTTGATTAGATGTGATTGTGAAGTGTTTGACTAGCAAGGGTGTTAAAGTATTTTGTGCAATAGTGTAGAAGACAAATGAATATCATGGGTATTTTTTAAAAAAGTGTAGTATGTAAGAATCAAGCGATAGAGATATATTTGTAGATAGCTGAGGTAATAATGCTGCTGGCTTACTCCGTAAGGGATATGGCATCATGTTATGTATCATGTATATTATTTATATGTTAAATTTTGATTGTAGATTATGTATAATAAGTTATTTTCATCGTAGCTTCTATACATTTTGGTTAGCACTGTAAGTATTATTTCCATAATTATAAGTTGTTGTCATTTTAATTAGTAGACAATTTTTAATTAATATATAAAGATAATAGTATAATATAACAAGTGTACGTATAATTGCAATCTCCTATTGCAATCTTAAGTTGTAATAGACAAACACATATACAAATAGATAAAACCACATGCAGACATTACAATATTACTTCATATAATAATATTGTATCTATAGTAGTTATATTATAGTAGAAACTCATCAGTAGTAAAGTTTATATCACTATAAAATAATCTAGTGATATTATACTCAAGAGATATTATATTATATAATAGAACATTGAAACTGGCTTCGTACTATTCATGTTATAGAGAAACAAAGAGAGAGAGAGAGAGAGAGATCTTAGTAGTGTTTATTGTTCTCTTTGATTAATTAAGTCGCGAGCGCTACTGTGCCGGCGGTAGTATAGCGGAATCACACAAGTAAAAGATGTTCTGGAGCAACCATGGAAGCTGCGTGCGTTGCCGGCAAAGAGAGCACATGATTGAGATGTGAGTGCTGGCTGCACTTTGGTGTCATCCTACACAACGACGTTGAATACTTCTCAGAACTTGTCCTGAGCAACCTCTCTCTCCTTCCTTCTTTCTGCAAGCAACCGGAGCAAAGCAGCTTCGATGTGTGTGCTATTTTTAGATCTCTTGATATCATTCTTCAAGCCTCTATATATAATATATATTAATATAAAGCTCAGCACCATACAATTCTCTTCTAATATATATAGAAAGATGCACTTCAATATGTTAATGGAATTTTCTTTATAATGGTATTTTATATTATAATACTCTATAGATTATTTTCTATTCATATAGTATAAATCTTTCCTATATACTTGACAGGATTTTTCATGCAGTAAAGACACGACTACACCGTACAGCAATTGTGAGTTATGTCATAACAAAACTTTTAAATAATGTCATAAAATTGTGACTGGCAATTTCACTAGATATAACTTTTATATTAAATTCAAAAGTATAATTATTTAATCTATATTAAAAAAAAAGACAAGGTATATTATAAATTACAATAACCCTCTATAATTATGTATGAATACAATTTTAAATATTTTCATGTCATAAAAAACTAAAAAAGTATATCAATAAGTTACTAAACTTATACATTTTTTTATTATTTTTAAATTTAATATGAAATCACAGAAGATACAGGGAGATATAATATGAAATAATATATAATGTTTAATAAAAATCAATTTTATGAATATATGACCGTAAAATATAATCTTATGTTATTGCTTTTAGCACTTTTCTGCATATATTTTTTATGTAGATACTTCCATTTCCATTATAAAGATGATAAAGCTTTTCCGTTAATGTAGCAACAGGAGTAGTATCGCCTGAGGATTGGTTCGTACTGTTACGTCACGCTGCTGTCTATGACGTCACTGCGACACGGTCGTATTACCTGCCTCCTACGTTCGGTAGCTAGCTGCGGCAAAAAGCAAAAACGGCTGGCAAAGCTGAGCTTAGAAAGGTAGTGAAATACCCCCGGCAGAAAAACAAAAGTGTGTGTTGTTATGGAATATTTAACAGCAGGACACGACAAGATACTCAACACTTTCTACTGCTTCAATCGAATATAACAATGCTATAATAGAAGGTTACAGTCCTATATACGGTATCAATAATTGGCTTCACATACAAAATATATGGATATTTTATTTACTTGTAAAATCAGCCTCCTAGTTTTCACAAGTTGTGGATATGCAACTAGTTCTACAGTAAAAGTATTTATTATATATTATTTTATATAATTATGCTTTACTAAGTGTTCGGTTAAATTGTATGCACCAATTGCAAGGAGTATAATTATATTACTCAATTTATATTCAATTATATTTTGTTACAATAGTGTGATGATATTTTATTTGCATGTTTGTTCTTTTCTGTAATTATTGGCATATACTTTCAATATGTTTGTGATTATTTGATTCTCTGGTGTACTTATATTGTTGTACAATCGAAAAGCATTATTAAGTGATTATTTGCACTGTTAGCGTTATTATAGATCTCCTTATAACTTAACATTAAAACATTATATAACAATTCAGTATGAGGTGTACACATTTTCTCTAAAATATGGGAGCCTCTATATATATCATTCAATTTATGCCAGTGAGAGAAAGAGAGGGAGAGAGAGAGAGAGAGAGAGAGAGAGAGAGAGAGAGAGAGAGAGAGAGAGAGAGAGAGAGAGAGAGAGAGAGAGAGAGAGAGAGAGAGAGAGAGAGAGATACTATACAGCACAACAAGTGTGCATGGATACTTTATATACTGAAGAATACAGTGTACATTTTTCTATTTAAAAGTTTAAGTTCAAAGAAGTGACACAGTTATGTGACAACTTTTTATTAAAATTATTTATTCTATACCTCAAGAATAAAATGTTAAGAAACAACTACTTTTCATTCATTTCGATTTAAATTTGATATATCCAATGCAAGGTGTTTATGCAACTTTTGTTAGCTTAAAAGCAAAGCTAAATAGCATACAGAATTTTAAGCAGACTGCATAATGGTTTGTCAGAATATTTTATGAAATCTTATGAATGTGATTTAAAAGCTTATTATTTAATATTTAGCATAGACTGCCGTATAATATAAAATATAAAAACTTTTTAAAGTGAAACACCCACTCAGTATATGCTAATTTTTTAAAAAAATATTCTATCGTATAATGTTATACGGAACAGGTTTTATATGTATTGAAATTGAATGTAAAGAGGAGACATTTTTAAAATTAAACTCTTTAATTTGCTTTGAAATAAAATATAAATATTATTCTCCTTCCAACAAAAACATAAATGGTTTAGTAAAATATAATTATTATGCTAAATTATTCTTCCTTGTTAACTTATTTTTTACCCATAAGATGTAACTAAAACAACCACCAGCATAACTTGTTCGTTTGCAATTTTGTCTTCTCTATGCCTTGTAGATATGCAACCGGTTGAACAATCATAAAAAATTGTTTTTAATTAAAATAATTGCAAACTAATATTATGCATGGTTGTGAATTTATTATAGAACTGCTTGAACATCCATAAAGCGTCGAAATGAACAGGACGGTAACCGGACACTGAATTGATAGTTTAGGATAATATATTATATATATATAATATGTACTATATTATATAACATTAAATTAATAGAAAAAAATTAATATCAAGAATTTTTTAATGGAAACTCATATAAAACCAAGAATTGTATTAAAAATTCATGTCTTGTAGTGATTTATTATTCAGACGTATTTATAATGATCAAGAAAAAACATGATTTTAGCCTTCACTCATCGCAAGAAAATAAAATATTTCAGGCTTTGTGAGAGACAAAAGAACGTGTCTGTGTCGTCTTTCAGATAATAATTTCAACGTTTAATTAAATTTTAATCACTGAGACAACGAAATAAGGAGAAGAGATTAGTGCATTAACTGGGTGTCGCGCTAATAGCGTCGTACGACGCTTGCTTTGGAGATGATGGAACAATGGTGCTGGCTTTATCTTTAGCAGAAATCTGAGACAAGTAGACTGCTTTCAATGAATTAAAACCTTTATTATATATCATAATGTACTAAATCACGTTATGGATTTTTATAGTATGAATTGACAAAAGTTAATTATATATTTATATAAAGCTTATTACAGTTATTACAAAGTGTGGCAGTAGAGAATTAAAATAATTTTAATTAATAAAATTTAATTTAATTATAATGAAATATTAAATGCTCACTGTAATATATTCCCCCTTATATTCATACTATACTTAAGTAGCGTTACAGTTTTAGAAAGACTATAGATTCAGGTTCAGAATAGGTTTTATTCAAATTCACATAATACAATACAAAGTTAGGATTCAAAACAATTAAATCTTATTATATTATGCATGGCTGTTATGAATAAGTTTATATTATTTGTAGATTAAGTGATTTTGAAAAAAAAAATATTGCAAAAAAAAATGCATTTTAGCCATGCATCAGTGTCATAAATATAAAGGTATTTTAATTATAATTATATTTTATGTACTTTATATTTTTGTATTTTTACAAATACCTGCGGGGGAAAAAAAAGGATACGAGGTTAGGCTTAGGCGAATCACGGACCAAATACCCCCGGACGAAATACCCCCGGACCAAATATCCCCGCCCGGACCGGACGAAATACCCCCGGACGAAATACTCCCGGACGAAATATCCCCGGACGAAATACTCCCGGATGAAATACCCCCGGACGAAATACCCCCTTGTAAGTGGAGAGGGGCGGGTGACCAACGCGGGAGGGGAAGTTGACTTTATTTATAAAGTCTGTTTTTCTGTCGTTTGTCTGACGTCACGCGCGTCGTATTAAAGAAGGAAGTTAGTAACGCCATTTTCCGCAACAAATATATATATCAAATAATATTCAAAGTATATTTATAGTTAATGCCGTATCAAGATCTCAAAATGCGTCTTTAATTTTTTTATACCAAAACATACTCAAAATTGTGCCGCAAACAAACGATTTTTGTATAATTATGCCGCTATGCTTACTTTGATTGTGCGGCAATTATAAATTGTCTCAGCGTTTTGCAGCAAGATTTTGAAGGTTTTTAAACGATTTTAGGTTTTTAAACCTAGGTGTGCCCCTAGCGATTTGAGCAAAGCCCGAAATTAACAAATACTTCGGGCTTTGCTCATTTAAATTTGATCATTTCTAGAAGTGCATGCTCAAATCGAAAAAAGCAATCCCCGACGAGAAGTTTTATTTATATTGGGCTTTGCTCATTTAAATTTGATCATTTCTAGAAGTGCTCAAATCGAAAAAAGCGAACCCCGACGAGAAGTTTTATTTCGGGGTTTGCTTATTTAAATTTGCTCATTTCTAAAAGTGCCCAACTCGAAAAAGGCAACCCTGACGAGAATTTTTATTTCGGGCTTTTCTCACTGTTTTGATCATTTCTAGAAGTGCTCAAAGCAAAATGAAAAATAATAATTGGAAATTGTGCCGTATTATAGCAATAAATAATAGAATAATGTAAATTTATTAATATTTTAATAATAAATGTCACTTTTTTAATTTATTGATAAAATACAAATTTAACATTAATAGCATGTATAGTAATTTTTTTTTATTAAAACATTTCTTTCTGTATTATTCAAGTCATATTGAAAAAATACGATTTTTTCACACTGACAGTGAGAGACACTTTTAATTTTTTTATTATCATTTTTTTATAATTAAAGGGTATGATTACAATTTATATACTCTAGCAATGAATCCCAGGTTGCAGATGAACAATTTCTAAGTTCAGACGACGTACCATACATGACAAAGAAAAGAGTGTCTCAGATCAGCAGCAGCATTAGCAAATTCAAAGCAAGGTTTTGTGTTTTGCAACTACAAGAAAGGTTGCCAATCTAAAACATGTTGTGCAAAGAAAAAATTTAGATGAATTTTAAAATGCCATGATAGTAATCCCTGCAAAAATAAGTCAAGTTCAGGTAATAATCAGGTATAATATTTATTTATTTATTTATTTATTTATTTATTTATTTATTTATTTATTTATTTATTTATTTATTTATTTATTTATTTATTTATTTATTTATTTATTTATTTATTTATTTATTTATTTATTTATTTATTTATTTATTTATTTATTTATTTATTTATTTATTTTAAATTAGTAGGTTTGGTATACCATCTTGAGGAGCTCTTTGCTTCTTAGCAAGTTCTGTAAATTAAGATAAAATGATTTTATAATATATCAGCTGTAAAATATTTATTTAAATTAACTAACATTATACAATATTAATATAAAAAGTGTGACAAAATCGTATTTTTCAGTATGACTTAAATAAAACAGAAAGAAATATTTTAGTAAAAAAATAATATACACGCTAATGCTAAATTTGTATTTTTGTTACTTAATTAAAAAAGTGATGTAATTAAAATATTATTAAATTCACAATATTTTATTGTTTAAATTATTTATTACAAATTATTGCTATAATACGGCACAATTTCCAATTATTATTTTTCACTTTGCTTTGAGCACTTCTTAGAAATAATCAAAACGGTGAGCAAAGGGGTTTGCTTTTTCCGATTTGAGCACTTCTAGAAATGGTCAAATTTAAATGAGTAAATTTAAACCCGAAATAAAACTTCTCGTCGGGTTTTGCTTTTTTCGATTTGAGCACTTCTAGAAATGTTCAAATTTATATATGAGCAAAGCCCAAAATATTTGTTAATTTCGGGCTTTGCTCAAATCGCTAGGGGCACACCTAGATGTGCGCATTGAATTCGGGCTTTGGTGCCAACATATATAAATAGAAAAGGAATTAATAAATAAGGAAATAAATAGAACAACAAGTAAATTAAATTTCTTCAGGAGGGGTACACATGCTACGTTAAGTGTTCACGGCACCTATAGCACCGGGGGACCAAAAACAATAAAAAATATTGCATTTTTAGACCTATACCAATCGAATCAGAATTAAAAAATTACACCAAAAAATTTACTTAATTTTTTTTTTAAAGTTAAAAAATTATACAGTGACGATTTTGAAAATTTTTAGTATAAAAGAAAATCTAACAAATGCAATAAACACTAATAATTAATATGCATAAAATGTATCATATCAAAATATATTACACATTTATTTTAATAAGATATGAATGATATGATAAATTAATGCATAATGTATTGGCCTAACGTTGCTAACTTCCTTCTTTAATACGACGCGCGTGACGTCAGACAAACGACAGATAAACAGAAAGTCAACTTCCCCTCCCGCGTCGGTCACCCGCCCCTCTCCACTTACAAGGGGGTATTTCGTCCGGGGGTATTTCATCCGGGAGTATTTCGTCCGGGGATATTTCGTCCGGGAGTATTTCGTCCGGGGGTATTTCGTCCGGTCCGGGCGGGGATATTTGGTCCGGGGGTATTTCGTCCGGGGGTATTTGGTCCGCTTACCGGTTAGGCGAATAACTTGTTTAGCTTCAACGCCAAATAGGTTGCAGCATATCTAAATTAACAAGCTAACACATAATGGAGTTTCGACCTCA
This sequence comes from Siphlonurus alternatus, assembly GCA_949825025.1. NCBI lineage: Eukaryota > Metazoa > Arthropoda > Insecta > Ephemeroptera > Siphlonuridae > Siphlonurus > Siphlonurus alternatus. Next base: position 21,845,295 of record OX463779.1, read on the forward strand.
CAAATTTTTATAGCAGAAATGGATAGAGGATGAAAAGTTATTTTATTCTTATTTTTTTCAGAATTTTTACGGACCGGGAAGTATTGCTAGAAAGTTTTGGTGAGGTCGGGTTCGAATCCACGTCCCTTCTGGGTCCTATCTTTTATTAAGAGAGGCGGCAAGAGGCGGCACTTTTTCTGCACTTTCAATAATTTTTAAAAAATAGTTGCCGGGCTCTAAAAAATCTGAAAAAAATCAGAGTAGCAAAACTTTGCAACCTCTATCCATTTCTGCAATAAAAAAATTGAGGTTGGTACTCCATTGTTAGTTAGTTACTTGAGTGTACGCTGCCGTTCATTAAAGTAGTTGAATTAACTAGCTGCTTGGCTGCTAGATTGAAATGTTATTTCTGTACGGTAAACTGTCTCATGTAAGATATGTACTCGGAGACACATTTTTTTTTCAACCTCAATGACAGTGTACACTCCGTTTATCTAAATTTGTAACTTTCAAGCCCAACATTGATTTCTTGTAGTCAACAGTTCAAAGGTAATTTTGTTCATGTTTTCTCGTCACCTTCATTCGTATAATACTGCATTCGTCACACAGACAGGAGGAAAGACGCAAGCCGGAAAGAGAAGACAAGGACTGTTGAGAAATTCAACAATGCAACATGAGATTGACGAGGAAAAAACAAGAAATCAAATCTTGACTATAGTAGATATATTGATGTTACTTTTTTTAGAGAAACGAAATGAATTTGTGTAAAGATTATTTCTATTAATATATACCTGGAATTACCAGTCTTTAAAAGTAATTTAAAGAATATTCTAATTAAAAAAGAATTTATAAGAAAATTTACTTTTTGTACTTTAGTAATGTGTATTGTGTAGCGTTATTTTTTTTAGTTATTTTATTTTCCCATGTTTTCTTATCTAGAATTATTATATATAGGTGCTATTGTTGTTTGTGTTTCATTATTATTTATACTGACGTGATCCACGTTATACTTGTGTAACCAGTGGTTGAATAAACAAAATAAATTTAACTATACTGTATAAAAAAGAAACAAACAAAAGACAGAAAAATGAAACAAAAAATGAAACTCCTGAAACTGACACGATGATCACAAAAAGTGTATATTACATAAAATAAAGTGTATTACGACATGAGCGCCACACCCATTTTTTTTTTTTTTTCCTTTTTCCTCCAATATTCCAAGGAGACGGAGGAGAAAGTAGGTGTGTCACTCATGACGTCAGACTAACGGTAGGCTGTATAGACGTTAACAATATTCGTTGACTACGAGTCATAAAAAACTTCAAAAATAGAGATACCAGACAGTAGATCGAAACAGCAAATTTGCATATGATTAATTGAAGCTATGACTGTTAAGTACTGTAGTTACTAAACAAACTTTCATTTATTATTATTATATTTTTTTAGTACCCTATACTCATTTAATTAAAAAGTTCTGAAACTTAATCAGTAATTTTTTAAACCATCATACTTATATTCTTTAATAAAGCTTGTCTTTTCCAATCAATAGAATGAACAGCTAAAAGTTCTAATCAAACATGATATTATTGATTAAAAATAAATCGTTTTTTTGTATACATATATACTTATATATACATTTTGATTAGTTTTGAAGTCTTTCATGATTTATCAGAGAATTCAGGTGTACTAATTTAAATCAAAAATAAAATTGAACATTTCTTGAAAATTTTATTTTTATTATATTACGAAATTATTAAAACCCAGCAGGTAGCATCCAATAACTTTTATTATTTGCTTTATATTACTTTCATAATATTTTATATATGAATTCATGGAAAAATATCAACAGCAAATTTTATTATCAGCTATAATATAATTCTGTTACTATGACAACAAGTGAATAAACATAATTATGATTTTTGCAACATCTTAATATATAAACCATAATATACATGTTTGTGCACGTATAATGCACTAGATAGAAGGTCTTTTTAAAAAATACATTCTACCATAAGATATAGATATAGTACATAACAAAGAAACAAACACAAAGGGGGTCCCGTAGAACGCGAAATTTAGGAACAGAGTATATTTAATTGTTATTCCTGTCTGTGATGCATGCAGTGATCCAATAATTGAACAGAGTTTTAATTCATAATTAGAGCGCGGAAAAAAGTCATTTTACCTTTTTGTGCATATGAGGACTATTTTGTTAACATTTAAGATGTCCACCGATCTCCGGAAGTGTATTAAAATGAGCCTATAAAAAAAATACCATTTGGACTATTTTTGGATTTTGAGACTATTTTGGCAAAAGATGACTACTTGTGACTTTTTGTGACTTTTTGACATATTTTCAGTGCATTTCAGCTCTTTTCTTCATATTGTCAAGAAAAAGGAAGTAAAGAAACGAAGAATTCAGTCTGTGTAAGGGAAGTCTGTGTAAAGAAATATAAAAAAATAAAACTTTTTAACACACTTTTAAATAGCACTTTTGAAACGCCTTTTTGCTGCATTTTAAAAAAAAGTGACTTTTTTATAGACTATTTTTTCAAAAAATAGACTTTTTTGTAGACTATTTTCCAAAAATTAGTTGACTTTTTAGGCGCCTATTTTTCGAAAAAAATGTGACTTTTTTCCGCGCTCTATATATTCATAATTAAGCAAAAAAGACTTTCAAGTATAAAAAATTATCTTTAATCAATTTGCGAGTTATGCGAATCAGTAATGAAAAATTCAAACATACCAAGAAAAGGATATTACTAAAAAAGTGGTTTATATAATATTGTCAGAATAAAACTTGCGCTCTTTGACGATATTGTTATCTCTGATCTCGAACTTATTTGAAACAACAAATACATTTTAATGATAATATTCAGGATGAAGAGCTAACGTAACAATTATTTTCTCAGAAGTTCCTTTTATGTTTTGCACTTTTGTAAAATACACTAAAATTTTACTAAAACATAATTTTATAATTATTTGATATTTTTAAACAAACAAAAGACCATCTTAATTACTGTATTTTAGCTTAGAGCTAATTATTTAAATTATAAATGGAAAAGAGTTTTTCAAATTTATAATTAGCTAGCTGTTTATTTTAATTTTAATGATTCAATACTTTATTTAAGAGGATGCAAATAAAAAAAAAACTTAATTAATTTATGAGATCATTATTTTTTATAAGATCTTGTTTCAAAATTTAATCAAATATATTTTAATATATAGTATTGCAATAATTTAATACAAAACATTTTTCATTTTTAAAATATTTTATTACAATTATAATGATAAAAATCCTTCATAAGAAATTCTTATTTAATATATTTTAAAACCAATAAATAATTAGTAATTTGTACTTGTACAAAAATTGCGTACTGGTTTCACACTTGCAACTTATGTTTGATTTACGAACAAGACTGCTCGAGTTAATCCTCTCGCGACCTGTATTCCGGGTAGTAGAGCCCCCCTCCCTCGCACCTCTGATTTTCAACAACAGCCCGGGGCAGTTCATGTAAATGCTAATGCCTCCTCTTTAGCAGCAAGGCAGCTCAAAGTGAGCCACCACCACCTACCGCCCGTATGTTGCAGCATAGGCAGGCAGCCTTCTTCATGGAGAAGCAACACAAAGGCAAACAAAAATCAAAGCAACCACTTAACTTTAGATGAGGAACCCAGGTGAAAATTCAAAACCACAGCATAGCAAAAGATTTAGATTAAAATCTGTAATGTTTATAATTAAAACACTTTTTACAACAATGAAAATTATAATATTAAAATATTTTAACATTTTTCATTGTACACAATAATTAATAATAGAGAATTAATATGAACGTATTAAAAACAATTAAGTTTGCAAATTGTACTCTTTAGAAGCAAACAAACAAAAAAAAAAAAAAACGATATCGCTAATTTATGATAAGGTACACTTGTCACTTTGGCAAATTTCTCTCTTGCAGTCCTGTTAATCACCAAAACAAAACAAAACAAAACAAAACAAAACAAAACAAAACAAAACAAAACAAAACAAAACAAAACAAAACAAAACAAAACAAAACAAAACAAAACAAAACAAAACAAAACAAAAAAAGCTTTTCTTCCGAACTAATTTTCTTAATGATTCTATTGAGACTAGATTTCGAAATTACCTGCTATCTTATGAATTAATAATTCCCTTTATTATATATTATAAAAGTTGTTTGATATATTCTCACTTTTTTTTTTCTTACTCTTTTAAAGCTTGAAATACTTAAATAATTTGTTCAAATAGCACTATTAGGGACAGGACGTGAACATAAATGCACCACATTTTCACAAGATGTTTGAAAATCAGACTGCCCGAATCGTTTTTTTTTTTTTTTTTTTTTTTATCCACTTCAACTACACAAGCAAAAAATAAGGATCGACGGCACCAGAGCATTGAACTGACAAAACAATCACCATCAAAATTATGTGTCCTTTTTGGTATGAATTTATCATATATTTATATACTATTGATAATGTACTTAATTTTGATAGCGAGTATAGAGACGGATGGAGGCACCCCTTGCGGTGTGGCACTAACCTGATTAACCAACCCTCGCTCGACCTAAAAATGTGAACCTAACATTATAAGAGAGTGCTGGTTGCTTTTATCTCTAGGTAAAGAATTCCAAATAAGACATGAAGTGAGGTCTAATTTACTCTTATGAATGTAACATTCGTTGTTTTTTCATATTAATTTGATTGTTGTAATTTAATTGAAATTTTGTATCTCAACATGTAGCATTGTCAATTTATCTTGAAGTAAAATGCAGGTTCACAATAACTGTAAACTTTCATTTTTAAAAAACGTGCGAGAAATAATGGAAATTTAAATTAAATACAATATTTAAGATGACCAATTCATCAATTATGAACCACGATATGAGTTGGTGATCTGAACTTAATTCTTTATTTATCACGGTCAAGCTTATTATAGGTTTTAGCGAAAATATCATATTAAGAATATTGAATACAAAATAACAATAAAGAAAAAAAAAAAAAAAAAAAAAAACTTACTACTTACAAGTTAGTTTAAAGAAATTTTTCATATTTTTGTACCCCCCTCCCCCCCAAAAAAAAAAACACTATTAACTTTTTGTGTCACTAACAGTAAAGTTGTAATCAAAAAATATATATACGAATGATATAATATATAGCGAAGGAAAAAAAGTAATCGAAGTTTATTTTTATTTAAAAAAAAAGGTCTCTTGTAAAACTTTCATTTTTTTATACAAACTTGTTTTTATGACGATATGAACTTTTGACCTGATGTTCACATTTTTATATATATATATATATATATATATATATATATATATATTTCCCGTTAAGATCAAAGCCCTTTCTCTTTTGTATATTATATCATAATATCTGTAGTACAGTTTGACGTCATTAAAATTGATCAAGCCTTTAGGTAAAATAATAATAATTATTTCAGCAAAGTTTATTGTTAATCTCACAACTATAGTTGTTTATAATTAACTGGCAATTCCACTAATCCTGTGTTGTAATTACAGGCGAGCGGTTTGCTGAACGTCGATAAAGGCACCTGTTGACGCAAGCTCTTGACCGACTCGGTGGTAGCCAACACTGATGTAGCAGCAACCACCACTGGCTGGCCATCACTAGAGCGCCACTGGACGACAATTGGCCGCGGTCACGCTGCACGCACTCGTTCGGACGTGACCACAACTAAATATCACTGAATGCTCGAGCTCCATACATCATGTTACATTAAATTTCACCTACTCATTTATACAAGCAATCCAGTTAAAAACTTGAAGATCATTGTATTTTGTATTGAAATTATATAATGTACTATAAATACAGCGTGACTGTAAAAAAGTTAATAGATCTTGCTTAATTTGTAGCTGTAAAAGGAAAGATGCATAATTCGGAGAAATAGTAGTTTATTATACTGGATGGGTATAATAAAAATATGAAGTTCACAAAAACTTCTATAGACAGTAGGGCAATACACAAAAAAACACCCATCTCGAGCTTTACATTTTAGCTGTATATATTATAGTAATTTTATTTATTTTTATTATAATATATTATTATTAATAATTATATTTTATTACCTCTTTAGTTAATTTAAAAATATATGTACAATAATTTATCTTGCGAAGCCGTTGTAAAATTCTAACTTTTAAATTTTTATAAATGTAATTTATTTCATTTTTAAATAAAATAATATATTCATAGAATTTGTTTAAAATTATAGTATTAGCATTCACTCTACTGTATAAGCAACATATTCAATGGAAAATGATATTCCAGCAAATAATGTTAAAGAAAAAATATATTCAATTCCTTTGAGTATTAATTATGTTGCTGTACAATTTATTTAAATAAAAAAAAAAATCAGACAACTTAATGATTGCCTAAATTTCCAAGAATTAACAAAATATCAACGTTTTATATTATATCAACCCTCTATATAAAATATAATGTTTTTATATAAACAGTATAAATCTGCCAACTATAAAAGACCAGTTTCAATATTTTAATTGTTTATTTGATTGGCTTAATTAATATTCATTTTTAATCATCAACAACAACTTATAGATAGAGTAAAAAAGATGCACTTCTCTTGAAATATTATTCAAGAGCAGAACTTTTCAACGCTAACCCCCCCCCCCCCTCTCTCTCAAAATATCTCAGAATTTTCAAGACTCAACAAATCAATCAATAGCCAATTTCATTCTTTAAAACTAAGTGGATTTGATTAGACAGTGGACATATATTATGCATAATGCTAAAGAAAAAAGTGTATCGGTATTGAGTGTAGCTTTTTTAAGATACAAAAATTGCATTATCAAATGTTTACTCAAGGTAGTATTAATGAGTCATGTGTACTCGTTTCATTTTTATTTTTCATTTAACTTGTCCTAAAACCCCCCAACAATTGTTATTGTATCATGATAGGAAAAATGGAAGTAATAAAATTAAAATTTATAATTGAATTTGAAGCAAAATTTAAACAAGACGAGGACTTAGTAACAAAAAATAAAATTAAGCAAAATTTAATTTAAAATAATTATTTATATACCTATTAAAGGCCATATAATATATAATAAAAATATTCGTAAACGATTAAAATGAGTAAATAATATTAATTTTTTTTATGTCATGGCATATATAAAAAAGATAAGAAAATATTATTTCAAGTTTCTTTCAAATAAATCGAATATATTATCATAAAGTAAATATTATACTTATATAAAAAAGTTATGAATAAATCATTAAATATATTTTCTACGCTTGCTTGGTTGAAGTAGCTTTACTGAATGCTACAGTAGAATGTCACAGCATCATTCTTTGCTATAAGGGCGAGCGAGCGAGCTAGCATTGATCCATCCCCCTACCCCCCCCCTCTCTCTCTCTCTCTCTCTCTCTCTCTCTCTCTCTCTCTCTCTCTCTCTCTCTCTCTCTCTCTCTCTCTCTCTCTCTCTCTCCTGGCACCACCACTCAGGCTGCCTCGTCCAGTCGTCTCTTTTGTCGTCAAACCACATGACCTAACTGGCCGTTGTTGGACGCCTACTGTACTGGAGTCACACTTCAATATTATAACTTCCGTCTTTCGATCTTTTGAAAAAGTAACATTAATTAATTGAATTCAGATATTGCTATACAGGAGCACCATCTAATTAATATATTTTAAATACATAGTAAAATTAATTAGTATTATTTTAATAATTTTAATTAAAATTTTTGACTAATATATAAAAATATGAAATGTTGATTTAATTTTTGAGATTTTGAAAAAATTAATTTGAACTTCAAAGGATGATATAAAAATATTTTCTATTTATATTAAAATATAAATTGAAAATCTGATGCGCATATGAAAAATCGTTCCTTTTTGCTTTCTTTTTTTAAAAAAAAAAAAGAAGTATGAAATCTTTTGAAAATTGGTGTCAGTGTTGCATTTTTTTGACGTATTAAAAAAAATCATGGTGCTGCTTTTCATCTTGAAGTAAAGAAATGAGGAGGCCACCCCTCGTACTGCTGTGACTTGGGAGCATTTCTTTCGGTTTTGAACTGGTATGCATGGAGAGTTGGGGGGGGGGAGATATTCGCAACACAAGAAGCAACCCGTGCCGTCTTCGTCTCATCACCAAGCAACCTCCAGCCAGCATCGTTTTAATGGGCCCATTACCAGGCCTAGAATGAAAGGAGAAGAGAAAAATGATGCTCTTCTTTCAGTCTTCTCTCTCATGCTCTTACTCTCCTCCCCCTCCCTTTGCGTCACAGCTGCAGCACAATTTGGCCCCTTATTAAATCAATACAACGCAACATTCAGAAACTCGTTAATATCATGAAAATAACTTAAATATTAAAGTTAAGACACACTTCTATTATGTTATTATTATCTATTATTTTACTTTATATTCCTTTTACTCCTGTATCAGCTTTTCATTAATATTTTGAATGGACCCATAAAAAAAACTATCTAAGCACAAAGATAAAAAATATTTCAAGTATGTGATTTCTTTAGTAATTTTCTTTATACATCTTTTCTTTGTGTGTCTCAATAACAATTTCTCAGTAAATTTGTCAAGACTAAACCAATTTATTTTCTTACTTGGTTTCAGTTCTACTGCACGTTATTGACTTCTCTTTATCTTTTTGTTGAAAAACCATTGGATGATGTGTGCAAAACAAATTTTACTCGGAACTGTTTTGCTAACAATTTCAAGAATTTAAATTTATAATTAGAAATTTGATCGTCTTCATTTTATTTATTTAATCATGAATATCCTTTCTGTCTAACAATTACACAGAAAAAAAATACTGATAAATTTCCACGTTGAAAATATAAAAATGCTAATTAATAATGGGGTACTGACCAAAAAAAAAGTTTCAAGTTTTTGTCAGTATTTCAAAACGCACGAGAATTTCATGAAGAACAAGCCCTATTGTAGCATTCTATGACAATTTCCTGATTTTATATGAATTTTTAAAAACTCTCAAAAATGACGTCATAGCATTGAATCTTAAATGGGAAAATAGATCAGTTAACATTGCCAAATCCCATACTTAATATTGAAATGTAACCAAAACTTCATTTGCAAGGTTTTTAGGTGCTAGAATCACGATAATGAAGGTTTCAAATACCTACCTCAATAACTTTTCATTTTAGCAATGTTAACTGATGCATTTTCCCATTTAAGATTCAATGCTATGACATCATCAAAAAAAGTTTTAAAAATTCATATAAAATCAGCAAATTGTCGTAGAGTGCTCTAATAGGGCTCGTTCTTCATAGAATTCACAGTACTTTTTACTAGTATTGCTAACTCAAATACCGTTCAGTACCCCATTATTTATAAATACTAATTAATTCAGAACTACTATGTGTACTTTGGGACAGTGAAATTTATCTTCATACGATTTGATGGAGCTAAAGTTGCAAAAGACAAAGAAATGCAGATTTGCAATTTGGTATATGTTTAAAAGTTTCAACACGTTTTTGTAGACCGTAGCATCGCCTACAGCCATGGTATATAAATAATAAAACTAGCAAAGCAACTTAGAATATATATAACTATATTATAAGTGGATCATATAAATTGTACTTTCAATTTGATAACAATTTTTTTTATTTTATTTTCTTGCAAGACATATCCATTTATAAATATATATTGCATTATAAAACGTAAATTAACCTGAATAAATAAGAGTGGCTGATTTTTCACTTACTGCATGTCTCATTAAATCAACCAATTTTTGGAAAATGCTATTATTTCTTATGAAATTACCCTCAGAAAATCAAGTTTTCCGTCTTCTTTTTTACAGCTAAATAACATAATTAACTGATAATTATGATAAATTTTGTTAAATCATTTGAACTTTTTAATGGCTTGTGTGTTGCATAATTAATTATATATTAATGCACTTTAAACTATAATAATTATTTATATATTTTGATATGCACCTCCGAAGCATAACCGATATTATTAATTCTATTCTACATGCAGTACACAGAAGTGTAAGAATCTTAATTTTTTTTTTTTTTTTTTTTTTTTCATAAAGTTTATTATATTAAATAGAATTTCAGTGACACAAAGCCGACCAAATTTGACTGTCTCGAGTTGTATGTACACATAATTATAGACCCATTTCTATGACGTCACACATTGGTAAAGCAATGGAAAAATTGATATCAAGAGCTCTAAAACAACGTTTAAAAAATAATAACGCTATCTCTCCCTGTCAACATGCTTATATACCTGGTAGGTCTTGTGTTACTTTGCTCACAGACATATTAGATAAATGGCATTTTAGTCTGGATCAAAGTAAGGCCAGGCAAATTGAAGTGATTACTTTGGACTGGGAGAAAGCGTTTGACAAAGTACCTACTAATAGACTTGTTGATAAATTGTGGGCATGTGGTGTCAGGGGTAATTTATTAATGTGGTTAAAATCATTTCTCTCTGACCGATACCAGAAAGTTGTTTTTCAGGGGTCTGAATCTGTGGCACATCCAGTACTGTCCGGGACAGTCCAGGGTTCTGTGATTGGCCCGGACTTATTTAATCTTTATTTAATGGACTTGCCTAAATGTTTAACTTCACTCATGTTAAAGTATTCGGATGATTCTACAATTTTTCGTTCAATATTTAATGTGTTGGATCTCGAGAAATTGCAGAATGATCTCAATATACTTTACTTATGGTGTCAAAATAATGCGATGTCCCTCAACTTAAACAAATGCTCACACATGACAATTACGCGCTCTTCGAATCCAATTGTATCATCCTTCATGATTAACAATACAATAATAAACAAAGTATGTAAAATTAAGTTACTTGGTATTTGGATTACGGATGATTTGAAATGGAACGTGCATGTCGAAGAGACGCGTAAGAAATGTGCAAAATTAATCAGTTTTGTGTTTAAGTCATTGCGAGGATGCAGAGAACGTGTTTTGCGAAATATTTATATTTCACTTATCAAATCTATTATAACGTATGGTGCACCCGCTTGGCGTCCTCTCACTGCATATAACTTGGATAAATTGAAGAGAATTCAGAATACTGCTACTAGACGCATAATTAAAGACAAAACTCTTGGTCATGTTCAGCGTCTGGATAGATTAAATTTAAATAACCTGTGTTCTGTGTTTGATGATATTGATTCTAAATTTTTGAAGAAGTGCCTTAGTGGAAATATTGACCTATGTGTTGTGGTAGATAATAGATTGTCAATTAAATATCGCACTCGCGGAAGAGGAAACCCGTTTTCCTTGGTGTATGCTAAGCCTAATAGTGTTGCATATGCTACTTCTTATTTCCCGCGAGCTGCTAAATTTTATGTAATTCTACTGGGCAGTCTAATTGTTTATGCTTCTTATTGGTTTTATTTTTGTATATATTGTATATATTTCTGCTTTTCCATGTTCTTGTTTAATTAGGTGAATAGACACTGGTAGTGTTGTAAAATAACCGGTTATTTTAAAACGAAGTTAATAACCGAGGTTATTAACGGGTTATTAACATTTGTTAGGTTATTTTGGGTTATTTTGCCTTTTTGAGGGCCCTGGTAACAAATTTTAAATGTAGCTTCAAGTGTGCTTTCAACCCTCTTTTTTCAATCAAACAACCAAAATACTTTTTTTTTTGAGTAAAAATAGTTGATAGAAAAGATTTTACAGCGATTTTTAATAATTTTGACTTTCACTGCAGTGTTGCCACATTTCTCGGTTAATTAATTAAATGCTAAATAATTTATTTTGAATTCAAAAGATTATTCTCTGGATAGCATTTTGATTTTACATGTAGTTTTTTAGTAATTACACTATTCTTTTTATGTAGAATAACCTGGATATTAATTCTAACTGCTATGTTGCCGAATTTCCATAATAACCGAGGTTTTGTTAGGTTATTTTGAATTGGGTTAATAACCGTTAATAACCGAGTTATTAACAAAATAACCAAATGGTTATTAACTTACTCACAACACTAGACACTGGTATAGTGATTTGGTTGTTTCAGCAGCCGTTTCTATTTGCCCCATAGGCTCACATGTTTCTATCTTTTATTGTATTTTCAGCCTATGAAAGATTTAATAAATAAATAAATAAATAAATAAATAAATAAATAAATAAATAAATAAATAAATAAATAAATAAATAAATAAATAAATAAATAAATAAATAAATAAATAAATAAATAAATAAATAAATAAATATGGTAGCTGCGTGTGCCGACCACCTACACGACCTGTTGCTGTTCTATTCTACGCTGTTCTTTCTATTACACACATTAACAAGTTACAGATTGTCAATTGAAAGGACTAAAGTAAAATATGGTTTGTATCAAGTAAAAAATTTCATAATAAATTATATTGATTTTTTTTTTTTAAATTGCAAGTCCTTCAAAACTTATTTTTAAATTAATCTTGAAACGTTCAACATTGATTAATTGACTTGAGTATACTGGATTGCTGTGAGATTCATGTGCGCTCAAAAACTGATACTGGGTTGTTGAATGTTACTCATCGATTTTAGATACGAGAAGAAGCAATGAAAAAGTTAAAATTTGTAAAGAAATGCTACATGTTGAGAAATTATTGATTTTTAATTAGTGCACAAATTTGAACATTACAAGCACTTAATCATTAAAGTTTAGGTTGGGTCGTATAAAATTTGTAAAATTATAGTCATATTTAAATTATTATAGCAATAAACACATTTTATTGACGCGCGCATATGTGTATTCAAATTTTAAGTTTGTTACTGAAACCCTCTTTTCTGCTAATGTTACATTCAATTATGTATTTAAAATGTTATGATTGTAGCAATTTATATACGCAATAAATTTAAATTTATTAATTCTAAACTGTATATGCAATATAAACAATATTTCCATGATTATTAATATTATTATTATAGTTTTCCATACAATATAATCATCTATCTGTTATTAGTTTATAGAATATTTTGATATTTTAAACTTTTACCACTGATGCTCCGATTGGTTGTCACTAATACTGTTATTGAATACAAAATATATTAAATATAGCGTGCATACATTGCATTAAAAAGAATTATTGTATAAACATCAATATATTACTCAACATGACTAGAGGCAGGAGATATTCAAAGCAAATGCTAATGTTGACTACATATTATATTGATTGAATGGACTCGAGAATGTATTCTCGTTTATGACTCACATAAATTTGATTTGCATGGAATATTAATTCTATAGAACATTTTTTTTTTCAACATTTGAATTTAATACAATTTAGAGTAAATTCATTTTAAATGTAGGACAGGCATGAATGCATTTTAAATTATGATGTTTGTACCTGATATTCATGCAGATAATCAAAACTGCATTCAAAATAGCAAATATATACATGTATATAATATATATTATGAAACATGATAATATATTTAAAAATTATAATCAAGCTTATAATCAATTATTTTAATATAATATCAATGATATCATTAGAGTTACTTATATATTATATCGAATGAATTATCATGATCCTCTACATTGCACTCGAATCTACAACATATTATATATTCATATCAGGTTTTTCATACATTTCAAAGAGTTTCATATTAAAAATATAATATTTAACATATATTTTTTAATAGAACGTTTCATTTTTTAGCACCCCTCCTCTGAAGCTGTGGAAAGGCGTCTGAGAAGCAACTCCACTGCACGTTGGCATCAGCATCAATAGAACTCAATTTCGACGCAACTTTGGTAGCCAGAAAATTGTAGCACTAAAATATATATAATACTGAAAATTTAAAATGCTAATATCTGACGTAAATTAGCAATAAAATCAGAAAAAAATACCAAAAATTAATGTAAGCATTAATTAATGTTGTAAGTTCTACAGAAATCTGTGATATTATGTTGTTGTTTTTAAAAAAGTTTTAAATTCGAGAAAGAGAGATACATGAATTAACATTTAAGAATTGAGAAATTAATATAAATTTACTGTATTATGTTCAAATAATATCATAAAAGGTGTGCAACTTTTTTACCGTATAACCATGAGCACATTGCATATCAATGGTTCCATCAGGGAATACCTATTCCCTGGTTCCATGTACTGTACACTCTTCGCCTCTGAAAAGTTCCCTTCTGCAGCCTTTTTAATCACCATGCACTGTGTTATATCTACGGAGTATGGTGATTAACAATTAAGGCTGCAGAAGGGAACTTTCAAAAAAAGGTATTCCAAAACACCATCCGATGGGATGGCAAGAAACATATTTGCCAATACCACGAGTGGATAAACAAATCTTTAATGTTACTATTGGATCTTTCTTTTTCATTAGGTAAATATATATATATGAAGATATTATCATAATGCAAACAATCAACAATCATGTTGGTAAATAATGCAAAAGTGTTACAATCTAGACAAGAATTAAAAAATACATTTGTGTTTCATTAAAAATAAAATTAATAAATTATTGTATTTTATAAGCAAGTATTAATTTTATATCAGCAATAAAGCGTAACACTGATTTTTTGAAAAAAATACTATCAACCAATTGCATAGATGAGATCCAACTTTAAACCAGGCCTAAGTTTCATGATTTCGATTATTGCAAAAATCAAAATAAAGAAACTTAGGCCTGGCCTATAACGTTAGACTTTATCTATGCAAATGGATGAATATAATATTAGCCTAAATTTTTCATACATCTATATTATATAACAGGATTTAATTAAAAAATATTATATTATTTAAAATAATTTATCAAATCGTAACAAAATAAATTACCCAGAGCGTTGTATTTAGACCTCTGACGTCATTAGGTAGCGATGACGTCATAAATTGGTCACTCGCCTCACTGGACAGATTAACTAATTTAATTTCAATTATACACTATTGTATTATACATACATATCTGCTTTCAACATAAAATAAAAGCAATAAATATATATACCATTACGAAAAAATATAAGAGTATTGAAACAAAACAATATTTTTTTTTTGTAACAAAACATTATTTATTTTTAATTGAATACTAAAATATTCAAGAGCTACAGAGTACAAAATTGCTATTTTAATTATTGGAACTTCAAAGGATAAGCCTAATTATCTTGCCGTTTGTAATATACGATGGAGTTAGAAGCCAAAGAGAGCTGTGTTCCAATATCTGACTGCCACTTAATTATCTCAGCCCGGCGGTGGCTGCTGGGAAATAGCAGCGCCTGTGACGGTGGGCTATAGTGATTCCCGGACCTCGGTAATAGTGCCAGGAATCCAGCAGCAAAGCTAATAATAAAGGTCTGCTCAGGAATGTTCAACATAAATAACTCTAGCGGCACAAAATTAATGTAATAATATTAAACTTTGAAAAGCATATTTTGTGAAATTATTTTATCTTATAATATAAATTAATTTTTTAAGGTAATTTTTAATAGTTAAATTTGATACTATTTCAATGAGTTTTTTTAAAATTATATATTTAGTTTCTTTTTTATCTCAAAATTTGCGTGATATCTTTTAGGGCTAGATTTATCTCATCTGTCTCCAAAATGAAAATATGTATCTCTTTCATTGGTGTCAGTAACAGATAGGATAATGCTCTTACCAGAAAATATAAATTTTATATTTTTCTTCAACTCTCATCGTGTACTGTACATATATAATACACATAATAATTATATAGTATAATTTTATTATATTTTACTGTTAATTTGAAGACTTAGTCCTTTGAGGTTAGGCAACTTGATCAGCTTAAAAATGCAGTGGGTTGCAAAATCTCGCCAAGTTGATTGGCTTATTTTTTTTTAAATGAATTTGAAATACGTAACATTGAGACGCTATTACTTACTTCATCTCAACTTAAGTGTACATAAATTATCTTAAAGACACCTAAAAATAAGGTATGAACATTTTTGAATAAAACATTGATTTTGATGTATTATGTAGGCTGGTGCAAATGAAATCTTGATGGCATGTTAAGGTAACTAGCTGCTCAGATACGTGGAGAGTTTTTTTTTTTTTTTTTTTTTTTAATTATCGAAGCAAGTAAGTATTGCTGGTAAATTTCCAGTATCGTTTTTCGCTCCCACGCTGGGTTCCGTCTGATCGATGGCTGCGCAATAATTAATGCGACCCAGCAGCACCTGTTTGCGTCCGTTCCCCCAACCTAACAACTTTTCACGCCATTGCTGACAGACGAGTGGTTGCTTTATAAAAAATGACAATCGTCGCTTATTGTGACCTTACTCATGACCCAGGTCATCTATCTGAAAATGTCATTCAATTTTTTTTAATTACTAAAAACTGTCACGTTCATTTTTTTGTGTTTGGTAATATTTTCTCCCTCTCATTTTTTTCAAATGCAAAATTTACTTATGTTGATATTTGTTATGTTTTATATCTATATGTCATGTGTGCTGTTTTCATGTGTTTGTTTAAAACATATCATATATTCAATTCATATTTACAATAAATTTGTATTAAAAATCACGTATAGTAATAAACATGACTTGCATAAAAATATGGTAATATGGTGATGAATCGTGTTATTACACAAATTTAAAATAATAGTGCTGTATATGAATATGCAGTGGTATTATTTAGTTTCATATTTTTTTTTTTTTTTTGTGTGTAAATTAGTAGTTTATTATTATTTCGTAATCAGGCGAGAATCCAGAGAAAAATTTCGGGAGGTGCCCTCTTCATAAGGCTAATGTTAAAAAAAATTGGAGTGGGGGAAATGCCTATATTGCCCATGTTAAATCCGAAATATCGGGGGGGGGGGGGCTGCGGTCGATCCGCGCCTGTCCGTAATAAAATAGTTTTTATATATATTTTTAAAAATTAAGATCAAGGTAATGTGATAAAGCATAATTATATGTAATAAATACAGGTTAAAATATGTAATTTTTGCCTTGTTTTACACGTATGGAAATCATGGTAAATAAATAAATGTATCTGTTAATTATTAATCAATAAATATAAATGACACAATAATAGAATATTAACAAACTATTCTATTGAATTGCGGTCAGTAAAAACTAATGCAGATAACACATACTGTTGAAAATATCATACTAACTAACTAAAAAAGAAATAGCTATTTTACTGTGTTAAATAAAATAAAAACCAAAACATTGACACTTTTTAAAGATAAGTGGCCTGTTCTAAAAATTACATTATAATTATCAGTGTATTTATTCAAATCATTACAATGATAAAATTTACACTTCAAGCTCTGTTTATATGGACATTTTCACGCAGTCTATGTAGGCGTTATTTTTATATTAGGTATTTTGAAATTTCTATGAAATCTTACCTCTCTTGAAATTGTAAATCTGCATTTCTTGGAGTTTACAACTTGAATTTACAACTCTAGCATGAACTAAAGTTTATGCTGTTCCAATTAAGGTATGCAAGATTAAAATGAAAATTTATGCTGTATATCATATATGATGAATATAGAATGAATATAATATCTTGACTTCATCAGCTTTTGGAGATGCTAAGAGCTGAACAAGTAGGCTGCTATATTATAATATACGTTGCTAGGTGCGGTTTGCATCTCACATTTCCATCTCTGCTACCTACCTCGACACCAGAGCTACATGGCCCTAATGCTATAAGCGGATTTAACTCAGAACTCCCCAGCAGCATTTAATCGCACTCAAATTTAATGAGCAAAAACATCTCAGCTTGCACAAATATTTGTTTTAATCTTAACGCCTACGTTATTTAAAATTGTTTGTTGATTACAGCCAAGACAAATTAAAAAAAAAATATTATTGCATCAAAATTTTTAATTCAAATTAATTTTTAAAAGTTATTTTTTTCTTCCGATCCGATTCTTCCGATGGTAAATTTTTTTTAAAAGAAAATAATAATATTTGCTTAGCTTAATTATATTTTTTTACATAAATATGAAGGTATTTAATTAATCACTGAAACTTTATTTTTGTATTGTTTATTTATTTATTCCTTTTTTTTTTTAAAGAACCACAACATTAGTTGATATTTTTACATCTCTAAAACAATGATTTTTTTTAATAAAATAAATAAATAAAACAACCTCTGTAAACATAGTGTTATCAATGTAATGTAAATAATCTTATGTTAACAAAAATAAACAGAAGCTAATTAATTCTCCTTTCATTGTTATATAACATAATTTTCAAGTAAGGAAGTTGTATATATACTTATATATGGATAAGTGGGGGCGCTGTCTTCAGTGAGGCAAGGTTGTGAGGAAGAAGTGGGTGGTAGGTACATCATTAAACAATGGGATGTTCACCATCTTACCTTGGCAATGCGAAATCAAACAATACAGAAGGTTGCGCTCGGCGGCCATCATACAATAGATTTTTTGCAGCTCTGATGCTATTGGTATAGGGCTACCTTATCCATAGTTTAAAACATATATGCCATATATGCTTTCAACAACTTCTTTTGATATTCCATGTTCTATACAGCTTTTATAAATCCCTTACTTAAATATAATTTTTTTTTATTTTAGTACATATGTTATATCTATGTATATTGTCAAGCTTCTTATGCAAAAATAAAATGAGAGAAAGGGTTCAAGAGATTTTCAGGAGGTTAAAGTAAACTGTAAAGGTCATGAATGACTGTAACTTCAGAACATAGATCGACAAGTCTCTTTGCTGAGCACTCGCTAGAACGTTTGTAATGTCAAAATAACATTGTATGACAAGTCAATATACCTCCAGAGTTCAACACTACTTCCTTTTATTATATATTTTTAGTATGACGAGTTCAGTATGACTCTGCAATTACATTTATAGCTAGTATATATATATATATATATATATATATATATATATATATATATATATATATATATATATATATATATATTGATGGTATATATGTTTGTGTGTCCGGTCAAGTCCTTCAGGGAGAAAGAGAGAGTCCCCGGGGAAGGTGCGAGGGATTGCGTTGGTTTGGACTGATGTTGTATAGAGGGCGAGCGGACTCAGTGAGGCGAGTCTGATTCGCATTTCTCTTCTGTAACTGATACAGAGGCAGCACTGTCGGCTTATGTGACTACTATGTGAAAGAAAAAGGATATAGAAAAACTTTCTGGTAGGGCGGAGCTAACAGCTTTCCACGTTCTGCCCACACAAATCCACCATCCTTAACCATTTACCAATAATATCCATTAGGCCAACGGATTCTTTTTACGTATATTATAATATAAATTTTTATAAGGCCCTTTTTAATTAATTTATAAATTTAATATTAAAGATATTATTATTCTATATAGACTATGGACCTTAGAGGAGATAATTGATTAATTCTACGAAATTGGTAATAAATTTTTAATTGATTTCTCTTCTGTAGAATTTTCATTTTATTGAATTTTTCTGAAAGAAAACCTAAATTTGAGTTAACATATTTCTTATAATTATAACATCTGAATTTTTTAATAAAATATTTCAATAGCGTTTAAGATCTGAGTTAACGTTGGATATATAATTTCTTTTTAAAGTTCTGTATTTTTTTTTTTTTATGTGAATAGCGCTCAATGTTTGTTACAACAAGTTTAGTTGTTAGTTTCCAGGGTTTCCTGGAATGTATTGTTACTTTACTAGAAAAGGGATAGCTTTCCTAGTCCTGAAAACCTTGTTGCATTTATTGGCATTTTAGATTACTGATCACTTTATCAGAGTTCGTGAAAATTATAATTATATTGAGAGATGCATTCGTGACCATAAATTCCGTTTTATTAAATGAAATAATTATTTTCATGTAGTCAATAGTAATGAAATTAAAACGTATTTTAAGTTTGTACATTAATTTTAATCTCGTATTTTACAGTTGTCTTAGCATATTATATCTTAAAATTAATGACGCAAAAAATTTTAAACAATTTTTACTAAAATTTAAATAATTAAATTAAGTGTTGTTGAAATTAAATAGAAAAAGAAACAGAGAGGAAGGAGGAAAATCTCCGTCTCTTAACTTTTGAAACTTTTAGCAACTATATCATGAAATGCTTTATTCATGTTATAAAATTTTCTTATCTTATTTTGTACTTATATAATAATATATTATATATAAAGATGAGTATGTCATAATATTTTAGAGAAAGAGAGACAAAGAGAGGTCATTACATCAGCAGTACCATTCAGTTTGCTTCTGGCAAGATAGAGAGAGATGCTCATATATACAGTGTAATAAATATATCGACCTACAACAGCCGTGAGACATAGAGCGAACGGAATGGAGAGAGATCGAGTAGCAGCCATGAACATAAAGCCTATCACGCTCGGTTGGTGCACAATCACATAGCAGGCAACATGGTCAGCAGCGTCAGAGCGTGCACATGAACCACCACTATTGAGCATCACAACAATGGAGCCATCACCTCGTCACACTTGCTGCGTAATCGTAACATAGCAAACTTTGAGCACAAATATATAACTAATTCTAAGAATTCTCATGGAAGTAATCAGAAATGTTTCTAACTTTAGCATCGATATTTTAATTTAAAAACTTTGTGAGTTGTCATGTATAATCCTTTGTCTATGCAGTATTGTTATTTATTTTTTTATAATAGCAATGCAATTAATTTAGATTATAATATTTTAGTTCAAATTTCTTCACTTAAAAAAAAAATGTGATGACTATCACGTCATTTTTTTTATTATTATCTGATATAAGTAGGTACTGTATGCAAAAACACATCTTGTAATACTGCTTACTTAAAGACAAAAAAACTTGGTACTCCCAGCAAGAATCTAGTGTTTTACTGATGTGTATAATTTGCTAATCATCTAGAAAAAAATATCTAAAACATGACATGTTGGGATATGGTAAATATTTCAGAAAATTAAAGCCAGTTGTCTATTTTTTCCAGAAAGACTAATATATGTATATGCATATTGGTATCCAAAATTATTTATTATCTTTATATGAAATGAGATAAGCTTTTTTTTATCTTATACTCTTTGATGCAAAAAAGAAGAGTGTTTTTAATTATATAATATTTTTACAGGTAATTAATAACGATGTTATTGGCAGGAGAATATAAAGGTAACTTCACTCACTGTGTGTATCGATAATTGTATAACATACATTCCTTTGAAGTGTTAAGTGCATTTATAATGAAACTTCCTAATTAATTAGCCTCTACATGTTTACCAAAACCATTGTTCTGTTGTACTACATAGACTCTGTGGTGTGTACACTACTATTACACAATTTGGGAACTGTTATATAAATATTGTATATAAATATATCATTTTAGAATGGTCAATTATGGAGTATCGACCTCAATTTTTTTATTGCAGAAATGGATAGAGGGTGCAAAGTTATGATACCCTGATTTTTTTCAGATTTTTTGGAGTCTGGGAAGTATTTTTAAAAAATGATTGAAAGTTCTTTTTGTGACGTCACGAGACGCCGCTCCTTAAGAAAAAGATAAGGCTTGCCTCCGCGTGTCATCATAAAAATAAATTTCAATAATTTTTTAAAAATACTTCCCGGGCTCAAAAAAATCTGAAAAAAATCAGGGTAGTATAACTTTTTGCCCTCTATCCATATCAGGCAATAAAAAAATTGAGGTCGATACTCCATTATATGGCTCTAAACTTCAAAGTTTAGTTTTTTATGATACGAATACTGATTAACAGGTTTGTTTCAATACAGTGTTTGAAATAAGCACATTCAATGTTATTTTTCTAAAGAATTTTATATATTGTGGGCTTTTGAACTAGTTTTAACACTTCATTGAATGTATATCTTTTTTTAAGCCGGTGTATTTTTAAATTGGCTAAATTCTTCGCTTAGACAACCAACTTCGCTTTGATGCTGCACAAGTTGCCTACACTCCTGGGGATTTAATTTGACATTTTTTATATTCATGAATTTCATGAAAAAGTACACAAACGAAGTTCCTGGAATTAGCTTTATATTTTATTGTCACGGTTCCCTAAAGCATCATGTGTCAAAAGGCTCGAAAAAGTTTACATAATCCAAGAAATAAAAGGAAATTGTACTTACAACCATAAATTTTCCCATAGTTACAATTTTGTATCATAATGATTTTATTTTAAATAATTCTAAATTAATAATTTTCTATTCATAAATAAAATTATCTTTTGGAAAAGATTTAATAGAAAAAAGTGCCCTTGTTATCTTTTAATTATAATTTACATGATGCTAATACTTTTTTACCTTTTTTGCTTTAAAGCATTATACGTGTAACAATAGTTACTTTCTAAATTAAAAGAGACGGCCTCTGATTGGTGATCATGAGACTTTATTTTTTGACTTCAACTCAAGAGTTTACAGAGAGCAAGTTTTGTTGGCAATGTGGCGAGTTTCATTGAGTGATTGGTTGAGTGTGCCACTGTGAAGTCTCTCCCCCTCAACAGTAGTCGCTCACACAACAAACACGACAAGACGATCCCCCACCCCTCTTTGTGCTTTGTCACACACGAACTGATGTTACATTTTTGATGCGATTACAGAGTGAACTTTCTTCTTCTCTCTTGTACCCACACCAAGTTCAACAAGGAATAATAAAAATAAAAAATAACTTACTTCTTCTTTACTTGTTGTCTAACCTTTTATGTTATATAACAGACATATATATATAGTGATATAAAATCTTCTTTCCCTCTCTATTTTGTACATAAATCTAAATGTTAAAATACAAATGTCAAAATGTTTTAAATTTATATGAGAATAAGGAAATATAAAGATCACAGATTAAATATTTACCATCTGTTTATTACCTGGAGCTCTTTAAAGATTCAAGTAATTTAGTTTAATATTTTGGAATTCTTTCATATCATTACGTTCCTAAATACACAATCAATTGAAAAATCAGATATTCACTGTATTCCCTGAATGTGCAAATAGTTCATTCAGTTTTTAATTTATGATATTATATTTATTTTATCATGCATGGTATCTCTATCTGCACATAAAATTGTTAGCAAAAAATATTTAGTAATATTTTGCACTTTTTTTAATGTTAAATAATTTCTATTTTTAAAAAAATAAAAAAAAAATAATTAATTTGAGTGTGTCTTCTTTTAAAATCAACATTTGATTGTTTTGTACAAACTATAGTGAATTGTTAGTAATAAAAAAATAGTAAAAACGTATAATAATGTATTGAACAACTCAGAGTTAGACTTGTGTTACTACAGATCGACGTTATAAATAATTTATAGAACCGTAATTGTAAGACAAATCGTAAAGAAAAATACACTATTTTTATTTTACATTTTTGTTAACACGAGCTCTGTGTACTACAGCGACAGATATATGAGGGAAATGAAAAGGACAATTTACTGACAATCTCACGTGAATTTTCCGGGAAATTTCCCCCGGATATCAGCCGGTAAATAATTAAGTTGTTATTTACTGCAATATCTTCGAACTATTAAACGTGAAGCAAATATAAGTTAAATATAGAAAGTGCCATAATAAACTCTATTTTAGTATTAATTATTTCTTAAAATCATTTTAAAAGAAGTCAACATGTATTGTATAATGTTAAGACTTCAAAATTAGATTTTATAAATATATATAATTATTATTTTAGTAAAAATAAATAACAATTCAATATTTGAATCATAATCTAACTATGCATAATATAATGGACAGCATACATGACATTTTTTTTAATTGTGAGAATAAATGGAGGACAAAAAATCATTATTTTTTTCTGAGCCCGGAAAAGTTTTTTTTTAATTATTGAGAATTCAGCAACGCCCCCTGGAGGTGTGCAGCCAATATCCTTATTATTAATGACCAAACGTCTCCACGGGGCTATCAATATTTTTTTTTTAAATTAGTTCCCTGACTCAGAAACATCTGGAAAAATTAAGAATAGCATAATTTGGTACCTTCTATTGAATTCTGCAATAAAAAAATTATATATTAGGTTGTCCATAAAAATGTAAAATTTCAATTATATTTTCAATTACAATATGATATTTTACCAATATTAATATCAAAATGCACTTTCACCATTTTAATTCACGTTACAATTGTGCTACAAGTTGCTTTATTTACAGAATGGAAAGAAGATGTTTGTTTTTACGATCCTTAATATTTTGTAGTGTTTGTTGCTGTGAGGATTTATTGAACGATTGAGAGGATACTCCGCTGGAAACCCTCAGTCAATATTTTCCCTTGACGGAGACGGAGATAAACAAAAGCATGATTCGCTTATTATTTTTGAATTAGTTCCATTCAGGCTGAAACTTGGTTACATCGAATGCAAAAACAAAAACTCTGCAGCACCGAAAATTATGATGGCATGAGTATTTATATGAGGAAACAAGACAAAGAGAGAGAAATTACACTATCTAGTTTGATAATTAAAATCACTCAATTTTACTCTTAAAAAAAATGACACGTTTTTAAATTACTATGTACTGTACAATAATTACAATATATTATGTTTTATAGCATAAAATGTGTCATAATAAATTATGAAAAGTGGTATTATCTAAAACAAAAAAATTGCTGTCAAATTTTGACAGTATATTTGCTGGGTGCAATTCATGAAGCAGTTAGCCAGGTTTCTAACCACGTGTAGCTTAACCATGTTTAACTATACCTGTTTTACGTGTTAAACCACGTATATTTAAACGTGGTTAAGTTAAACTTGGCTAGAAACCTGGCTAACTGCTTCGTGAATCGCGCCCACTGTTGTTAGGCTTATTAGTTATATATTACCGAGCATGGTGGCTACGTGAGTCTTATCCGTGTCACATACCCTCCTAGGTCTCTAGCTTCCCTGGTCTGACTCACGGTCAGAAGGTCGTACGTTCGAATCCTACTGGAAGAGATATAGGTAAAAAGATCGAGAGGTCTGAACCTTCGCTGTCTGGTTAGAAACGAGCCTCATGCATTCGGGAGGTGTTAAAACCGTGCTCTGACACCGACCATCCTAACTTGGAGTTTCCATGGTTCTCCCTCGTCTACATGGCTAATGCGGGGATGGATAAATTAAGTCGGCCAGGCTGCAGCGCAAACTATGACACCTGCCGAAGAGACTCTCTTGACGGTACAAGAATAAGGAGATGAAAAATAATAATAATAATAATAATAAATGTATGAAACCCAATTTAAGGTATCTCAATAAAATTATAGTATATAAGCTGAAATGAAATGGGAGCATAATGTAATTTTAACCTTAATTGTATATTATAATTATGCATTTTTATACTTTATTAATTTCATTTAAATAATTTGAAATTAAATGGTGTATGAAAATTTTTCTTGTATTTATTTGTATAAATTTATCTATAACAATTTATGTATTTTTTTGTTTTTGAATTTTCAAATTAATGATTAATGTAATAAAATTAAAAATAAAATTAAAATCATGCAGTGTTTAAACATTGAGTGTAGTGAAATGTTATGGAATTCCTTTTTGCTCAGTTTTGCTTGTTAGGAACACATCTCAAAATGAAAACAGATCGATATTTATTAATGTTTAATGAATTTTTTATTAATTACAACCATATTATTATATATGTAACAGAAATCTCATTTCGAGACAGATTGAGAATTGTAAGAAGCAAATGAAATTTAATAGTGACAAGCATTGATTTATTTGTAAGAATACCTCTACTCGTTCTGAAAATGGACTAGAGAATGCTTCCAGTTATATATACAAGGGTGTGATCTATACAGAAAGTTGTTGGAAATAGCGGGGGCAGCTGATGGAGACGGGTAGGGGGGCGGAGGGTGGTGTAACAGGTTGTGAGAAGGATCGGGGTCAAAGTGTAGATGGTAAAATTCCATTCATAAATACAAAGGATCGCAATGGTATACACCTCTGATTCGTAATCGGATGGTCATGAGTTCAATCACAATAAGCACCGCCTAACCTTTTACAATATAATATAATAATATTATTATAATATTATGTATCTATCATCCACAATAAGAATTTTCTGTATTGATCCAATAAACAAATCAAATCAAATCGAAACAAGTGGCGGTTGCTAAAGAACACCCACTCGTGCATCCGGGAAGTGATTGGTGGCATCCTCCCTCAATTGCCAACCATCCTGACTGAGTTTTTCATAGTTTCCTCAGTCACAACCAGGCAAATGCTGGGATGGATTGCTATAGTTTATAGCCACCTCCAAGATTACTCTACATATGTGGAGTAATCTTGAGCCACCCCGGTTTGGAAATGACCCACAAAATTTTAAACAATATTCTAGGTCAGGCCTACGAAGAGCCGGGAAGTTCAATACAGTCACTTGTGACCAGTACCCTAGATAGAACAAGGTTCAGTTGACGGAAAAAAAATGTATATCTATATATTAGATATATATAAATATACATTTTTTACAAAAATGTAAGACAAAAAAATGTAAGGCAAAAAATTTGATATTAATTACTAAAACAGATTTAGACGATTTATATGCAATTTTATATAAAATATTTGTATGAATACCTTCGTTTCTATATTTCTGTTATGGCAAACATGGGGGAGATGAGTTGTTCTCATGCTACTCATATTTTCTCTTTTCAGCTCTGGTCACCACTTCAACATCGTGGTTTTGTGGGGTTCCGAACGTATATAGACAGTTCAGTGAACTGGACAAGTTACGTACTTAGACTAAATACATTACACAAAAAGGTTGTTTCCCGTTTGTGGTGCACATGCTCAGTTGCAGTTCAGGATTATACAACTCTTTTTAAACAAATAATTATTCAAAAATTTAATTTTATTTAAATGTTAATATATTTTAGTGGGATTTTAGTGGGAGGTGTGGCGCAGTGCGCTTGACCGGGTCTCGTCAGATCACCGAAGTCAAGCAACGCCGCGCGTGGTTAGTAGTTGGATGGGTGACCATTTTCAACAAAAACCACGTTTCCCACCCAGGGGTAAATCGTTGCGCTTTTCCACTATGTGGTTCCCCTGGCTTTGGACCATTGCACTTCCGGTTCATTGACAAAAGCTGTAGCGTCCATCCTGGCTGAGGTTTCCACGTTTCCCTCAGCCGCAGGCAAATGCCGGGATGGATTTGCAAGGCCGTGGCCGCCCCCGTTCCAGAAGAGCCCGCGAAACGCTCAAGTTAGGGTTTCGTAAGGTTCGGGGTTTCAAAGTAGTATGTAATTAGTAAATAGAAGTACCCAAAAGGGTTTGATTAAAAAATTAAAAAAAAATATATTTTTACTAATAAAATTTCAAATAATAAAAATTAATAAAACCAGCCTTTCAATCATACATGTTGTTTTCAAATGATAAAAAAAAATATAAAAAAAATGCTACATGATGCATGAAGGTCAAGAATATTTTTATACGCTCATGCAATTAGTTTTATGCATTTTGATAATGCAAAGTACTAAAATACCTGAAATAATTCTGGGCAAATAATATTAATTTTTATTGTATTTTATTGATTTTTGTTCCGCTATGAGTACATACGAGTGATAATGAGTGACTAATTATCCTGTAATAAATATGTATTTCATTTTTATAATATTTTTTATTGAATATTTTGTTATTGCTGTGCTAATTTGACGTGAAGATATTTATGTGCCTTGTTCAACAACAAACTAAAATAAAATGTTATTATTATAGAGCTTACAGATTGAATTATGTCAAAAATTTTAGCAAAAAGGTACATCACATGATATTAATAACAAATGGAAAATATAATTATTATGGTATATTATTGATATTGATGATATTTATACTGCAAGTGTGTATTGATAATCTATATAAGCAGCTTAAAAATATAAACATTGTATTTGAATTTAATTAAATAAATAATTGCTAAACCTATATAAATAAAATTTTAAAAAAAAATTAGTATTATTGTAATATATACCATATTAAACTAAATTAATGAATTAACTCAAATTTCAAACATTATATTACAGTTGAGTTGTGGACAGGATATATGAGAATTAGGTTTGTTATTTGAGCTTTTAATCAACTGTGCAACAGACCACATGTCATCAAGTGACATAATGATGACGTCATCAAATGAGGGGGGGGTCTAATTGTGGTGCTCAGTGTGCGGTAATGTTGATGAGCCAGTGACGTGTACATAGCGTATAGAGTGTATACATTAAGGGGTGGTGAGCCACAGCCAGTGGGAGGGGAGGAGGTACGTCCTGCCTATTAGACTATATGAGCGAGAGCAGACCTCCTTCCCCACCTCCCTTGGTGGTAGTACTAACACTTCAACTCAATTATATCAAACAAGATAACCAAATCATCAGACAGCATCTAATTCAATCTGTAGCCTCTTCTCTCCTTACAAGCAGCTTGTCTAGAAATTCACCACGATATTATGTAATATAGACACATTATATTTATATATTAACTGTATATTACATTATAACTAGGGGTGGGGTGTAAACTCGCGCTTACGCTCGTTTGCTTTCAAGTCTTTTAAATAATTTTGTCAATCATATGTTGCCATCTATATAAGTATTCAGTACGTGACATCATAACGGTGTTTTAATGCAAAATGGACAACCTACGTGAAAAATTTTTATTGCAGAAATGATTTGAAGGTACCGAATTATGCTACTCTGATTTTTTCCAGATTTTTTTGAAACCCAGAACTATTTTTAAATAATTATTAAATGTGCTGCCACGCCCTCTGGAGGCGTCAACAGGCGTCTCTGTCCTATCCTTTTTATTAACGATTCAGGGGTGCCAACTTAAATTACAGAACGTTCAATAATTATTTAGAAATAGTTGCAGGACTCATAAAAATCTAAAAAAATTCAGAGTAATTCAGAGTAGAGGTGGAGCGTGGCGTTATGCATTGACCGGTTCTCGTTAGATCACTGAAGTCAGGCTACGTCAAGCGTGGTTAATACTTGGATGGGTGACCATTTCAAGTATAAAAATACGCCGCTCCCTCCCTGGGATAAATTCGTTTTGCTTTCCACCCAGTGCAGTGATGCAGTTCCAAAAATCTCTCAGCCATATGTTGACAGATATTATAGTGTTCTAAATTAGCGAAGATGAACAGGCTCAGATAACGACTCAGACGCAGTTGTTAGACCCCTAATATTTTATTATTATTTATTTTATTTTATTTAATAATTTTTTAAGGAGTCAGACGCAGTTGTTAGGCCCCTACTATTTTTATTATTATTTATTTTATTTTATTTAATAATTTTTTTAAGGAGTTTGGGGAGATTCGAGTTAATTATTTTCTTAGCGTCCGGTCGTGTTCGAGCGAGCAAGGCAATGGGCTTACTCCGGACACTGCCCATCTTCAACACAAAGAGGTGGCCAGTTGTAATTAAACCTCGTAATGCTATGATGTACCGAACGCAAATTGCCCCTGAAAGTAGGCAACCACAACCTACATGCCCCTGAAAGTATGCAACCTGCATTAATTACACCTTAATTTGATAACCCCCCCTAGACCTAATTGGGAGATGATCCGAGCATTATTTACGAAAATATTCGTTTTTATATAAAGTTATTATAAGTTACCCCTAAAGGTAGGCAACCTTCACTTACATGCCCTTGAAAGTATGCAACCCAACCAAACTTCCCCTGAAAGTATGCAACCACAACCTACATGCCCCTGAAAGTATGCAACCCGCATTACTTGCACCTTAATTTTATAACCCCCCCTAGACCTAATTGGGAGTAAATCCGAGCATTATTTACGAAAATAATCAATTTTATATAAAGTTATAATAATTAAGTCACACCTGGAAGTAGTTTGCTTGGAATGTGCTACCATGGCATCTCCACCTATGGGAAAAATATCGAACTTCTGAATGTCTACAATATCTGTGCTCACGTGATTCCATTTGCGGGCGGCCACCATCTTGAAACTATCTTACGCACATATACGCGCACTTGCGCGGATATTCGCATGCGCATTTTCGCGTACCAATCTTCGCGCGAATTTCACATCACTGCACTGAGCAGTCAGATCCCCTTTTGCAATGTTGCCTCTAAACGGAAGCAGCCAATGGGATGGCAGCAGTCACACAAAGAAAATTAATAAAGTATAATAATTTCAAAGCATTGACGATATGCAAAAGCTTCAGCCAATCCCAGTTAGCAGAACTCTTTCTACCAATGGTATACTTGCCTTTTTCCACCAACATTCAAACTTAAACGACAAAGAAGCTGTTGAAGTTGGTAACCATAAACTTTCCAATGGCAGGAAACACTGTATGTATAAAAAATGGAAAAAGTAGCACTAGTACGTTGTGCGTTACATGTCTACGTATCAGAAAACACAAATCGAAACCAACGAAAAGATGAACTCAGGGAGGAGATCCCCTAGCCGTGGAGTCACGCGGCACAAGGTCACCCCGTGTCCACGATGTCCACATTTGTGATTCAAAGTGCATGATAGAGGGCCGTAACACATCAAAGTGACACGTAATACGTCGCAATAGCATGACGTCCTCACTACACGGCCACGACAACACACCACGCACCAACACTCGAACACACGGTGATTCGAAACACAGACCACACGACACCGAAGAGCCCAAATTTCCAAACGTAACCTCACGGGCGGCGTGCGCTGCCGAAAGGGTGTCCGGTGTCCGGAACCGAACACGACTCGGCAGCAACAAAAGTTCACCGGGCAAAGACCTCCACCGGCCAAGGCCAGCGCAGGGCACCGGAAGAGCTCGGAGGCCAAAAAACCCCAAAAATCTAGATAAAAAAATTCACCCCCAGTCCCCCCCCGGACGTGGATTTTTTATTATTTTCCCGGTTACGGCGGCCACCCCCGGGAACCCCCAGGAAAAGTTTCGTCGGGTTCCGACGAACCCAGACGCTCGCCCAAAGGAAGTGCGTCCCAGCATAGGAAAACGCTGGTTAATTTTGGGGTCCCGAAAGTGATGTTTAATAATAAGGACTAGGGGTGCGGGTGGTCGCCGGCCTCTTTTTTTTGTTTTTTTTTTAATTTTCTTTTTGAGAAGGAGAGTCGCGACGACGTGGTGGTGACCAAAAATTGCACGTGTCATAAAAATGGATTTGCGCGCCATCTGTGAACTTAGTGTAGAAGTATTTCGACGGCGATCGCCACTATATCTGGTGATTCTCCGAGCCGTGCTGCCACCTGGTGACCTTTTCTCGTACCGCCCCGGAACCTTCCAGAATGTATGATAAATAGTGCACCCTTGTGTCGGACCGGCACGAGACTCCCCCAGGAAGTCTCTATCGAGAGTCCCGCTTCCGCCTCTCGGATGAAGCGAGTGAGACGTAGACCTAGCGACGACGCGGCATTACGCCCTGTCATGGCTGTCAACGTCATGTAGATCCGTCCGTATGTGGGCGCGTCTGAATGCCACGACCTAACTTTTTTCCCGTCGACCGCACGGTCAGCTCGGGAAACGGAGCGTTTCAATCGAGTAAGTACGAAAAGTATTAAAATCGCGATGGAAAGGTGTCGCGACGTCATTCTCGCGAACACGCCCCTCGAACGGAGGCAGGATTTCAAATCGCGAAATGGCACCCGACGTTGCTCAAAGAGAGGTGGGCCCGACTTTGACGTCCCCGTTGACGGAAAGCAGGCCCGCTTTCGAAAAAAGCTCTCTGTTCATTTGTGGTCCGCTCGATCGGCCGTGTCAATCGACCGATGTCGGACCTAACCTACTCTCGTGCCCGGATGAGTTAGCAAACGTCGGGGGCGACCCCGATGATAAAGTTTCCGCGGTTCCCCCGCCCCGAGCGACCCCCCGACGGGACGCGCGTTCGCGGCGAGAGGCGCGAGAGACGCGACGGATCGGTCGCTTCGTCTCGAGGTGCGTCGGCGGGCCGCCGGTCACGTGCCACGAGAACCGCGGGGTCCGATAGACGCCGCACCGTCCCGCGGGGTCGGGGGCGGTCTCGCCCCCGCCCCGTCGGAGGAGGGACGAAAGTGGAAAAAGGGCTTCATGAACCTCCGAGAGGACCGGTCCGCCCCTCCCGCGGCGCCGAGGACGGACGCCGGGGAGGGCCCCCGGAGGCCCGCAACTTCCCCGAAATCTCGTCCCCGGCTCGAGATTTTCGCCCTCTCTCGCCCTCCGGCGCCCCTCCCGAACGGAAACTCGATTTTAGGGAGGCGGTTCCGGAAACCTCGGAAGGCCCCCCACCCCGCGCCCCCGTCTCCCGGGTCGATTCCGGACGGGAACACCTCTGCCACGCGAAAAGAAAATCTCGCGGGCGTTTCTTACGAGGATCCCTACGCGCGAAAAGTGCCGCTTAACTAAGGGTTACTACCAGACGCTCGCCCAAAGGAAGTGCGTCCCAGCATAGGAAAACGCTGGTTAATTTTGGGGTCCCGAAAGTGATGTTTAATAATAAGGACTATTATAAGCACTTTATATATAATAATATACAAAGTAATTTTCGCACTCTTCATAATTATAATAGCTTATACTTTCATTTTAATTGGTTGTAAAGTATCAAAACTTTATCAATTAAGTTTTATTAAAAATAATTATAGTAATTAACTAATTATAATATGTCTACATTAAGATTTTAATAATAAAAATAAATAATAATGTTAATAAAAATTATACAGTATTTTCACTATTTTGTTGATTTTGATTGAAAATATCACAAATACAAATGAGTATTCTTTTCCTTAACGACTGTCTAATTAATTTTTTCTTGAAATATTAACGTTTTTTGTTAAATATATATTGTATGTTTTTTAAATACAGTATTTATTATTTTATTTAAAAAATTAGTATATAATTTATATTTATATGGACATCATTTTTATTTTGAGAGATACATATTTCTCTTTTTTTTTTATTTCATTATATATTTTTTAACTATTTAAAATGTATATCCTTCCTTTTTATAATGGAATTAATTTTATTAATATAAAATTATGTTGAAAAAATATTGCATTATTGATTATTTTTACTGCGTAGCAAATATTTTTTTATATAAATATAAAAAAATATTACTTTATATTAAATTCTTGCATACTATAGCCAACAAAAGACACGATCTTACAGACTTAAAATTTCATATAATATATAACAAATTTTTTTTTATTATATTTTCCATGCAAGTAGCAATAACTCTTGGATATTGGCTTGTAATATTGCCATCTGGTGGTAAGTTTGGTAGAAAGATTACCATCATGTTCTCATATGTGACGGAGAGAAAAGAGTAACACTGTGCATTCTTGGGATTACTCATTGATCACACAGCAAGCAGAGTTTCAGTTCAATATTCCGATGCCAGAAACCTCCTGTTCTTGTTCAACCAGCCATCTCCATTGTTCATGATCCAACAAACCCCAGCATCCGATATTGATCCTCCTGGTAAAAGGGTCATCTCTAAAATTCATTTCCCAGAAACCTTGTTTACTATCATTTTGTACATGATGCTCAAAACATTACCATGATGAATAATGCTATAGTAACCGTTCAGTAATTATAATACAAAGGATGAATTTCTCATCAAAAATTTTATAAGCTTTTTCCTATACTATATAGAAGAATGTTACCGTATCTTATTTTTCTTTAAAAGGGATTTTCAATTAATTCTTAAATGTTTAAAGACTGTATATATATATAAGACTTTAAATTAGTTAGTTGATTAAATTGTTAACATTTGTAACCATTGATTTAATCAAAATCTGTTTCCAACATTTTAAATCAGTTAGATTGGAATAAAATGTAACTTTAGAAGTTAATGTATTTCTATACAAGTTCTTTCTTAAAACTTTTCATTGCTTAAATAAATATAATTATATATATAAATAAAATGCAGAAATTTTGTAAAACTGATATAATTTTATGATGAAAATATACACAAATTTATATCAAATATTAATAGCTTCAAAATTATACACGTTCTTTTACCTAGAGGAGAAAAAAAATGTCATTTTATAAATTAAAGTCTTAAGTTTCATAAGAACATTAATTTTAATATTTCATATAGTGTTAAAATAAATCTTCAGTAAATTTAAAACTTGTAACATTAAAGAAGTAAAAGTTTTGTTCTTAGTTGCTTTAATGCAGGTGGTATATTTCATGCAAAAGTCCAAACACATGTATTCTCATGTTAGAAACGTTGTGTGCACTGCCATTTATCTGGGTCACCCTTATCTGACGACGGCAGCGCTCCAGTGGCGTTTACACAAATCAAATTCCCATGGTGACTTATTATGATACGTTTCGATGTAAGTTATGTGATTTTTATTTTTTTTTTGCAGTTACATTTTTACTGACATGCAAAAGAATAAATTCTATATTGAAGCATTTTCTAAAATATTGAAGAAAGAAGCAAACTCATAACTTGTAATACCCGCTTTACTTATCGTGCAATATTCTAATTTGTTCTGTATTATTTATGGATCGTCCTGAATTTTGCTGCAGAATGGTTAAATACATATTTTTTTTTTAAAAAATAAAGATTCAGTCCCTCAGATGAAAGCTTACTGAAAGTTTGAAATTTTCTTGTCAGAATTTAACGCTGAACCTTTTTCCCCCTAAATGAACCCAGTGCCAGCGAACATTAAATAAATAATAATAAACAAATATTAAATCTTATGGGCTCTCTTCCGCTACTCTTTCCAAACCTGGTCATTCTAAAATTTGTCTGACGTGATAGCCAAGAGCATGGAAACCTCAGTCAGTGTTACTGGTAAATTATATAAAGCCTGTATTACACCATAAAAATGTTCTAATTTTTGAAGTTTTTCCTTTTCAAAAAAACTTCAACTCCATTTGTTTGTATATATGAAAAAAAAATTGTATGCAAAATTGTATCGTGTAATACAGCCTAAACAACTAAATAGTTAGAACATGGTGAATAATGGTTTACTGAAAACTTTGCATTTCACACAACTTCAGTTGACAATCTCTGTTATTTCTTTACAGGATTTTATTATCACCTGCTCTCTCTCTCTCTCTCTCTCTCTCTCTCTCTCTCTCTCTCTCTCTCTCTCTCTCTCTCTCTCTCTCTCTCTCTCTCTCTCTCTCTCTCTCTCTCTCTCTCTCTCTCTCTCTCTCTCTCTCTCTCTCTCTCTTCAACGGTCCAAGCATATAAATATGGAAATTCAATACCCTCACTATTTAATTTGAAACACATAGTGAAAGTTATTTCCCTCGCCCCGTCTGATTTTTTTTCTTTGTCGATACGCAACTCAAGTTGAAACGATCATCAACATAGGAAATAATTTAATTAAGTCATCATTCGTTGGCGTTGGTGAACCAAATTTCCAGCACTGCCCACTGCCACTCTATCGCACACAAATTGGGTATTTTGATGAAAAAAAAAATGAAGTTCAGCTGGACACTGATGGAAAATATTAAATTAATTCTAATTAATGTTTTAAGGTTATTCAATTATCCTTAATAGCTATAAGTAAACTTAATTTTTTTATTTTGCAGACTACGAAATAAATATTTTTTTATTATTAAATGTATTGTATTTATTTTACCATGATCTCGCAGGCTAATAACATTCAAAATATTTTGATGCAAATTATATTATTTTTTATTATGTCTGCGTTGTATTTAACTTAATAATTCGTGTTAAACAATCGGATGACTTGAGTGAAGAATACTTTGACTTTGATAAAGCAGATTATCCGTGACAAAAGTTTTCTGTCAATTTATATTATGCAGCCATCACTTTTTATACTACGTTTTCAAGTAATTTTGTTATGTAAAATAATTCAAATCTTTATGAATCTCATTTTAAAAAAATATAAACTATTAAACTTTAAGAAATGGTAGTATTAAGACAAAATAATTTTGTTTTATGGGATAAATTCTACTATCGTAAAATCCATATGAAAAAATATAATGATTTCTATTGTTAGTTCACGTTCACATTATACGGACAAAAAAATATATATATAATTGAAAAACATTTGTCAAAAGTGATTCATAATTCATAAAACTGTGCATTCAATAATATATGTAACATTGTTGAATTATTGATACTCGATATATGTATCAAAAAACAAAACAAAATGTTTCTGTTATAATTGCTTGTTTACCAGCACAGTAACAATGTATCTATGGCAGTTCTATTTTTATAGTTACATAATATTAATCAATGTATCACTCTACAATGCAGTGATTAATCAATATTGTATTCATTTACCTATTAAATAATAACACATTATTCAAAATATTATACATTTCGATGATATTATAACCTATACATCTATAAAAAAATAAAACAATACACCAATATTTACATACAGAAAATGAAACAATGTTTTCCAATAAAAAAAATAATAGTTTTATAAAATCATGTATTTTATTGTATTTGATATTTGTCAATACTGTTAAGTAAATATTATTATAAATTTAATATAATTCTTTACCCATTTAAAACAAAAATTCTAACTTAAATTTTTTTCATTTTAAAATATGATTTAGATTTCGATATCAAAAAGTAAACACACATATAAGTTTGCCGAGTGTGCATGTTTATAATTACATAAGTGGGGTTAGGGAAAGGAAAGGGGGGGAGGGAATTCTTGCTGACCGCGGGCTCAGCCCCTACAAAAACCATTATCTAAACTTAACACGCACTGAGCATCCCCCACTCCTCACCGTTTAAATTGCGCTCAGCTGAGCTTCTCCCACACTAAAGTGTTTAAAATTCTATGTATATTTTCCACTGCAAAGAATTTAATTTTTATAAAATTTAAATTAAGGTAGAGATAACGCCGAACAGCTGATCGACGTAATGCCCTTTGATTAACATGTAAACCTTAGCAAATTGACAAAAATTCTGAAATATTTTTGAGAGGCAGATATTAGTGCCTAAAAGCCATAGAAAACAATTCAAAACGATTTAACGAGCTGATTTTTTTTAATTAATTTTTTTAATTTTCAGCATATAGGGCTTTCCCATGGAGAGCCAAACTAAATAATTAATTTAAAAAAATCGACTCGTTAAATGTTTTTGAAACTTTTGCTATGGCTTATAGGCGCACTAATATCTGCCTGTCAAAAAAATTTCAGAATTTTTGTCAATTTGCTAAGGTTTACATGTTAATCAAAGGGGATTACGTCGAACAGCTGTTCGACGTTATCTCTACCTTAAATGCTAAGAAAAGGATTTATGTTATTTTCAGTCAAGTTATTAATATTATATATTTTTTTAGGGTTATATAATATAAAAGTAGAGCTAATTTATTTATTTACATGCAGTTTTGAATAACTTGTATGCTCTCTTTGAGGACATACTGCTGCGCTGTTGATACGTGGTAATATTATAATATGATATTTATAATATTTTTAAAATAAATTTGTTGACAGTGATATCAATAAAAGAAAATCGAAATCTACATGTTTTAGTTTTTCTTTTTTATTTTTTTTTATTTTTATTTTTTGTACAGCAAGCAAATAATGAAGGAGTGCCTTTCCTGCTGCTTTAAATGATATCTGTCGTAAAAATTAATTAATTTTTATATCAATTACATTTTAATTATTTTTTATTGAATATGTCACACAAGTTATAAACACTAGTATCACAAATGTTATGAACTTAAAATTTGTGTAAATGAAATAAAGCAATTAAGATACATAAAATTAACGAGTATTTTTATATATATATATATATATATATAAATAACATGATACTTGAAGCTTCGTGATTGCATATTTCAATAAAGCATAAATATTTATATCATTTTTTTATTTTATTTTTTTCCACTTCAGTAGCGATATTTGATTGGATATTTTTTTAAATAACGTTACAGTACAGCAAAAAATATCAAAGCTTATATACTAGTATATAAGCTTTGAAAAATGTGAAAACTTGTTAAAAAATTGTCCTTAATTAATTAAGTTTAAAAAAATATTTATCAAACTAACTGTTACGTACTCCAAATTTCAAAATTGCATAGGTAATAATTACATTTTCAATATTATTGATGTAACAAAAATATAAAGTTTAATCATTATGATAAAAACTTTATACAGATTAAATAATAAATTTCAAGTTTGATAATGAGGAATCAAAAATATAAAATAAATAACATCCTTTAATTTCTCTATATATATACAACATGTATGTAGGAGGCATTACTTTATAAACAGAAGTATTATTTACTTTATATGAGGAATAAGTGGGAGGAAAGGGACTTTTTAACACGACACAAAAAAAAAAGCGTACAGTTTTGTGGCATCCAATAACGGTACAAAAG
Source organism: Siphlonurus alternatus (assembly GCA_949825025.1). NCBI lineage: Eukaryota > Metazoa > Arthropoda > Insecta > Ephemeroptera > Siphlonuridae > Siphlonurus > Siphlonurus alternatus. The sequence continues at coordinate 21,883,412 of OX463779.1, forward strand.
GTTACAATGGCAGTTTTGATTCGAAGCATATTGCCCCCGTATTTTGCGTTGGCAGTGACCGTACGTTGCCCGGGCCGTTGCCACCGCCTCCTCCTCCTCAACAACCGCTCACTGCTTCCAGTTTCAGCTCCGAGGCATCCAGGCCGTGCTTGCTGTCATGGTAACATCCACCATTATTCTTCAACAACCATTGAGAAATATATCACTACTCTTACTATGATTGGCTTAAGATCGTCATTAGTGTTTAATTAAAATAATAAATTACCGTTTCTATGGCTCCAGTTGTGAATTTTCAAAAAAAAAAAATTAGTTTTTTATATATTTTTTTTCTTTATAACTACCAGAAAAAAAATGCAATAAAATTACAAATTTAAAAACGTTTAATTTTAAATTTATATAAAGCAAAGATTCTTTGTATGAAAATTATATAACCTTTTGAAAAATCAAAATTAATTAAATTAGTGGAATATCACGTACACATGACGCGTCTTATTGAAATTTTTTTAAACCTGATCTACTCAAACAATTAAAAAGTGTCCCTTTTGTCAGAACAAGCCATCTTGACGTTACTTGTTCTGCATCTAGATCTAGCGTCAGATGAGGAGAAATATCTTCCAACCGTATGACGATATTCAACAAGTTGATTAACGGCGAGATGATTAAGAAATTATGTGACATTGTTTGAGATGTTTATTGCTTGCTACCTCAAAATATAAAACGATTTTTTTGCAATTATTTGTCTTTTTTTTTTACATAATATGTACAGACAGACACATATAATTTTATATATATAGACATATTTCTGTGTTCAAGAAGAAAGTGAAACAATTTCTATTTATTAAGAAACTGTACCGTATAAAAATTTTTCTTTAAAGACTGATCACCTGAAAGATGATTTTTATATAAATATATACGTTGACTTGACTTTATGAAAGATTATACAAATTTTGAATTTTGACGTAAATGCTACATTTGAATGAAACTCAAAAAGCTTAAATCAGTTTTACTTTCAGGGAGAACTGACGACTGTATTAATTAAATCAAATAATTATTAGAACTATGCAGTTCTCTAGGTTATTGAGAATCTTAGTTTTGTATTAGCATGATTATAAAATCAAAATTATATTTATGTATTGATGCAAGCAGTAAAGAGTATTTCAATTAAAAAAATATTTATAATTTTTTTATTTTAATATTTTGGAAAGTAACACATTAAAAAACTCCATCAATTAAAATAATAATAATAATAACACTATTTACAAACAGTATTTTTTTCTAATTTTCCAATTTTTAAAATTTTCAAAAAGAAAAAAAAAATACCTTATAATTAAAAAAATGAATTTAAATATGAATTAATAGGTCTTTTTATATTAAGAAAGTAATCAGTGTGTTTTTATTTTAGTTTTAAAATAAAAAAGAAAAAAATTACCATATAATTGAAGAAATAAATCTATAAATATGAATTAATGAGATTTTTTTATTAATAAAGTAATCAATTGCAAAGTGTGTTTTTGTTTGCTTTTACTTTATTTTAAAACAGTATGTTATTTATGAGTAGAAAATGTAAAATTTTTAAATCCTATCAACTTACAATTAATCCTTTTCAATTTACGGTTGAGGTGAATTTTATTGGAAAAAGGTTTACACAACACATAGAAGAAAAGAATTAGTAAACTTCTATATATATATATATATAGGTATAGACTTGAGAAGGAAATGTTACATGTTTTATTAATTACGTCGACAAGGTATTCAAGTCTTTAATAATCCATTTCCTTGGTAAAATATAAAATTAGATTTAGCATAATTTTTGGTTATTTAAGCGAATTTTAAAGTTTTCTTCTTTATTTAATGATAAAAAATATATATAATTTAATATATTTATATTATATACATAATTATATTTATATAAAAACTTACCTTTTACGTACCTATTCTACAATTCTGAACAAACTTATAGAAAAGAATATTGAAATTGAAATCAATAATTTTGTAGCTACATAGTAGAAGGTAGAAGAGAGGAGAAGCTTTTACGGTGAGATGTGTGTTCATTATTACTTAATAAAGTAAGCAAAGTGATGTTGCCAACCACTAGCAAGAAAAACAAGAAACAAAATAACGCCCATAACAGAAGAACAAATTTTCGCTTTCAATGTCTCAATTTTGAGTTAAAAATTTGTTGGACGAGTTAAAAATTTCTGCCTAATTTTTTAAGCAATGAATTTGAAAACATCTTTACCTCCCCCCCCCACCTCAATTTTAAATTGATAATTTCTATATTTTGCTCTTATTTATTGATTTTTTTAATAATTAAATGGGTATGAAGTCAGTTGCAAGTGTAAAGACAGCATAATTTTTTGCTTCAGAGAGAATAGATACATTTTTGTTAGCCTTAAAGGTGGAAAAGGTGAATACTTAGAACCTGTGGCTGTGGAACAATCAAAACATAGCTGCTTATGACTGTTATATCACAACAATAAAAACAAACAAACATGGAAGTAATTTTTTTTAATAGAATAATAATGATTTGAAAGTCATAAATAATTTCATTATTGATTCTAATGAATACTTTTTAATTATAACCAACCATCGTGATAGCCATAAAAAAAAGTAATTTATGAAAATAAGGGGGGTCGCAGACAGACTTCGCATCGCATGGTATGGTATCATATGACGTCGTGTGATAAAAATTTAGAACCGGTCCTAAGTGAGAAACTTACGATGTCATAACATACGATACCATGCGAAGCTGTGTGCGCGCGCATACCTGATCGCATAGTTTCTTAATTTTTTATCATACGCTGCGAAATCATGCGATTTTGTCTGCGACTAGCCTAAAACATGCTAATCCTTTTATAATTAAAAGACCGTAAAAACAGAAATCCTTTTAAATCCTATAATATTTATTTTTCAATCTGATATATATCTTTATGTAATAAATCTGTCATTTGAATAAATATAAGAAAATTTAAATATATATTGATATTATTTTTAGATTTTTTAGTATATATAACAAAAACAGGATAAAAGTACATATTTTTTTTCTTTCAGACAAAGTAAAAGGGAATGCGGAAAGAAAGACTGGGAAAGTTAAATGAAGGGTGGTATAAAAATTCACGTGGAGCCTTTAGGCAGCTGCTGCATTTGGCAATGTACGTACGAGTCAGGAATACAAGGCAAGTTTTAACACAGGCAGCCACCATTATCGGAACCATTCAAAAACACATTAGCTTGATTTAGCTACAGATTAGAGAAGAGCACACATGGTTTTATTACACGATCAATACGATGCTTCCAAAGTCCAGCCAGCTAGTTAATCTACCGTCAAGTTTGTACAAAAACACGATCAATACGTTCAAATTAGCACTAAAATGTGCTAAAATAAAAAGTGTATCCACCTATCCAAACATTGTGTCTAGCAAACAGCTGATGTTCCAGTTGGTAATTAAAATTAAAAAAAAGATAAAGGTGGATTAACGTTGCCAATTTCGTGTTTTCTTTTATATATATATATATATATATATATATATATATATATATATATATATATATATATTACGTCACGTTTCTACAACGTTAATTACATTTTTTTTTTTTTTTTAGATTACGTATTGATTCAATTTTTGAGTTGGTTAATTGTTAGGTATCTATGTTATGTTATAGTTAATTATCTACTACTGTAGACACTGCAACATATCATCTTTCCTAATTAAATATTTTTAACAAGCTGCATATAATAATATTAAATTTCACATGATTATATACTTGTGGTAAAAAATAAGTTCGAAGTTTTCTTTTTGTATTTTGTTTTATATGATGAATCGTTACGGAAAATAATTTTAATAATATTATAACTATAAAATATATGTATATATTTTTAAATCTTAATTTCTAATTACTTAAACATTTGGTATCACTCTTAGAATGGCGAGTTCGGTTTGTTTTGCCATGAAACAATGTTAAATTATGTTAAGCATGCACTATACAACAGTACATTATTTTACAATTTTATTACAGGACAAAATCGATCGTGATACTATTCACAACAAGGAAAGCAGGAAATAATAATAAAAAAATGCATTTTATTTAAAATAATCATGCAGGGATCGGATGCGGATGCAGATGCAAGATGCACACGGATGCGCAAAAATGGGCTTGCATCCGCATCCGTGCATCCCAGATGCACAGGGAAAAATGAATGCATCCGGATACGCATCCCAGATGCACGGGAAAAAAATGAATGCATCCGGATGCGCATCCCAGATGCATGAAAAATAAATTTGCAACCGGATGCGCATCCACGGATGCACGAAAAATAAATTTGCATCCATTTAACACTTTTTTTTTCTCTTTTTATCAGGTGTTTTGCTAATGGCCTCTAAATAAATCTTTAACACGAGGCATTTTTTTTAACATTTATTTGCCACTTGTCGTTTAAAATTGCAAGAAACAAAGTGTATTATAAAAACCAAAGATCGGATGCGGATGCAGATGCAAGATGCACACGGATGCGCAAAAATGGGCTTGCATCCGCATCCGTGCATCCCAGATGCACGGGAAAAAATTAATGCATCCGGATGCGCATCTCAGATGCATGGAAAATAAATTTGCATCCGGATGCGCATCCCAGATGCATGAAAAATAAATTTGCATCCGGATGCGCATCCATGGATGCACGAAAAATTAATTTGCATCCGGATGCGCATCTCGGATGCACGAAAATAACGCGTGCATCCGGTCCCTGAAATAATGTAACACAAATATTATAACTGGAAAGCTTTTAGTGCATGCAGTTTAAATGCACTTTGTAAAATACATAAATATATGCAAGCATAACGTTATATACAGAAAACTGAGTTCATTTAAAAAAAACCAATATTGATGTGTATGCATTTTTTTTTCTTGCTGATATAAAAAAGACGTGTATAATATAGTAAAAAAAAAGCCGTGTGTATTTGATAAAAAATTATTTTTGTTCGGTAGAGAGTGCACACATTGAGTTAGTTACTTTGTTGTGGCTTGCATGGGTTGGAAACTTCATCATCGGCTGTCTCTACCCCACAGTTGTTCTATATACCAAGGCAGCATATTGCTTTGTAGTCGGGGTTTTCACGGAGGCAGGCAGAAAAATCAAAGCGGTGGAGGCGGCTGGTTGTGTGCAGCGTTATTATTAGATCTTGTGGCGGGTGGTTGCGCTGAGAGGGTCGTCGATCGTGACGTCACAACCCTGATAACTGAGGGGAGGCACTCAGTAGAAACCAACCCTTATATATCTCGTCACTAATGTTCTCAGTCAGATATCCATTAAATTGTATTTTAATATCGTTTACAGTATAATGTATATTTTTAATTAATTATTTGTAATTAATCTGATTTCATTTATTATCAATTATACTGTATTTTATTTAAATGTATCTAGTAATAAATTTATGATATAAAATATTAATGACTTAAATTTTTATTTAAATAATTTTACAATAAAAAATATTTTTATTAATATTATTTTAAAAACAATGTATAAGATATAATTTATAAATCAAATATTGATTATCTGGACATTTTTTTTATAAAGAAATGTCACTAATTATGTTCCACCTAATTATTTTCTGAAAAGAACACCATCTTAGAAGAGATGCTTCAGGCAATGTCCTAGTTCTGTCATTCATCGAGAAAATTAAATGACACACCTTCCCCCTCCACCCCTTCTTCAACGTTCTGAAGTCAGTTTGCTGTAAACCCTACCTCCTCGTTTCTCATCGATTCATTTCGTTGGCCACTACTCATTACGGCCGACAAGATATTCACAAGCAACAGAGCACCAAGCGAGGCGCAGATATGATCCCTCATCTAGCCTTAGGGTTCCGTACTGATCCACTCGGCCGAGCATGATGCGCAATTTCACCTGAAGACTTGATATCAGTACATCGACCTTCTTCAAAATCAAACAAGAAACTTACATGTTACGTTGTCAGCTGTAAGTAATACACTGGAGGGCAAAACGTATGTTAGAATCAGGTAAGAAATTGGGATGTTTGAAAAATGCTGAATTGCATGTTAATGACATGATTTTGAAGTTCATTAAAACTTTAATGTTTAACAAGAATATTGATTTTTTTTCCCCTTATTTCGTAGTATGATACTATGTTAAAATCACATACGCATGTTAAAATATGGTATAATTATTTTGTGCTACTAAAATATTTGTTCTTATATTATTATTTTTGTGGATTATAAAGTAAATTTAATAAATGCTTAATATAACTGTACACACCACCGAAATAAATATTTACTGCCCACCTAATGTTTTTTTTTTTTTTTTTTTTTTTGCTAATTAATTAATGATTGAGGAGGAAAAAAAATCATTATTTTCTTAATATTATTATTTATGAAACCAATCTATTCTGTCAAAAAATAAGCTTTTTATATATAGTAATGGAAATGACTTTTACGGTTTCTTCAATCTTGATATATCGAGTAAAACATAAATATATATATTATATAAAATATATAGAATTCAGCCAAGCTAAATATAAAAAATATAAAAAGTTTCTTTTTTCAACTTTTTTTTCAAGCTTTGTTCTAAGAAGTAAGAAAAGTATAAAAAATAATTATTGTGGTTTCAATTCCCCATGCAACAATGTGATAAGTTTTTCTAACTGTGGTAAAGTTTTTGGTCTGCTCTCGTCATGGCTAAATGAAAGTTGGACCTTAGTCGTGTGAGCCGGCGTTTGATCGAACAGCAAAGTAGCTGAGCTGGAAGAGATTAAGAAGACGACAACGCACGGACGGCTTCTCAATTGGATCGTCGTATTGTAAAGCTGCTGCTGTTGCCCATATATAGCTTGTCCAAAACATTTTCTTATTAAAATAGAAAGTAGGACAGTTAAGTCAAACCAACCGTGTGACAGATGGGAAAATATTGTTGAAAAACGTTTAATTATTTTTATATTTCAATTAAATAGAGGAGAGAAAAAAAAATCGTATCACAAAGAAGTTTGGCTAACATTTTTTTCACTTTTTTTTTGTTAATTTAGTATGATATTTTTAAATAAATAATAGTATAATATACATAGTAATCAATTTAGAATATATTAAAATAAGAAATTAATACTCTGATTTATTTTTTTTTTTTTTTTTTTAGATTTTTGTGTTTCCTGGGAAACTATTTTTATATTTTTAAATAATTATTGAAAATGCGGCAACGCCCCCTGGAGGCGTCAATATATAGGCGTATAAGCCCTACCCTCTTTATTAAGAATCCAGCGGGTCAAGATAACTTACAGAAATTTCAAAAATTATGTAAAAATAAATCCGGGACTCCAAAAACTCTGAAAAATTTAGAGTAGCATAATTTGGTACCCTCTATTCATTCCTGCATTAAAAAAAATAATGCATGCTATTGTCCATTATATAATATAAACTCATTGTAAATAATTATAAAAGTTATATTGTTACATGATAATTATATTATACTTTATTTATAATTATAAAACTTGAATTCATTTAGTATACTTTCAATGTAAAATTTAAATACATTACATAAACACAATAAAAGACACAATAAAAGAGAAGTACTATTATTTAAGATAATAATATATTCTTTTATATTCATTTTCTCTTGATACAATAAAAGCAACTATTTTATACGAACAAAAGCTGCAAATAGTAGTTTACATAGCTGCAGCACAAAAGCTTCATTAATATTTAAGCAAAATGTATATTCATTTTATTTAAACAAATGCATGAATTTCAATTACCCTCTTTAACCACTTTAAGAAACTTAAATGGGAGTAGAGGGAGGAATATTTTTCTTCTCTTAAACTGTCGTCTCTCAGTAAGCGAATATTTTTATTTTAATATATTCAAATTGCGAGGAGGTACTTGGATTTGTTTACTCAAGAGTTGTGTTCATTTTACTGAATACTTGAAAAGCAGAAGTTCTCTCTCTCCCCTCCCCCCTCACCTGTTGACGTGACTATAGGCGGCGCCACAAGCATTTTTCTCGCCTTTATACAACTCATAGCATCAACGTATAACCGACGAGACAAAAAATAATTATAAATTAAAGCAAATCTTAATAACATTCTGTAAAATTTCTTCTTTACAATGTCTTTTTACCATTAAATTCTTTCTCTATTTTATTCTTCTCATAAATAAAGTTAAAGTAAAATTTTATCATTAAATATTCATTATTTTAATATTATTTATATTTAAAAAGTATCTACAACAAAGTTTATATTGCATAATGTTAAAAAAAATGCAAACAGTATTAAATAAAAACAATAATTACATTAAATAATAATACAAATTTGTAATATTCTATTATAATAAGAAGTTAGTTAATGATAATATTGAGTTTACTATTATATAATACTCTATTACCACATCGTTTGCAGCATCTCTCGTTTATTTTAATTGGCTGAAGGGTTGTGAAGGTATGGTGTGTGCATGGATACCGTTAGTTTGACGACGACGTTCGCACGCCAGCGTGGCACTATATTAGCTTGCTCGTGAGAGGGGCGACATGTCACACCCGCGAGGTTTAGCTCAGGCGTGGAATGAGACGCGGTGACGGGCATGTAGATTAGAGCAGCTAAGTCACAACCCTCCCTTTTACAAAACCCTTCCTTCAGTTGTTGTAATATTAATATAATCTCTCTCTCTCTCTCTCTCTCTCTCTCTCTCTCTCTCTCTCTCTCTCTCTCTCTCTTACAAACATACATTGTCAGCGTATGCAATAGCAAAAAATGATGAACGTAAAAAACGTAAAAGTTAAATGAACAGTATTAAATTAGGCGTTTATATAAAGATGTTGTTTTTCATCTAATTAAGAATAAGTACAATATAATATCATGCTCTTATGGTAAATATAAAATACATTAAAATCATTAAATCATAATACACTGCGTCTTTTATAAAAAATGAAAATGTTAGCCGCAATTAAGTTTACTTATTAAACCAAGAAGAAATCTTAATTCATGTCACAACAGTCAGTATGAGCAGTGAGGTATTCAATTCAATTCAATTCAATTCAATTCAATTCAATTCAATTCAATTCAATTCAATTCAATTCAATTCAATTCAATTCAATTCAATTCAATTCAATTCAATTCAATTCAATTCAATTCAATTCAATTCAATTCAATTCAATTCAATTCAATTCAATTCAATTCATTCAATTCAATCAACTGGCTGTACAGGTACAACATGGAGTACGTCATTCCTAATAATAACATTAAAATTACATAACGTAAAACAACATCAAAATAACAATAATTCATAAAACTATCAAGATATGAAATACAATAGATACAATCAATTAAAAAACAACATTAGACAGTATATCTTCTGGCAACTTATTACAAAAGTACATTTTTACAGAGTACATTTCCTTATTTATAAGAATATTTTTTTAATTTTTCTTAAAATAATTTTTCATTTTCAACTTCTCTGAGACATGCTGGTAAAAAGTCATAAATTTTGGCAGTCTGGTAAGCGGAACTTTTTTCTAATAAACTCGAATCATGCATTTCTAAAACTATTGTTTTTTAGCACACAGAAAATTAGAAAAATTACTGCACAGCAATTTGAAAATGCACAGCAGAGCAGGTCGGAGATGGAACAATTTTTTTATAAAACAATGTTGTTGTTGTTTTCCAGATTTTTTTAAAAATTAAAGATTTTAAGAACCTAAGAATTTTAAAATTCTTATATATATGTTTCTACGTTTGTCGGAAGTATTTTTTTTTTTTTTTTTTTTTTTTATAAACTATCATTCAGCTATAATTTAAAAAATAAAAAAAAAGGTGGACTTAAACTTTTTAAAAATAATCTTTGAATATATAAAAGTGTTTTCATATTTTTTTTTACATTTATTCGCTAAAAGCATTGCCTTAAGTATTTTTTACATCACAAACAAATGTTGAAAGTAAATGTCATCTTAAAAAATGTAAAAGTCAAAAGCTTTTATAAAATTATATTTTCTGAATATAATCTTTATTACTTTAATATAACATATATGCGTAACATTATTGATTTTCACAAACCCATCATTAAAACACTGTTATTTAATATGATAAATTTTCATGTGGTAAGTACTTTATTCATATTATAAATTTTGTAATGAAAAGCACAACACATTAGCATTAATAAATTGTCAAGTTACAATGACGTCACAAAAGGCACTCAGCCGGCTGGGTCAGCGGTTTGGTCCATTTCGTGGTAAGAGAACGAGAAATGAGAAGGGGCAGGTAAAACGAGGATTGTGCAATACCATGGTACTACCAGACGCCTCACAACACATGCAAAGTGTTGTGGGCATCTCTCTGGAAAGAAAATATCCCCACGTATATATACCGTTTGCTTCGTGCAACTCAATATGCAAAGAAATCTCTCTCTCTCTCTCTCTCTCTCTCTCTCTCTCTCTCTCTCTCTCTCTCTCTCTCTCTCTCTCTCTCTCTCTCTCTCTCTCTCTCTCTCTCTCTCTCTCTCTCTCTCTCTCTCTCTCTCTCTCTCTCTCTCTATCTCTCTCTTCTTAGATATTTCTTATCCACAAAAATACGTTTTGCCACCCTCCTTCACATATACACAACAATACAAGAAAATATGTAAGCATATAAATATATATATATATATTCCTTAGCTGAAAGCTTGAAAAAGCTTTTGGAACGGAAAAAATATGGAAAAAAATACATGTTGGATCTACTTCAATCTAAAAAAGACGACGAATATGTTGTAAATACATGAGGGAAAAAAATGCATGCATCATTATAAAGATGTAAGGTATATAATATATATATATATATATATATGCTGGTTTACTATACTGTATAATACGATAAGGTTGTTGAAAAGAGAACGGTCAAGTACAATTTACGATATCATTATAATAGATACAAAATTGGCTAAGACGTTTACTGAGAGTTGCTTACAAAAGGCATGGCATAAAAAAATTATACTTCTCTTACTTAGGACTGTCATACACATGCAGGATCGCATGATTTTGCAGTGCATGATTCAAGGATTTGACACATGATTTAAAAAGTAATAACCTATAGATACGATCAGGTGCAGCCGCGCACACAGCTTCGTATCGTATGGTTTCGTATGATAAGAAATTTAGCACCGGTTCTAAATGAGAAACTTATGATTGCATACTTACGATCACATCAGAAACACGAGTCTGTGCTTTTATTGCATGTTATCATTGAAACATATTTTTATATAACTTAATTCAGCAAGTTTTTTAACTCGATAATACAAAAAAAATAATGTTGTATTTTTTGTAAGTATGTAAAATTATTAAATATAAAATCGGCAAAAAAAAAATTTTTTTTGAACGTTCATAATTAAACTCGAAACAAAAAAGGGACGCGACAAGAAAAAAGGTTTCACATATTTTTCCTCTCAATTTATATAATTATTTCTGGTTGATAATAGAAAAATTTATATAGCTGAAAAATGAAATTAACAAGTGAAAAAATTTGATATTGATTTATAAAATTCATCATCACCAGTTTGTGACGTCATCAGTATTACTTCCTGTTAAGAGAGAGAGAGAATATTCATTGTTGTCGCGCTATCAGAAAGACAAGCTACTCTCAACAGACGCACTGTTTCGTTGAAAAATACAATTTCCTCCAGCATTCCGTACAAAACTACTGGTGCGAATCACAACATTTTCCATTGCAGCAGGAAATGAATAAAGAACATTTCGTCGTATATTCTATTCTCTAAATAAAAAAAAAACAGTATATAAGCGATCGATTGAAAAGCATAACAGCACATCCGGAAAACCGATAAAAAAAGAATACTGAAATATATTTTAAAAATTATTGTAATCCATATTTCAAATAATACTTTTAACTATGTTTATATATATATATATATATATATATATTAATGATTATGAATTAATTTTTGTTTACATAATATTCTCTTTGAAATATACGTAAATTTGAATTGCTGTGTTTTTTTTTTATAAATATCTCGAACATATATTTATTATTCTAACTTTTATGAGCGAATATATAAACTTGGATTAAGGTTCCCCAGCTAACAAGAGTCGGGACAATAACCATGCTCGTAAGCTTAGGATTATTGCAATGCATGATCAAACAATATGCATGCACACAACTTCAACAATCATAATACTTTTTAGTTCTATTCAAAACAATATTTAAAATTTTATAAACAATAATTATACAGTACATTAATTAATAAAAATAGACTGAGAGCAGTAAATTTACTTTTATTTAAGCATCATATTAATTTGAAACACAAAAAAGAGCTTAAAAATATATTACTTTAATCCTTTTTAATTAGTTATTTTATAATTGCAATTTTATTGTTATACACAAGTTTCTTATAGATTAAAACTTAAAGTTGTACTGGAGTGGGATGTAGAGTTCTCGGAATCACATTTAGATAGTACGGTAAATGGAAATATCAGCTACTGAAAATTAGAACAGATATTTTGTTACCTAATTAATGTAATTGTTTTTAAAATTCATCGTAGCTTGGAATTTAATGTCCTTACCTCACTTGCACCTCTAAAATAACACATATATGTAAATTTTCCATGTTTGAAGATTCGAGCAGACGATCTTTTATCTTAAAAATCTTTAAATTAATCGTACTCTTTATTATACTTCCATAACAAAGTCCCATGATGTAGCCTTTAAATTTTTGTCTTTATTATTATTAGACGATATGATATTATTATTATATAAATTGATATACTGTTTTTATTATTTATATATAAAAAAATGCTCAAATTTTGTGATATATCTGTTTCATAATTAAATCTCCCGCTGCTGTGGTGTAGTATTTTAGGTCGAGACAGATGTATTGGTTGTGACGGAGTAGATCGCCGCAGCGTGGAACAACCGAAGGAGAATTGATTGCCACAAGCAACGGCGGCTACAGAGAGAGGAAGGGGGTAGCAGCGGAGATTGTTCTCTACCGCTCTGCCGCCGCGGCCCCTACCTGTTGCTATCACTAGGCTAGTGTTGGAAGAAGAGGAAGAAGTGGCGCCTCCAGGGACCCTGCGGAAGACCCCAGAAATACACCAAGGCCCTCACTGATTTCCTATATTTCATTAACGCAACCATTTCGTCTATACACTTTATATATATATAATATATTATATATAGCTTCTTTCCGTCTTTAAAAAAAATATAAAAAAACTCTCTTCCTTTCAAATACAAACTCTAATTCACGTGATAAATGTAGACCTGTTACAAAAAATAGATTAATAAAGTGTTTTATAATGGATTTTTGAGTTGTATAATAAATTATTAAAAAAAAGTTTTACCTTTCATTTTTTCTTATTTTAAAAATGACATGGTTCAGATTGTTCTCTTTTGTTGGTACTTTTTATATTTATTAATAATATTTGACAGTTCTTCTGTTCAAGCAGTGCTCACATACAATGTGAAAACGAGCAAAGGTCAGAGACTATTGTAACAAAAGGCATGCACGCGTTTATATTTTTGTTCTATTGATAGTCAGTCGTGTCTCATATTTTTCTAGACGACGGTTGAACTTTGTTGTGTGTCATTTTAAATTTCATTCATGGTCCGCAGCAAAATCTAGATACGAATTTTTTATTGATAAACTAGCTTTTGGGTTAAAATATGACTGAAATACTATGCTTGAATAATATATTTTTATTTGCTACCACGAGAGTTGTAAATATTTCGACAACAATCTTGGAGTATATTTTCTTTGTATATGTTCAATAATGTAACTAAAAAATAACCACGGTTGAATAAATAATATGCAAAATAGTGTTTGTATTAATTTTTGGTCTATTGGTTCGTGTTTAGTATTGTTTTTTTAGTAGTTATTGTATGTATATCAAGTCAAATCATAATTTTAAATTCTTAGATTACTATATTGAATAACAAATAACTTTATATTAAAAGAATATTTAGCAAAGAAAGATAATTCATATGCATACAATTTCTTAACGTAAATCAAATGGTTCATAGTGATGTTACTTAACGCAAAAAAAAAAAAGGTCTTACATTTTATCTCATAGAACGCGGCTTATTCAAGATGTCGCTTAAGTTTACTTAAAAACTATATTGTAACCGGAAACAGCCTTAAGAGTAAGAGTCTTCCTGGTTATCTTTTAAGTTTGAAAGTAAGCAAAAAAGAATAAACTCTTATTAAAAACTTTTGTACAAAATTTCACGTTTCAGAACGAACATAGGTCTACACTTCCGGCTACTTCCGGTGACGATATAAAATTAATTTTAGTTTATTTCATACTTGCAACGTCGTGAATCTATGCCTAACAAGCTCGCTCGACGACGGAGCGCCTGGAAAATGGTTGGTTATGCAGCACGCGTGACACAAGTAGGCAACTGGTTGCATACCAACACGGCGCTTCTAGCAACAAATTCGCGGCACTAACAAGTAGACTGTTTTTCATACATATCAATCAATTTCTGGTAGATAAAGGTAAAAGCTTGTTGGCTAACTATAAATTGTGTTATTTCATGTACTTTATGTTTATAATGAGATGAAATAAAATCAATTTTGAATATAATAAATTTTAGATGTTCTATAAACTTTTCAAAACAAATGTTATATTTATTAACACATATATTTATCTTTTTATGTAATACCTTTTTTAGCCTTTTTTTATAACAATTATACATAACATCACTGAAAAGTTCACAGAAATTTAATGATGCGATCATTATTATAATATATATATATTTTTTTATTAGTATTATTTGATATATTTATATTTTTAGTATGTTATATTATTTAATATTAATTTATATGAAATATTTTAATGATTTTTTTTTTTGTAAAATATATTTTTACACAAAACAGCAAATTTATGTTATTTTTATTTCTCCTGCAAATCAATATATTTTAAGTAAAAAATATTTGGGATACACGTTTAATATTATAATAACATAATAATTACATTAAGTATGTAATACGTTTTTTTATCTGATATAGTAAAGGCACTTTCATAGCGTGCTTTTATCATTATTATTTTAGACATGAACATAATATTGAATCGTTAGGTTTAATTCCAAAAGAATAAAAGCAATTTAATTCTTTAATGTATAATTTTCTTTTAACGATTAAATTAACATTATTTATAATTTTTTTACTTATTAAAATTTCAATGTATATTTTTATATCACCATTATAATATGATAAAAGCATAATTTTTGAACACTATAATAATTCAAAGAGTTAATTAAGTATTTTATGAGACGTTAATAGCAGTCATAAGATGTTTGTAATTTGATTTTAAATTTAATTTAAAAATATCAGTAGTATTAAAGCGCTGCAATTTTAATTTAAAACAAAATACAAATTGCAATGTATAAAATCTCCTACTTAATTTTAAACTTTTATTTAACTCAACAATTGATTTTCTTTAAAAGTATAGATATACAATTAAATTATGATATTTTCTTTAGCCTATTGAGGCCACCAGTACTCTAACTTCAGACATTTGAAAATGATTGAGGTTATCACATAAGAAGAAGAGAGTACTGTTGTCCACGTTATGTTCATCAGGTTTTGTTGCCTACCTTGGCGTACTGGACATGAAGGCCAGGCTGGACGGCTAATCGTTGCGGTTGGTGCTGCGGCGGCGGAGGGAAGAGCGACGATGGTCCATATTGTTGGTAGCCAGCTGCCTGTTGATGCTCCTGCTGCTCCTGATGATGAAGATGATACTACTCGAGAGTGACCAAGCGACCGTTGCAACCGCCGCCCAGAGCCCGAGTGTAGAGGTGGTGTCAACTTGGAACAGCAGCAGTGGGATGAAGAGGAGGAGAAGGCGGAGCGGCGCCCGCGCCGGTACACCAAGCTTGGAGTGAACCAGGCAGGGGGAGAGCACGCGCACTCTCTAGCAACAACCCGCCACCTGTTCACCCTCTCCATCCTAACTAGGTAGCGTAACGTTACCTGGCAGCTTGCATGACGTCTATCTAATCAAATATTGGACCAATTTTGTGTTTTCTTCATCAATATTTTTGGCACTATTTGTAAAAAATAAATATTTACTAAAAATATATATTAAGTGTTATCTAAGAATGGTAACATTTTCTATCATCCAGCTTGACTCAAGTTTCCATGTTCTTTCAGTCAAAATGAAGCAAGTACTTAAATTGATTGCTTAGGTAACGTTGGCTGAACTTGTTTAGAAAAGACTAACTTACAAAGTACGTCCAAATTATTCAAAACAGGTCCACGAAACAGTGAGAAGTTTCAGTCAAAATCGTTTAGATAGTGAACAGCATCCAACAAGTTACAGTTTTAGGGGACATTTATACAAAAGTTAATTAGTTTCCATGCTTTTTAATTAAAAAAAAATATATTTTTTAGAGGACAGTTGCAAGTCAGGTAAAGACTCTTTGATCGAAGAAAGAAACCCTGGCTGTTTAATTTCCTTGTTTAATTAATGCTAAAAGTGCATTTTGAAAAAATCCTCAGATAGAACAGGACGCTATCTGGTGGTACAATAGACTGGCAACACTAAATATGCAAAGAATTGTATCTTCTGAGAAAGGGAAAAAACGTTATTTCACATCGAATCCACTAACCACCTTCTCATTGCTGGACATCAGTTTCGGTATTACGGATGTATTAAGTAAGGAAATTATTCTTTCTCAAACAAGAGAATAAATTCAATAAATAAAGAATGACTAATTTTCATAAGTAACGTATAAAGTTACAAATTTCGGAGAAAGAATTTTCTCTTAGTTGTCTCATTTTGCATGAAAATTGGGTGTGGGACACGTGTATCTTTCCATTGTCCATTATGCACATTTTTCCTTTACCACGATCACTTTAGAAAGAGGGGGGGGGGGGGGGCAACGCTACATTTTTTATGTATATATATTATTATACCTTATTTACTAGATTTCAATTCGTTGCTTTTACAACATCGGTAAATATTTTCCCCTCAGCCGAGGGCTCTCTCCAAAGCAAAAAAACACTTGATAGAAAACATGATTGAACCTGATGGCTAGTATTTTTACCATCCTACGTGCATAAATTCTATTATTTTCTTGTAGTATAAAATTATTATTTACAAATATTTGTGTTGCTAGCTATACAGAAAGTTATTTCAATTGTTATGGTTTTCTATTTTATGAAATCATTCAATCAACATCAAATTTAATTTCCTTCATTTATTTGTAACAAACAGAGTTTAGTTAAAATATATATGAGATGGTGAATTCTGACGTCATTTGCTATTAAAATGTTTTTTAATACGATATTTTAAGCTTTAGCCTTTAGGTAATGAAATATTAGTTTTCGTCCAATTACACGATGTTTTCCTTGTACCTCCGCTTTTCAGTTATAAGTTGTACCTAAAATAATAGGAAACTGCGAAAATACATATTATATATCTATTTTCAAATTAATAACATTCATTACACACAAAAAATATTCATAATTAATATGTATATATAGCTTTTCATATTATTTATCAAACTATTTTACCTTATATACAAGTAATTTTCTATGAACTATTTAAAATTATAAATTTATAAAATGATGTAATAAATAGCATGCTTTTCAATGAAAAATTCATTATTATATTAAAAAGTGTATTATAAAATATATAAAAATATTATTAAGTATTTAATCTTTGGTGCAAAGAAATTATATTTTAAATCAAATTGTCGCCACCATGGAGCTGGAGATGAAAGGTGTCATATTCTTCCGTCAACGTTCCATAGAGGTCGTTCACCTCCCAGCTACATCATTAATTAGGGATTTAAATATACGACATATCTTTTTTTATAATTAAAAATTCTGTCACTTTTAGAAAGATATTGTTATTACATTTACACGACAATGTCTGATGCAAATTTATTAAAACGACGTTACATAAAAATAACATGCATAATCTATCAATGACTGATCCATAATATTCAATTTCATGTAAACGTATTAAGAATAATCACAACAATGATCCTATTGTCATATATTTTTTATCGCCAGATTTTACCCATTAAATATTATCTTGGGTCAGTAATTGATAATTAGTGCATTCGGCCGGGAGATACTATTGTTTGACATGATTTTTTTATTACAGACTTTTCTGAATGAGATTTCCACTAGCTCCTCAGCCATACTAGACAAATTCTCATATTTATTATTATATCTAATTTGCAAGCAAAAACCAAAATCCTACGTAATGTCAGTAAGTTTCCAGAGAATTCAGTAACTATAACTGTCACTAGCAACAAGTGCCCTGTTACAAAAATATAAATAATATAACAATACATTTTCATTTTATTATATTTCAACATTTTTTTCATTTAAAAATCAATGGCAACGAATGCAATAAAAATTCAGTATTAGCAATTCCCATTAGATTAATCCTTAAAGTTATTTAGATATATTTACTTACTTTGTCTTTTAAATTTAAAACTGAAACTGCACAAAATTTTAAGTTAGTCAATTCTGAAATTTAAGTAAAAATTGCTAATACGTAGACAGCAAGGCGGGGACTCAGGTATCCAAAGTCAGCGAGGGAATAAATTAATTATAACATGTAACAACGTTATCTCGTTTGTTTGGGTGTTCACATAATTTAAATTGTTTCGTTTATTTTGCTGTCAACTGACACTGACATTTCGTTTAATTGAAAACATTTATTCCACCTAAAGCATACAAATAAATTAACAAATAAAATAAAATAGATTAAATTTTCATGACTTCAAAAAATAATATTAAATATTTATGTATAAATAATAATTATATACATTGTATTTATTATATAACATTATTAATTATGTATATTATATTTAATATGTTATATATACAGTATATATGTTTTCAACCATAATAATTAATAATGTATATAAATATTTATAAATTTTAGTTAGAAGTATAATATATATACTGTGTATATATGTATAAATGACGTCAACAATAGCTTGTTTATATACCTAGATAATTGATGAAGTGAGTGGGTATATAATATAAAGCAAGTGGGTTTTAGAGAGAGAGAGACCTATTTCTAATAACAAGGTTGATATACCAACTACCACCATCACTATCATCCTACTACAATATAGAATAACAGAGCGGAAAGCACATCAGTACTACAATTAGAACGCGAGTTTGATGACAGGGGACCGTAAGCAAGTTTGGCAAACGTAGTTGATTGGTTACAGCATCAACAGCAACAGTAGAGCAACAGGCGACTTCGATGCTGCTATAGTCAGGGAAGAACGAGAATGATGGTGGTGTGTGCTGCTGCTCTCCTCTCTCTCTCGCAGATCAATACACAGGACCAGCAGCCTGATGCTCTGCTGCCGTGCTTCTACCATCTCTCTCTCTCTCTTTTTTTTCTCTCCTCTCTTTCCTGTTCCCTCTCACTCCCGTAGCCTAATCTCCTCACGTGCAAAAGGCTAAAAGCTTGCCACTGTTGCTTCTGATGTTTCCGTTGGGATGCTGTATTCTCCTTACTGGACCACTTGCTTATATCCAAGTTTCTACTATATACTGACTGCTGCTGACTCCCCGACTCTTCAAGCTTGATATAGATGGAGAGAATATATAACCAAAGTGAGTTTTCTCTGTTATTTGCTTCGTTCGTTCGTATGACAGACGGTCAGAAGGTTTGCTTTGTTCCGAGTCAGTAACAATAGAGAACCCAAGCTTTGTTTCCTCTATATTTCCTCTGAGCAGTCTGAGCTTGTTATATACTTAATCTATCTATAAATTTATATATAAGACTCTCTCTTCATCTACCACCTATTCAGTAAACAATATGCCGCTTGCCTGTAAAATACTGCTTATGATAGCTAGCTCTTATATCATCAAGAGTCAACTGTCAACTAACTTGATATCTACTTCCAAGTTGTTGTTTGTTTGTCGATGTATTCATTTCACTATAAACTGAATAACATTATCTATTACTAATTATAATTTTGATGCTCAAACAATGAGATCAACAATATATTCACGATTGTTACGAAGTATATTTTACATTTATAAATTGTTAAGTTCAAATTTAAAGATATTTTAAAGAATTTAAGTTTAACATTTTTATATTTGATATTATGTTGTTTTTTTTACATATATTTGATATTTCATTTCTAATGTTCAATGAACAAAATGTATTTCTTTAATTAAAGATGTTATCTAGCTTTAATAACATGCAATTTTTAATTGTAATTAATACATATAGAGCGATAATTATTTTATATCATTTGGGTTGTCACAAGACTCAGAATATTCCATAACATCAAAGAATTAATATCTACTAGAAGACTTACCGCTTATGGCGGCTTTCGTCCACTTTATCTTAGCAGAAAGCTTTAAGACATGGACGCAAGGTATCGCGACAGTCGCGATCGACGGATCGAGTTTGTTCAGAGCAGAGAGGGGAAGTAAAAGAAGGCGACGGGCAGATCTAGCTGGCCGGAGTGGGGGGAAGGTATGCTAGGGATGAATGGCCAGAGGATAACAATGACTAAAGTCATTCTTTTAAATAGAAGCAGGTGCATTATCGTCTTCAGTAGCAGCACTTTAGAAATATTAATATATAATATTTATTATAAATTATGTTCATTTTGTAACATTCAATCAATATTAATATAGTCATGATATTTTTTTAATTTTACAATTTAATTTTTCAATGCTTTATAAAATTGATTCGCCAATTTAAAAATAGAGAATGTTATTTTAAATAAAGTCGAACAATCAGTAGAAATAATTTTAATTTTTTTCATTATTTTTGCTGAAAAGTAGCCATTGTGAAAATCTGATTTATTTATTTATTATATTTATTTATTTATTATATTTATTCAGAAATATAATAAATAAATAAATAAATAAATCAGAATTTCTCAATTGTAATTAATCAACATTTTTCTTCTTTTTTTTTTTTAAACTTGGTTACTAAAATTTTATTTCAAGGATCAAGATTTTATGTTGTTTTTTTTTTTCGATCGAAATTAACGAAAATTATTGCAGGTAAATATTACAGGACAAGTTGAAGCGTAATTTTTCAACTAGGGATTCCTCGATCGATAAATAAAATAGTAAAAAAATTAATAATATTTTCTCTTCTACTGTAATTTATTTACAAATCTATTTGCAACCAATGCAGTAACAATAAACCTAATCTTTTTACCTCTAATGCACACCTTATTTCATCTTCGATGAATGTGAGGATGAAATGGAGTCAACATTTCTAACATTCTATATTAATTATATTAATTTATATTTTCAGTAAAGATCCTACGAATGTTACGTATTATCGTGAAATAAAAATTCATATACAATTCTACATTCTTGTACTATCATAATAATATATACATACATATATACATACACACATATATATATATATATATATATATATATATATATATATATATATATATATATATATATATATATATTATATATGTGTGTATTTGTATGTATAATATTATAGTTTTATTTTATTTTCCTGACGTTAACTAAAAGCCCGGTTTAAGGATGATTTCTCATTTTAATGTAAATCTTCAATAATTTCAAACTGATTAAAACTAAAAATTATTTTTAAAAAATAAATAAATAAATATTAAAACTGTTTATTAGGTGGACCCCGACAGCGCATGCTTCTTTTAATTTAAGTCAATATAATGTCATGTGATACTGTGATTATTTTTTTTTATTATGAGTGCTTACATTATTTTGGTACAATCGAAAAGTAAAGCAATAAAAATAATTATGAAATATAATTTTCCGCACTTCATTAGTTTTTTTAAAGTGCCTGACAACAATATTTCTAACATTTTTATGTTCAAGTAGTGAGTAGAGGAAAAAATATGTAATCTCGTCTTTTTCTCTTCTTTTCCTCTAAAATGGTTTAAAATGAGAGCAAATTAGACGAAATATTTAAAAGAATTCCCTGTTGACAACGACAACAATAAATACACAATACGATCGTGATAACAATATTGCCTCGGTAAAATCTGCTATTGTTCTGCTGAGTTGCCCTCCTTCTAACCTCACCCTTCTCTAACTTCCCCTCCCTTTCTTCAATTTTTACGACCGTGCTCCGGCCGTGCTAGGGTTGATTGACGTCACGGACTTTCCAATACAATACTAATAGGAGTCACGTGACGTTAAGTCAACCCTAGCCCTGCCGAACTGTATAGCCTCAGACAAAGGAGACATCTAGTGTCCATGTCATCGTTAGCTCACTTCAAAAGCGCAAACAGGTTTTTCTTTTAAAATAGGAGAGACGAAACTTTAACACGGCGGTAAGTCTTCTAGTAGATATTAATTCTTTGATAACATTGAGGAAAGCAAAATTAATTTTGTTATAAATATAGAATAATACAAGGCTCCTAGGAATTGGTCCGAAGAGGAATTGGTCCGAAAAGGAATTGGTCCGAAAAAGAGGCGTTGCCAACGAGGAGTGGGGGGTTCTTAAAAACGTGTCAGATAAAAGTGGCAACGCTGCAAACGATTCGGACCAATTCCGCTTTCGGACCATTTCCTCTAAATATGATTTTTGTTTAATTTTGGTAGCATTACAAAGTGTAATCAGTAATCATGTTAAAAATGCAGTTAACTACTAAAAGTGCATTTATTGCAAATTGCAGACACTAACTTTATTTTTAAAAAAAAGCCGGCCAAAAGAAGGCGAAGAATTGGTCCGAAAGGGGAATTGGTCCGAAAGCTTTATAATGTCAAAATAGAGGAATTGGTCCGAAAGCTTTATAATGGCAAAATAGAGGAATTGGTCCGAAAGCTTTATTACATCAATATAGAGTAATTGGTCCGAAAGCTTTAATGTAATAATTAAGAGGAATTGGTCCGAAAGCTTTATAATGTCAATTAAGAGGAATTAGTCCGAAAGCTTTATTATATCAAGAAAGAAGAATTGGTCCGAAAGCTTTATAATGTCAAAATAGAGGAATTGGTCCGAAAGCTTTATAATGGCAAAATAGAGGAATTGGTCCGAAAGCTTTATTACATCAATATAGAGTAATTGGTCCGAAAGCTTTAATGTAATAATTAAGAGGAATTGGTCCGAAAGCTTTATAATGTCAATTAAGAGGAATTGGTCCGAATGGGGAATCCGTCCGAAAGCTTTATTATATCAGTAAAGGGGAATCTGTCCTAAAATTTAATTTCATAAGTAGAGAGGAAACTGTCCGAAATGGGAATTCGTCTGAAATCTTTACTATATATATATCAATAAAGAGGAATCTGCCATATATTTTAATTTTAAATTGGGGGTGTGGGGGAGGCCACTGCAGGCTCGTTTGTTTTTGTTTGAAACCCCATGATTAAAAAAAAGAGAATGATCTTGTACAAAACTGCAAAACTGTGTATATATTATTTCTTCACGCGTACTAATTTTTTAATTTTTTCAATATGTACGTATGAGGTGATTTGACTTCGTTTTCAATTTTTTAATATTTTACTAAGAAGAATAAGTTGTTATCTTTTAATTGTGCAGTTGCATAAAAAATTATTAAAGCTTTAAAAAAATCATTTTAAATACATTTTTAGCCAATAAGACAAGATGTAATAGTCCATCAAATGACAACATGCTTTAATTGAATAATTAAATATTTCCAATGTGCATTTTGACCTTTTTCTGTCATCAGTACGTATTATTTTTTTTAAAAATAATTTCATATTTTTATATTCATAATAATTATATTGATTAAGGATTTCCCTAAAAATTACAATGGCTAATTTGTTATATAATTAATACCACAGAATCTTGTTATTTGTGTAGCTGAATTTTAATAATTTGAATAATATTTACAAAAATATCACTGTGTCCAAAAATTACATAGATATCATGACTGAAGTGATTTTTTAGCAATTTTGAATTCCACCCTTATTCCATATTATTAATCTTTTATCATAAAATATTGTCATAAAATTTCATTTTATATTTTAGTTTGTGATATAATAAACCTTTCGGACCAATTCCTCTATATTGATATAATAAATCTTTCGGACCAATTCCTCTTAATTGACATTATAAAGTTTTCGGACCAATTCCTCTTTATTGATATTATAAAGCTTTCGGACCAATTCCTCTTTCTTGATATTATAAAGCTTTCGGACCAATTCCTCTATTTTGACATTATAAAGCTTTCGGACCAATTCCTCTTAATTGACATTATAAAGCTTTCGGACCAATTCCTCTTAATTGACATTATAAATCTTTCGGACCAATTCCTCTTAATTGACATTATAAAGCTTTCGGACCAATTCCTCTATATTGATATAATAAACCTTTCGGACCAATTCCTCTATATTGATATAATAAACCTTTCGGACCAATTCCTCTTAATTGACAATATAAAGCTTTCGGACCAATTCCTCTATATTGATGTAATAAAGCTTTAGGACCAATTCCTCTTAATTGACATTATTAAGTTTTTTGGACCAATTCCTCTTTATTGATATTATAAAGCTTTCGGACCAATTCTTCTTTCTTGATATATTATAAAGCTTTCGAACCAATTCCTCTTAATTGACATTAAAAAGTTTTCGGACCAATTCCTCTTTATTGATATTATAAAGCTTTCGGACCAATTCCTCTTAATTGACATTATAAAGTTTTCGGACCAATTCCTCTTTATTGATATTATAAAGCTTTCGGACCAATTCCTCTTAATTGATATATTAAAGCTTTCGGACCAATTCCTCTTTCGGACCAATTCTTCGCCTTCTTTTGGCCGTCTTTTTTTAAATAAAGTTAGTGTCTGCAATTTGCAATAAATGCACTTTTAGTAGTTAACTGCATTTTTAACATGATTACTGATTACACTTTGTAATGCTACCAAAATTAAACAAAAATCATATTTAGAGGAAATGGTCCGAAAGCGGAATTGGTCCGAATCATTTGCAGCGTTGCCACTTTTATCTGACACGTTTTTAAGAACCCCCCACTCCTCGTTGGCACCGCCTCTTTTTCGGACCAATTCCTTTTCGGACCAATTCCTCTTCGGACCAATTCTCTGGGGCCATAATACAACATGTTTTTATTAAAATCACTTTGATATAAAATTACTGTATCAGTTTGAAAAGTTTATTGTTGTTTTATTACGAAAGTAAACAAAACACGAATATACACAATAAATCACAAGGCTAAACAAATCTCTTTATATCTCTAATAATTAAAACTTAATGAGTTTATTTTCTTTCTTTGAAGATTAATATTATATTTTTATAGTAAACGTTCAATCCGCTTCGAAAGTTACAAACAATAAAAAATAAAGGCATTGTTCTCTCAGTTACAACAGAGAGTTTTATTGTTTTAAAAAATGGATGATTTTTAGCTTAAAATCTTTATGTCAGAGCTTTTCCACAGTTAAAAACAAAACGAAATTACAAATGTTCCTTATATACATAAAAATATTAAGTAATTTTTTTAGTCTCAGGTTATAGGTTATATTAGAGCAATTATATTAATATATTTTTAAATTTTATTCAAGAACAATCATCATGGGAGTGTATGCATTTTTCTCTTCGAGCTGCTTAATATTCCAATTTTGCAATAATAGGAGGGAAAAATTACAAAATTAAATCGCATTTCTTTCCAGAATGGACATAAAATGTTAATAATAAGAGTTTAAACAGTGCAAGAAGTATAGTACATTGTGTGGAAGAAGTATACCATATACGCGTACATGGACTTTTTTATTATACATTTTTTGGACTTGTGCCTTTTTCTTATCATCATTACTCATTTAGAATGTATGTAATCAATTTATAATACATTCTATAGCTCTAGTTTAAAGGAGATTTAGTTATCTTGTATTAAAGCGTAAAAGGTATAAAGAAACTCCCTTTTCTTCCTTCCTTTTATAATTTCATTTGACTATAGAACTCAATTAGCTCGAGGCTTTCTACATTATCCCTCAAAGCGTCATCAATAGGTACCTTATTTTAATTGCTTGCTGTTTTCTTTGCATCTTTCTTCCTTTTTTATAATAGTATGAGACTTAGAGTATAAAATTACATTGAGCAAAATTTCATTATTATGTAACATGAATATGTGTGGAAATTAAACACAGATAATTAGAAAAAAAAATAGTATTTTGAGGTATTAACACAATTTAAATTAATTTTATATACATTAACTCACCATTAATAGCAAAACCTAATACTCTTTGATTAATAGGTGTTATATACATATTCTGTTGTTCATTTTTTTTAAATGTTGTAAAAAGTGATATTATTTAAAAAAAATTAAATTATGATTTAAATTTATTATATGGATTATGGAGCCTTATAAAAGGGAATCGGATAAGAAGTATTTAACTGTGTGAAAAGTCTTGAATTTACTCAGACCATAAGAGATAAAGTTTTATACCGTTTTTGAGTTTTTAATTTTCATTTCATTCGATTCCTTTGGACAGAAATATCCTCTGACTCCGAAGTACTTGCATGAGATCAATCGTCAAGTGATTTTGGAACTAGCTATTAATATAAATTTTTTAAAATAGTATCCATTGATACATTATTTATATATATTTATACAACAAAGCTGAAACGAAAAAGTAAAACTTTGTGGCAACCTGGAAGGCAAAATAGATAGAATTATGAAAAAGAAGTTTTACCGTGTAAACTAGGGATATTTTATTTATAGCAAAATTTTGTTCAAACGTGTATGACATGTATTTTATAAACGTTTTATTATATTTAAAAATATGTATGTACCTTAAAAATTTAATTTTTGAAAATTTGAAGGAAGTGAGGAGGGTAAAAATTAATTGCATGCACAGTATATTTTGAGTTGCGTCTCCCTCCTTAGTAGCAATCCTGGCTGGGTTAGTTACTTACCAAAGACTAACAAAGTAAATATTTTCATATGACAATGTTGTTATTTCCTCTCAAAGAGAGAGGTAGCGTTCGTTGTAAGCTAAGGGATCGAGTATCCAATTTGGTTTACACAATAAAATCAATAAGTAAAAATGGTTACAATTATTATCATATATATGTTGCTAAAATTAACAATTTAATTTAATTTGAGTTAAAATTATTGAAAATGTAATTTTTGTATTTTTATGATAATGTAGAAAAAATGTTTTTTTTTTTGTTTTTTTTTGCCAAACTTACCAGTTTAAAAAATAAGATTATTTTTTCGAATTCAAAAACGAAGTAAACAGCAAGCTCCAAAACCATTCATGAAGGATTAAGTTTCCCGCTCACGTTTAGTGTCTGTAACCGCGGTTAGCGAGGCATCTGGTTATCTCCCTGGATACCTCTTTCGTAAATCAAGCACTTTCTGAGCACTCCCATGCAGAGTTGTTTTAATTCAATATCAGAATGTACACCAATTAGATTAGATAAGATATTCACATGTGGTTTGGGTCAAAACAGTATCCTGGATACAAATTTTAAATATTTATTTCATTCTTTTAAATGTGTGATTTTACAAAATTACATCTAGCATTTAAAAAAAAATACCACTTATTTTTAATTAATAATTAACAGGGGATCAAGTACATCCCCGAAGTAAAAAATTAATAAAATTGGTACTTATTGGGTTATGAAATACTGAATAAAACTATTATATTTGTTAACATATTAAAAAAAAAAAAAAAAAATTAATAAAAATTAATAACTTTGGAAAGCCATTAAATACTATTACAAAAACAAGTAAATACTTAAAATGATTTCAATAAAATGGCTAGACCGTTTTTTCTTGAAACGTTTCATTTTTTTTAATAAACTTTCAATAAGTAAGCTAAATAACAGTACCTGATGAGTTATTCAATTAGTGTATAGTGGAGGTTCGGAGAAGAGAGGGTTGTAAATTTAGTCTTTCCTGGCGTCTGGCTTGGAAGTATCTCCAGCTGATCTGATTACAGTTCAAGGACCTCTCTTGTTACGGTCGTTGTAACATGAGTTTCTACGTAAACTTAGGCATAAGAACAGAAATACGAATTCGAAGATTATATTGATTTTATTTAGCAGCAAAATGTTAAATATTAATCAAAACATTTATGATGTCATTTATTTAAAATAAAACTTAGATCATTTTTTTAATTTATTCCTTTCACCTTATCTTATTACCTTTAAGATCGCCGACCCCAAACGTCTATCAAGAATTTTGTGCAACAGCGCTGCCTTTGCTGGGAGCCTAAATCAAAATTCCAAGATATGTATCATGTATAGCCTGGTTATTAGAGATTAACAGAATCATAAAATCAGAGAGATAATTAATTTACTAAATAATAAATAAAGTTTGCTGGTATTTGAGGTATTTAATAATGAGCCAGAATTTCAATTCAGATAATATACATACATGAATAATATTGCCGGTAAATATTAACTCGGAATTACACCACAGTATTTTGGCAAGTCGTTTTACGTCTGTTTAATGATGTAATAATAATGTATTATTATGGCAAATTCTATAGATTTTGACAGGATTTTTTTCATTTTCACAGTTTTTTTCAATATGTATTATACACATTATAATATAGTTGCTGCACCACTGTGAGTGTTATTATGTTTTAACATTGGATATAATGGATTTTTTTTTTTTAAATTTTAGAATCATTATCATGTACGTACAATCAGGGGATTATCTCTATTCCCTGGTACAATCGTCAACAATTTGTTCTTATCACATCACATTACGATAATATGCAGTGTCCGCTTCTTACTGTATTTAAAATTGCAGCTATATACATACTGAATCTTCCGTAATTTAAGATAATGTTAATTATTCATGGAGGAGGGGAGCGGGAATCATTCGTGGGTCCAGGTTAGAGAGAGAGGGAGGAAAGCTTAAATTAATTTTTTTCTGGAATGTTTATTTTATGAGAATTTTGTACTAATACCTAGGATCCCTCTAAAAATTAAATTCACTAAATTCATCTCGCTTTCCACTCAGTACAGTGATGCCATGTCTGTGGTTCCCCAGGCTTTGGACATCGCTTTAGTCCATTGATAAAAAGTAGAGGTGTCCGTATATACAGTATATATATAAAAAAATATTATATACGATCTGGGCTTGTGAGTCTGTCTGGTGCCACGGTCGATGCAGATCTTGGTGGCAGTTTTAACAAACTCTTCCTTTTCGTCTACTTTTACATTGCTGCATAGTTACCAAAGTAGCCCTAGTCTATCTTTCTAGAAATCGTGATGTAATATTATATGCAATATTTCTAAGAAGAAAATATCACATTAGGGAATTTACTACCACTTTTATCAAAAGTTCAATAATGCACTGAAATAAAGAAGCTCTAAAATTTTACTGGGAGTTTTAAATTTTTCTATATACATTACCCTTTTATGTCGTTGTAAATTACTACTAAAATTTTTACTGAAGTGCGCATCCTTGTCTCATTGTTCATAATTTTGTCAATTGCTCCATGCTTTCAATGCTGAAGGTTGTATCAATCTATTTACTCTTGACAAGCAGTGCAGTCCTCGCCCAATTGTTACAAAATGCAAATGACGAAGTTCAACAGTTGGTTGCCGACGAGCGGCGATGACACGTCTATTATTATTTTAACATTGCTATACATACAAAAATGTTCATCGTTCAACTGCATTTTCTTCTATTAAAGAGAAGAATACATTTTGTCTAAGACTGTTCCATAACATGTTGTACTATATATAATCTCATGAATTTTTTACATTGAATTTTAAATTATCTCGTCAAAATGGCGTGTATATTTACTAAATATAATACAATTTAACTATGAATTATTAAACTTGATGGTGTTATATAGTATTAAATTATATAACGTTTATATTATGTTAACAATATTGACCAAATTCTTAGCTACAGATGTAAAAAATGTAAGAGAAAGTAAGAAATGTTTTCTAAACCTATTTATTGTTAAGAATTTTATTGCTTACCAAGCATCAAGCATGACAAGCAAATAAAAATAATGTAAAGTTCTATTTAATTTTATTCAAGTAAATCAATATCTCGTAACAATAAGACCAATCACCATGTAAGTTTTTACCTTTAGCTGTTAAAAATTAGTTTCAGTTGGTTTATAATTATTTATAACACTGAAAACTATTTCAACAATTATAAGTAAATAATATACATATTACATATTAGCATTATATGCAAATTTCATACAAATTAGTTTATTTTTCAAATTTTATTTAGTTTTAAATTATTATTGAATAATGTCATTAGTCTAATATTTATCCAACATAATTTACATTTTAATTAATAAATATTTATTTATTATTGACATTTTATATTATATAAAGCAAACGAGGAATTTATAATAAAATATTGGAAAGTGATTGACTTTTAAGCCACCTGTTGTATTGAAGATTATTTCTTTTCCACTTTTATCCAAGATGAAAATTTACATGTATTTACAAGCCGTGGACTATTGGCTGTGGATAATATATACAGTATTAATTATTCAAAATAATACTGTACTCAAACAGGGCTTTGGGATGACGTCATAAACAACGTTTGGCATCAAGAGGTATGAGTGAGTGATAAGAAGAAACACACCAACTGATCTTCACTCTAAATTCAATACACATCGATGTCTATACGATGTAAACAACAAGACACTTGTAAGTTAATGTCACTCACAATCCACAAATAACACACCAGTCATCTGACAACACTCACCGCTTGCTCTCCTCACCATCTTCCTCTTCCTCCGTGATGCCCAGAATACGCGGGTCCTGAAATTGTACACATTTTAGTATGAAGATGGGTTTACATGTTTTTAATTGGTTCTTGTCAATTTTAAGTTCCTTCAAAAAACATCCTAATTTATATGTAATGTCTGCGCAAAAATACGTGGTGTATTATTTTATAAAATGTTTTCGAGAAATAAATTTCAGCTTTATAAAAACTCATGATAAACATTACTCCTGCTCTACTTGTGGAAAATTTCAAGCAATTAAGCTATCTGTACAAACTTACAAACATTAGATACTGAATAGATTTTTAGGACTTTTAATTTCACCTTAATTTAAATAATTATTAAGTAATAATGATAGTAATTAATTGTCCATTGGACAACCTGCATGAAAAAATTTTATTGCAGAAATGAATAGAGGGTACTAAATTATGCTACTCTGAATTTTTTCAGATTTTTTTTAGTCCCTGAACTATTTTAAAATATTTATTGAAATTTCTTTAAATTAAGTTGGCACTCCTGAATCCTTAATAAAAAGAATAGGGTCTAGACGCCTATAAACACCTCCTGGGGGCGTGGCCGCACTTTCAATAATTATTTTAAAATAGTTCTGGGTCTCAATAAAATCTGAAAAATTTCAGAGTAGTAGCATAATTTGGCACCCTCTATTCATTTCTCGGCAATAAACATTTTTCATGCAAGTTGTCCATTCAGTATATTTAATGTGCAAATTGAATCTTATTTCCAGTACTTTTTTACGTTTCTGTAGATTCTGTACTGGAAAAAGAGTCAATATAAATGCAAGAATTTTAATTAAAAGTAAATATCTAGAAATGTATGAAGAAAATATAGGGCAGCGACACAAGATTGTTGGGTTGCCGACATACAGGATAAAGCTCAGCTGTTGACCTCCCCTCCCTTCCCCTACTGTTGTCATACCGTACGCTTAAAACCATTGAAAAAAAAATTAAAAAGTTAGAAAGATTAACTTTGTTGCCAGGTATAATTATTTAAGGACACGAAAATGTAGTTTGTGTATTCTTTATAAACTAGCAGATGATATGGAAACGATATAAATGTAATAATTGCCGTATATAATTACTTTTTTCTACATTTTCTCCCCTTACACGCTGCTGATGCAACACAGCACTATGGCGCGGCAGGCTTCTGCAAAGTTTGCAATATGCGTTGCAGTGACATCACGTGGGCCTGGCTTATTGTTAATATATTTTTATGACAAGTTTTTATTTCCTTTGTCTCAATTTTTTTGCCATTTAATAATGATTTCAGAAAGCTTGTGATAGAAAAGTGTTCATAGGTCAGTAATCAATAAAAAATATATTATTTATAAAATTATGACAAATCAGTTAACTGTTGTAATTTTAATTTGTAATTAGCATAATTATATCATGTTCTTCAGTTAGAATTCACACTTATATTCAGTTAATACAGTATAATTTTATTGTATAATAAAATATTTTCCCTTTGCACAAAAATATAAAGTTTTTCTTCAATTTTTCCCCTTCTGTTAAAAATAAAAACAAATCCCGAAAGAACAGGGAGTTTGCGCTCCGAATTATTTTTCATTTTAATATTTTATTTTTCAACAATGTTTTATGAGAATTAGAAGTTTATTTTCCTTTTAGACTTTGCATTCAAAACGAAATTTTGCAGAAGCATTAATGTGTTTTAGGAGAAATTGAAAGCATTAGTAATTCCTAATAAGTACTACAAAAAGCTGCACGCAAGAGGTAAAAATACTGTATTCTGATTGGTCGGCGAATTCTGAGTTTGTTTGTTTTTTTCTCTCGCAGAAAGTTTGCAATGTCTGATTTTTTTTTTATATATAATTTTTTAAGAAAGAGTTTACTCACAAACATTGCACCGCATAGAAATTGTGTTAAAAATAATTCTACTCCGCAAATATATAGATATCGTCGATGTGTTGCTATTTTTTTGTTGACAGCACATCCATCGATGCTACGTATCGAGGGAATTGTTCCAGTCAATGGCTCTATATAAAATTAACTCACAACAATAATAAGTCCAAATAAATTGATATTTTTATAAGTGTAACGCCTTGAACAATTATTTAAAAAAAAATGACGAGATAATGACGTCTCTGTATAAACAAGGCCTTGCGATACGTTCATTTAATAACTGATTGAGAAGCTTTTATTTCCTGTTTTTAAATTAGGATATAAAGTTTTTAATTACATCAAAACAACCCCCTTTTTCTCAAGTACACTCACCTATGGAATTAATATTGACTAAATATTACGTTATTTTTAATTTTTAACAGTAGAAATTATAGCGAGTAATAAAGTTTGGTATACATGATAAATATTTTCATAATATTTTGCATTTTTTTTTAAATAATATAAATGTGCACTCAACAACTCACAACAACTCTTTTCTCTTGTAAAATTCTCAAATAGTATTTTGAGAGCATTCGTATATAGCATCACAGCAGCTCTTTCTTAACAAAACACGCTCAGTTTTCTATCTTTACACATGATAGAGAGAGAGATTTTTCAATATGTTCCTGCTGGGAAAAAATATTGGCTAATCCACTATGAACAAATGTTTTCCTTATCCTCTTAAATTTTTGGTTTTGTCTTCTCAGTTGGAAATGTTAGAAAAAATAACTTTAGTAAAAAGAAAAGAAAGAAAAAGAAAAGGAAATAAAAAAATAAGAAATCTGTGGAAATCTGTAAAAATACGTGCATGTAAGGGCGACTGGATATTTTCTACTGCAGACTCATAACTAAGCCTAGGTAATTAATGCCACATGATGCCCTGTGACACGTAATGGTCAATATTAAGTACTGGCATCTCTTTTTAATCAAGAAATTAAAAAAAAAAAATATTGTATTTTTATTTTATTTTTAGGATCCGGAACTTTAGCATAAATTATTTATCTCATATCTCAATTATGACATCATTAACTTTAATTTTTGTCAAAAGTTTTAACTTTTCGTTAAAAATTTATTGATTTCAATATAAAGTCAAGATCTTAAATTATCCTTCTTAACTACCATTTAAATTCTTCTGTAGCCAAATTTGAACTAATGTATTGTTTTAAGTTCATGTGACTGTACAAGTTACAGTGTAAGAAAACATAACTGTTTGACCATCAAAACAACCTCAAGCTCAATGAGGTCTAAAAAATATTAACATTATAAAACATTATTTATAATATTTAACGTCCAAATTGAAAAATTATTTGAAAAACCTATCTGTTATAAAATTTGTGCTTCATGCGTTAGTGATATTCTCTATTTTAGTGTAAATTTCACATAATTGAATTTTACAATATAATTTATAAATAAAATTACTGCATTTATGATATAATAACTGCTTACAGTAATTATTTACAAAACTCTTGAATTACAGCAAACAAATTAATTTTACAAGTTCAAATTACAATGCATATATATGGTTTAATTTTAATTAAAATTAATACTATTGTTATTTGTTTTTGTAATTGTATCAGATTTCTAATGATGCATTATAATTATTCCAACACAGCGGCGTGGGCTTCAATTTACATTAATTAATGATAGTATTATTTATGGTAATTATGAGTTCATATTTCCTTGTATTCAACGCACTACTAGACTCAAAGCTTATTATTTAATTTCTCTATACATTACTGCAGCTTCACGAAAACAAAGATTCTGTTTAATTGAGAATGTGTTACATCATACACTATCGTCTCTGAACAGCACGAGTGTTACTTCTGCTCTGATTGTGGACGATGTTCACAGACGAGGGAAACTTAAAATTATTTGCTAAAATAAATAATATTTTTGCTCTTTAATCAAAATAGTGCGTGTATTTAAACTACATTGCGTTACATAAAAAAATGTGTGCAGATTCATCTTGCATCGAACATAATTAAACTGTTGTAAGTATAGCTAAAGCCGGTATTACATGATACAACTTTTCTGACTATTGTATACAATTTTTCATTACAAGAAAATTTAATCTCCATTTGTTTATATTGAGAGGAAATTTTATTGCAAGAAAAAATTGTATACAATAATCAGAAAAATTGTATCGTGTAATATAGGCTTAAGACCACAAAAAAATTGAATTGGTATTTCCTAATAGTTACTAAAGTCGTCTTCCATCTCCAACTGAAATTTACGAAATAAATCTTAATAAAAATAACATAATATATGATTTCCAGAAAAAAGTCCAAAAATCAGAGTGAACGCTCGCATTATGGGGTCTTACCTGACAAAGATCCTCGATTTACTTGGAAAATGCACCGTCAGGTGACTTGAAAAAAAAAATATGGCAATGTTCTTATGACAATTATTATTATGAAAATATTATTTTGATTTTTTACTCGGCATTTTTTGTTTTGAAAACAAAAATATATGTATAATATATTTTAAAATATTATGATTAAAACTAGTCATAGAACACTATTTAACGAGGAATGATTTTATAAGTAAATCGAGGGTTTTTTCATGTTGATTTTTTTTTATTTTATTTTATTTTATTATTTATTTATTTATTTATTTATTTATTTATTTATTTATTTATTTATTTATTTATTTATTTATTTATTTATTTATTTATTTATTTATTTATTTATTTTTTTTTTTTTCTGTAGAACCTTATAATGCGAGATAGATGTTTTTGTAATTCAGATCAAAATGGAGGTTGAAATATTTTTAGAAAAAACTTAAAGTAGAGAGATAATATTACGTATACAGTTTATTTTTCCATGAAATTAATTACACATTGTTATTAGGACATAATGGTAGCTATTCTAGACTCTACTTGTTCAGATAAGAGCGGAAAACTAGGTCACATCTTGCAACGATAGTTCATCCTCGTGTTTCTGCTGGCCTCTCGAGCATCTTCGTCAGACGTGGTAACTGGCGGAAACGTTTGGCAAGAGCGTTTTTTTTTCTCGTCATGAGCTGGTAAAGTTGAAGAGTAATAGAAGAAAAGAGAGATTCTGCAATCAATTGAGCTGGAAAGCTTGCCTCATCACTCATCAGTTATTGAGAAATAGACTCCTCAAAATGTTCTATTCTAAACGAAAATATTCATAGCATAAAAGCAGGGAACAGTTCATGGTATTCCCTGATAAATGATACTCTAAAAAGATGTTATTTATTTTTATTATTACATATTTATTACTCTTTGACTGTATATTACAATATAAGCACTCCACATTAGTATTTATTATTAACCTCATGACGTTTGTCGTAAAATATAAACATACAAGAAAAAATTACAAAATACATGTCTGTTACAAAAATAATCCAGAATTGACTATTAAACTTATTACATAAATAAAAGACATAACAAAAGTATAAATTAATTAAATAAAGACACCATCAAATTTGAGACTTTAGATTATAATATATCAAAATAACTCTTGTAAATCATGATTTAAATATAGCATCACGAACACTAACAGAGAGAAATCAATGTAAGCCTATAAGTCTCTAAACACAATAATTATTTTACAAATTTTTCAATCGCCAACAAAAACCTGCTGAAAAAAAAAAATGACCGGAACTCAGATATTATAGAGATGACCATTAACTGAATAATCATTTTATTACTAATATAAAATATAGAATGTATTGGGAAACTAAATATTTGTAAATTTCTCATTCAGATAAGCCTTTGTACTGCAGTAACATTTTTAACTTGAAAATTCTTTAATGGGTCAAGGGAAATTACTTCGCTGAGTTTGCTCCTTTTTGTTCTCCAAAGAAATGGATAAATGATTGAAAAGTAATGGGCAGAAGGTATGTACGTGAGTCATCGTCAATCAATAGAGCTATGATTTTTATTTCTTAAATTAATTATAATTATGGTTATCATGTATTTATTATTCATTCTTTGCTTTGCAAGAAAAAAAAATCAATTTTCAGGATAAGTAACTGACGACTAGTATCCAATGGACAATTTGCATCAACTTTTTTTAGTAGCTCAATCGAAAGATGAGGTCGAAAAATACACCTGTGAATTTTATGCGATTTTTATTCGTACTGCATCATGGCTAAAAGAGAGGTCACGTGACCTGGAGCCGGCGCCCGTGTCGCCCGTGACGTCATTGAACTGTCTGGTCAAGCAAACGATTGTCTATATAACGCTTGTAAACAATAAATTAATTGTAGCTTGTTTCCATAGCAACGTGGTTGTTTGCAAGCGTTATAAAGTCGATCGTTTGTTTGACGGAACAGTTAAGTGACGTCACGGGCGACACGGGCGCCGGCTCCAGGTCACGTGACCTCTCTTTTAGCCATGAAGCAGTACGAATAAAAATCGCATAAAATTCACAGGTGTATTTTTCGACCTCCTCTTTCGATTGAGCTACTAAAAAAAGTTGATGCAAATTGTCCATTCTAGTAAGTCTATTGAGATGTAATGGGAAGAGAACAGAACTAATTCATACAGACAAAAAGAACAAAATATGTATAGGTACTAAAAGTTAAACTAATATAAGGAGACGTGTAGTTGAAAGAAAGAGAGGAATAAAAAAAAAGTGTTTTAAAAATAAAATTTAGTTTATTTATGACGACATGAAAAAATCTTGTTATTAAAATTAGATTGTAGTTAAATTTAAACACCATGAAGGGCTTAATTCTGTCAGCCTCGAGGAAGCTAAAAAACGCCATGTTTGATTTTATCTCAGAAATTTGATTCATGTTTCCTTGTGCTACTTACTGCAGCTTCAAATTTTATTCGAGTAGGCGTTATTTATTTTATGTTATAAAATATATTCTAAAGAGATTTCCAAGAAGCAAAAAAATAATAATAATAATACCTGTTTTTACCTTCTCCTTAAAATGAAAAATTTTCATGTAGCTTATATTATATTAAATAACAGTCAGCATTATAAGAGTAAAGGAGATCAAAATGTTATAATATAGTTGTAAATTAAATTGCATTGCTTTTGCTTCAATAAAGAATTAAAATATATAATACGTTTATTTAAATTTCAAAACTAAAAGAAAATTTTCAATAGAAAATAACTGTTCAGCTTACTACAGGTATCTTTGATATATATGCAAAATTCTCTCTCTCTCTCTCTCTCTTTCTGTCTCTCTCTCTCTGTCTCTCTGTCTCTCTGTCTCTCTCTCTCTCTCTCTCTCTACTTTTTTCTAACCATTTCATAATTTCATAATTATTTCTTTCCAATAATAATAACAAAAACTTATTGTATAGTAAATTTTGTACAATACATACTCTTTAACTCACTCACTGTCAGTATAATAAATAGTATTTCATGTACACTCATGTAGATATTTAATATTAAATTAGCCTTTAGTAATCTTCAAATGCTGTATGATGCATACTATTTATAATTAATGCTTCAATAATTCTTGTTTGATTTATACATAATTAGTCAACATCCTATTTAATTATATATTTATAACAATACTCAATTAAGGAGTTCTTGCTTGCTTAAATATTGGTAATTTATTTTAGGTCTTATATCAATCTGTGCGATAATTTTCATCAGGTAAATAAGTTCTGATCCTGCATGTTATAAAATCATTAAGTTTACAAATTTTCTGTGGATAAATATTTAATCTCAAGTTTTATATATTTCAAAAATATATATTTACATCTCAGAAGGTGCTATTTTGATGATGAAAATGTTATATAAAATGTAAATATTACAAATACATTTTCTTATCCGGATTAGAAATTCTAGTGAAAAAATTTAAGCTTTTTGATTCGTACCTCTAGAAAAAGAAAAATCACACTATATGAAATACAACTCCCTGTATCTTATTTCTTTATTTTATATTGAATACACAGGGTTTTACATTTTACTCCCCGTACACAATGGCAGGTTACTGAAGTAGATAAGCGCATTACAGGTTGAGTAAGCATATATATTTTTTTTTAAATAAACAGACAGGCAGTTCTAATACGTTTCGAAGTTTTTTCTTCTTATCTCTTTTTATTTTTGGTGAAAACTCTTTGAGTCGTTTGCTCGTCGTCTCACTGAGAAGATGCCATGTGCTCCTTTGGACCACATCATGCAGGGTAGAGATTTTTTCTCTCTACTTGTGTTATACGCACAAAGCCCGTCACAAACAGACTGTCCCTTATAAGATGTCAAAAATTAGCCTCCTCGTAAAAATGTGCACTCGCTCGAGTTCTGAAAATCTCTTTTAAATAAAAATGTTGTTTAAAACACGATGACAAATGTTAATGTGACTTTTTTTTTTTAATTTGAATAAAGTGACGTTAACATTTTAATGAAAGTTCGTTCCTTCTCTCTTCTTTAATCAAGATAAACTTTACTTTGATTTAAATTCTAATTGCTTAAATTCTACGCTTTATTTTTCTTTTACATTTTTATAATTTCAAAATTTTTATGTGAAAATCGAAATTTCGATTATTATAGGAATGAATACAAGATTCACTATAATTTTTACAAGTTGCCTTCACTTGAAAAGAAGTGCAAAATTAGTGACAATTTGTTTTTAAAAGTGTTGTAAATTTTAACGTTGATGCACCTGATATCCTTGGAAAATAATTTTTTATGTTCCTCAACGCAGCCTTAGACAACAGCAAATATTCTCAATTAAAACTTGTACTACAAATGTGTCTAAGTTTGTGTACACAGCGAGAGTTTAGGTATCTTGTAACAAAATGAATTTGTTTCCATTGTTTGATTTATTTCATCTAAATATGTCAATGCGCTAATAAACATAGCAATTCATATGTAATATATATTATATATTGTCACAAAACAGCACAAAATAATATAATTTTAAGTTAGTATAGTATAATATAGTCTAGTTCTTAAATTAATCGGTTTATTAAAGTCTCCAAATGTCAGGACCTTTGATGACCCTGTATCAACGTCCATTTCATTCACGTGAATTCTTCTGTACTGGCCGTCACATTTAACTTGGTCGTGTTTGTAACGTCCTTAGTTATTGGTAGCCAGTTTGTAACGAAGGTCATCACTGGCCGACACGAGCCGAAGTAATCCTAAGTTTTTCGACGAAAATATAAATTCAATATGACGACCAGTGTATATGCAAACCAAAAGAATTGTTTAATTTTTATTTCTCAATCCTCTTACATAGTTTCTTTTTCTAACATGTAGAAAAATTATTGTCATTAGTATCATAACTTTTTATAGATATTGCCATGTGATTTAATTGTATTTTTAATTATTTTTTAATTATAATCGTTATAATGTTAGCTTAGCTTACCTTAAAAGAGATAGAAAAGAGAGAGGTTAATATTTCAGAAGCAATCTAATTGTCAAAGTGGTTATAACGGTTGCCATGGTACTTAAGCTGAGCTCAAGGCAAGCAAATACGAGGAGGTAAAATTCACAGTCCACCACGCAAAAAAAAAAAAAAAACTAATTAGGCAGTACGCTAAGTTCACATGGTTTGTTAAATTTTCAGGTAAGACAATTTCATGATCATGCATGTCCACCCACTAAGTCTGACATCAGTTACAAATTATGCTATACGTGTGTTAGTATTACATAGGTGTAGTATAATTGCAATTAAGGTTAAAAAAATAATGATATGTATATATATATACATATATATATATATATATATATATATATGTAATATATTAAAAGTGTTTATTCATAAAACAGATATAGTACATACATAATACCTAAAAATTATAAAAAAATATTCAGTAGACCCCAAGAGTTTGAGAAACTCGTACCGAGAAACGTCAATTTCATCAATTTTGGTAAGATGGTAACAATCAATTTATTTATTTATTTCATCCAGTGCAAACCACGGATTAGGTGGCCCCATTATACATGCAGGATACAATAATTATACAAAATATAATTATACATTATACAGTATATTTTTCAACAAATATGCACAACTACGCATATATAATTAATTATTTATTATTACATAACTATGATTGAGACTCACAATGCATCAAACAAGCTAAATACTATTTTACGTAGATACTTTCACATTCCAGATAAGCCTGAAACCATCAATCACTCTAGAACTAGTGTTAAAATTTTGAATAATTCATAATTCAATACAATACGTACTTCCTTCTTGTAATACAATCTAAAATCATAAACTTACTCCAGGTGTATGTCAACTAGGTTTACATGAAGATAATTTTGTAACAGATGTGAGAATATTTTCATGAGCCCCAGAAGAACACACTTCAAAATTAAAAAATTAAATACGATTTAATTTTATGTACTGCTTTATCTTTAATTGAATTATAAAATTCTATTAATTATTAATGTTTTAATTCAAATTAATATCTTATCATAATTATAGAATTATAAATAACATAATCAAATAATCTGATTTTCCTTAAATAATTATGTTCCCTAATATATACTTGATCCTGCACGAATCGATTATATATTTATAAAATATTTATTTTATATGTTTTGTACACAATAATTGAATTATAAAATCTAAATAATGTACTAATTATAGCTTAAATCAGAGAAATTGTAAATATTTAAAAATGAAATATATAATAGCATTTTAAGTATAGATAACTAATTATAAACATTAAAATATATAATGCATATATTATGTATTACATTGTTTAAATTTCTTGTAGTTAATTGTAACGTTGTATTGTTATGTGCAAGTGGGATATGGAGGAGGATGGAAGTGATGGAGCTACAACACCGACATTCCATTATCAGCAGTTTGCACAGTAATCAATCAACGCCGCAACACGACTGGGAGAGGGGGTATCGCTGCCACCTGCAATATAACATAGCTTTCGCATAATCAGTTTGTTTAACATACTATATACACAATTATATAACACCTTACGATAGAATGTTAAAATATATATATAAAAAAAAATACAAGTAGATTTAATGCATTTAATTACAATATATATTTGGATTATAACATATTAAGTATATTTAATGTATTTAATTGCAATATATATTTATATTATAACATATTGAAATTATATACTGCACAGAGCAAATATTAATTTTCTAGAATTTAATATTAAAACATCATTTCAGAGCTTGCACTGAATATGACAGTTTATATTATGTCATGTGCATTATTTGCTAATCCTTCATTCACTGATGCAGATTTTAGTAATATTATATAATATGTAGAGTTATTGAGGCAAAAACATTAAGTATTATATACAAATTTAATATTATATAGGAAATATACGCAGAGAGGGATTTATTATTGATGTTATGTTGTTACATGTTTTAATAATTTCATGCCTACTTTCAATAAGAGGTGAGAATATTTCAGAATATTTTTTCTTAAACGTACGGATGGAATCTTTTACCAAGATTGTTGTATTTAATATTTAAAAGAGCAAAATAAGTTATTGGAATATCTACTATATTATAACCTTTTCAATGATATAACATATGAAAATTGTGCGTTAAAAATAAACTCTTGGCTTTTAAAAATATGAAAATAACTTTCACAGCATTTAGATTACAAAAGAATATTACGTTGGAAGTGGATCTAATTTATTTTAAAAGCAACATCCAAAATTATCGGAAATGGAAAAAAAATCTGATGACTGCGACTTGGCTAAGCTTGCATGGTAATTTGGAATTTTCTGATAATTCGAGACAATCGGAGCACTTTAGGCCATATATGTTAAGTAATTGAGCCTATTATAGTTCCAAATTGACTAAATTTATTTTAGAAGGTTCTGCATTGTTGTCTTCCTTTACAGAAAATATTGAGCACGATTTATGAAGTCAGGTTTCTCACTATCCACGTTTAATATCACTGAACTTACGGTATTACCACGGTTGATGAAAAACTTAGGTATTTTTTCTGGAAAACTCTCTCTTATTATAATTTTTTTATGTTTAGAAATTCAAGACATTGTACGTCTAAATGCACAAGAAAGATACGTGTAGATTGTTTTCAAAATAAACTAGATCCACTTCCAATATATGATCTTTTCTTGAATTACTATTTCTTATCAGAATATTACCCTACAATAAAATGGATTTTTCTCGTTTTCATAACAATTACAGCACTTTCATTATAATAGTTCTCTAAACACCAAAATTTCAACATTCTATACCACTACAATGTTAAATCAACAGCAATATAATTGTATCTCAATTTTAATATAATCATATTATCTTATTTAAGAGAATCTGCAAACGGGTTTAAATAAATAAATAAATAAATAAATAAATAAATAAATAAATAAATAAATAAATAAATAAATAAATAAATAAATAAATAAATAAATAAATAAATAAATAAATAAATAAATAAATAAATAAATAAATAAATAAATAAATAAATAAATAAATAAATACCAAAGGTGA
Source organism: Siphlonurus alternatus (assembly GCA_949825025.1). Taxonomy (NCBI): domain Eukaryota; kingdom Metazoa; phylum Arthropoda; class Insecta; order Ephemeroptera; family Siphlonuridae; genus Siphlonurus; species Siphlonurus alternatus. The sequence goes on from OX463779.1 coordinate 21,926,345, forward strand.
AATGATCACTGAAATGGGATAAGAAAATAACATCTACGTGCAATGGCGTTTAAACCCGTCCCGTTTGATCTGCAGCTTGTATATTTTAAGTTATTTTACTTTTTTACCGCAAAAGTTGCTTTTTGAGCTTCAAGTTTGATCTGACGGTTCACTACTATGTCCTGGGGGATGCATGTTTCTGTCCAACATTTCCCATGCAAGAGTCGAGGAACATGTTCAAATATTCAGGCAGGCGTTTAGAAACCTTTCCTTCTTATGGGGTAAAACGATCACTCACAACGATGGATATGTAATGCTAAAATAGATCTGAAGTAAAATTCTCTCAAATAGGTCAACGCCTTACGAGTTTTATTTAAATGTGAGATGAGAATTTATTTTATTCTATTGAATTAAAGTAGAAAGAAAAAAAACAATCGGGTTGATTTTTGCTCTAGGTAGATATTTTAATCAGAAAAAAAGTATAATTAATTAAAAAATTGCTTGAATCACCCAACGATTATACACTGGATAGTATACGCAAACTTAGGGACATTTATTTGTAGTGCAAGTTTTAATTGAGAATAGTTATTGTTGTCTATATAAAGGCTGCGTTGAGGAACATGTAAATTTACTGGACAGTGTAAAATCTTTGGTATAATTACTGACTCAGTACATATTGAGTTTCCTCTCTCATTTTTTAAAAAATCTAATCCAGATCACACACATTCATACTTTTTTTTTTTAACCATATTCAATTTATGCTGTGGGATGCTATGCGTAACTTCCTCGTTGCGTTTTGTTCTGTACTGTACATACATTGGACTGTGATAGTATCACCTGCCAACTGTTATATTATGTAACATGAGAAAAATATAATAAATAAAATTAAAAAAACTGTTCTTTATCTATGCTATATTTAATTACACATGTATTATATTCACACAAGTGTATTACACACATGTTTTAGTCTGTGTGTTACGTTATCGTTATATGTATTACACTGCGTAGTTTATAAAAAAAAATGACTAGTTTACTTTCAGTACAAAAAACTGTCCAGAGAATAAGTAAACTGTTATATTTTAATTTTTTTTAATAAATATTGATAACTAATGATAACAGATTTAATTCTGTGATTAATTAAGTTTGATTGATTATTACACAAAAATATATCACATTGTTTAAATATTTGTGTGATTTACGAATTTTTTTAAAGTAAAGTATCTATCAAAAAAAAATATTCAGTTAATATTTTCTAAAAATAATTCAAGTGGTCCTTCATATCAAACCGAAATCCAAAAAAATCTATCTCATAATTTGCCATTAAAAAAAATCCAAAATCAACATGGGGCCTTACCTGACAAACACCCTCGAATATCTCGAAAAAAATACACCGTTAGATGGTATGAAAAAAATATAGCAATGTTCTATAACCCAAGTTTTAACCAAATATTGATTAAAAAAAATCGCTCGAATCCATTTTTCCGTAAAAAAAAATTAAGAAAATCTACCATGATAATCCCCATAAGAGTTTTCTTTATTTCTTTTTACGGAAAAATAGGTTCGAGCGATTGTTTTTTTTTTTTTTTAAATTTGGGTCATAGAACATCACTATATTTTTTTTTCATACCACCTAACGGTGTATTTTTTCGACATATTCAAGGGTGTTTGTTAGGTAAGGCCCCATGTTAAGCAACGCGTTCACTCCGACTTTGGATTATTTTATGGCAAACCTTTGTGAGATAGAATTTTTTAGATTTCAGTTCCATATGGAGGACCACTTAACTATTTTTAGAAAATACTAACTTAATCTTTTTTCCTAATAGATACTTTACTTTAAACGGATGACCATTAAAGAAAATAAGAAAATTTAATTTAATCTATAACCTCATTTTTACCCCTCCCCCCTTCCCGAATGAGTTTTTAGATGAATATTGGGCCCTTATTTGCTAATACCTTGAATTTAGTGACTTTCTTATATGTGGCTAAGAAAAATAAACTAAAATCGAAGTCACAACAATTGATACATTACTCATTTTCTACATAGTGTGGATGTACATTCCATTCAGATAAAAATATCCAATCCGGCTGTACATGGCTGGATCGGAAATTTTTATTCGAATGGAATGTACATGTATCATGGTGATATCAGGTAAAATTTATAAAATAAATGTTCACAATTTTACGGTAATATTTGTTTTGTTTTTTATTATAACATCGATATAGATCGTTCAAGAGTTGGTCTCACGGGGTAATGAAGGTGGGAGGTGGGGTTACCTGAGCTCCCAGATGACATATTGAGCCTCGAAGGAAGTAGAAGTCTCAGTGGAGTATTGGCCGCTGAGTAAGCCTCTTAACGTTGGCAAGCAACAACAAACTATAAGGAAAGGAAATATTGAGTAGACTTCTCCTATACTATGATATTGCTTGCTGCTTTTATATAAATATATACACACTTCTTATCAACAGAAGTTTGGAGGAAAAAAATAATAATGTAATACCTCTTACATTCAGGAAGGCACACTTTAACAAGAAACAAAACGACAAAGTCATAACCAAATGGCTTTTAAGTTTCTTTGTCAAAACTTTTACCTTATTATTATGGTCTTCCATATTAACTACTAATTATTTGACTAAAAATTTAAAATCAATATTACTAACTTTTTTATATAAATGAAAGTTTTGTTAAACTTTGTTTAACTTATAAAAAAATAGGGAAATTGAGTTAAAATTTTGAAATTTAAAATTTTGTTTAAAAATATGTATTTTGCTTACATTGGTTTATTTATTTAAAATTATGAAGTAAAATAGTAGTTAACACATACATCCTTATTTTGCAAAATGCCTTACAAATATGCTAATCAGATTGTTTACAGCAGTGAGCTTCAAATTTTTTTTCCTGGGTGAATTCTCCATTCACTTCTGCTGTAACTTTGAAGACATAGTTACATTACGTAGTAACACAAACAAATATAATATCATTGTAATTTATAATTAAATCTGTCCCCACCATCAACCAGCCTCAGCTTGCATATTTATTACGACTTCAATCTTTTTGTACATTCAAACAATTACTGTGTCTACATTGTCATGCAGAGAAAAAATCTAACCGTGAGACTAATAGCTATCATATAGGTCAGTTTTCTAGAGTAAAAGCTGACACAACCTGTAAGATTTTTTAGTACATATTTAGACAGATAACCTTGAGTTATGTGTATTTTAAATTTATTTAATTTTTAACCCTATAAAACCCTCAAAATTGAGGAGGAATAAGACTCTGTGATGTCATAGTCATGCAACGTCTTTTCCTATGATTAAATATTTGCAATATGATTGATCTATGATGTCACATCGTTTTGTAGCAAAACTAAAGGTTTGTTAGGGGATTCAAAATCATCTAAAATTATTGACTCGAGGTCCTCCATTCAAATATGCAATAGTTTTGTGTGAGTTTTGCCGTCTTAGCCCCTGCTGCATATGCAACTCGCTCCATTTGGATGTCAAACAAGTTGCCTAACCTCAAGGTGAGGTTTAATTTTATGTAGAGGTGTAGAATTGAAATTTTGTGAGTATAAGAGGAGCACTTTTTACCACAGCTATGCCACGTGCGCTTCTCGATAGACTTCACGACAACGTCCACAAACATAGCAGGGATAAAGTTCCTGCTGTCCAAAGATGATGTATATGAAAATTTCCATGAAGACTATATATACAAAGTGTCAAAATAATACTTCATCATTATTAAAGTACGTATTACGCACACGATACAATTTTTCATGAAAATATTATCTTCATACAAACAAGTAGATTTAATTTTTTTTGTAAGGAAAAATTGTATTCAATAATTAGAAATTTTGTGTATTTTAAACCTGTTTAAATATTTTAAAGGTATATTACTACATTATACGTATATTATACATCAAAGTTCAAGATAGTATTATAAAATTAAAACAATTAAAATATAAAAATAACATTATATTTACTTTTTATTAAAAAATATTTAGTTGACGTGTAATATACGTATATAAATAATATTATTTTGTTTGGATGTTGAGAGGGAGATACATATAAAAAAAAATGTAAAATATCATTGTGAGTTGAAATATTTGAAATTACTCGGTGTTTTTATGTGTGTGTATGCGTGTTCAACTTCAACAGAACGGGAAATTATAATAAAAATAATAATAATGCTTGTGAATTCACCACGGTAGCATTTTATACAGAGAGATATAGGAGAAGAGAGGGTCGCGGTGGTAGCTGCTGACTCAGCTGCGATTATTAAAAAATTCTTTCTTTGTTGTGATTTTTGTGGCGGTCGCTCGAGGGCAGACAAGCATACGTATTTTCACAACAGAGAGAGGTCCCGGCCAATTAGACGATCTGCCCGGGCAAGCGAGGGTTTGAATGTTGTGCACGTGGTACTCGTCAAAGTTTCCACCTTGTTATTCTCGCACCCCAAAACATAATACACATTCAGTCCTTTGAGCTCTTCATCTAGGTTAGCTTATATATGTTTGTAATAATATAATGGTCAATTTATCTCCAATACTCATTATATGATACGTGGGTTATCATCTCATCAAATAACCGCGAGTGGTTTATGACTTGTACAGTCGTCGCCTCGGAATTTTTCCCGTTGTGGCCTTGTTATCACCATGCCCCGTAAGAATAACACAGGGCATGATGATTATAGTTCAGTGTTAACAAGGCTGAAAGTGAGAAATCTTCCAAGGCGACGAGTGTACATTATTTTGTCTCATTATTCATAAATATTAAAATGTAAAAAAAAAAAAAATGAAAATGTAGAATTTTTGTCACATTTTTTTAAATAAAAATCTACCACTGAAAATTTGTTTTTCTTATATGATTTTAATTATTTATTTATTTTTACATTAAAGCCATCAAAACTTTGTTAATTTTACTTCACTGTTTTTAAATAGTTACAAAATTAAAAAAAAAATAGTGACAACAATAAATTTGTAATTTAATCATAAATTTCTAAATAATTCTTCGTTATTTCAGCTATATATTTTCACTACCTCTTTTATTTTAATTTATTATTAATTAATAATTAGTATATCACATCAGTGAGAATCAAGCATAAAAGTAATTAGTTATTAAAATAATTTATTTATTTAATGTATTTAAGTTAATTAATGTGTAATAATTAACAGTAACATAAAAATATTATTCATATTGATGCCTCTTTCATTTCGTTTAATCATGTTAATGTAAAAATAATGTGTAAAAATATAATTTCACAAATTAAAAAAAACTGTAAAAAAAATGGGGTAAAAGCATAGAATAGATAAATTTATTAATTTATTTATAATTTTCAGTTTTTGGTAAATTCAAGAAAAAATATAAAAAAGTTTCATTGTTTCCTTTTTTTATCGAAAGCAATATTTTGGTTACTTCAATTTTCTATTGTGTCTTTTTAAGTAAAAGTGATAATAACTTATAAACTTCAATTGCAACAAACCATAAAATAATGTTAATGATAAAATATAAAATGAAATAATAGATTGACATTAAAAATATTACGAGAAAATATACATATAAAAAAAAAGTTTGTTAATTTTCACGTCAAACTCTCCTGGGAAATGAGAGCAACAAAATACACAATTCAATTAGTTGCTGCCTGCAGACACTTTGCCGCCGTTTCTCAGAACGAAATGTTGAAAACGTTCACTTAATTAACTTTTTTTATTTTATATAAATATATCTTTCAAATTCATTACCTTTTCCCCTTCTCTTACAAACCATTTCTAACATTCCCAGACATATAATCATTACAAGAAAATTACGTATCTACTATCCAATGGTTTATTATCCAGTTTAAAAATAGATTTCTTCTACTTGATGGTAACTAGGTTGTTTTTTTATCCAATTAAACCTGATGTTCGAACACTTGAAATGTAAGTTATATCAAACACTAATTATAAGCATTGGTTTTCAAAATGGAAGCTACACTGATTGGATTCGATCATTCTTTTAAAGCTCATTTCTATCATTATAAAATAAATAATACACTTGCCACTCTAAAAAAAATCTCGTTGACAACAGGTAGCTTTATATATTATATTTTATATTTTGTAGATGTATAAATGTTCTGGTAAAAGAAGGAAAAATACTATTAATTATTTGAGTGTATTGTTTATTAATAACGTTAAAAGATTTTAAAAATTTAAACTTTTTTTATCGATTGCAAACTCTACAAATTTGTTTAGAATAAAATTGATATTTTATTAAAATAGAAAACTTTTTATACTAATACAGAACTAATTTCTATAATTGTCTCATTTTGTAGTCTACAAGTATTGCTTAATTAATCTGATAATAATATATAACAAATTGTAGATCATTATAATGTTAATTTCTATGCTATATGAGAGCAGCCCAAATTAAAAAGTTAAAAGGTGAAGTATTTAATACGCCATTATTTAAGGGTAGTATACTTGAGGACTATTACTATAAAAGTTAACCAGTAGCTAAAAGAACAGAAAAGCAGTAAAAAGAATATTTTTGCTGCTGTAGCCAAAAAAAATGCACAATGTCGTCCAAATAAAGATACGTCTGACAATTTTCAGGATTGTCAGTTCAACATTACAGAATAATTTAATTCTAAAATGTGCATTAATTTTAAATAAGTGAGTTAAAGCCAATTATATGTAGAAAACTATTTATTTTTTATATATTTTTTATTTTATTCATTTTATTTTAGTAGAGGTCACAGCACAATATTTTAAATGAGCAAGTACATACGTTATATAAAAACAGAAGTCAGTAAGCTTCATTATGACATGTATATTACGATAGTTATTAATGAACAACGATGGAACATCAATGATTTCAATAATATTTTAATGAATTATTTATGAAACATATTCTTACAGGAATTTTAATTACAGCTAAAGTGAACAGACGATTTGACTGACTAACCCTTCTTTTTATTTACCTAGATACACGCAAATCCCCAAGCGCATGGCCTAATGTGAATAATCAACGCAACACATAACCTAAACAGCAGAGAGTTTAATTTAAGGTTGATAACTTTATCACCTCCATAATTACATTCACCAGTTTAAAAAATATACACATATATTATAATGTTTTAAATTAATCGTCTGGTGTTTTTACTATCGATAACTTTAACATATTCATTCATCAGCTAATAATTTGAGCAAAAAGTGTCCACCTTGCCTGATTATCTCATTGAGTTAGGCAACTTGTACTGTGTATTATATTATAGCATCCAAATGGAGGCTCAAAGCTAGAAATCTCGCGCCTGGTGGATAAGTAACTAACTACCTACCGAGCAGCGTAGCGTAGTGGTTTGATCTCTGCCTATCGCTCGGGAGACCCAGGATCGCTTCCTGCCTTGGCTCAGGTGACTTTTCGTCACTTCGAGCTGAGGTATGGCAGCGTGTTCTGGTAAGTTCCCGAGAGATGGCATGTATGTTCTTCCACTATACTGCCTGTATTCGGGAGGTGCCGAAGGTCGTTCCCTTTGGTATCGTCTGCCTCGATGATGGTTTTCTGTGGTTTCCCATCGTCACTCCCAGGCAAATGCCGGGGCAGTTCCTAACACAAGGCCACAGCCGCCTCCTTTCCTATCAATCCTTCCAACTGTTGTTAATACTGTTGTTAAGTTTGAATTCTTACACCAATAGCAGAATATGCTGTAGTAAGGCTAACATTGTAATAAATAAGTAGTATTGGTACGTGACGGTTTTCACAATGACGTTTCTGGGCAGATTGCAAGAATCTTCAAATTTCTAACATAGTAACGGAATGTCGTAGAGAAAAACGGATTGCAGATCTGGAATCAGCAATCTTTGCTTAGCTTAAATAATTTCTTGACCCTACCCCTTTAAGGATCCAGGGAGGCCAACAGAACTTGCAGAAATTTCAACAATTTTTTAAAATAGTTCCGGGACTAAAAAAATATAAAAAAAGTCATAGTAACATAATTTGGTACCCTCTATTCATAATACAGTATAATTGATTGCTTGTTTCATCAAAGAATGTATTGACGTCATAGACGTTGCGGACGACGCCTCCAAATCTTGTATATTATCTTCCTGAAATCTTCATTTAAGGGTAAGGTAACGCGCCCAATGTTAAAAATAATCCCACACATGAAAATTATCAAACATATCTTAAAATGTTCTCCTTTACATCCCTTATCAGTATCTAAAATGTTAGGTATATACAAATTTGAGCTAGTTTTTTAAAAATTTTAAAATTGATTAATTTGACATGCATGGAAAAGTGGAACTCCCATGTTAACTTTAAAAGTTGATAGCTAAAAAAACTAGCTCGAATTTGTAAACTTGATATTTTAGCTACTGATAGACTGATAGGGGATTTAGAGGAGAACATTTTAACTATTTTAAGATATATTTCATAATGTTCATGTGTGGGAATATTTTTAACATTGGGCGCGTTACCTTACCCTTAAAGCATGCATGATGCGGTACTTAAAAAAAACAAAAACAAAAAAAAAATCACATGCAGGGGTATTTTTTTGACTTCCTCTTTCGATTGAGCCGGTAAAAAAATGACACCCCGCAAGCTAATTAAAGCACACAAATATAAAATTTAAATTATCTAACAATTAATTAAACAAGAAAATACGTCTATATACTCATGCACAAGGTGGCTTAACATTGACAAAGGAGAATCCCCACTGAGTGTTGTGTGCTAAAAAGAATTTTCCCTCAGCACTGACTTTAATTATCTGTGCCGCAGTAGACAGGTAGAAAAGCAGGTGGGAGGAGAAGCCTTACAAGCATTAAAGCAAAGAAAATTCTTTTCGAAATTAGTTTATAATATAAAGATATTACATAATTTTTTTATATGTATTATAATATATTATATTCATATATACGTAGCTAATTATACAATCTTTTTATAAAACATTTAAATCCTTATTGTTAGTGATAAATATAAAAAATGAAGTAAATTAATTTTTATATTCTACTCACTATGATGTTGAGTATTATACAAAAAAGTTTTCTACAAGAAAACAGGACTGTAATTATTTTGTTCTTAACAAATGAAGTATAATGTTTACTTAATAATATATTTTTAAAAGTGTAATAAAATATTAATATTCATATAAAATTTCTTATGAAGAATCTCATGTAAACCATATAAATTAAAAAAATTAGCAATATACAGTATATATTATATATATTTTTTTATTTACAAATTGTGCTTTTAAAACTAGCATTGCAATTTTTTCATGTATTGAACTGCCAGCAACATTTTTTTTATTTATATCATATACTGTAAGCAAGATTGATTTTTTTTTTACATTATTTTACTAAATTTTCTCAGTCTTCTTTTTTTTTTTTTTTTTTTTTTTTTTTTTTTTTCGACTTAAATTCATTAATATTTATTTTTACTTTCATACTAAATACTAAGACATTAATAATTGAAGATATTGTTTAGATATTATTTTATATTGAAAAATAGAATAGATATTTACACTTTCTATAAAAAAACATTTGGTATTTGATTGTACAACATATAAAATCACTTGGAATGTTTTACATGATGATGTAAAAAATAAATGTAATGAGGTATGTACGCATGTGTATCAAACTGGAATGATCAAAATGTCAGTAACGCCAATGTTGCTCTATAGTTTTATTACCTGCAATGTTTGCTACACAGCCAACAGGACATCATAAAAATGTATAATATTTATGGAATCTAAACCTGCGATGAACACATTTTATGATGTGACGTCCGTACACATGAACATAATAATGTCAAATGCTTTAACTGATCATTAAAATAAAATTCAATAGCATTCTCTAACTGTTCTCAATCAATGGATAACTAGCATTAAAAAAAAAATACAAATATGGCAAAGATCGTAGAGAATTTTGAGTCTTTATATCGTCCTTTTCTCGCTTTTGAAGCGTATATAGTGATATTTGCAATGAAATATATTAAGCATCAATTATATTCTTTATTTGTATTTCAACTTTTTCGTATTAAATATTATAAAGAGCTAATACACTTCAAATTCATAAAAATTTATATCGATCGATTGTTTCATTCTCTATGGATATTTATTTCATAAATAAAAGTAAATGTTATGTTAAATAATTAAATATTGTATCAAACTCTCCCTTGGTAGAAAATACAGTTTACATTATAGTGTACAATTTTACTCTATCTTGCTTACCAATTTTAAAACGAGGAGCTTTGTTTTATGCCTGCAATGAAATGCAGCATTGGTGGTCGAGGTTCGGAATTTGATTCTTATACCTCGTAAGAAGCGATCGATATAAAAATAAAATTCTGGAAGCTTTTTAGTGTAAAATTTATTGCAATAAAATTAAAGGTATAATCTAAAACTATTTAACGATTTATCTCAGTTACTGTTGGAGTCAAAGAATATTTCCCTGCAAACAAATCGAATGAAATAAATTTTAAAAAATCGACAATGTTCTAAAATTTAATCGCTTATGGTTTGAGCAAATTCAGTCTTGCAGTTTTCTTACAACAGCTCCATTTCCGGTTTTCGTTCATAAGGCCAATGTTAAACTTCTACCTCAGTTTTCACAAAACTAATAAGACAGATTCGCTTCAAAATTTGTATGCCACCTCTTGATGGTAAGTTCTAAGTCCCCTGCAAGTCTTGTTGCATTCAGGTGCTACGATTGCGAGATATCAACCTACTGAGATTCATCCTTAATATAAATATACAAATATAATAAGTGTAAAAAAGAGGAGAGGGTTGGAATTCCAAAAATGTGTATTTTTTTTCCTTTGACTTCTATTTAAATTCTATAAATGAAATGTGACCTTATATAAGTCATTTTTTCATAAAAAGTTTTTCCATTTCCTTTTCCCACTGAGAACAATTGGCATATGGTAATGTCAGAGTGTTTCTATAAATAACTCTATCCCTAAAATGATTCAATTTCTAACTTAATATTAGAAATATTGAACATTTTCTTCATTGTATCATGTATATAGAGAGGTATAAAGAGAGGAGGGGAGAGAGAGAGAGAGAGAGAGAGAGAGAGAGAGAGAGAGAGAGAGAGAGAGAGAGAGAGAGAGAGAGAGAGAGAGAGAGATCTGCAAGTGGCAGGAACCATGAAGACGCCACAGTGGAAGAAGTGAACGGCGCGATATTGTCGTGGCTTTTGTATACATGAGAATAAGGACTAAGGGGAAGGGGTGGGGGGATGAAGGGAAATGAAAGACTTTGCAACTACTCTACATCACCACAACGTTGTCTCCACAATAACCGTCTCTACTGCGACCACTACTATTAGAAAACTAGAACAATAAGACTGTATTACCCACAAACACGCGCGCTGCTCTAGCTAGCGTGGTGTTCAAAGGCAATCTTGAAATTGTTATCAACAAAATAATTGTGATGAAATGTGGTTCCGAGATCACACATTCCATTCAAGATATGAGAAAACTAAATATTAATTAATTTCAATGCTATAATGTTGAACTGTGTCAGAGTCTGTGTCGATCTAGAAGTTATACATTCTAGAATTTTGCTGCATTTTTTAATTGTGAATATAATCACAACAAAATGTTATTGGACAACTTTAAATCATATTTTTACTACATATTTGGATAGAGGAACTTGATTTAATGTATTGACAAAAATATAAGATTTTTTTAAACCCTCTCTAAAAAACACATTAAAAATCGAAAGAATGACTTTATGACATCATATATTCACGCAAATATTTAACACGCAAGCATAAGGAAAGATGTTGCATGACTATGACGTCACACCGTCTTTCCCCTATATATATATTTATGAAAAGAAACTAAATGTTATGTACTTTTGACATAAGAACTAACTATTCTTAACAGTTATATTTGCTTCTTTTATATATAAAGATTTATAATATATCATAACATATTTTCTACATAGATTTAATTTCATTATATAGCGTACAGAGTTCTAATAGTCATAAAGAGTGAAACACAGAATTGAAAGAGTGAATGGTTAAACTTGTACAAATTTATATACAAACTGTATAGAGTGTCATAAAATATATTCGCAAGCAAAGGTAAGAAATGTCATTATGTATCAGAAAATATGACAGCAAAAGATATATTCATGAAACCAGCATATTACAAAACGTGTCACAAATAATACACACTTAGCTTTACAAATGTAACGAGTAAAGTTATTAATTCATAATATTGATTTTGATTGTAAAAACAAGCTTATACTGTATATATTTCATATCACACTTAATTTATAAAATAGATATGTGAAATAAACTTGAAGGAGATATTTTTAGGATCTCATTATTTCTGTATGCTTTTAGATAATAATGTGAGGTATACATATATACGATTTTTTAAAACAAAAATATATTTATTTCTGAAATTTATTTATAATAGAGCCTATATCAGGCTATTATAAAATATAATAATGTACTCTAGTATATATATCGGTAAATTCCTAATATATATATGATAAAGAAATTGAAAAGATTTTATATTATAATATATTGTTAACGTTTGTAAAAGAAAGTCTTGAAATCTAGAAACGCCTAAACACAGCAACCTGCATTACATAAATGGTAAAATGGTTGCATACTTAAAGGGAAATACAGCAATATCTTTTAGCGTATTTAAAAATTCTGTAGTGTATTAACTGTATTAATATAAATTATTATGCTACTGATAAAAAAATTGTGGGGCATATAATTGATTTATTAGCTACTATACAGTCCTAATTAAAAAAAAATGTGCAATAAGAAATTATTTTGTAAAGTATCTGCTTGTATAAGCAGTTTTTAAAAAAAATCCCTCCAGTATATGCTCTCAAGAAATTTTGCTCACTCCAGCTTCATTTAGAGTACTTAGCAAGTTTCCTAACCTTAAGGCGAAATGATTTTGCAGGGGTGAATAAATTAAAGAATATATACGCTTGCATAAATTACATGGTATAGCGAGTTTATGTTTATATTCAATATAGGCGATTTTAAAGTAACTTAAAATATTATATTGTATTTTATATGTTTTGTTGTGCAAACTAATATGAATAATAATATGCAAATAGGAAAAAATGATAATACAATAAAACAACTCTTATTCATAATTCATACATATATATTTATTTATTTGACCATAATTATTATATACATGGCCAGCATGGCCTCCACATACAGCAAGATGACTGAATATTTGCACATGCATCTGATGTTAATCATATTAATGTTAAATATGAAATTGAATACGTTATGTCTATTTATATAGTAATGGAACGTCATTAATTTATTTGCGTTACAGAATTATCGTATATATAACTATAATATATAGTAACATATTACCATGTTAAATATAATGGCAATGCGCATGCAGTGTTTCATTTGAATTATACTGTAGTTGAGCTCAAGGTTTGATATAAAACCAACCTTGGTCGAGAGGAGTATAATATATAGAACAGATTTTCGTTCGTCTTCTCTCCTTGTGGAAAGACATGGTTAAAAAATTCATGAGGGCTGATGGAAACATCACCAACTTACTTCCTGCTTGCAAAGATTCCTATATTCAATTATTTCAACCCCTCGCTACTCCTATATAGTCCTTACTTCACATCCAATCAGATAAATTATTTATTTATTTTATGTCGTTCAAAATGATCACAGTAAATGATTATCAGAGACAGAGAAAGAGAGAGACTAATTATTATAATGAATGCATTTTATGCTGCAGTGTTATTAATAAAATATTTAAAAATAACTATTTAGAAATAACTATGAGGATTTTTTAAATTGTTTGTGTCTTTTTTTTTTTTTTTTGTCTACCTATTAAAATAATTTAAAAAAATTTCATATAATCGATATATTACATTAATAAACTTTATTAATTAAAAACTAATAATTAAAAAAAAGTATCAATAAGTGGAAAATTTTATTAACAATGGAAAAAAGTTAAAAAAACTTTTAATGATCATATTAATATGTATTACTAAAATATTATTAAAAATGCGAGAGAAGGTATTATAATTATTTAAAAATACGCTGTACGATCTGCCATGATCGAAGACCTTATTCACACCGTTCACATTCGTATTACATTTATACCTGGAGATGCAAACCTTTACTTAACATGCACTGGAGAATTATTGTTGTTGTTAATTTTTAATTTTGTTTTGAAATAATAATTATTATAAAGTTTATTCATTTTTATTTAATTATTATGTGGTGTTATGCTGTTGTTAAAATTATTATCAATAAATTTATTATATATAATTTAAGTCTTGAAATCAACAATCGTGCATATTATATGTTATAAAAAAAGATTAAATTTAATATATCAAGATTATGTTAATTTGTTGTTATAAAATATAAATATTATAAATTAATAATGAACTGTGATCCCAACCCAGTCATTTCAGATTCACAAGAAAAAGTTATTTCTCTAAAATACGCGTATTATAAAATCTTTTAAGCTATAGTAATTTAATTTAAAAAAAGCAGTTTGTAAAAATATTTTTTAAATATTCCTGCATGCCTATACACTGCATATTATAATTGCCATGAGACAATTAAAGCTGACTGCCTAATTTCACTCACTTTTAGGTGTAATTTTTATTTTTCAATTACAGTACTTCATTCTTCACCATGGTATATTACTTCACGTACCAATTAAACTAATAAGGATAATTACCTTTTTCTGTGATTTACTCCTCTGTAACATGGTGCGTGTTGGTGTACGGGGTGAGCACGTGGTCTCCCCGGCACCCCACGCTCTCAAGCACGCCCCCGTTTCTGCTACACAATATAATCTCAGGTAAGGTACCCTCAGTATCAGGGTACCATTTTACCGTCACCTCCTCCTCACCACAGGTACGTGTGAACACCAAGGTATAACTAACTCCAAATGACACCTAACTCATAACATTTACGTATATACATTAGTTGTCTCTTCTCCCTCGTCGTTCTTTTGTTGTTTATATTAGAATGGAAGTTGTCTCATTGTCCCTGTTTATCATTCAGGCAGCAGCTTCAACAAGCCACCCAAAATGTATATAATACTGTTTGTGTATGTGCTAGGGAAGAGGGTATATTTATATGTACTGAAATAAACCACATAGAGGATTGGGGAGGAGTTTTATAAATATAATATATACATATGATATTCATTCATCATCCCGTATATATGGTTGAAAGTTTGCATCACTTTCAGTTTTATAAAATAATGGTTTGTTATTAAAAATATTCGTTATTTTTTAAAAAAAAATATGAAATTATTATATTATATAATTAGAAAAAAATAAAATTAATTACGAACAAGAACTTGAGCGTCGATGAGGTGATATATTAGGCCTGTTCGTAAACCTTGCTCGGTGTACCCTTTCTACACCCAATCGACCTTACATCCTATGTACATAAGGTCGATTGGGTGCAGAAAGTGTACACCGAGCAGGGTTTACGAACAGGCCTATTTATATATTTTTTCCTGCAGTATATGAATTTCAATTAGAAAATCATGTAACGCAACTTAATTGTTTGTATTTTTTACCATTTTATTGATCGTAACTTTATTATTTTTAAATGCTGCATGATAACCTATTTATTGCTCAGTATCATTTTACACAATACGTGTAATATTTAATATAATTACCACACCCTATTGATAATTAATTTATTTATATAAATATTAGATTATATGATGTTATAATTAAGTTTTACTAATTCAATTAATACCAATTTTAAAATTAATTAAAAATATTTTATTTATACTATAACGTTTAAAGTCAACTTGAATAAATACATCTACAAAATAAATATTAAATGAAATATTGTAATTATGAGACAATCATGAAGTGATTAGGCATAAATTTTCATTCTCTAATTTATATATAATAATACTAAACAAAATATTTTCTAATCCATTTTGAATAAATTTTTGTTTTATGGACGTCGAGAGCCAAATGATTGGCTGTTGAGGACTGAGAGGATAGAGACTATAGAGAGACACTTACTTACAGGTGTATTGCTGAAGGGCAAGTAGTAATTAAGGTAGAGATAATATGGATCAGCTGGCCCAATGCTAAAAAAATCCCATTCATAAAAATTATGAAAAAAAATTATAATGTTCTCCTTAACATACCTTATCAGTAGGTAAAATATCAGGTATACAAAAACGAGCTAGTTTTTGAGTTATTAATTTTTAAAGTTGACTAATTTAACATGGAAGTTCCGTTTCTCCATGTTAAATTAGTCAACTTTAAAAATTAATAACTCGAAAACTAGCTCGTTTTTGTATACCTGATATTTTACCTACTGATAAGGTATGTAGAGGAGAACATTTTAATTTTTTTTCATAATTTTTATGAATGGGATTTTTTTAGCATTGGGCCAGCTGATTTGTATTATCTCTACCTTAAGTCAACTCTATAGTCAATTGCTTGTTGTTCTTGTATAGCAGTACCGCGTTACATGTTTGTGTATTTTCTGCAGACTGATGCAAGCTTGTCTGAGGCGCTTTAATTGTGAGGATCCGAAGCCCACTTTTTAATATAATAAATATAATAATGTGTGTTGAGGTATTATAAATAAATAATTAAATTAGTGACATTGAAAGGAATGCCACATATAAAGTAGTTATATTTTTATTTAATTATGAGAGAGGAAAATATTAATATTATTATAACAATATAACTAGAATATATACTGAATCATAGTTTAATGGAATTTAGAAATCTCAGGTACGTACATCAATTGATTATATTCGATTTTGACGTCCTGGCATGAGGAATGCAAATTAAAAAATAAAAAAAAAAAAAAAAAAAAATGGAATGACAATCATGAAGAGTGACTGGAAAAAAAAATATTTAAAAAAATACTTAACGTCATATAAAATAGTATTTTATTTTCTGTATTATTTATAATTTAAATATATATCGTGTGGAAAATACGAGTAAAATAATGTGCAAAGCTGCAAAAAACAAAAATTACCTAGAAAAATTGTTATACTAGTTAGCTAGAAATAAATTAACATTTTATCGACATCAACATTAAATTTATTAAATAATATATTATTATAACGAAATAAATTATTTTCAGCAAAATAATTTTTTTTCGACGGCATGTATCAAATGCCATCTCTTGACATTATTAGTAACTATGAATTTTAATCGATGAACGACCGACCTAGCTCTCTCTTCTCTCTCAGTGAAATGCCTTTTTCGTTTATTTCAAGAGGAAGAAAAAAATATGAGACAGTCGAGACACAGACAGATACATTTAGATATGAATATTTAATTTATTTTTAAATGGGTAAAAAAAAGTGTATTAATTTTCGTATCATTAATGCGAATCCCAATAAAACTCATACATAAAACAGTGTCCGTGATAGATGGGATAGGAGGGTTCAGAACTTTGATATATAGAATTCCCACCGATGGCGCAAGCGCTTTACAATTAAATCGGTCTGATTGAGCGCTTGCGTGCAAACATCGGGGGAAAATACATTTTATTTCATAAAATAAAAATTTTCTCTAATTATTAAAATCTATATTTAAGGTTATGAACTTCTCTTAAAAATTCTTTCGATATTATAGTGGTAGAGGCGATTGCATATTTCATTTATAATATATATTCACTGAGCTGGTATATTTATTAACCATTGCTGCCTGGATTTGTGACCGCGGCTATAAATTGTAGGGGTCCCTTTGAAGCAATTCAAAATAGATGTTTTGCACGTAATTTAAATTCATTTTAAATGCACATATTTATATAATAAAAAACTTTATTTCATACTCAAATTCTATTTCATATTAAAAAATAAACTAGCTATATTATACTCTGTTCCAGTATATTTCCAACGATGAGGGTAGAAATTAATATTTAAATGGCCAATGTGTATAAGCGCTAATGAACCACTGTAATTTATATAATATAAATGAATTAAAAGACTATCCATGAATACCACGTCTCAGCAGAGACCAAACAGACACTATTATACAGTATAGTGCAGGGTCTGATGTCTCAGAGCACAGCAGCTTTAAAGTTATTCGCGCCAAAAACTAGGCAGATGACAATTGAAATTAAGATCGTGTTGCTTCCAAACTTGACCAGTAGATAGCGTAAAGTTTGATTTTGGATCGAGATGTCTGCTGTTTTGATATGAAAAGAGTGGGGCTAGATCAGCACAGCTGGCGAAGTTGAGGCTGAAATCGGAGTTGCGAGGCGAGTGGCGTGGTGCAGTAGTGCAGCAATGCAGTCGCGATTTAGTGAATGTTGTTTGTGAGAGAGTGCAGAGTCGGTGCGGCGGGTGCCAAGCCATGTGCGGCACTAGGCAAAAGCAGGAGGCGCCTGCCATCACCACCACCGATACTACAGGCATGCCCGTTCAGAGATGACATCTCAAGCGAATAGATACCAAGCATGCAGGCCAAAAAACGTTACCTGTTAGTCCTTTTATCGTGTGCTTTCCTAGCTTACTGTTATTTTGGTGGCTATCGGTTGAAAAGTGAAAGTAATCCCTCATTACTATTTGACACTATATTACCCTCCTATTTAGATGATAAAATTTATGAAGATGATAAAGACATGGTGTTTTCACCTAGTGTAAGACGGACAGGTGGTAAAAGAACTAGTAACTTGCAACATAATTGTCGCATGGAAACTTGTTTTGATAATTCTCGGTGTAGAGGAGAATTTAAAGTGTATGTATATCCGCTCGATGATGTTCCGGAGCCTAGTCCTACTTATCGCAAGATCCTGAATGTTATTCTTGAGTCCCGGTACTATACTTCAGATCCTCAACAAGCCTGTTTGTTTGTATTGGCTCTGGACACACTTGACAGGGATAGTCTGTCTGGTGACTATGTCCGAAACATGCAGGCGAGGATACGGCAGCTCGACCTTTGGGACGGAGGTCGTAACCATCTGATATTCAACCTATATTCAGGAACATGGCCAGACTATGACACTAGTGACCTGGGATTTGATACAGGTATGTTTATGAATCTGTGAGTAAGTTTAAAAGGACCGTTACCAGTAATAAACAAAGTATGCATACTGCAAGTCATACTATATGATACATTATGGATACTGCAAGCAGAACGTGGAGTGGAGGCAGATATTCTGAGAAAGTTTACAAAGGATGTCCTTTTAAGATTTTATAGCAACACATGCTCCCAATGGATAATGGAACAGTTGTATATAAAATACATAATGTACTCCTGTTACATTAATTCTTCCTGCATTGCACATGGGGGGGGGGGGTGGAGGGGTCATTTACTGTGTGTCATTTGATACAGGCTGTATGCATTCAATGTCATTTTTATTTTGTTCTTTTACATCATTTACAGCTATACATACACATGTAAATACTGAACACTTTATGTAAGCTTGTAGTTGGTAACAAAAGTATATAAATTAAAACAATAAAATTCGATTTTGCCCAAAGTTGAAGGATTATGAGATTACAGTATCATAACATACAGAATTAGATTATATATGTACATTTGAAGCTTCTAACTGCCCATATCCCTGATTTTTCCAACTACCACCAAGATCTGCAATGACGGCAGCTCCAGGCAGGCTCACGCCCAGACCCTTCAGCGCTCACCGTCATGACCCTCCTACTCACTGGGGCCATTACTTACTCTTTGTTAATTTTAAATGTTTTCTCTTCTTAGGCTATGCGATCCTTGCCCGTGCCAGTGCTGCAATTTCTGAGATGCGTCCTGATTTTGACGTCTCCATCCCGTTGTTCCACCGCAGCCACCCTGAGAAAGGTGGGGACCCTGGGATGGTGACATCTACCAACTTCCCTGGTAGCAAAAAGTACTTGCTGGCATTCAAGGGCAAGCGCTATGTGCACGGTATGGGCTCTGAGACTCGTAACGCCCTCTATCATCTGCACAACGCCCGTGACGTAGTGCTTGTCACAACTTGTCGGCATGGCAAGAGCTGGCGAGAACTGCAGGATGAGCGCTGTGACCTTGATAACTCCGAGTATGACCGGTGAGTGTTAACCTCTGTTTGTAGGTAACCATTGAACATCAGTAGTTTGGGAGTCTGTTAGAAGGATGCGAGTCAAGATTAAGGAGACTATTTTCAAAGAAGGGCAAAGGGGTTGGGAATTTATATCCTGATATACTATACAGGCAGTATGTTGTATACTGTACACTCTTGGGTAAATAGGGTTATGAAGTAATATGCTGGATTGCTATGCTATGTGTGTAGTTCAGTGTACATAAATTAAAACGTTTTTAAGCTGAAAGATAATATTTGCTTTAATTTTCAATATGATATACATACAGGATATAATAATCAGCATTTTTTTACAGCATATAAAACACACATTGTAAAATACTAATAACGATAAAAAATAAAAAAAAATCCCACCTAAAAAAAATAAAAAAAATCCCACCGGTATACAATATTTAAAAATATATATAATACAAGGGCTTGGCAATGAAAAATAAATAGAAGCCAGATAAGAAAGTGAACTGTCATAGAAAGTGGATATACATATCTGAGTTTGCAGAGTGACAACTCATATATTTTATGTATACTGTGAGTATACTGTAGTATATTATGTGAAAATTGTAAGGATGACATTTTATTTGTATTATTATACTAAAAATGTCAAACTTGTATTTTTTTATAATTTTTTATAACTTACTAGACTTACTGTTAATTTAACTAACAAGTAAGTGCACTATACTGCATGAGAAATGAAAGAGGGGCGTATAATGAAGCATTTGGAAGTGCATAATTTTCAACACCTCCTCAACAAAGGTGTCTTAAAATACAAACATTACAGACATCAACTACTACATGTAGTTTTAAAAAGTTTATACATAAAGCCATATTTGCATCAAACCTTGTGGATTATATGACATATTCTGAGGAATCTGAGGCAACTAAATTAAAGAAATACATGGTAAAATAAATAACTAAAAGCGGTATAATATAAACTGTAATATGGATTTGTTTCTTCATTTTACTATAACATTTGTTAAAAAAAAATAAATTTAATTAATTTACAAATATCCATGAAAAAAATTTAATTGTATGTACCACTATGTCATATCGTACAATGACATAATAAAAGCTATTACAGTTTTTAATTTTTCCATCAAGTCTCAAGTAATTTACTATTTTAAATTTTCCAGTACTATTTTTTCTTTTAAGTACGTACTTAATATTCGTACTGATCTTTTGATATTTAAATTGTGCTGGATAAGGTTAATAAAAAGTCAATAGCTTGTGCTTGACATAAAGTATTGACAACTTGGTGACTTGGTCAACCATCAGATGGACGGTTGAGAATGTTTGCAGGTCACCAAGATGACCTCAGCTGCTATATAGACGTCATTCGTGACCTGTTACATGTCACTGACCTGTCGGGACACGTCGAACTATATTATAGTGTCCTTATTCCAAGGACAGTAAATTGGCTCACTTGATTGTCCTTTCCTCACCCAGCTCATGTAGATCACCATATGAATTATCTAAACTCTGGGTTAGAGTTTATCTGTTATAATTCTTAATAAAAAACGTAAAACAAAATTTATATTACTTTAGATTCTTTCTTGTATATTTTATACTTCAAATACAAGTGCCAAAACATTTATATATTTTAGAATAATTTATAAAGTTACGAAGGTCTAGGAGATAATACATATATAAAAAATACAAAAAATACTTCCTTGCATAAAGAACAATAGAGTAAGTACGTACAGTACTTTCTGCAAGGATGTGGTGTTTCCCGCGTAATGTTTATATGTATAGCGTCCGCGAGTTTATATTATATGACGCGTTCAGCACTATGCATGGCATGCCGTCCATCCGTCGTTTTGACAATGGTATAGGCGTGCGTGGGTGTGAGTCCCATGGATGGACCGCAATTGCTCCCACATATATATTGTTGGCATCAAGTACTGCACCCGGCCATGGGCTTTGGCTAGTCACGTTCTTTCTATTGCTTACACACGCTTGCTATAGCTAGCTATATAGCTTGTTGGCTAGCCCTTAAAAAACTTTGCAATATTCAGCACGCGCGACACGTAAATCAATTCATGTATTTTTCATGTCATGTGTTGTTTGTATAGCCCTATCATATATAGAATGACTAATGTATTTCATATTTTATACAACACATCATATCACACTGATTTATTTAATCATAAAATAATTCCTTTATTGAATATTATATTGAAATCTTGTTATTTTCATGTTATTGATAATTTAATATAAATTCTTTTCATTTCATCTTCCAAGTGAAACGTGATTATAAAGCAAATTTTCTAATAGTATAATAAAATATTTATAAATATTTTTTTTATATTCCTTTGTGGAAAGCTTTAAAGCTAAAAGAAAAAGTAAAAGTAGAAAAGTTCTTTAGTTGCGTCTAAAGGGAATATCCAATTTTTGGTGTGAAAAATGAGGTGCTGGATAGATTGTGACGTGAAGTCGGCTTATATTGGCGCACTCCGGGGCCGCACGTGTGCGAGACGCGTGGACTGCATCGGGCCCGAGCTGTCAGCTAACAGAGACGACGACGCCCACTGAACGCATGTGATCAGAATGAAAAAGGACCAAATGGTAGCACCGCAGTAACAACTGCAAATATCTCGCGGGACTACCAAGAAAAAAAGGGTCTTTAAAACGCTTTCAAATTATACAATCATAAGAAATGTTATATAAAAAAATGTAAATTTACAATCAGCTATATTTTTATGTCTGTTAAAAAAAATCATAATTTCATAAACGTTTAGTGGGAGGTGGGGGGGGGGGGTTAAAACCTCTTCAATTTTTTAAACGTAAATTTTAATGTAAAATATAAACACTATAAAGAGAAAATTATTAACATAAATTGGGAAAGAAAAATAATTCAAGCATGACAAAATGTACGATGGTGTGTTTTATCGTTGAAATATAGCCATTGCTGTAAAAATTTTAATTAATTAAGATAGTATACTCCTATTATTACAGGAGTGCTATATATATATATATATATATATATATATATATATATATATATATATATATATATATATATACATATATATATATATATATATTGTAAATTGTCTAAAGCTGAGAGAAATAGACCGCTGACGAGGCAAATGTCCTCTGAATTTCATGAGACCTGAGGCTAATGAGGGTGGGTGGGGTAAAAACTGCAAGTGCAGCACCCTTGGTGTTCAAACCAGCAAACTCCGCCGTGGTACTCAAGCGCGGGTCACGTTAATGAAGGACTTAACCTCGTAGTAGTAAGTCAGAAACTGTCGTACACTTCTCCCTCCTTACCAAAGGACTTATGGTCCTCTGTCTCGCTCCTTCTCACATTTTGTACGTAGTTTTTCCAAACCAAAGCAGCAGTTGCAGCACTTGAGTGTGGGTACCCTTAATGAAGGTTAACCGTGTTTAATGAAGGCTTTTTACTTCGTCTTCATTTCCATATAAACAGATTTCGTAATGAAGTTTTTACAAATGTGAACTGTTAAAATAATAAAGTTATAATACGGGTATATAAGTAAACATAAATATAACCTAAAATATTATTGCATATTTTTAATATTTTATTCACTTTTTATAATTGTGTTTCATTTAATATTGTGATAAATAAATTTATCATCTCTTAAAACAAAACTCACTAGTTAATAAAAATGTATATGTATACTACTGTTCTTAATTAGTTTGCTTTTTATTTTAAAAAAAAAAATGTCAATTGAATCATAAATTATATCAATTTCTTACGGTTCTTTTTTTTTCTACGTTAAATAATCATATTACCTTTTTATCGCAATGATAGTTCGTTAAATGAGACTGGCATAGAAGTTTTGCATTAGTTATTCAATCCTGCAATGTGTGTAGTGCTTGCTCCGTGTCAAGGATGCTTGGTGGTGAATATCGTCTGCAGTTATAACCTTCGACCGGCCACAATACAATGTAGACTGCTAACTACATCACTGCAACCAGAGAATAACGAGGAGAGTATAGGTGAAGTTACATGAATGACAAAAACTGAAGAGGAAAACGGGGAATATTGAAAACAACCGATCCCCCCCCTAATGTATCGTTTCGCCAATTTTAAAATGTTACTGATAAAATAAATAATGATGGTGCATATATTAATTTTACTATATATTGTTTGATCAGTTGCCTAAAAATTAAATTTGTATTTCACATTTCAAATTTTACTGATATTTGTTGACAGTATATATATATAGATGTTATAAAGCCCCGTTTTTCGTTCAAATGACTTCATACTTTTTTTTCTTTTTTTTTTTTTTATCAGTGAAATTTGATTTTATATTCTAATGTACCCTGTCAAGGTGTACCATAATATCACAATCATAATTTAATGATAAGATATTGAGATGATTTCATAGCGTGTTCAGTATCGCTGCATTGAAAAGAATTCATGTAACTTCACCTTAAGTCATTGATATTGCTTACTGTGGTTGTTATTGTTTTTATTCTTGTCCGACTGCATGGTATATAAAGAAAGCTATCTTAAAAAGCTTGTTATGACTCTGTGAGACTACATAAAAATTAAGAGCTATGAGCTAGGGAGTTTTGTTTCACTGCACGCAAATTCTTCAGTCTGGCTATAGCTCGTCTTTCTATACTGTAGTCATAATATAACAAGAGAACTTTTATTTAAAATAAGATCTCTGCTGCTGGTATGTATAACTGATGTTTGCTCTCTGGATAATGCTTTTTGCAGTGACTTGGCAGTCATTTTTCGCTGTCCTTATGACCTCTATAGATTTGCTGTACTGCATGATGAACGAGATACACCAAACCATGGTTATAAATGTCGTATGTATGTATAACAATTTAATCCAATACTGCAACATTATTTAAATAAAAAAAAAGACATCAAGAAAGTGGTGTTTACAGTGTTATTAATGTATATAATATTTCTATTTTATTATATTTTATAAACAGTTTCCAATTTTACATTTTTCTGCAAATTGTTGTGCAGTAGTGTAATACAGAATACATTGGAATCTCTACATGATAGTTAATTCAATCTTAGGTTGTTTAAATTTGGCAGGGTATAATAAAGTTGTTTGATTACAAATGAACAACATAACATAACGCATAATTATGTATCATGAATGTAAGTTACCCAAAATAGAAAGCAAATAGTACCACACTCTGCATGTATAGGTACTATTAAATTAAAAAAAAAAGCGAATCGTCGCCTTAACGCTTTAAAATTTAACTTAAATATGAATTACAAAAAATCATAAAAATTAATTATAAAAAAAATCAAACTAAACTATAGGTGACCTGTAGATATAAGAAATTTGTGGTAGCTTTTTATTTATAAGCATAAATATACACCGTTTCTCCATACATATTTATAATAATTACAGTATAGTTACTGTACTGTATAATTATAATAACTTAACTTTGATGCAAACGTACAACAAGAAGTAAAATTTTACTAAACAAAAACATTTTAACCTTATAATATAATTTACAGTTCAATAACTTCTTAATTCTTACTTGAAAAATTATTTAAATCTTTTGTTATATAAAATAAAGTATATTTATTGATATTTATTGTAATCTTGTTTTATACATTCAACATAGAGTGCAATGACATTTATTACTACTGGTGCACCTGCATCAGTGTGAGGTCAGCTGCTTAATAATATAATATGGTGTTAGATGTAGTGGACCGCTTACGTATAAGACCCCGTTATATGCTGCTTACAGTGATGTGGTGTGTGGGTGTCTTATGGTAGTGCGGGCGGGTGGGCTAGCTAACAGCAACAGTCGAGCACAGAGCAGTAAGAGCAAAGACTCACTTTGGCTTCACAGCTTATAAGGAGAGAAAGCGATATATATATTTTTTTTTATAAAGTCTTAAGGTAGAGATAACGTCGAACAGCTGTTCGACGTAATCCCCTTTGATTAACATGTAAACCTTAGCAAATTGACAAAAATTCTGAAATTTTTTTGAGAGGCAGATATTAGTGCTTAAAAGCCATAGCAAAAGTTTCAAAAACATTTAACGAGCCGATTTTTTTAAATTAATTTTTTAGTTTGGCTCTCCATGGGAAAGCCCTATGCTGAAAATTAAAAAAATTATTTAAAAAAAATCGGCTCGTTAAATCGTTTTGAATTTTTTTCTATGGCTTTTAGGCACTAATATCTGCCTCTCAAAAAAATTTCAGAATTTTTGTCAATTTGCTAAGGTTTACATGTTAATCAAAGGGCATTACGTCGATCAGCTGTTCGGCGTTATCTCTACCTTAAGACCGGCATTTGGACAAAAGAACAAGAAGCATACGCTGGGAAGACCTAGAGAAGAAAGACTTTTTTATTATATATTTTTTTTCTTCCTTTCTAGCTCTTTCAAAATTTTCTTTCTTTTTTTTTTTTTTAAATCCCATCTCTTAAATCCATCAAAGCCGGGTGGTAGGCGTTGTTACGTACTGAGAGTTCTAGGCTATAATACTGTAACAGGGAGGAGAAAATCTTATTTATCTCTAAGATCTCTTATATAAGTTTATAAACAACCCTGGTGGTGGTACCGGCTGCTGCTGCTGTACTGTTATATTGCAATTATTGCAAGACTTCTTTAATTTCCTACATAACTGTGTACTGTTCAAAATAATAAGTAGTTTAAAAAGTTTATTTTTTAATTTTTTTGGTACTATATTGACTTTTCCTTATGTCTAACCTGCCTATACTCAGGAGTAGAAAGTAGAACATATAAATGTAGACAAGGGCAGAGGGCGTTCAGAAGAGGCCAGAGCCCATGCACCCTTATGTCTTAAAGGTATACAGGCCTCAAATTACAAATTAGACAAACATTAAGTGTTGCTCAAGTTTATAATCAACATTCGTATTATTTTTACCTGCGCGCGGTGCGTCTGTGCGAAGTCGCGCTGTAAAGAAAGTCCTTGCTGACGTCACAACTCACAGCTAGCACCGATTAGCATTGAGTTGTGACGTCATCAAGGACTTCGTGACGTCATCAAGGACTAAATTTCTTACTTTGAACTGCGACTTCGCACGGATGCATCACGCGTGGAAAAAAATGATGCGAATGTTGATTATATACTCTAAACCCACTTGGTGACTGTCTAATTTGTATTTTGAGGCCTGTATGCCTTTAAGTATTATATAGTTCAGCGGTCTTAAGTCTTAACTAAGGATGCCCGGTAACACTTAGGATGGAAGGAGACATAATTTAAGGACTTATGTCCTCTGTTATAACAGAAAATAACGAACAGACTATATAATTTTGTGGAACTTAACAACTTAACACATTAAACTAATATTAAATAAGGTTGACATTAATATATTTCACTCTACATGCGCCCTTATATGACTTGATTAACTTTACTATATTTATATATTAACATTCATGCTCCTATTTCACGCAACCTCGATGTTATATATTGTAACAGCTTACCTAGCTATAAAGGTAATCAAAAAAAGGAATGCAGCACCTGAGTAAATTTATAGCAAAAAAAAAAGTACATAATTCGTTTAAAAACCTTAAAGATTTGTGTATATATGTTACCACCAAAAACCGAATTCGGGCAAAAGCCGAAAAAAATGAGCTAAACTAGTTTTGAGCATCAAGTTAAGCTCAAAACCCGAAGTAATCGATTATTTCGGGTTTTGAGCTTAACTTTATGCTCAAAACTAGTTTTGCTCAAATTGAAGTGAGCAAAACCCGACGGAGACTTTTACATCGGGTTTTGCGCGTTTCCGTTTGAGCAAAACTATGTTAAATAGTTTGCTCAAACAAAACCCGCAAAACTATTTTTGAGCATCAAGTTAAGCTCAAAACTCGAAGTAAGATTTTATTTCGTCTTTTGAGCAAAATTTGAGCAAAACTAGTTTTGCTCATTTTTCAAAGACAATTTATTTTAAATTTTGAACTTTAGTGGAATTAAGCGTTCACCATATGAAGCCCTCTTTGGCCACCCACAACGAAAAGGGTTGACAGATAGTTCTTTATAGAGGTCTGCACGGGCCGGATTTTCAAAAGGCCCGACCCGGCCCGGTCGGATGGTTGCTAGGCCCAGCCCGGGCCAGTGAAGACTGCTTCACAGTGCGGCCCCCGGCCCATGGTCCGTCCGTAGTTCAACCTCATGCAGCTCGCCTTTTTATTTTAGTGCTTTACAACCCATTATAAAACTAAGAAAAAGTCGTTTTAGAAGTTTTTTTTTTTTTTTTTCGCTTATTTGGGTCCCTTCTTCCTCTTTCCTTAGCAAAATAACAACAACAACAACAACAACAACAACAACAACAACAACAACAACAACAACAACAACAACAACAACAACAACAACAAAAATCACTTTTGAAATTTCGAGAAAAAGCTAGGCCCGGCCCGGCCCGGCCCGTTCGCAGAATTAGGCGAATTAAGGGAGAAATTGGAGAAATTTAAGCTTTTATTAAGGGGCATACATGACCAAAATGTTTCAATTGCCCCAAAATACCAACCAATTAATTAAAACTTTCATTCAATCAAACAAATAGCAACAAATAAATAAATGCAACAATAAATAAATTAATAAATATTTAAATAATTAATAAATAAATAATTAAAAAAACAATAATAATTAATTAATATTTAAATAAACATTTGAATAACTACAGCAAAGAATAAGTAAAAATAAATATATTATTCCGAAGAAAATAATAAATAAAAAATAAAGAACTGCAGCTGTCACAAAATAAAAAATAAAAAGGGGCATTCACAAAGTCTTAAAGCCACATTTCAGGCTCGATAATTTAAAGCTTGATTTTAGACGTGTTTTTTAGACCCAAAATTTCTGGTCTTAAATTATTGAGCCTTAAATGTGGCCTTAATGCTTTGTGAATGCCCCTTAAATTGTCTTTGAAAAATGATCAAAACCAGTTTTGTTCAAATTTTGCTCAAAAGCCGAAATAAAATCTTACTTCGAGTTTTGATCATAACTTGATACGCAAAACTAGTTTTGTTCAAATGGGAATGAACAAAAGCCGATGTAAAAGTCTTCATCGGGTTTTGCTCATTTCGACTTGAGCAAAACTAGTTTTGAGCATCAAGTTAAGCTCAAAACCCGAAGTAATCGATTATTTCGGGTTTTGAGCTTAACTTGATGCTCAAAACTAGTTTTGCTCATTTTTTTCGGCTTTTGCCCGAATTCGGTTTTTGGTGGTAACATATATATGCTATTATATATAAACTGCGACTCCCACAGTTTTGCAGCTGTGTGTATTTGCGAATCTGCCACTCGAATGCACACACTTGTGTGTTGTTCCCACAAACGTCGTAGCGAAAATATCGAGTAAATCACAATTCCAATCTCGTACGTCATTTCAATGGCTTTATCTTGCATTGAGGATGTCCTTTGTTTATAAATAGTGCAATGAGAATACAATACTCGACCTATGAATATGAACTTGTTAAATGAAGGTCAATAATATCGATATAATTCAGTGCATGATCACCGTAATTTTTTATCCATTTCTTAATTCCTGCATGATATAGCGGAACTCGGTGCTCAAAACCCATCTTCATCCTTGTCAATATATTTACGTGGGTTTTTTAAGCAATTGAGCTGAAACTTGATATCTGCAGGCCATCTCAGGCATGATTACAAATCATATTTTTTAAATAAAAATCTGAAAATAATTGGTTCCATTTCCATTTTTTTGTTTCACTTGTATGTTGATATAACGATTCATAATACAGTATATATAAATTTATACATATAAGTGTAACATGATACAAAATAAAAAATTAACATTGCAGTCTTATATGGAAATCTTCTTTGACGCATTGCATATTAGAATTGACGTAACATTCTATTTATTCTATATATAATTTATATTTTAAATGTCAAACGTACATAATACCATTGGCATATTAAAATAAACTACTAATTTAAATTTAGTGTTAAATTACAGTTATCAAACTCCTTTTTTTCCCTCATCCTAATTTACATTTAGATGGAGACTATAAAGTTTATAATGTAACATTAAATCTTATCATTGCATGCTTTCAAATAGTAATTTTAAAATTTTTATATATTAATTTTATTTAAATAAAATAATTATATAATAAATTATCAGTATAATAACGCATTATTGTAAAAAAAAATATGTAACATTTAGTTAAACAATAAAAATATTATAAGCTTTGACTTCTATTATTGCTGCCATGCAGCTAATTTAGTTAACTTAATGAGATAAAAAAAAAGTTTAAAAAAAATATTATAGGTGAGTGCTGTGGTTAGAGCTGATGGTCCCATAGAGGATAATGAACGCCTAAATCCCTGTAGCCAGTTCACCACAGACTGGATAGTAATGGGGTGTTCCAATATATATAATACTTATCCTACATAGCTGGCCGTGTTTTCAATTCCCGCCGCCCCCATAAATCGTAAAGCTGATGTTGAAAGTGGTAGTGTGGTAGAGGTGGTGGCTTATCAGAGGCCATCAGGGCTAAGGGGGAGGCGGTGCCAGATGCCGGACACAGAGATCGATACCATACGGACTGATCGTTGCATGTTGGTGCTATACCAATGACTATGTCAACTGTGATGGTAATTGACTATCATCTGTTCTGTTTACAACCATCAGAAATCATATAATATACGATAAGTCATTATTAGTATTGTGTCAATATATATATATATATAAAAAAATCAAATTGTTTTTGTTATACTTTGATAAAATCATCACAATTGACAGTTTTATATTACTTGTGATCTATTGTATATCAGATTTTATTTGTATGATAACTAAAATATTTATTTTATATAATATACTGTATTGTATTATATATTATATTGAATGAAATGTCAATTTATAATTATTATTTTAACAAAAGAGTATATATTTGGCAGTGTATTTGATATAATAATGAGAATAATATAATAATTTAGCATTAGTTTTTAATTAATATTTTGTGCATACATCAAAGCTGTGGTACTGTATATTATATAGTTTAATTTATTTATGGAATCATGTATAAATTATTATCCTAGAGTACTTATAGTACTTCATTATGTAATTATGACAATTGATATTTACATTTATCAAAAATATGAAACATGGGATTTTTTATTTATGAATAATTTTGGTTTTTCAATAAACAAAATTAATTTCAATTAAAAAATGTAAAAAAAAAAAGCAAATTATTTTATTGATTTTTGTTATTTTCATGCATGGCATTGAAATAGTTAAATTAGTAGTGATCGGCAACGCATGTAGTAATTTATAGTATAATTATGTTATCAAAATGACATGCCCTTTACCCTTGTATGTGCTGACATGCTTTAATTATTTATATTCTTGGAAGCTTATAATATTGATTTTATACACAGCTAGAGCAGTGAAATTTTTACCATTAAATAACTCGTATAAAACATATGATACTAAAACTGTTTTAAACGACTTATATTATAAAATTCGATCAATTCCCATAATATTTCTTTTTATAAAAAATGCTCGTTTTCCTTATAGACTGCGTAAAAAAAAAATGCAGTGTAATAAAATTCTATATTTTGTGACATTGATAGTACATTATTATACCCAGCATTAGTACTTTATATATTTCTGTGAACTCCTTTTTTTTTATTTTTGTAGTTTTATCCTTATGTTGTATATCTTAACTTGTAGCATACAGCTGCTGCAGCTATCATGACCGTATGAGTATATTGTTTCTGATTTTATCCCAGTCAGTCCGTGTTAGGCTATATACTGTGAGATGCAGTCTTCAAAAGCTGTACGTGTATTGTTGTATGGTCGTCGAGATGGAGCAGATATCCGGTCCACACACCGGTACCTGCTGCATGTATGTCCGTGACTTGAAGCCAAGATGTGACCATATAAGGAGTGGTCCAACACCACACTGCTGCATGCTGTTGCACTTGCTTGTATTGTGTTATAGCATGCATGCAAGAGGACACACTGCCCCGCTGTCAAGTTGCTATGTGACACATCGTGAGCCTGGGAACACTTTTTGGTGTAAAGAACTGCATTTTGTAAAGTATTAAAAAAATTAAAGGAAGTCCATTTTCGTTATATACTGTAGGTGTGGTCTAATCGTATATACTAAGAATACAATACATCGATAATTATGTTAACCTATAGCTCTAAATAAGAAGTATGCACCTTGGATAAAATGCAGAATTCTGCTGATTCACTACATTTTTAGAGTATAAACATTCCAGAACTAGATTATATAAGACAATTATAATTATATTATATCTTCACGTGGATCGAATACCTTTTGATATTATCCCAACCCGGAAAAAGGTGTTAATTCATAGCCCTTTCATGATATGCAAATAGAATTTTGTAAGTTAGTATTATGAAATATGAATAATGAATAACATATAATGAGGAATTTGCATGCGTGAATCTGATTGGCTTAATCGAAAGAGGGGGCTGAGAAATACATGTGTGAATTTTATGCGAATTTTTTTAGCACTGCAAGTATGCTCAAATGCATATTTAAAAGATGCACTTTACCTGGAGGCGATGGCGCATCGCCAGTGACGTCATCGCTATGTCAGGTTCGGTTCACTATAGATATGCATACCTGTACGCACCTGCATAACAGGTAGCCAATCAAAAACAATCTAGCCAAAATTCAAAATTTCAAATGCCTAGCCTATTAGTTTTAAAACTTAAAAAATGCACATTATTCCATATACGCGTATTGTAGAAACACACTGGGAGATAAGTAATATTACAAACGTACCTTTCATCATATTTAAATAATAGAAATTGTTTCGCAAATAGTTTCATTTAATTGAAGAGAAGATGCAATCGATGCAATATCAAGTCCTGCCACCAACTTTTCTGTTTAAATTATTGGCGATTATTGGCGCGTCATGCATCAATCAGCCAATAAAAATGTGTAAATTTATCATACTGGACTCCTTCCGTATCTGCTGATTATCTATTGATTTATTTTATTAAACCTAAAACTGAGCCTCTTTTCTTATCTACGAAGATAGTAGGATGCCGTAGGATTCAATATTTAAATTTATTAAGACCCTTGAATCATAATTTATCAATGTCTTTTCAACCCCCTGTTTGCTGCTGCTGAAACCAGAAACGGAAGGATTGAAAAATAAATACAGTTTTAATTTCAACATTTCTATAACGCCTGTACGTGGTCGAGTGGAAAAGCACTCGTCTTCCATGCAAGAGGTGAAGAGTTCAAATCTCCTCTGGTTCATTTTACATTTTTAGTAGCACGAAGAATTAATTCAAACGTACGGGGTAAAATAATCTTATTTTTTCTTACAATATAATCATGTTATACTATTATAAGTCACACTTTTTCATTTAAATACGCACTTACAAAAACTTTGCAAAAAAAAAAAAAAAAAAAAAAACCAAACAAAAAAAGCGTTTCATTCAATGATAGAAAAATTAATAAGAAATTATAAACAAAACTATTTTACCCCGTTTGAGTTAAAAATATGAAATAAACTTTTTCATGCTACTAAAAATGTAAATTGAACCGAGGGAGATTTGAACCCTTCACCTCTTGCATGGAAGGCGAGCGCTTTTCCACTCGACCACATATAGGCGTGTTGAAAAAGTCGAAATTAAAACTGTATTTATTTTTCAATCCTTCCGTTACTGGTTTCAGCAGCAGCAAACAGGGGGTTGAAAAGACATTGATAAATTATGATTCAAGGGTCTTAATAAATTTAAATATTGAGTCCTACGGCATCCTACTATCTTCGTAGATAAGAAAAGAGGCTCAGTTTTAGGTTTAATAAAATAAATCAATAGATAATCAGATACGGAAGGAGTCCAGTATGATAAATTTACACATTTTTATTGGCTGATTGATGCATGACGCGCCAATAATCGCCAATAATTTAAACAGAAAAGTTGGTGGCAGGACTTGATATTGCATCGATTGCATCTTCTCTTCAGTTAAATGAAACTATTTGCGAAACAATTTCTATTATTTAAATATGATGAAAGGTACGTTTGTAATATTACTTATCTCCCAGTGTGTTTTTACAGTACGCGTATATGGAATAATGTGCATTTTTTAAGTTTTAAAACTAATAGGCTAGGCATTTGAAATTTTGAATTTTGGCTAGATTGTTTTTGATTGGCTACCTGTTATGCAGGTGCGTACAGGTATGCATATCTATAGTGAACCGAACCTGACATAGCGATGACGTCACTGGCGATGCGCCATCGCCTCCAGGTAAAGTGCATCTTTTAAATATGCATTTGAGCATACTTGCAGTGCTCAAAAAATTCGCATAAAATTCACACATGTATTTCTCAGCCCCCTCTTTCGATTAAGCCAATCAGATTCACGCATGCAAATTCCTCATTATAATATTACAAATAAAAAAGAAAACGTAACTACTTAACAAGTTTATATATTGCCATCATAATTGAACATATTATTACCGTTCTAATTTTGCAAGCTTCTTTTCTATCGTCAGATATAAGTGCGGCGTCATTTAATGATGCTTGTCGTTTAATTAAAAAAATAATAATAATGCAAATAAAATACATTCATGTCAAATTACAAAACGGTTTTTAAAAGATAATTGACGTTTAATAATTTTTTTGCGTTATTTTTGTTTTGTTTTCCTCGTCCTCGATTGCTATAGGCTTGGCTCCTCGTCCTATGACCCGAAAGAGATTCGAGAGAGGGAGCGTATTTCGCTTGTCATCGCTCACAGCTGCCACGTCACCGCAACATGACGCGAAAAGCAAAGTCACGTACATTGCCCGAGAAAAAATAAAAATGTACGCGCACATTACATGTTATGACTTTTTCGCTTTTTTTATTGTTTTTGCCTATAAAAAAATAGTAGTACGAGTTCGTATAGTTCGTATTAAAAGGGAATTAAAAAAATAATAATGTATGTTCTTTGTTCTGTGTCATGATTTTATAACTGCACATGAACTTTCCAAATGCACTTTATATTAAAAAAAAAAAAAAAAAAATCTCGTAAGCTGCATTAATGTCCTCTGAATTTTAAGATTAAAGTGATCGAAATTTTATATATATATATATATATATATATATATATATATATATATATATATATATATATATATATATATATATATATACGTAATTGCTGCTAAATCAATTACAGAAAAGTATAGCAATCTCAGTGGATATCTATTATATAGTAAAATTTATTAATACGTTGAAGGGTTTAGATTGCATTACAACATGCACTGTAGTAGTCAGTCAGAAACTTTTATAATACAAGCAGTAGTGGATTAAAAGGGGAACCACAAGTACTCCCATTCCCCATTCAGATGCTTTAAATTTTTTTTATTATTATCATTTATATTTTTTTAATTAACCACTGTTCATAGTTTCTCTCGCTTTACATTTAATGGTTTGTTATCGTGCGTTGAATACTTTTCTTTCTATCTTATCACATATCCTATACATTTTCCTGTAACTATAATATATAACATAGTATATAATAATTAACCTTAATAACAGACTCTACAACACTAAATCATTTGAAGATATAAATTCTTTAATTGTAATCTTTAATTAGATTACTTTGATAAATATTTTCTTATAAATATAAGTAATAATTATAAAATCCAATATTTTTTTAAAAAGAGACATGGTTCTTTCAGGAAGTATGTATTTTTTATTTCTGATATTTTCTTTATAATTTTATAACTAATTTACAAAATTGCTCTTTTAAGAAAAACCTTTTTTTATCCCTCATTGCGAAATTATTGTAAAAAAATATACATTATACATCTGTCAAGGTACTATACATTTAAAAACCCATCATGATACAGCGTTAAATTTTTTATACAACAAATAAACTGCATTTAAATCTTTTCTCGGTAAAATGCAATGTTACATCATTATGTTACAACGTAACATAAGCAGTATATAAAAATTGCCTGAGGATACAACTTATGACTTATAACATGTAAATGTAATTATTGTGCAACCATATAGGCCATCATCCATGAACCTGGTGCTTTGTCTTATTGTCCACCACAACAGCGTGAACAATATGCGTCGTTGTAATAATTATTTTTTTTATTTCAAAGTGACGTCACATCAGTGGTTCGATCGATACTTGTGATATCACCTGGCTTACTTCCTATAAGGTGACGTGATTATATGCGATAGTCATAATTCATACAGACTATAAAAAAGAGCTTTATAATATAGAATAAAGCACATATAATGTCTATTGTGTCGTCTTTACTACAGTATTCATAGTAGTTTATTATTGATGTTTTTGTGTTGATGTAATGTCTTTTGTTTATTATAATGTTCAAATGAATTGCTATAATAAAGTAATTTATACTGTATTATATAATATGTAGTGAAAATTGTTTGATAGCATGCGACAAAAACATGATTGTTATTATCGTTTAAAAGCATGAAGCAGTTTATAATGTTCTCCATATTAAATAACATATTCGGTATTTATTCCAAAATTATAATTATATTAATTTTTCATTGTTATTATTGTACTGAAGTAGTTGGATATATTCAATGTATCCATACAAAATGTTGCGTTATTGAATGAATTTTAAGAGCATAAAAAAGATTTTAAATATAATTCAAGTGCATGGGGAATTCAGGATCTGCAGACTCGAAACTTATTTAGATTTCCTGATTTTGCAGAATGCTTTTGATACTCTATTCTTTTTTTTTTTTAACTGTTTCCCAAACTTAAAAAAAAATCGATAAACTATATAATCAAATTTCTATTATCTAATTCACGTACCTAGAGAAATAATAAAAAAACAAACATGTATTCAGAATATCCTGTGTGTTATGTAGTTTGTAAACATATAGGTAACAAATAAAAAAAAAAGCAGTGTTTACAAAGCCCTTTTCCCGTGAATATTGTGTTTATCCTGTAACGTAAATAAATAATTATAAGCCCTTGCTAGACTGTAGCCGCCTACCCCAATTAATGTATTTAATAAAATAACATCGCGTCCTCTGCTGCATTAAAGTACTTCAGGCTTATTTACTTCATTTCTCTGAACAAAACTGATATTTTATTTAATGTACAATACCATATACTTTTTTATATTATATCAAAATTCTGTTATAAAAAAATTTGTAGGTCAATGTAAAAAGAGATTTGAATTCAATAAAACAAATTTTATTTTGTGTCATATAATTCCATTTTTCTATTTTAAAAGGTTTATTTTATAAAAAAAAAGAGTGGAAGCGTTTGTATCTCATGCAGATGAGTAATGTTGTGCGACGACATATTTTACCTGCTGAGTGCGATCGCAATCTGCGCGGGTGGCGCTAATGGGCCTGGGGGTACATGGCGCTAGGTACGACGAGGGGGCAGTAGTATAGGTCTATTTTGGTCTCTGGCACCTCGGTCCCGCCCTCGCAATTTATATCGATCTTCCTACCCTCTCGATATACCACATATAAAACCAACATCTTCATCCCCTTTAGCTGTATCCATTACAGTAACAAGTCATTTATTAATATTTGTCAGTATCTTTATATGATTAATTTTTTGCTTTGTATAATATATCTCAATCCACCATTTTTTGCTATTATTATAATATATTACTTGTAATATGACGGATGTTGGTGATTTAAATAAATAAATAAATAAATAAATAAATAAATAAATAAATAAATAAATAAATAAATAAATAAATAAATAAATAAATAAATATTGTAATATGATCTTTATATTAATACAGTATTGGTAATTTTTTGGGAAGTGTAAGAAATATGTTTAAAGAATTTAAAGAAAGAGAATAGAATTTATAACTTAAGTGTATGATGTTTCCATCAAATCGTATGAAAAAAACGTCAACTGCAGATGTAAAAAAAATATAAGTTGGATTATACAGTACATGCATGGTGTATTTTGCTAAATTCAAAGACTGTACACTAATAAACAGTTCTTGTGTTAAACTACCTATAAATTGTATATATTAGAATTAGAATAGATGTGAGCATTTATTTTTCGTGTATTTTTGTTTTATGTTATCCAAGACTTTCGTGATTCTTTCTAATTTTGTTGATTAATGGACAACATACATAAAAATATTTTATTGCAGAAATGAATAGAGAGTGCCAAATTATGCTACTCTGAATTTTTTCATATTTTTTTTTTAGACCTGGAACCATTTTTAAATAATTATTGAAAGTCCTGTGATTTCAGTTGGCACCCCTGAAGCCTTAATAAAAAAGATATATAGACTGGACGCCTATTGACGCCTCCAGGGGGCGTGGCCGCACTTTCAATAATTATTTAAAAATAGTCCTGGGTCTCAAAAAAATCTGAAAGAATTCAGAGTAACATAATTTGGTACCCTCTATTCATTTCTGCAATAAAAAAATTTCATGTATGTTGTCCATTAGTTGATATTTTGGGGCGATTGACACATTTTGGTCGTGTATGCCCCCATTTTTAATTTTGTATTTTACTGTGGTTGATTTTAAGAGAGAGGGAGGGGGAAACTGTTCAAGTTTCTCACACGGATTCACTGATTTAATGCAAAATAAAAATATATTAATATAGACCATGCCATGGCCGTCTCTTATCTCATATCTACTTGAAATGTGTGCTTTAATCATCCATTCTTATCAGTTCAGCGTAGAATCGTTAGAATAAAAAAAAAGAGACAGACAGAGTTCTAAATTAAACTCATTGAAGCCTATGGTAAGTATCAACATTAAAACAAATTCAATAAATATGCATATGTGCGGCAATTAAATCAGTCATCAATGAAGTCTTTCACTAACATCATGTATTCCATGCCCCTTTGTATTATTAAATAAATTTAATGTGTGACCATTCTATTTTATCATCAAATTTAAAACATGTGTGGTGAGGTTTTGCGAAGTAAAAGTTTGTGTATAGGAGAGAAAAAACTTCTCTCATTGTCAGTACTAATTAAATTGGTAAAAGTGTAGAGAATAATTTAGTAGATTATACGTGCGATAAAAAAAATCAGTTTTTAATTTCCGTATGCCATTATTTTTATTACAACATAACATTAAACATAGAAATGTTTATAATAATATATACATGAAATATTAAAATTTATTATGAAAAAATTTAATATAGTGTGTGGATAAAATATTACATAAATCGAAACTAAAAACGTTCTCTATCTCACACATTTAATTTAATCTTGAATCGTTTACAAGGGTGCAGACCTGCATGGGTATATGTTATGCATATTAACGTACTCATCTTGCTTTCTTTGTTGTATATAGT
Source organism: Siphlonurus alternatus (assembly GCA_949825025.1). Classification (NCBI taxonomy): domain Eukaryota; kingdom Metazoa; phylum Arthropoda; class Insecta; order Ephemeroptera; family Siphlonuridae; genus Siphlonurus; species Siphlonurus alternatus. The sequence continues at coordinate 21,965,547 of OX463779.1, forward strand.
TGCAAATCTGTATCTTTAAATGTCCAGTTTTAGCAAATCCGACAGGGTTGCTCAGAGATGCATGTTAATTATTTCTCACCGTAATTCATTCGACATTGATCCTTGCGCCATCGTAATGATTCCCATTATACTTCATTATCTTTGTACATCCATGACCTGCGCAACTTGCATCACTGACCTTTAAACTAGATGTATAGTCGCAAACTATGACGTATTCTGTATGGCCCCAGAGAATTGGTCCGAAGAGGAATTGGTCCGAAAAGGAATTGGTCCGAAAAAGAGGCGGTGCAAACGAGGAGTGGGGGGTTCTTAAAAACGTGTCAGATAAAAGTGGCAACGCTGCAAACGATTCGGACCAATTCCGCTTTCGGACCATTTCCTCTAAATATGATTTTTGTTTAATTTTGGTAGCATTACAAAGTGTAATCAGTAATCATTTTAAAAATGCAGTTAACTACTAAAAGTGCATTTATTGCAAATTGCAGACACTAACTTTATTTAAAAAAAGACGGCCAAAAGAAGGCGAAGAATTGGTCCGAAAGGGAAATTGGTCCGAAAGCTTTAATATATCAATTAAGAGGAATTGGTCCGAAAGCTTTATAATATCAATAAAGAGGAATTGGTCCGAAAAATTTATAATGTCAATTAAGAGGAATTGGTCCGAAAGCTTTATAATATCAATAAAGAGGAATTGGTCCGAAAACTTTTTAATGTCAATTAAGAGGAATTGGTCCGAAAGCTTTACAATATATCAAGAAAGAAGAATTGGTCCGAAAGCTTTATAATATCAATAAAGAGGAATTGGTCCGAAAACTTTATAATGTCAATTAAGAGGAATTTTGGTCCGAAAGCTTTATTGCATCAATATAGAGGAATTGGTCCGAAAGCTTTATATTGTCAATTAAGAGGAATTGGTCCGAAAGTTTTATTATATCAATATAGAGGAATTGGTCCGAAAGGTTTATTATATCAATATAGAGGAATTGGTCCGAAAGCTTTATAATGCCAAAATAGAGGAATTGGTCCAAAAGCTTTATAATGTCAATTAAGAGGAATTGGTCCGAAAGCTTTATAATGTCAATTAAGAGGAATTGGTCCGAAAGCTTTATAATGTCAAAATAGAGGAATGGGTCCGAAAGCTTTATAATATCAATAAAGAGGAATTGGTCCGAAAGCTTTATAATATCAATAAAGAGGAATTGGTCCGAAAACTTTATAATGTCAATTAAGAGGAATTGGTCCGAAAGATTTATTATATCAATATAGAGGAATTGGTCCGAAAGGTTTATTATATCACAAACTAAAATATAAAATGAAATTTTATGACAATATTTTATGATAAAAGATTAATAATATGGAATAAGGGTGGAATTCAAAATTGCTAAAAAATCACTTCAGTCATGATATCTATGTAATTTTTGGACACAGTGATATTTTTGTAAATATTATTCAAATTATTAAAATTCAGCTACACAAATAACAAGATTCTGTGGTATTAATTATATAACAAATTAGCATCCATCATTGTAATTTTTAGGGAAATCCTTAATCAATAGAATTATTATGAATATAAAAATATGTAATTATTTTTAAAAAAAATATATACGTACTGATGACAGAAAAAGGTCAAAAAGCACATTGGAAATATTTAATTATTCAATTAAAGCATGTTGTCATTTGATGGACTATTACATCTTGTCTTATTGGCTAAAAATGTATTTAAAATGATTTTTTTAAAGCTTTAATAATTTTTTATGCAACTGCACAATTAAAAGATAACAACTTATTCTTCTTAGTAAAATATTAAAAAATTGAAAACGAAGTCAAATCACCTCATACGTACATATTGAAAAAATTAAAAAATTAGTACGTGAAGAAATAATATATACACAGTTTTGCAGTTTTGTACTAGATCATTCTATTTTTTTTAATCATGGGGTTTCAAACAAAAACAAACGAGCCTGCAGTGGCCTCCCCCACACCCCCAATTTAAAATTAAAATATATGGCAGATTCCTGAGATTCCTCTTTATTGATATATATATAGTAAAGATTTCAGACGAATTCCCATTTCGGACAGTTTCCTCTCTACTTATGAAATTAAATTTTAGGACAGATTCCCCTTTACTGATATAATAAAGCTTTCGGACAGATTCCCCATTCGGACCAATTCCTCTTAATTGACATTATAAAGCTTTCGGACCAATTCCTCTTAATTATTACATTAAAGCTTTCGGACCAATTACTCTATATTGATGTAATAAAGCTTTCGGACCAATTCCTCTATTTTGCCATTATAAAGCTTTCGGACCAATTCCTCTATTTTGACATTATAAAGCTTTCGGACCAATTCCCCTTTCGGACCAATTCTTCGCCTTTTCTTTTGGCCGTCTTTTTTTTTAAATAAAGTTAGTGTCTGCAATTTGCAATAAATGCACTTTTAGTAGTTAACTGCATTTTTAACATGATTACTGATTACACTTTGTAATGCTACCAAAATTAAACAAAAATCATATTTAGAGGAAATGGTCCGAAAGCGGAATTGGTCCGAATCGTTTGCAGCGTTGCCACTTTTATCTGACACGTTTTTAAGAACCCCCCACTCCTCGTTGGCAACGCCTCTTTTTCGGACCAATTCCTTTTCGGACCAATTCCTCTTCGGACCAATTCCTAGGAGCCTTCTGTATTACCTGTAACTGGTAATATCTTGATTACTGGATCGTCGTAGCCCAGCAAACTTCATTAAATACAAAATCGCTTCCAGTATAGAAAGATTAAAAATAAAGTTTTGTTTGTTTGCTTATTTTTTGCTCCACGTGTTGTAGCATATATAGCCTTGTAGCAGATTATTTGACCTGCGCTATAATTGGATCGCTGTGCATTCATCTGGTAATATTATATAGCGCGAGTCAAACAAAAACCTCTCTTCTCTCTGCATTGCTCCTGTGCTTAATATATATAATGTTTTGCTGCATAAAAGTCTCAACAGCACAAGTGTAACCATGTGAACATTTTGTTATAATTGATTTGAGTTTTCATTTATTTTTATTTTTTCTTTTATATGTAATAAAATTTTAAGAGCTATTATAAATTAGTTATTAGTTTGTTATATTATTATGTCCTAAATATTTAATAGCGTTGAATTATCTTACAAAATCATTTTTTTTATAGAATAAGCTAATACTATTTAGTTTAAATTAGTAATGAAAGTACAGTATTGAAAATTATTCATGTGAATATAAATCAATAGATTTGATGACTTTCATAATAAATTTAAGCCATGCAGACAGCAATGTTCGCTCATTCTCTCCGTCTGCTTTCTTGCTTGCTTGCTTTGCTTGCTTTTTCGGAATTAATTCGTACAGACTGCTGCTCTGATCCATATTGAGTAGCTTACTGAGAAAACCATGCTGTTTGTGTCCCAGGCCTCCGTTACAAATAACATTGTAAATATTATTCATCAAAATATGAAATACGCGGGAGATCTACGTTACTTATGTTACTAATGGTAATTCACAAAAGAATCTCTCACAAGGTTTTTGTTATATATAATATATTTATATTTCAGCTACGTAAATATATTATATCCTTACTACATTTTTTTTTAATCCCATGTGATCCCCCCCCCCCCCACGTTCTATCTTAAATTGTAGCTTTTAATAAAATAGTTGAAAGAAAAAGGTTAGATCGTAATATTACGTAATGGAAGTGGAAAACAATATAATTTCAATAATTTTCAACTAAAATGTAACTAAAAATTATTCTACTTAAACATAAACAATTTTTTTTTTGCAAAATATATTATATTATATTATATTATATTATATTATATTATATTATATTATATTATATTATATTATATTATATTATATTATATTATATTATATTATATTATATTATATTATATTATATTATATTATATTATATTATATTATATTAATTATATTATATTATATTATATTATATTATATTATATTATATTATATTATATATTTATAATATAATTGTAATAGAAATATATTCTATATAAACCTTTGTTCAAAAAGATTGTATATTATGTATGATATTATTACAAAAATATAATTTCTCTTTGCTATTTACGAAGTTTCTGTAAAAATTGCATCCAATTGTTAACTTCATTCAAATGTAACCTAATTGAATTAGCGTGGTGTTGGTGGTTAACCCTTGCAAGTGTTATTTACTTAAAACATTACAGCGACACATGACGACAACAAAATCGCGTGGTTGGTGTCCCCTTGTCGTACGTTTTGACATCCGCTCATGTTCCACCGTACACAGGAATAAAGTTACGGTGTGTATCATAAATTTACTTGTAATCTATTTTCATCGCCTGCAATGTGTGCAGACTACTTTACAGGATGTGGCCGGCTAACTGAACAAAGGAAACGCGTTTTTATTTATGGACTAGATTTACATTGCTCAAACTTTATAATGGTTAGTAGTAAAATAAAAATATGTTTGTTGATGTTAACTATAAAAGTATATTTTTAAATACTGTTTAAAAATATGATGTTTAAAATCGTGGTGCTTCAGTAAGAGTTCAATCTTATATAGAAGTTGACATTTTCTCTCTCTCTCTCTCTCTCTCTCTCTCTCTCTCTCTCTCTCTCTCTCTCTCTCTCTCTCTCTCTCTCTCTCTCTCTCTCTCTCTCTCTCTCTCTCTTTTTCTCTCTCACACGTTAGATTTAATCCATTTTAATTTTTTTGCCCTCTTTTCTAAATTAAATTCAAATGTTTGTAATTATTGCAGCTGATGTTACTTCGATATTGCTTAATAATATGTAGTGTCAATAACTTCGAATAAAAAACTTGGGTATTTCCATATCACACAAGATATGATGTTACACCACGTATCCATGCAGATTTTCTGTACGTCATTATATATTTACAGTGTATAGAAGCGTCTCTGGTTACCCAAGAGGCGGCGGTAGACAAGCTGGTCTACACACCTCCAGCAGATCAGATGACCGGCCAAGCTGGCTAGTTAGAAATCCGAGAAGACTTCTTGTCCTCTGTCATATTACTGTATATGATTTTCAACCTTATGTCCTATCATACGATCTCACCTCCCTACAATATAGACATTGTAAGGTGTGATATCCTCGCATATTAGTATTGATACAGTATAGTTAGATGTATACATTATATTATCATCTAGTAATATACAAACATGTATTCAGATATTTGGTTATATACAAACCCCCCAAAAAGTAATGTAACACTTCTTAATATATTCCAGTTTTTGCTGGAGTAAAAATTTACATTCAAAGATCAAAGTATATACAAAACAGGTTCTTTCTCATTCAATTTTTTTATTTAAAAAGTATATCATAAAATATAAAAAGTATTGAAAATATTCTTATACTTTTGAATACATCTTTATATATAAATAAATGAAAAAGTTATAAAAACTTTTTATATCCCTTTCTTTTTTATCTAATTTCTTCTTCAATATATCGAAATTGAATAAAACTTAAAAATTTAAATATTCATTGAATTTATTTTCCAGCAAATTTGGTGAATATTTCCTGACTTTCCTGCATATTTAAGTATAAAGTCTGACATGCTTCTTATGGTCTGCACCTGCCCACATGCACTGCAACATGAGATACTGTGTAAGCCGGTCTTGCAACTTTATCTGCAGTCTAACTCTTGGTGATAAAAGTCGCTACTGTCGTATGGAAATAAGAGGATATAAATTGCTGGGAAATTATTTAAAAAAATAAAAATAATGGAAAGTACACCTTGGGGCAGCTTAAACATTACCCCATTCTGATTTGTTGAAGCAGCAGCTTCTAGTGGCTAATATGCGATTTTAGGAAGACATCCTATATTAAAAAAGCACCATCCCAAAAACATAATTTTGTAATACATGCATTGAGTGCTTGACAATGCTTAGAGCTTAGACATAAATATATAGAACATATATAGGCATGGCATATAATTATGCTTAATAGACGTAATTATGTGCCGTGCTGTTCTGAAGTTTGCGTATCCATATGAAGTTTGGTTGTTATATTATTTACTGATCGTATTTCTAGGATAGGCATTGTCTACATATTTCATAGTTTTTAAATACAATGTTATATATTGTTTTACAGTTTCTGTGTTAAAAAAAAAACATTTTATAATATTAAAAGCTTCAGTGCTATATATCTTACAAAGTTGGCTCTTTTTTTTCCCTGATGATGCAAATCGATACCTTCAAGAAACTTGAAGAACGTATCTCATTCAAGAGAAATATATTAATACTGAAAAATTGCACAAAAAAATATGCTTTTTTCGCAATCTGCATATTACCCCTTTGTTTTTCAGTAATGTGGAGCAGTTTGCATACCCAAAAGGCAATAATGGTGGCTTAGATACGTATTGCTTGAGGCATCGAGATGTCAACATGCACAATGCTGTTTTGTTTTTTTCGTTCTTGTTCCGAGAACACATCATTCTTCTTTCGAGTGCAGTTTCCTTGCAAGGGATATTGTGAATACACAATAGTGGAATATTGACCGTGATGTTAGGACGCGGTTTGATGATGGGTTACGTCATAGGCGGCAGCAGCTGGAGTGCTGCAAGCCGCTGTTTTAGAGTGGCCTATCCTCCGTATACTACACTCAAATTAATGTTATATTCCCGCCGGAAGCAACTGAAAATATATTTTCTGTCCTTTGTATTTAAAGTTTGAAAATTTGCAGAGGGAAATTACTATTTTTTTTTTTTTTTTTTGTAAAATTTTTATATGTGCACGGGAAAGCCAAAGCACTTTTCCAGTTAATTCCGGTAAGAATATCAAATAAATCTTACTGTAGTCGCTACTGCAGTGTCGCAGAGCCCATGACCTCTGGCCCATATACTGACGGCTGACTGACCAGCGCTCAGCATGCGCTTGATAGCCTTTTATTGCTTAACTTTGGATTCAAAATGAGTCGAAATATACAGTGTTGACATAGCAAAAATATAAAAAGGTTACCCAAGTCACGGAAAGGGAAACTTAGAATTTATATTTTTTATTACAAAAGTTAATTTGTTGTCTTGAATATTGTATCTTGATGGAAGACCACATTTTGCATTGTCTAACAACAATATTTTGGCAATCTAAAATGCTTTTTTATTTACAATAATTTATCAAAACGACAAAGGTTCATTTGGCAACCTATTAAATTCATAGAAATTGGAAAAATTCCAAGTTTATTATTAATAATTGAGAAATGACCATAATTGCTTTTTGTTTGAAATTACATTTAATATTTTACTTGTTTGTTTTTCTCCACATTTCAATTTGCAACGTTGATTACCAACATAATACTGCGTATAATAAATTTTTCACGCTACCACAATAGCGTAATAAAATAGTTTAATTGTACAATTTAAAGTCAACTTGGTCATATACGTAATTTTTTTCATTCATTATAACAAATTAAAAACATTCTCACACTATCTTAGAAATTAAATATATAATAAAAAAGTTAAATTTTCTTCCCACTATACTTATACTTGCATGTTGTATGATAATTAGGTTATTTATACAACGGCATCCTTTTATTATGTTTATCGTGTTATCCCCCGGCACACCGTCCGCCTCGTGGCAAACGTTTGGCGGCACGTAATAACTTTATTCTCTTAATACTTCGTCCTTGCAGTTCCAAGCAAGCAAGGTACTATGTATAATAATATGACCCATATTGTGCTCTTCGCGGGTACATCATATTGATTCATGACTCTCATGACCAGCTGCTTGCTATACAGCCGGTCGTCTTGCATGCTTGGCTTATATATAAGTTCAGCCACTCAGGCTAGTAAGTATAATACAAAAGAAATATTATATAATAGAGCTTCTTGTAAAACAAAGGTTTATAAAAAAAAAATGTAAAACATGAAGATGCGTTCAATAAATTAGAGTGTCAGTTTTTGTTCTACTTGATAGCACTAAATAATATAATAGTATATGTTATAGTAGTTGCATAAAATCATATTCATTGTTTTAATATACCATGTACAGTACTTCTCGAATGCAATTAATATATGTAGTGATTGACCTTGTATCCTTTATATTGATTCCTTTTTAATTATCATTTCTTTATATAAGATATAATTATGTATAATTATATTTATTTTAAACATTTCTATATTATAAAATGCATGTCATATAGCATAATACATGAATTAATAGTTTCTTTTATACAAGTTCTATGTATTTTAGTGGTAAATTTATGGTTGTGTTATCTGCCTCAAATATTGTAGAAAATTTACGATATATAGTATATTTCATGTTAACTTGAGTTTTATTGTTGTGAAAATGAAAATATTTGTTTATATTTGTATATACAGTGTGCTACCATCATTTACTCATGAAGGAGCTTCTTCCATGCATTTACTGTAAGAAATTGAATCCTTTCACCCAGGCACTTTACTATTTATTTAAAAATTATTATACTTATAAATATACTCAAATTTATTTAATATTTCTGCGGAAGTAGCTGGAAAGAAGTTGTTTCTGACATTTTTGTTCATATCTGACGAGTTTTGAAATTTTACAAACAAGTCAGTACCCTGATTACAATAGTCTACAGGTGCAATTTTTCAAACTTAACATGATTAGAAAAGACAGAAACCTTTCACATTTGGGTATATATTATACTTTCGGGGGAAACATAAAATTAATTCGACTGTATATAAAGTTACATTTTTATCTTAGAAAACTTTTTATTTCATTTATTTATCAGTCTACACACTCCATTATAATGTATGTTCTTGCCTTATGTATAAATACTTTATTATATATTATACTATTTAATGAAAGGCATGCAATCACGCTGATAAAATACTCAAAGTCTACTTCTAATGGTTACATCATTTTGTTATGAGCATTGTCGGTACCGTCCCTTCATAAACACAATACTCTTGGTTTAATTCGATCATTTTGTGTATGTGTAATTTACGAAGCATGAGTTGTTTACATTGTTAGACGATGCTTGAACGATGTTGATGATGTTTTGTATTATTAATGCAATGAAATTAACAGCCATGCGTCACTATTTGAAATTTCTCAAAATGAAATTTTAAATATTATACGTATTATATATTTTACAGTTTATTACATATTATGAATGAAGTTACATGATATGCATATGCATGCTTGCTGCAATAGTTATAAATAATAAAGTTACGCAGTTTTATCAATAACCTCATTTTTCATGACTTTTGCTCTTCCAGCAGATAAAGTTTTGAATTATTACTACGAGACTTTGTAAAACGATTGTAGATAATAATTGACGCCATCTATATATATATGCAGTCTTCCTTGCTTGGGAAGACAATATAAAATTCATAATCTCACAATTTTCTCTGACAAATGCATTACACTTCGGTACAGCATGGATCTAACCCCTACCTGCTTTTCTGGAGCTGTATAGCTCTGAAAGTCAAAGAGATGCAGATTTACAAATTTGAGAGAACCGCAAAAAAAAAAATCAAGTTTCGTAACAATCCCAACAACTATAAGAGCAGGGGTAAAAGTTCGTGGCGTACACCTCGGGACTGCCCGAATGTTTTGTTTATGGACGGTCGATGGAAATGTGAGGAATAAAAACACTTTTTGAATATAGCTTTAAACTTCAGAATGTATGCTCTTTTTACCTCCACCCCAAAAAAGCAAGTATGCATTTTATATTCTTTTATAAAATCTTTTGTATATTTATAATTGTCATCAGCAAATATGACAAGGAAACTTTTCACGTAACTCGAATTGTACATCCACAGTTAGCTGCAGGCCCCGCACGTATGCACAAGATAACCAACTCTTGAGAAATGACTTATGATCTTGAATGATTTAGACATATGTGTGTACACTTGTAGTCATGTCATGGTAATAAAGTTGCTGGAATAAACCATAGTGATTTAATTATACACAGAGTTAACTCAAATGAAACATGCTAGGTTTTAAATTTTATTAACTGTTTCGTTATATTCACGCATTCACGGACAATTTTTTATCGATTTTCTATTGTTTTTTTTTTATGTTTTTTGTGCGGATACAAATCAATCTATTTACTTGCTGAAATTACCTACATCACTGCATGATTATAGCTGAGAGCTTAATGAGCAATAGCACTATGTACGTATATAATTATACATTTTTTTATCCTAGCTTAATTAGCTTATATTTAATTAATGTATAGCGGTCGGTGAAGTATATAGTTTATATATAGCATTAACGATAGAATTATAAGAATTTATTAAAAATAAAAAACATAGCTTCAGGTAATTATTTTAGCCGCATATATCACAAAATCTGGTTTTACTCTATAAGTTTGTATAAGCCAATGTTTTTTACGTGGTGTTTGATTTGATTTTTCCTCATTAAAATGGAGAATTTATGGTGTTAAATTCCATAAAAAAATAGTATAAATAATATAATATATGCGAGATTCTTCCTGGTGAAATAAAAAAAAGAGGAATTAATTTCCTTTTGACCAGCTGTTCAAACCCATTCATGATAATATTTTCTGTATCTCGTTTAATATCGTTTTACAAACGTAGCAAAGTATTTTTTAGTTCGTGTATCGTATTAAAGCCAACCTTCCCTGCGGCAAACGTTAATTAATTTACTTCATAATGAGAGAACTTTTTAATAACTTTGATTTACAAAGAGAAATTTATACAACAGCATAATATTATAGCTTACATAACACCGTGTTATTATTTTTTATTATTATCCCTCTTCCTGAGTTTTATCAGGGAAGAGAGATATTAAAGTTTTTTTTTCTATATTTTTATATTTGAAAATTAATCAGTTTAACGTCATATACACCTCGTAAATATTTGAATGTTCCACATTTTTAATCCAAAAAACGAAGAGATGAAAATTTATATCTTAGGGGGAGATAATAGCTTTTGATATTAAATGATAATTATATATGTACATAATTACATATAGTGGATGATTAGGTCCACAAAAAAAGGAAGGTTGGAGGTAACGTTTTTGCTGTCCCAAGGTGTACAGTATAACATTTAACAAAAAAAGTCAAGTAATAATTGAAGCAAAGTAGCCATGTAATGACAACAAAAATTGTAAAATGTAATAACATTTTTTTTGTAGGAATATTTCGGCGGGTGTATACTCTGCCAGCGGTAGCCATTAAGAGCTATATGTATGACTCGTCGTCTCGCGAACTACCCCCCCCCCCCTCCCAACCCTTTGCTTGACTCTGCATTGCGGCCCGCCCTCACTGCTAATTGCCCTTGTCATGGCCCGGCTTACTGTACAAGTCATTAGGTCGAGCAGTAACAGCACCAGAAATACTTGGTGTACTATTACATATCATTTTATTCAAGGAAGTTTTATACATTAAAAGGAAATTTCTTGTTTCATTATATTTTAGCTTGTTTTATAAAGAAAATTACATCAAAATACCGCCATGAAAGATATTTCAAAAAGAATAATTTAAAATGAAGAAAAAAAAATCTTGATTATAGAATAGCCTGAAGCAAATTTCTCGTCTATAATACAGTATAGTATTATTTTTTTCCTTTGTTATTTCTTGGTGGTTAATCAACTTCATAGAATATAATATGACTAAATAAAAAAATACAGCTTTGCAGAAGGTTCTAAAAGATCAATAATGCAATTTAAACATAAAATGCATTCTATCTCAATGGGAAAACTTTGTTTACTTTATTGTAGAAACTTTATGTACTTATAAGAAGACTGCTCCATTCCAAAACCATAGTAATAATAATGTCAGAAAATAAATATATACTTATATATTCTCTGGTACTATACTTTTCAGTGTATAGGTTGTTATTATTGATAACAGAAATCGTTTTTATAATTTTTACTTAATTGCAATACATACTATATTTTTAGAACACCTTTATATTTTGTTATAATAAAAATATATTTATTGAGAAAAATCACAAAAAAAAATAATAACCATGCACTGCTCAATTGGTAGCTAAAAAAGAATATCCCAATCACATAAGTGTTTAGCCACCCATATAATACACATGAATCATACATATATTATAATGATATATAATACATTATATATATACCTTTATCATGAAAAGTGATGCAAATTCTTATCATCCATGTAAGAAATAATCAATGTTTAATTATAAGTCACTATTTAATATTATAATTATTATATAAATACATTATTTATATAATAATTATACATATATGGCATTTCTGTATTAGATCCAATAAACAAATCAAATCAAACATTGTGAATATATTATACAGTATATTATGTGTATATAATATATTATATATACATTAATTGTAACACGTAATTCTGTACTCAGATTTTTTTTTTCCAATGCATCAACCAAAACTCCTACAACATTTCCATCTTGAATGAAATACAGTTACTGGTTAAATTTGTCTACACCTTGTGATAAAGAAGTCAAAAATAACTATATACTATAAATTCACACTTTGGTTGTCAGCTGAGAAAAAAAAGTTAAGATTGTTACATGCCCTGCGTACCCAAAAGTATATGCCATACATTAACGTTGATATCGGTGGGGAGCACATGTGTGGAGATAAGTGCATGCAAGCAAGAAGGAAGGAGCTGATGTTATGTAGCTAGCAACGCATGCATGGAGACGTTATCATCACCTGCACGTGTTATCAGGAGCCAAACTGATGTATTATAATCCCCTCGTGCTCTCCATATCATCACCTCCCCTCTTCGTCCATATTCAAGAGTACTTATTGTACACTTCGCGAAACCACGAACGTTACTCCTGCCTGACGATTTGCTGGAGCTCTCCCCGGGTAGAAAGCTGCAGAATTACCATTTCTGTGATGTTCTGTTATTCTGTATAAGAAATTCACAATGCCTCCATCGACATATATGCGCGACAATGCCCACAAATCAAAGTAGCATAAAATAAATTATCGTCTGTTTTTAGGTGTGTGTTTATTGAATTACTTCACAATGAAGTATTCAAATTTGTGATATATTTCCCTCATATTTTTTAAGATTCCGGGTAAAAAAATGTGTTTGGAAAAATTAAACCACGTGATGCCTCGTGATTGACACATTAAACAAAAAGATAGGACTTTGATTAACAGCTCGGAAATATCTATGAGGAAAAATACATAATGCTTGCTATATGTGCACTACTGTACAGTGTCTAATACATTGTATTTTCAATACTCTTTTTTTTTCCATAAAACAAGATGGTATACTCCATCAGATTATGTTTTTGATCATTTAAATTAATTCCACCGATGACGGAAAAAACACACTGCAATAATTAATTAAAATATTTTTAGTTAAAATACCTGCAATTAAGGGATGACACATGTCACTTCAGCTTGATTTTAAATTACTGCGATCGTTAACAAGACGCACAACCCTTCTTCTGTCTCATGCGTAAACAGCAGAAATGTAAATAAGCCAAAAAAGAGTCAAACGAGTCTTCGTATTTTATATTATTTACTTAACAGAAACGTAATACATATGAAAAACGTATAAAGGGGGGAGGGAGAACACATATTCTGTACTCAACAAATAATGTTAAATTTTACTTTGACGTCAAAAATGTAAACATTTGTAAAAAGTGAGTGCTTCAAATACGTTACTTATGAGCAACTGTTAGCTGATGAACAGTTAAATAGAATTATATATTATAGTCAGTGTCAGTATCATTATGTTGTATAAAACAAATAAAACTCGTGTTAAATATGTTCGTTCATTGCTTAGAAGCTTTGGTTCCATACCACTTCCTTTCGTAATTTTTCATAAAAATTTATTTAAAAACAATTATAATAAAAAAGCCGGATTTTATAATAAAACCATTACGCATTATTTACAGCACATCAACGTTCAGATCGCAGCAATCGACTATATATATATATTATTTCACCAGCATTCCCCTCTGTGTGTGTAATTTAAAATTCATTGGAATTATTCCACTTTATATCATGGATTTTACACACCTATATGTTTATTGCTAGCAATAACATCCTTTAAACATATAATTTTAACCAATAACTTGTTTCGCACTCTAAAATGACTGATATCAGTGGTAAACATTGTAACGTATGATATAATATACCAACATAGCGGTGATAAGAGGTCATCGGTAAACACAAAAGTTATAAGGGTATCAATTAACAAACTAAACACTTCTCCAGCACACATAGATTAGATGACATTGTATATAATACTAATTTATACAAGACGTAAACTGGCCCATGGTTCGCCTACACGTTATTCTCAGAATTAACTACGGAAATAATCCACATACTTCTTGTACTGTACTTAATAGCTCTTAATATATGTGTATGTAGCCGCTAATGGAATGAAAAATTTAAGGTGCGGATGACTTTGATAACTTTTTCCATTAAATATTGAATGAAATTAAATGGCTTTTATAATTATCATATTTTTTTCAATGTAAATAGAATGTTATATGTTACGACAAGAAGTTAAATTTTTTTATGACGTGATTTTATTTAATTTAATTATTTAATTAAGCTAGTGACGAATTATTAGACTTCGAGTTATTACTTATTAGATTTACTAATAGGTTACTTATTACTCCAACATTTTATTAAAAATGCTGCAAGTTACTTTATTGTCTGAGTTGTTCCTATTTTTTTCTTATACCTTTATGTATTTTTAATTTTGTTCTGATTTCTCGATTATATACTAATTATTAATTAAATATACTGACGATAATCAAGCTAACATTATTTCGCTACTGTATAATGCATTCAATCATATAATTTTAAAAATTGCCGTAACTTTAAAAATTACAATGTGCTCCAAATTATGTATAAGTGGAAAAAGAGTAATGTATGTGTACGATTGAAATGAGTTTTGAAAACCCGCTATATATTATAGCTATCCGGCCATTGCATCAAACAATGCTATTTAATAATATATTCCATATCCTTTTAATATAATACACTAATTTATAATTTTGTGCTTAGTAGGTCGAACCAATATAAAATATATACTGTATATTATATAGCACCAATCTATAGCGTGGTATTATATTATTTGAGGTGTGTTGTAAATGCTAACATATCTTGGTGACTGCTGCTATGGTAAACTTTGCTTATGTAAGCAAGCACTGTCCATGTAGACATTTCCCATGGCCGGCTAAAGGGGGCGGGACCGTCGGCGGCTTGAATCACTCGTGCCAACAATATTTAGCACACTGTACGGACCAAGCTACTGACGACCGCCGTCGCCGCTTGCGTGGTCACCACTATCAGCTGATCCGTCCAGCCCACTGAGAGGCCCCTTGCTTACTCTAAACCAGTCGCATCACTTATATCTCTTGTCTCCATATTTGGGCATTCTAAATACTAAGGTTCACTTCTTGGATTTTCCTTTTAGACGTATTAGCACTGTAATTTGTACCACAGGTGAATGTACTATGACAGCCAAATGTTTTTTCAACAGCTACCTACTGAAGGTTATATTATTCAGGATGATATTATTCTCATGTCTTGAGTGCTTTCATTACATTTAACCACTTTACTTTTTTTAAATGAGTTTAGTTGTAAAAAAAAATAATGTTAAAATTGCTGGCTACATATTAATTATACATTTAAGCATATAATAATTATACATATCAAGTGTGCTATTGTGATTACTGGATACTTGTGATACTTGGTGTAACGTTGTAACTTCTATAAGTAATTTAGTTAAAGTCTTTTATGTACAGTACAATTTAGTAATAATTTTGAGCTATTTCTCTTTTAAATAAATTTTCTGAACCTAAGCTAGGCTTTCATAGCAAAAAGACATACTTTTGCCTTTTTTGCAATTTTATTATAAGAAACCAGAAAAAAAAATGATATTGATTTTATGTAATAATATCTTTGAAATGGATTCAGTATTGCGTGAAATCCAAAAAGGAAAGAGTTAGACTAGCATTTATCTACCGCTTTATTACAAAAAAAGAGGGTCTTGTTTGAAGCAATGGATACTACGGCATTGACTTGACAGGCGGTGTGACGTTGATATCCACCTTGTAGTCTGCAGTCACGTCTCTTTGGATAGCAACATCTAGAAGCTTGAAAACATCGGATATTGGATTGTAACTCGCGGTGTGCCGCATCAGCATCAAGTGAAGTGAGGAGTCTCCTCAACAAAGCTACTTTTATCTTGCATGCTAAAAAGCATCAACGATAATAAAAAAAAATATTTTTTCTTTAAAAATAAAGGGGGGGGGGGAAAGAACTGTTACGCCTCTTCACACTTTATGTAATATTCTATATTTTTTTCTTTCTATTCTTGAAAAAAGTTATAATAAAGATTGAAGGGAAAAAAAATCAACGAAAAATATCATAATTCGCCTTGCGGTTTTACATACTTGATGACTGTCAAAAAAAAAAGTAAAAAAATAGCCACAAAAATTCTCTTTGAGTATGGCGTGACAAAGACATCCTATAAGAAAAATAGGTAAAAAAAAATCGTGACGTCAGCTCGTGTTTTGAAACAAACTCATTGTAGTTAGCAAGCATGGACTTTGTATTAAAGCAAGTTAACATATGATGTAGATTGTCAGTATGACTTAGCTTATTTTTTTTTTCATATTTTCTTTACTGTAAAATCCATTACTTTGCGGATGTCAAAGTAATCACGTGATTCCTTGGCAGTGTTCATAAATCATAATAATTTATTACGTCATAATTTCTTGTTGTTTATTAAATTAAAGACATTTCTAGATACATACCAGGGTTTTCTTATTAAATTTCAGCATGAATTTTTCGTTTTAATGAAAAATAAATAGGCAGAGGTAAGAAAATATAAATCAAAATTTATTAGATTTCACTTAATTTTTTATATTCGGAAAAGAAAATAAAGATATAAGAACGAAAGTTATAAAAAATGTTCAGAGAGAGAGAGAGAGAAAAAATTGAATATTGCTTTAATTATAAAAATAATACAATTAATTAATAAACGGAAAGAATATTACATACAGACGTTCGTTGTAATGAAGTTGTCCGAATTCTTTACTTTGAAGTTAATAAACAAGAAGGTTATATACAACTCAAACAAAAACACTCTTAATAAAATTTGGCTGAATGTCAGTATATTCCTGATACTGAAATTGACATCTTATATTCAGTGGATTGATACCCCTGAATATTATTCAGGTGTTGGATTTCAGGTGTTAGAAACCACTGTCAATTGACACCCTATTTTCAGTGAGTAGCAAGCACTGAAATATTTTCAGTGTTTTCTTTAACATTAAAATCATGTACGATTTACGAAATTGAGAAATATGTCATTTTTTAATTAATACAACAAAATTAAATTTTATTTCTATAGATTCAAAAGTATATTAACTTATTATAATTATTATACCGTGGCACATAAATTTAATGTAATAGCATTCCATTGTAAAAAAAATAAATACGAAAAAATTGTATTTTAATATAAAATTAGCTAGAAATATTAGCGACAATAAATAAAATGGTGAAAAACAACTTATAAATAATACAAATTGATAATTAGACCGATATAATAATACTATAATAGCAATTACTAACCTACAACAGGCATGGAGGAGGTTTGGGTAACTGAATTTGCATCTCATCTCTTAATAAAGTACGATCTCTTAAAAGAAATACGCCACAAAGTATCGTTGCACTTTAGTGAATACAAATATTATAAACTTTTGAACCAATTAGAGACATTTCTCGTCGTTTTTCCTCAATTTCATGACATGACACCATCATCGCGTTCACAAAATTTTCCACTTAAGCTGACTAAATTATATTTACGGTTTGCGTTCTTCATTTGCTTTTTAATTTCACCTTAATTTTTTTCAGGCTATTAATTTTTTTTTCAGTACATCATTTTTATTTTTCAGCACAATTTATTTTTTCAGCATGTCCTTACACTGGGATATATAATTGAGGTGTTAAAAGATAGAATTTTTTTCGAAACTGCTGAAAGTCAGTAGTTAAAAATATACTGACATTAATTTCAGCCAAATTTTATTAAGAGTGAAGTTACTGAATTTATTCTGTTCTAAAATTTCTTTGTAAAATAAAATTATTATATTACGTATGACAGCTTTCCATCATTAAATACGTATAATATTTGAGAGTGCTATGCTGATTGTTACTTTTAAGGTATTATTGAATGCTCTTTGACATGCAATTACACGAGTGTAAACAATACGTAATATTATAGATTGCATTTTTTTTTCTGTTCTTATATTATTTTATTATACTGAATAAAAAAATAATTTTTAATGCATTTTAACATCATGAATTTTGTTTTAGGTGTAATAATAATTATTATATATGTAATAAGCAAATAATTGTTCACTTTTACAGTAAGCCTTAAAATAACATACAAAATTAATAATGATTAAACTAACGAGACATATAACATAACAAATATTATCTGGGTATATTTATTTTTATTATTGAATTGCAAATTATGACAAATAAAACTTAAGGGAAGTGAACACCAGGACGTAATTCTGTAAGCAGGTAATGATAGCAATCTCGTTGGCTGAAATTTAAACTAGGTATCGAAGAAATGTCAAAAGTTCATCGTTTCAGCATTAATAATATTTAAATTATTACTAACTTAATTCATTTAATTTTTTGTTGTGCTTTAACTATTATAATATTTATGTACTGCTGTATAAAATATTCTATTCTTATTTTTTTTAATGTTATGTCATTAATTATACTGCATGTGTAAACTGTAATCAATATAATAATAATATTTAAATTAGCACAAAAATGTCACAAATTGTTTATTTAAAATTTTATTTAATTGAATTATAATTAATTCTAGACCTCATCATAAAGGTAAAGCGTCATCTTGTTGAATTTTAAAACTTGTTCTGTAAGTTTTACTTTTAATTAGATAAGTCGCAGACAGGAAAGCTGAAGATGAATTATAAGTCTTCTATAACCGCACAAGATATTTAATTATCACAAGACAGAGATAAGAGTGCTGTCTATAGTTAAATATGTACACTCCTCGCCTCTGAAAAGTTTCCTTCTACAGCCTTGTTAATCATCAGATCATCACCATGCCCTGTGTTATTCTTACGGGACATGATGATTAACAAGGCTGCAGAAGGGAACTTTTCAGAGTCGAGGATTGTACATAAAATATATTATATCTGAAGTTTGAAAGTAGCAAAATTAGCCTAGTATTCGTGTAATGCACAATTTATTGTGCTCAGCACGTGCAGTATAATGTATTGATCTTATCGATATACTAACCTATATACGAGCACCATGCAGTGGTCCATAAATCTGTCCAACAGCATGTCCAGCTGAAATAGTGATGAAAAAAAAAGTAATAGAATTTTTCAGAAAACTTTCCTTGCAATATTGGTTCAAAAATTAAGGAAGTTTCAAAAGTTTCGAGCTATTTAGTATGGAAGTAAAACATTGAAGCAAATATAATGAGAACTGCAGCAGGGTTAACGTTATACAATTAGTTTATATTGGCTAATTTTTAGAACTATATTATTACAACTTGAACTATAATAACCTGAACTGCTGTGTTTTTACTTGCAAGTTACTATAAGCTATTTTGAGCTAAAATTTTAGGTAAAATACTCCTATGTAACTTTATAGAACGACCTGCATGGCTTCCCTAATTTTCATAAGGTTTGTTTTTTAGAAATATATATTATAATTATAGTAAGTCATGGTTTTGTTTATACTATTTAAAATTTTGTCAGTATTATCAACTTAATAAATTAAGTTGTCTTGGTATACCCGCGGTACTACGTTTAACCTCCTAATGGAGCTATAACTGAGATTCAAATAAATAATATAATTTTTATTGTTTACAGTATTTTTTAAATAATTAACAACTTTGATAATACAAGCTAAAAATTAAAACTTTTAAATTTTTATTACAAATTCTTAAATAATTTATTAAATTTATTTCATCTATCCCATAGTACATGCAGAACGTTTTGACGTGAACTATTAAATGATTTTTCTTTTTATCACACCTGTAATAAAAGTTTGACCTAACCACATTTGAATATACATTTTTTGACCTCACTATAACGTTTAATTTTTTTTCCATCCGCATGCAGCAACAAGAAGAGTGTTATCTTGGTTAGACGTTGGTCCAGTCTGGCGCTCGAGTGGTGCCTTGTGGCGCCTCGCCAACACAACAATCTCTAGAACTCCCCTTGCTTGCTTGGCAAATAAATCGCTTATATAGCTGCTACTGCATACTGTGTGGCTCGTCCCTGGAAACAATAACACAATGCGGGGTCATGACGTACATTATGCTGACCCTTGTCGGGGGAAAAAATCCATGGAAAACAAAAAATGTGGTAGTAAGTCGCACTATTATATGTGAGGGGAAAAAAATAGTATTAATAAAATGTAATATTCACGGCTATTTTTTTATTACATTCCTATTATTACATAGAATATTAGTGCAGGAAGTATTTTAATAAAATAAAATTTGAGTATTCAAAGTTTAAAGTGCTTTAGAATATATATTTTTATAAATCGTACACACAACATGCGAAATATTTTGTTGTATAATATAGTATAAATCTGCATTCAAGCTTCAAGTGTTGTTTAGCACATTTTTTTAATGTTAAAACACGTAGTGGAAGAAACGGATTAAAAAAAAAAATATCTATATGAAGAAGCCGGGTTCACAAAACTAATGTTAAAAAACGACAAGAAAAGGATTGAGGGAAGGCCGTAACCGCCTGAAATTTCAGAGAGGAGTACGATTATGAGGTATAATTCTCTTGCATGGTTAATCACTTCCAGGAAAAAAGTAATTTTAGTTGTTGCCTCAAAATACAATTGATCAAATGTCAAAATGTATTCCGAGTAATCCCATGAATCCCATGAGAGTCAATGAAGGATGAATTGCAGATTATGAAATTTATAGTACATAGATAGGTTAATTTTATTAGACCATCACTATTGATCTATGCTATACATTGAAAGTAAGTATGTACTACCCATATATAAAGATCATAAAGAGGCTTGACAATGCTGAAAAATTGCTGTTTAAAGATATGTTGTAAAGTCTGTGTACATATATACGCATATTATCCATATGACTTTAAAACGTCGCCTCGTTTTTTGCTTTAAAATATTTTTATATATTTCTCTTTTAGTTCATTTTATTGTTTAATGTGACATTGTACAGTTAAAAAATGGAATTTTATGTTTTTAGTTATTACATGAAAAAAAAAATGCTAAATGATTTATTTGTTTTCATATACTTCATGGGATAATATATTATATTTTGATGAACAAAATCAATAATGCTATAATAAATAATTTCCTACCCTCTTTTGTGGTAAAATATGATTTTTAAATAAATTTTGTTTGAATATTAAATAATTTAGCTTCTCATGGTTTATATTATAGCACAATTTTCCCCCTTCCATAGTAGGTCGTTTTAGCTTAAACTTTGTTTCCATCCACTTCAAATATATTAGTTAGACAAGGAACCATCAGTCAACTGGCGGTGAGCGAGTTTATCACAAAGAAACTTCAGTATAACATATCGCCATCACTGATGATGACAAAACCCGCCGGTCCACATCATGAATATAAGATTATTTTATACCACAAGATTTAAAATTACAATGTTAAATGAAATAAACATGATGATGATAACTTATATTATGTTTGACGAAAAAAACAAAAAATATATATATCGTGAATGGAAATAACATATGTTTATTATCATCTTTCACGTTTACTTTTTATCCTACAGGAGTATAGCAAAGTGAGTGAGTCAGAGTATAGTGCTTACATCACCTTTTATATAACAGTAAGTACTGTGGTATGGCTCTTTGCACCAAGTGAGGGCTACTGCGAAAATATATAATTCATGATGTTAAAGGCTTTAGTACGACAAACGATATCTTGCTTATCAGCATCTAAGTAGATTTGACCTCCTCTTAGGATCTGTCTCTCAGTGTTGGTTGTCTGTCGTAGCTATAAGTCTGTGAGAAAAGCAGATAGAGAGAGTAACGAGTTTCATTACAGAGCTCTTAGGTCGTCAAGACGCGACGCACGTTAGGGTACCCAGCTGTGACCACCATACAAGCAGCAGGGGAGAATTGTGGACCATATACTCAATATCACAAGTAGGCGCCGTCTCCGCGCATGCACCAGCTGCTGGAGAAAAGCAGTGAGCGACTTTACTGTGTAACAACCCTTGTATGTTGTATGCGTGTACTGTTAAAAAAAAAGTGGGCGTGGCATATCACGCAACATTCAGATCGTTACAAAGATGTGACATAAATACAAGCTACTACGTATAAAATTAGCCCTAAAGCCTTATATAAAGTCGTGTTTCTTTTATATATAATTATATTTAATGTATTGTCAATATTACTATATATATATTCATCTTTTTTTTTATATTTTTTTTTCTTGATTATACTGTTGCAAAAAATGTATAAATAATTGCGTAACAGGAAAAAGATTATATTTTATGTTTGCTATTTGCACAAAGTTCTCTTATCAAATGTTGAAGCTTCAAATGCGTAGTATATATTATACAGTTATATACACTTATATAGAGAAATGAATGTCACAGTATATAGTTTTCGTGAAATTTCATTTCTGAGAATTCACAAATAACTAGAGGCACTTTACGTTATTAAAGTGAATGAAAGCTTTCGTCACTTTTATACCATGAACTATGAAATGCTGTGAGAATTTATTCATTTTTATACTGACTAGATTTTTGTACAGAAACAACTAAAATCGTGCCTCTTTTTTTCAAACTTAAATTTATTTTACTTATCGCGTTTACTCTACCATCTAAATTCTCAATATTTTGTACCACTTTTGATTATACACCAGCTGGCTTGCTGCTAATCTCTGCTTGAAATTCAATAGCTGCAGATTAGCCTAGTTTAACGAATTGTTAATAAACAGCTATTTTTTTTTTAAATACCTTTATGTTTTTTTGTTTTGTTTTTTAATCTATTCTATTATCAGATTAAATGTTCCTAGTTTGTTATCGCTTGCATGCATGGTTATCTCGTATTCAGTATATTTGCAATATAAAATTCCCTATTATATAACGTTTAAACATGTTTTAATGAATAAATATAATTATATAAAACAGTATTATAGTAACTGTATAGTATATTATAGTAATATAATAAAATGTACTCTGCATGTTATCTTAAAAAATCAGATTTTTCATTTTATTCGATACACATTTCATGACAAAATTCTAAAATTAAAACATTGTTTAAAACATTCACTATACATGTGTACTGATAGTGATTAATTCTTATAATTATTATTATCACATGTGATGAGACTATTATAGATGAGTCATTTTATAAAACTTATATGATGTAAGATTGGTATTTTAATTGATAATGAATCACGAAAGTAATGTACCGAATTAATCTTATTAGTCATAATAAATAGTGTCTGAACTTGATAATACTTTTGTTAGTTTGTAGTTATTTTCAGTTCAATTTCTCTCTCACTCCATATTATAATTTTCAACCTCATCTAGTGTTGGAATACTAAATTAAAGAGAAAAATTATAATTATCTTAATAGTATCTATTTATACCGACTTGCTGAAATTGCCTGCCAAATACAGAGTTGATTATGAAAGTTGCAACTCCCTATCCCTGAATATAATACGAGAAAAGGCCGCACCGTACATAAAAATCGAGCATAAAATTTTCGATTTTTTTCCACATTAATTTGTTTTATTGGTAATGTGATATATATTTTATATATTACTCCGTTTTGCACTTGCATGCCTGATCCTTAATTGTCGATCCTTTTCTTCACAGTACAAAATATTTGCATACACTGTAGTATAATATAATTATTACATGCAGTATTATAGTGAATAATTATAAAGTTATACCATAGAGAAGTTAAATTTTTTATTTGAATTAGTGTATATATATATATATATATATATATATATATATATATATATATATATATATATATATATATATATATATATATATATATATATATATATATATATATATATCAGGGAGGGTTGTTTTTTATTGCTCAACTCAGATTATCCAGCAAAAAAATCAACTATTATAATTATATCCTTTTATTTGCAAGACATACTTCAATTATCCTATCCTATTATCCTATTTTTATGATAAATTATTTTTTAGGCCGTTCCAAAAGTAAGTTGAAAAATAAGTATTAATAGTATAATATTCAACCTCCAAAGTTATAACATTTTGGAGGTTGTCTGGTTAAAAAATTGCAGAGTCATTTCATACAAAATTAATTATCAAAGATACCATGGGACACGAAATGTAACTCACTCTTTATAAATTATTCAATCAAGCAGCCACTAATCACTAGTTATCAGTGCTAGAAGGGTCTTTAGGGCGCGAGGAGAAGTGACAGAATGCGTGTGTGGTTGTCATGGCAACGCAGTTCCATCTCAAGTCAGACTGACTCTCAAGAACGCCGAGGAGTGCAACCACTACACAAATTTACATGTAAATTAACATCACAAACTTGGCCGTACAGGCGCTGTTATGAACGAATGTCTTAATTGTAATTTTAACTTTTTAATTAACAAAAATGTCTTACGTATACGTAATATTTATTTTATTTAATGATTTTTTTTTTAAATTTAATGTAATATGGTGGTTGTTTTCAGTATTACGTTATTTAATTATTTTATGTGTATAATATAATACAATTTACTATATTTGCATGCATTAATAGACAATAATGGTTGCATTTTTTATTTCATAATTAGAAAATATATATATAAAATTATGCTTTTCTGAATTTTTCAGATTTTTTGGAGTGAGGGAACTAATTTTAAAAAGTATTTAAAATATCTGAATTAAGGTGATACAACCTGATGGGACAACCGTGACGTCATCAATATCCAATCAAAGCACGACAAAATGACGTCACGGTTGTCCCATCAGGTGTACTACCCTAATTCAGATATTTTAATTTTTTTTTTAATATTATATCCCGCACTCCAAAAAATCTGAAAAAATTCAAAAAAGCATATTTTTTTAAATTATGAAATAAAAAAATGCAACCATTGTTGTCTATTAATATTTTCTACGTCAATATACATATAGTCACTTGAAACACAATGAATAATTTAATTTATTCCATTAAATAACAGCTCTAGGTACGTGACGTTCTTCTCTTAGTTAAAAAAAAGAGAGGGTTGGGAGAAAGATGCGTGTGTTGTTTTAATTTATTTTTTATTATCATATAAAATAAATGTGGTCACCAATATCATCACTTTTACGCTGATGTCATTGTATCAATCTACTTGTGTTCTAATAATTTTAGTACGGTGTTTTTAACGTTGAAAGTTTTGAATTGCAAAATTTTTATACATGAATGTTAACACTCTTAACCTCTGTTGGCTGAAGGGTGCTTCTAAAAATTAAACTTTAATGAAGTGACGCAATTTCCTCACTGATTTTTGTTAAATAGCCGATGTAAAGTATAAGAGTCGTTGATTATTGAATTGGAATACAAATTTTGCTTTGATCCTCCCTATACAATACAGGTTGACAATACCAATACTGACCTAGCACTTCTGATTTTTAGCTTTAAACGTTGGTCTTGTCCATTAAAACAACAAAGGCTTTATAGGCTTTATAAAACACTTATTTTTTTTATAATGTTTTTAATATTGATATCTTCTACTATGTTTTATTTTTTTAATTTACAAATTACAAAAAATATATTCTGACTTATTAAAGTAATGTGATTATACATAAAAAAAAAAATGCTGAACAATTTGGTTTGCGCTGACGCGATATTGGCTGCGAAATGTAATATCTGGAACAATGTGTAGAGCGGCGCTCTCAGTTTGTCGCGAAGGGGTAACAGTAAAGCCGATTAGTTTCATTAGCGAACGCTTTGGGGCTGGGACTTGAGCAGGCTGCATACACAGCACCCAAGTGGTTGGGGTTGCTTCTACCCTCTGGGAAACCCGACTCCAGTGATGCCTTTAAACCAATTCCCTCATTCCTTATAATTTACAAAGCCGATCAAATTCTAATCTAATAACAAACTTATCATATTTTATAGTATATGTGGATTTTATTATTAAGTAAATAATAAAAAAAATTGTTATCTTAATTAAACACTCCATGTCTTAATTTCATTGGATATATTACGTTAAATAATAATCAGTATTTTAAAAATATCTCGTATATATTGCCTTTAAGTTTCCATATTTAATATTACTTTAAGTATGGATTAAGTTACTGGTGAAATTTGTTGACTCAACATTAAGTCATGTAGACTAAATCGTGTGTAACTAAATTTTATGTTTATACACTGGTTTTAAATATTTGTCATCAAAAGCAATCAACTGAGTTTATTTTTTTTAAAGGGGGGGGGGGAGTGGAGGAGGGTACAAAAGCAATTTATTAATATATAGTAAAACATAATCATTAATCATGCATAAAGATATTTGTTTATATCGTACTGTTTATTGAAGTATGAAAAAGACACACATCCATCACTCGGTGACCAGAACCAACATTTGTATCAGACTGTCGATAATATTGTCACATTATTGTTGACATTGTTCTGTTTGAGTACCGATAAACTCCCCTCCACCAGCAGGGACATGATATGTGACCCGTCGATGACATTCCACGTGGAGAGAGAAAATCTATATAAGGTGGTCATCTCCGGGGATTAATTAGTCTCATGAATCGGTCGGAGCCTCCTGCGCTACTCGGTCACGGCGAACCAATTGTGTGTAGTTCAAAGACGAGTAATCGATTATCAGAGCGAGCAATCACTTCACTTTTCTTCATAACTTTGCAAATTTTCTATATCTTCAATCTGAATATTAAAAGGAAAAACTTTTTTATGAACGTTTAAAAAAGAAATCGATTATATATAAAACTATACTGTACTGTATACATAAATCACTTCTTTTTGTACTAAATTCATCTTTTTTTTTTATACTTGGAGAAAATCCAAAAGGTTTATATTATAAATAAAACTTTTGTTGTTGTTGTAATAAAAGTCCATATCGTAATTAAAATTTAGCAATGATTTATAGTTGTTTATTTATATTTTTTTCTGTTGTTTTAATTTATTGTAAAAATTTGCTGTCGTATACTTTAGCTTTTTGACTTAGAAATCTTAAAGCTTAATATATTGTGCGAAGTAAGCGAATACGAAATATAGAGATGTTATACACAGCAAGCGATAAATTCTTCCTCTTCTTCTTACTGTTCACTTTATTGAAAGCCGCAGAAGGCGTGATGAGGCGGCTTTTCTCAGGCAGTGGAGCTTGCTTGCTTGTGGCTTGCTTACTTGCTGAGAAAAGGTATGGTATATAGCTTGGTTGCTGCGGCATTTACGAAAAAGAGAGAGAGAGAACTTAAAGCCCATCGATTTTCAATATGTTGCAAGTGTTTAGAGCCTGCTAGGGGCAGGAACCCTTATATACTATCGACTCTCATGTAACCCCCGTCTTTTTCAACCCCATGATGATGCACACCGTCTTCTCTCGATGTCCGCTCACTTACATGCTACTCTTATGGCATCTCCACTCTTGATATAAAGAAAAATTGTCTTTTTATCTAGACTTTTCTTCTTGCTTATGTGTCCAACCCTCTCGAGGAGGATAAGCTATTGGTTGTCCTACTACTAGTAGTCCATGATTGACCGTTTTTCTCACCACCAACCACACAGGAACAAGCCGTTATCTTTTCTTTCTCCTATATCATCCCGTCCAAGCTAAAGAACGCAGCTCTATATATATCTAATGTATGCTAACAGCAAATTTATGAATCCATTACCACAAATGTTATAGGTGTCAGCTGGTGCATATAATATCATATTTTTCTATACGAGTTATATTCAAGTATATTTTTTTAAAGTAATATTTTTTTTCTTGGCAATATATGTGATAAGAATTTACAATAAATAATATATTTTTTTAATGTTTATTTTATTTTTTATTTGCGAAAAAAAAAATAAGATAGTTTATTTCAGAGTTTTATATTATGCCTGTGGGAGTTTATATTGTTAGAACTAACACTATTTCATCACCCCGACTGAGCGGTCAGAATCTTCACAAACACATGATATTGGCTTTTTTGTATTAAAGAATATTGGAATTCTGATCATCACTTCGTTTTATACAAAAATCACATCTCTAGAAGAGAAAGAGCAAAATATAGGGAAGGGGAGGGGACTTCAACCATGAAATGGTCCTGTAATACGTTTAGATAGAAATATTGCCATACTATTTTATTTTATTAATATATCTAACACAGACTACTGTTAGGTAGTCTTTTTACAGAGGGTACAATAAATGCAGTAGACACATAATTGACATAATTAAGACATAACTTTGTCTATAGAGATATGTCAAAATTACAAGTGAATTACGCAACCATATAAGGCATGATTTATATAGCTGCAAAATAAAACTCATTTCATCCACCTAAAACTTCTTACATTGTATATTATACTTGTTCAAAAAAATAAAGCTATATAACTTTATAAGTCAACCCATCAAACTAAAAATTAACATTTTACTGACGTTTATCCAACATGGTTAGTGAAATCATCAAATTTCCTTATATACAGAGAAGATTCCATTTTAATTGTTCACAAAGTTTTCCTGGCAGCTATGTCAGAGTTCAAACCATAAAATATTCTATTACAAATATACAAAGTTTGAAACAAAAAATATAATTTTTCTTTTAAAAAGCTACTGTATATAAGGGGGCTGGTTGGTGTGGTTGAAGACTTATTATACAGTACGCATATAGCACTTGTCAAATGTTATATATTTTGGTCGTTTTGCTTGCGGCCACTTTCAACTTGAGGTTTGACGGACTAAACTTCACCAAGACACCACGTTGCAATATCGTCTCGGTCATGTCGCTCCGTGTCAGCCTGAGGGTGACATTCACTGTACCTCGTCCTTGGGTTCAAGTATACCATGGTGGGCCTAGAGTATAGTTCCAACACACCTAACCCAAAGTATAATACTCTCTTCATGGTATAGAACAGTTGTCAGGGTTCTCGTTGTACTTCCAAACTTTTTAACGTTGACAGAAAAGTTGTCATCCGTAATCGTTGTGCACTTTAACTTTTAAAAGGTTTCATGTTTTTTTACTATATATAATATTGTATTGGAAAATAACTTCAAAGTTATTAAAAGTCACTTTTACATGTTATATAATATTTTTTATTTACGTTGTTGTTTTTTTTGCTTTTATTTAATTAAAATTTGTTCAAGTAATCAAATCATTATAAATTAATCAAATTATAATAAAGATTTATGATTTTAATTAAATTCTATTATATAAAATTAAATTTTAATAATTATCATATCGTTCCTTTTTTTTTTTTTTTTTTTTTTTTTTTCCAACGTTAAAGTGCCTTTATTAATTAATTGAAAAAGCACCAAAACGTGACAAACTGTACATACGTAATATACAACAAACTTGGCTTCTCATTTAAGCAAACATAAGAGACAAAAACGTTTCTACCTACTGTGTACAGTACCTTTATATATACGTGATTCATATACACACCTAAGGTAATCAATTAAGTCTGGCGTGCAGCTTGTGAAGGTTAAGAGGTGATTGATTTATCTTGGTACGTACGCTAGACACGTCTGACTCATGGCATATCGTGTTTTCACGACAAAAAGTTCAGATATTTTGGAATAACACAGTATAGTACTGTCCCTAAAGCTAACTGATTCCCTTAAAGAAGTGAACTATTATTTTTAAACAATTGCTTTTTTAAAATTCAAGTACAAAATCTTGCAATTTCATCTACGTATGTATACTTATGATGGAAATGTTCGTTTCTGAACCTATATACGTTTAACGTTTAGTGTAACTATATATACAGCTCGGTACTCTACGTTAACATAATTATTACTGACACAGTACTGTATGTCAATTTTTTTTTTTTTTTAAATCTCGTCTTTTTTGCATGCAAGACTAAATTACGCATTGCAGAAGCATTGAAAATTTCTATGCAAGTAAACAACAATATTAGAAGACGACGCTGTCGTTTAATTTATAGATGGGCAAACTTAATTCCTAAATGACATTATCTATAAACAACTTCTAGATTTCCTTGTATCCATCACATTTTACCAAAGAGCTTATATACATTGTACGCACAGAGTTGCATGCACTTACTAAGTCTTAGTAAGTGCAACTCTGTGATTGTACGTTATAAGATCTCTGATTTTACTTTTCTTATCTCTAATACCTCTAATACTCAATTATATATTCTTATCGCGTAATTTAAAAATAGTTAATAAAAATTGTGTGTT
Source organism: Siphlonurus alternatus (assembly GCA_949825025.1). Lineage (NCBI taxonomy): Eukaryota > Metazoa > Arthropoda > Insecta > Ephemeroptera > Siphlonuridae > Siphlonurus > Siphlonurus alternatus. The sequence continues at coordinate 21,995,862 of OX463779.1, forward strand.
TGTTTTTTCCCCCTTTCAATTTTGAATTTTTTTTCCTCTATCAACTGATTAACTAATCAACCAATCGATAAATATTTCGTAAATTTACTTATACTGAAAGTTTCACATATTTTTCTCCAAAATTTTATTTGTTAATTCTGACAGCACATGTTGACAATTGACTCAGTATGGAGTCACGTGACTTGCAAACATCGCATATTGGATTGGAACTCCTTGCCATCAGCCTCGCCTTGCCAAACTTCGGCACAAAGAAAGTTGAACAAAGACTTTCTAATCAGACAAAACTAGAGGATTTTATACAAAAGTCTTCAAAGACTTCATTGACGGTTCTTGCTGACTCCACACTGCATAGAAAATAGTTCTTTGATATAATTCTTCAATACAAAATATGTAGGCCTTCTTTTATATATATTTTAATAATGTTTTATATTATATAATTCAATTCAAATACTGCATGATGTATAATTATGGTAAAAATCATGGAATAATGATTTCATGGACACAATTAATACTGTCAATACTCGGTTTATCCCTATATGCAAACTTAACTTACTTAACATACAAAATGTACTTTCCATATATTATAACAATGTCGATTATTATTAATTTATAATTGTGATGTAAATTATCTCTCCCAGTTTGCATAAAAGAGGCAATCAGTGCGGTACATCCGTTTGAGATTTAAATCAACACCGTGTGACGAGGCTGCCGTTCTCGTGTTGCAGGTACGACTACGAGGTGCTGCTCCAGAACGCCACGTTCTGCCTGGTACCACGTGGTCGCCGTCTCGGTTCGTTCCGCTTCCTCGAGGCTCTGCAAGCCGGTTGTGTACCAGTGCTGCTCGCGGACGGCTGGGCGTTACCATTCAGCTCCGTCATCGACTGGACGCTAGCCTCAGTCCGCGCGGACGAGAGACTTCTGCTGCAGGTGAGAATATAAAGTCCACCACACGTTTGGGGCTTGCCACGCAATGTAAAATATTGTATTGAGGAGCGTTCAATGTTCTTCTTCTGTTTTCCGATAATATACGTTATGATTTTTGCATTGAAGCGTATGGGAAATTAAGACAGCTGCTTGGAAAATAGTAGATTTCCTGGAAGCTTTATTTGTGGTTTCATTTCAAAACTTTGTGCAAAGTTTAAAGTCAATTTGAGTAACTATATTATATAATGATTGAATCGAAAAAAAAAAATAAAATAAAATAAAAAAAAATGTCTATTTCTTGGGAAAATTGTGCAATTCTTGTATAATAACATAATAACTATTAGAATGCTGAAATAAATGTGCGTTTTATAGAAGAAATATAAAGCTACTCCTTTTAGCGTTTAATTCAATATAAAATCTCTGGTACTAGTTATCACGGCTGTACATGTTCCATGGTACTAAATTACAAGGGAAATCTGTCAGAAGATTCTAAAATCTAGCTTTCGTGTACAAAAAATTAAATGAAGTCGTGTTTCTCTCTCTCTCTCTCTCTCTCTCTCTCTCTTTTTTTTTTTTTTTTTTTTTTTTTTTTTTTTTTTTTTTTTTTTTTACAAGGAAGCTTTTTTTACTTAGAAGGAGGCTTTTTTTAATTACGACAGCAAACGAAATGTACAATTTCAGAAACAGTCATATACTGCTTGCATGAAATCCTATCGATCTTTAAAAAGAAGGGCTTAGTTTTGAAAGCTTTTTCGTTTTAAGTTTTGAAATGGAATAATATATTATACATAAAATGTGAGCAATTAGAGCTTGAGGTATACCAGTTATAGACGAATAGCTTTTTCTTCTCATCAATTAGGAAAATAACTTTTCAATACCACATCCTTATCGCCATCTCTGCATGCATTTTATAAAAAGGAATATGCTTCATTTCTCTTTGTTCGTTTTATGACTTTTTTTATCATTATATATTTTCAAGTATATTACCATCAATTAACCTACTTTTAAACTTTTATATTAAAAATCAGTACAAACTTTGCAGTACTTCGTTATTATATTTTGTTCGGATAAAATTCCAACTTAGGGTTTTAATTAATGTTGACGTATCCATGGTATATATACCACATAGAAAGTCTATATATGTCACTTAATTATATAGGAAGTTTTCCGATGGCCATATAACACATTCTGACTATCGTTTGACTTTGGCTTTATACAAATTTAGAGTATCAATAAAATATCAATTTAATTAAAAAAGGCTTTTAATTATCATGCATGGATACTTTGATGTATATAGCTTGTCGTGGTAAAATTAAGAGACCTATAAAATTGGTACAGTAGTAGTCAAATTTAGTGAAACAGCGTGTACTCGCTGCACCAATCCACTCTTGATGACTAACTTTGTACATAGACCATTTAAAAATAAGATTTTTTTTCAGCTTATTAAGGATGAACGATGAGCAAAATTATGAACTACATATTTTAAATTATTTAAAATTCTAATTAAATTGGTTTATAGTGCAAAATTGAATGTGCATGCATGCTCACTTTTAATATCGTAAAAGATAATTATTTTTTAACCTTTACACTTTACGATTTTATTAATGATATTATAATATTTCATTTTTATTGTCTGCTTTATAGATTGAAAGCAAATTTATCCTGTATAAATAAGATCATAAAATTAAATAATCATTATTTTCTCATAATGTCGAAGCTATGCTATTTGATAGCAGGTTCTATAACTTCTAAAGTATATTGGGGAACATCTTGTCTTGAGGGTAAACGCCTGGCTTTGTTACACCAATATTATGGGAAAAAGGGGGAGGTTTGAGACGACATCTGGGGAGAAGTGCTGAAGCTGGTCAGAGGATCCCTCCAGCAGCATATGGTCGCTTTATACAGCAGTTATCAGCACCAGATCTGCGGTATTTTATAGCCACCTTTGTGCTAAGTTGCCGTCATATAATAAACGAAGGAGAAGGGAAGTGATCTTTAAAACACTCATAAAGATAATTATCAAATAAAAAATTATTATTGTATAATCATTAAGATAAAAAAAAAATGTAACAGCTTGCTTGAGTCATGATTACTTTAATATTTATATATATTTTCCCCCTATAATGCGTAAAAATTACGAGTTTGAATAATAGTCTAAGTATTTTTATGGGGCCTAACTGTCTTGAAAATATAGCGCATGGTTATTTCAATTTTAATGTTGCAAATAAATATCCTATATAATTATGTTTAAAAGTAGACTAATTTGTATTTAATGATTTAAATAAATTAAAAAATATTTATAATTTTCTCAGCTTATTATAATTTAGCTGATTTTCGTGTTATACCTAATAATGTCTCTGGCTATACGCCTGTTCATTTGAGGGGAGAAAACAGTTTTCACGATTACGATTGATGACTATCGGTCTCTTAGAGCTTCCTGAAATATTTAGAAACTATACTAAAAATAATAGTAATAAATCTTTCTAAAGACTGTTTTGAATTCTCTACTACGTAAGTACGTATATAACGTTAACAAACACATCCTATAAACACTTTTTTTTAAAACTATATATAAAAAAAAAGTAAATATACTTCTAACAAGACCGATTTCTCAAAATTGGTTTATTTTGCATTTCTTCTTAAATTTCTGTTTAATTCACTTCAAAATGTCGACTTCTTTCAAACTACGAATTAAATTTATTGTTTCCTAATAGCAAATTTAATGGAAACCTATATAATTAACTGCTTGGCTCTTAGCTAGAGTTCCTTGAAGCCTTGGTTTTATTCAAGCAGACGTTATATCAGCTGGCCATTTTAATTATAAGATATAAATATAATATAATTATAATCTACTTTACATTTTGTTTATAAGGGAATACAAACTGAAGGGTAAAACAAAATATGTAATTTGTTTTATTTAGAAATATTCAAGGCATGTCATTTTCTTGTAGTGCTTGATATAAATACCAAGAAATAAAAAATATTGGTACTCACTTTGAGTCTTTATAAGTGTAAAAAAAAATATATATAAAAAAACTAAATCTGGCTTTAAATAAAATTTAATGAACGTTATTTATGTAAACATGTAAATGTTTGATAACTTTAGAAAGGGTTTGTTATGTTCAAACAAGCAACCCCAGTAATGTATTCCCAATATATTGAGTTGGCCTATCTCGTCTTGGGTGGCGCTTGCTTGCCTTCCCCAGGCGCCACGACAAGCAAGCAAACTGCTTGCTGCTGCTGCACTATATTTAGATGGTGTCTTTGTTTGTGAAGGGGTTGCCTTCTCAGCCAGACGTCTCAAGCGCCCGTCTTATACCACCGTCGTACAAGCAATTAGTCTCACAGCTCATGTATATATTTATAAAGTTATATAGCCTTGATCTAGTCCAGCCACATAGTCAAAGAGACACTACCTTCTGATAACGATCTTAAACTAGTTGACTTTTTAATGAAGGAGAAAATATTAATAAATATTTGTTTCGACACGTACAAAATGACTAGTCCCTGAAACATAGGCAACTACTTCAGCAGGAATATAATGCGGGTTGCATAAAATATATTACAGCAGGGGTACTCAATCCGCAGATTGTATATTAAAATATTTTTATGTGTTTTTATAAAGAAATTTAAGTAATCAAAAGCTCATTTATATTAAGTTTAAAACTTGTTTGTTGAAATTATGTACTTGAAAATCGTTCATGTTATGTAAATATATATCATACAACCAATACTGACAAGAATGAAAAACACTTGTTTGTTCAAGCATAATTATCAGAGTGGAACAAATTCAATATCACTTTACAATTTACAACGCAAGTTTGAGTATCTTAACAATTAATTTTTAGTTATGGTGTTATCAGTTATCACATATAGAAAGATAAAAGCCCCTTAATTCTATCACATGCATACAATGCTACACTGAAAAATAGTGAAATATAAGTCTTTTTCCTTTTTCTAGTTGCATTGATTCTATATAATATTTATTAAAATGAGCAATTCACTTGGGTCATAAAGGAGATGTTTACCTTTGTGAAATTCTGCTTGCTTGAAGACTTTTGGAGTTGCTGCCGAAAGAGAGAGAGAGAGTTGTCATGTGAAGCATGCGTAGTAATCAAGCTAATTAACAACATAGCTACAAAGCAAAATGAACACAACTCTGCTTTTTTAATTTAAATCAAATGCCACAGTTTAATTAAAATGCTTGCATATATATATATATATATTTATTTCATTTAGTAACTTTGAAGTCAGTATATATTATGAGTATGTTAATACACCTTTAAAGTATGTAATATTTCTCATGATTTAGTTAGATCTCGCCTACGTTATATTCTTGTTGCCAGATGGACTCGTTACTGTTATTAAATAGAGTGCTTTTAATTATAATTTGAAAGCAATATACATTTAACAAGTTTTTTTCTTGGTATATACCTTTTCAGCGAAGTTTTAATATTTTTCTATTAATTGCACTACACCAGTTTACTTTTTTTATTTTAATTAGATTTACTTTTATATTTTATACTACTGTAATACTTTTATGTAAATTATGTTTTATATTATGATTTTTAACAAGCAATAATAATTTACAACTTTTTCCTCATGCAGATGGAAAAAAAAAAAATGAAGCTATAATATTTCTCATAAGTTTATAGAAAAGTAGTATATAAAGACTGCCTCTGCATGACCAAAATACTCAATTTAAGTACCATAAATTGAAATTAAAACCAAATGTTCTGAAAATAACAAAATATACAAATTAATCATTGAGCTCTATACAAGGCTAGAGGGACAATGCCCTATACTTCTCAATGTTAAACTGCAGTGCGCACGGTCCGGCGGGAGGAAGTGGGTGGGAGATTGCGCTTTCGTCACACATTCCAACGTATTCTCCTCAGAATTGCCAACTGCAGTGTAACTTTTAATACTTATTTTATAAGGAAACTTTCTTAGGTTGGTCAACCAGGCATTCGATAGCACCGACCACCACCCACTTTCCTCCCAGACGCCGTGCGCGCCTAAAACAGCTGATTAGCCCTCTAGCATTGTATAGAGCTCAATGAAATTAATGTACATAAATTTGTCTAGTAAAACTAGTTATCATTATTTTTTTTATTGTTTATTTTTTAAACGACAAAAGTTAATACCCACGTGGGTGTGATATTGTTGCAGGTTCCTGATGTAGTTCGCTCTATTGACGTGGCCAAGGTGTTGGCGCTGCGGCAGCAGACTCAGGTGCTATGGGAACGATACTTCTCGTCCATTGAGAAGATCGTGCACACCACCCTTGAGGTGAGTCACGTACTTAAAATAAGTGCCACACCCTCCCTTTGTATGTTTTCTGTCTCCTTCACGCCTTGTCGGGTTAGCATGCAGTATGAATACCATAAATAGTATCAAAAACAATCAGCAAATCAAAATTTAAATAACAATATACTGAAAGTATTATAATATATATTTTCAACTACACATATGTACATCTTGGGACAGCTCAAAATTTATCAATGCCTAATTTGTTGGAGCGAAAAATTTAAGGTGCAAAGAGATAAATTTTTGTGATTTTGGAAAAGATAAAATGAGAGTATAACCCAGTCTAGCCATCCCAAATGAGATTAGTAAATTCTGTATATAGACCGCGTGACAAGGTCCACAAATAGAAGAGGGTTAACGTTCTCTAGGTGTACCTAGAAGCAATTAAATAAATTGGAACAACGCGTGTGAAGACCCCGAGAACATTTTGCCGACTTCGCTCTTTACACGACCACACAAGTTCATTACGCCATCGGAGAATAGCCCGGCGCGCTACACTTGAATTAATTTAATGGTAACCGGATGTTCAACGTGTCTGGTCATATTTCTAGATATTAAATATAGAAAGAAATTTTACTGTTCTACACTTTTTGAAATTTCTAAATGGATCTTATAATGGGAGTCTCAGACTTTTCAATTTTTGCTAATACCTGTGATTATATACTTGACTGTACTTGGCATGTGCTTGTTCCTAGACAGTAAGGTTGTCTTTAAATCTACTGGCTCAATAAACTAAAGTGGCTTAACTCATTAAGTTAAATAATGGCTGCAATTTAAATTCTATTTGAGTTTTAGATTTTAATATTAATCAGACAATTAATTAAAAATATTTCAACTCAAATTTTAGTCTAAAAGGCTCTTTCAAACAGTCAGTTGAGCATTATCATTTGTTACACTAGTGCAGCACAGTTGTGTTGTGTTGGAAAACTTCCTTCCCTGATAGATGGCAATAGTGTCGATTTATCGCCGAACCAAGCATCTACTTGTCGCTATTAGTTGAAAAGTAGCAGCAAGACAATTTTACTGAATATTTTGAGCTCGAAAATAAGCGTGCAAGCAAACGGTTTAATTGAAATTGTTATAGACGTTTCAAGTGTATGTAATTAATTTATATTTTATTTATTTTAAATTAGCTGCATTTAAATAAAAAGTAAAATAAACCAGCACATGATATGATATGGTTATTTGTTTTATATATAGCAAAGACAAATAAATAAAAAAAAAGAGCTTCTGAATTATTTGTTCTTTCGCCTTTCGCAGCCGGTTTTTGCTACTCCTCCATCGATATAGCAAATAACCAAACAAAAACTACAAATAATACAAACAAATGTAATAGAAAGGAAGTTGAGCAGTTTTTACAAACGATTTCCCTGATTTTGTCAACGCTATAGAATGATAGCCACTTTTTCCAGCTCTGCTTACTATCTTCTTCTTCTTTCTTTTCTTTTTTTTTTTTTTTTTTTTTAATAACCTCAAGATAGAATCGCTGCATGCGCTTATTATTTATATTTATTAATAATATTCAGATCAATTTCACTTCAGATGCTTCTATTTATAATATCTTTCAAATTTTAATTAAATATAAAATGTGTTGATCGATGCGTGTCATATAGGATTAAAATTTAATCAATTCTTTGTTTATTGTTTGCTTAAGTGTAAATTAAAATAACAAATTGTATAATATTTATGTCTTAATAAATATCATATAATATATATTATAAATTATAATAATAATAATAATAATAATAATAATAATAATAATATCGAGTTTTCTAAGAACAGTTTCTTATTAAAATTTTCAAGAAATTGTGATCGATAATAGTCTGCTGAGCTACATACAGATAGAAGGCATTGACAAATGATAGTCGGTTCAATTTTTTTCTTTGTGTATTTCCTTCTTGATTTCGCAACAAATTTATCTTTTTGTTTGCGACGATATAATCACGTCATTAAACTTGCCATCATCATCACTTGACGTTTCTACCTCATCTACTGCTGCTCTCTAGCATCATTACAATATATACAAGAAAGACAACAAGAGTCACTTGCGCAATACCAACTCGGGAAACTTAGGAAGAAAATACATTAACAGATAAAAATCAATACTTTTGTCTTTTGTTAACTTAAAACAAAAGCATGAACAAAAGGAAATAAACAGTTTAAAAAAATAGAAAGATACACAATAAAGCATTAATCAAGTCTTATTGTTTATATTAAAATATCATATTTTGATTGATTTGTTGTTTTGTTAGTCATACTTTCTGAAATATCTGAATTCAAATCGAAGAGTCTATAATTACTGTATGCATACCTCCCCCCAACTTTTTTTTGTATCCTAAAATTGTAGGAAAAAAATTCAAAGACAGTGTGGGTGGGTCCACCCACCTTTCTCGCACCCACTGCTTATTATGTCACCCCCTTCCCGTCGAATAATGAATGAAGCACTGTTCGACTTTTTCCTCGTTAAGCCACAGCTGATACCTGCCATGTAAAATTACTTTTGCAACAACAAAATATTGAACCAAGTATACTTGGTACTTAACATAAAATATTCTTGATAAAAAGGCGCATTTTATAATTCAATGACTATACCGTACGTAATCTGTGTTCGCCACCAACGAAAGCTGTGAGACTCACAGTGAGTGACAACATCTTGCTCCTAATCCGCATCTCTCTGTACGTATTAGGATAACGTCTGCTACGTATAAGGCTTTGGACTGATAAGCTATGTATACCAATCAGCGTAAGTCTTTTAGACAGACAACCAATCAACGCAAGCCTTTTTTATACGTTACATCGATTAATTAATGGTCTGTAATTTACAACAATGTATTATGTGTAAAGGATATTAAATTTTTTGACCAGAGTAATCGATTCATCATGAGCTTTTTATCCAAACTGATATTTATAAATATTAAAAATAGCTTAGTTTTTTTATATATATAATATAAATATCTATACACAAGCAATACATCAATGTCTATAGAAAAGCATTTTTAACGATGTAAAAAAATAAATAAACTTTAGTGAGCTCCTTATAATACACAAGTTTTGAATATTTTATATATTTTACTATTGTTATAAGTACTACTATAATATATCAATAGTAAAATCTTTTGGCACAATGTTTTGTGAGCCATTCCTTGTTGCCTGTAAACTATGATAGTATAATATGATGTATAAAGTATGATATATTCACTCAACATTATTTTCAGGTTATGCATTATTGAAGTACACATGAAAAGGAGGTGTGGTAACTGGTAAGAAAACCTCAAGTGACACGAGACACCTCAAGTTGACTCGAGCACAATTACATTACTTGAGTGTTTGTGGCGGTGTGTCATGGGCCGGCGTGTTGCTAGGACAACGTAGAAATGAGGTTGTTTTATTTGCCAGAGTGGCATGGAAGCAGGCATCTATATAGATTTCATACATGGAATAATTTCAAATTCTGAAGTTATTGGAATGAAGTAGTTCTAATATACTATGGTTAAATTAATAGTGTAGCAGTAAGGCAAACGTAATAATCTGCTTATAAACATTCAAATGATAAGAAATAAACATGCAGGATGTATGATTAGGTATAATTAAAAATATGTTCATTTGCATTTTCAGTCAAAATATAAAAAGACTTGAAGCATGTAAGAATAAAAAAATTTGTTGTATTTTTCGAATAATTTAAAGTAATTTTGAAATACTTTAATCGTATGCACCAAAACCTGAATATACAGTAATTTATATATTAAAATAATAGACAAAAATCAGACAAAATCTTATTATAGAAGCCATTTTTTTTAATATTTAATTTTAATCTATGTTCGTCATGGAAATAAAATGCATTAGAAAATTGTAATCTTTGGAACTTCATGTTTTCTTAGTAGCAATTAATTAATTTTTATTGAATAATTTTCATCAGAATTTTTCCTTGATTAAGTTTAATGTGAAAATATTTTAAATTATATAATGACACCCAGATGCCTCTCTAGCGGTAAATAGAATCTCTTGACGGTAACAGCGGTGATGGTGCGCACTGCGGCTGATCCCCTCCCTCTCTCCATTCCAAGACCCGTGAGAGTTTACTGGCGTGACCTCGGCAGCTAAGACGACCCTCTCAGCACTTCCGTACACTTGTGATTACCTCGCTTACCCGTCGGCCTAGCTTGCTGATGCTCGAGTGCTGCTGCTGCGGTGGTTCCCTACCATCAACTTGTATTACATCTAGTAATTTCCGCAACTATATACCTTGCCAGCCCTTGTTCAGAGTTCATTATGAGATTTATATTATAAGTTAAAACAACATCGGTATAATATTGAGTAAAAAACCTTTTAAACTCAAGTCATAATGTTTTAGGGCACGCACAGAAATGAATGTTACATCTTATATGGGTTATATCTGGTACTATAGATTTAGAACTTAAAATCAGTGCTACCAGCAAGGTATAAACGTATAAACAGATAGAGACACACGGTATAAAATATAAATGCAGTGTAAATATGGGGGCATACATGACCAATATGTGTCAATTGCCCCAAAATACCAACCAACCAATCAACCGCAGTGTAAATATATTATACATTAAATAATAATAATTAATATTTTTAAAAATATTATGTAATCGAAACAACAATAAAAAAAAGATGGATGGTAATTAATTTTATTTTTATTATTTAAGATTCTAATAATAATTTTATAATTGTTCTATTACAAACTCCTTATCATTCATTATACGGTATAATCTGTTGCACCCAGCTGTGCGTCACCAGCGCCTTCTCTCTTATTACTGCACAACCCCCACGCATTGCAGTGTGTGTCACGCCCACCCGCCGCAAACACACCTTATTGTATTCAGAACAGAAATTTAATTTCTTAAAATTAAATGTCATGTTAGAAAAAGAAAAAGAGTATTGTGCTGGCATCATGATAATTATCTTTATATTTAGTTTTCTTTGAAGATGTAATTAAAAACAAATAAGATTTGCATTCTTCTTTACAGAAAGTTAACTCAAATATATTTGTTTTTATTAAATGAGAATATTGTGTAAAAAAATACAAGTCAAAACATCTGTCGTAGTAAAACGTAATATAACGTAAAAAAAAAAATAATAATAATATTTTGTAATTAAGTGTGTTGTAATTATAAAAATATAAATTGAGTTTTTTTGTCATTAAGAACTAATGCGATATGGTATAGAATTTTGCTTTTAATTTGACTGGAGCTGTTTAGAAGAAGCAGAGTGTTCTGAAAGCGGCGGCGGCGGCGGATTTGGTTGAAGGGCTTTGAAGCGCTGTGAGGAGGAAGAGGAGGTCGTGGTAACGAGCTGCAGGGGATGGCCACGACTGGAGTTCCTCCCCCCCCCCTCCCCCTAGTGTCCCGGCCCGGGGAGAAGAGAGGGAGGAAACTTAATGGCACCCCATCCGCCTGCATGCTGACTTAATGACGCGTCCCGATTGCCGTACACACGACGAACTGGTGCTCCACTGAGCTTTTTTTTTTTTTTTATTTCCGTGGCTTTCTCATAAAATACGAGGAGTAGCAGAGTTTGCCAATTATCTGTCTGCTCTTTTCATGCAAGAAGAATTATTGAGATCTATTGAAGAATTATCTATTATACTTATATTAAAATTAATATAGTGATGGTGAATTTCATTTTATTTTTCCTCGGTAAATAATTGCAGCTTTATACAAAATTATTTTTCCCTGTTATAAAAAAAAAAAAAAAAAAAAATTATTTATTTATAATTATAATTTTTATTATTTATAATAATTTATATAAATATGATCATCGTCTTTTAACTAAAATTAATGCTGTTTTTATACTGTATGCATCACCTGTGTAGTAATTGGTTATTTGAATTGGGTAATTGAGTTCCTAAACGAGATTGCTTTTTACGTTCCGCTTTTACTATATACTTTTTCATATGGACGAAAACTGAATATGAAGTTGATTTTATCTATACTTATGTTTTCTTTAGTCAACTTAATGATGCTATATGGCATCAATGATGCGTGTGTATTCAAATTATATAATACTTCGGGCCGCCTTTGCAACGCAGCATTATTATTAACAACACGTCTCGCTTGTTACATTAGGGGTGGTTTCAATATTTCAACGGAATGTAGGAGATACAAATTTCCAACGCGTGCTTGACTGACTGAGCGTGTGTTGATGCAATTTTCTTGATAATGCACAGATTATCCGCGACCGTCTGCCGAGTGCTCACGCGGGCCTCAGGGACGGCCTCGTGTGGAACTCTGCTCCTGGGGCGCTGGTGGCTCTGCCGCACTTCGCAGACTCGTGGACACAGTACCCGTTCTTCCTGGGCCAGCTGGGTGCCGAGGTGGGCGCCAACTTCACGGCGGTCATTTACTCACAGCCCACCTCGAGTGCCGCCCCCGCACCAAACTCACCGCTCGTGCGACTCCTACGCAGTCTCTCCAAATCGCGCCACATCGCAAGGGTAAGTCACCATTATCGTATAAACTTGGAAGTTACGGGATAGTAAGCAGCTGGAATTACTTGGAATCTTTTTTTTTTCCTTGATTTGTAAGTTATATAATAAAAACTTTGTTAATTTCTAAACTTTTTAATTACAATTATTAATTAATATTTTTTTTTTTTACTCGTTTTATTCGACGTTTTTTGTTTTCTTATTTTTTAACTTCGTGTCCACAAAACTCCCTTTTTTTATATTCTGTTTTCTAACTTCAATAATAAATATCTTTACATAACTGCTTCAAAATCAATATTTTATTCATGATATTTGTCAACTGCTTCAGAACGTTTTATTCAACACTCCTATATAAACATTTAATATATACAAATCCTTCTAAGCAGGCTCAAACAAATATCTGTCTCCTCGTCTCAACTATACGATTTCGGTACAGGTGGTGGTGCTGTGGTCCGCGGAACGGCCTCCTCCACCCCGCGCTCGATGGCCCGCTCTGCCAGTCCCGCTCACCGTTCTGCACAACACGGCGGGTATCTCGGCGCGGTTCCGGCCGCACCCGCTGATCCAGACGCCCGCCGTGCTCTCGCTGGACGATGACTGCCTTCTGTCCACGGACGAGGTTGATTTCGCATTCAGCGTGTGGCGAGCCTTCCCCGAGCGTATCGTGGGCTACCCCGCCCGCTCGCACTACTGGGACGATGCCAAAGTAGGTGCTCGTGCTGCCAGATCTCTGCCATTTCACTCTGAAACCACCGCACCGGAAGAGTTGCTCCCTTTCTCCAGCAAACTTTGCTTTATTAGCACTCATTTTTTATTTTTAATGTTACTTTCCTTCTACCACCCGGGTTACGTTTTGACACGTTTCAAACAAAAAATTTAAAGGAGTTTTTAATAATAACATTAACCTGATATTTTACTGGAATTTATTTAAATTTATTTTATAATTTTGGTTGCTGACATGGTGCTAATAAAATACTGTTGGTGTGGGAAAATGGAACTCTTTAAATATTTACAGTTAAAATCATGCTTGATTTAGTATAATAATTAAAAGATTCCATTTAAAAATAAAATATGATATTTAAAAAACACAATTTTTGGATACTAAATTTTTGGATATTTTTTGGAAAATTTTTGGATACTCCATACTAAACTTTTAAATATGAAATTTCAAAAAAAGTTTTTAACATTTCATTGGGCAAACAAAAATTCTGTATTGATAGCTTGATTGTGAAAGCGTTAACTTGATAGGTAATACTATTTATATGAGATAAGATTTTACTCTTTGAGATTTTGGCTTATTTGTGAAACAGCAATGACCCATTGACCCAAAATGTGTTAAGTCATCTAGTTTTATCCAAATTATAATAAAGTAATGTTATGCCTTCAAACTTCATTAAACATAAAAATTTTTCATTTCCTCTTTCCACAATTTGTTGGAAACTTTATATTAATTAATCCAACTGTACTAAATACTATTCAATTCACTTATTCAGTATTGGCATAAGAAAAAATATTGTAATGTTTTATCTTCAAGCTCTCGCACCCCGTCCCACATCCCCATTAATTCAAAGATATGAATAGAATAATTAGTTTCTAAAATAATTTAAGGCATTCACAGACAAAACACAGTTGTAGTATACAAACAATTCTTTTTAAGTTTTATTGCATTATTGCTGTATTTATTTAACCATTATATTAATCAGTATGTACTTTATGGTAACTCGTACTTACACTACTGTTACGTAAGCAGGGCTCGTGGGGTTACACATCCAAGTGGACCAACGACTACTCGCTGGTGTTGACGGGTGCTGCGTTCTACCATCGCTACTACCACCACCTGTACACACACGGCCTGGGCCCGCTGCTGCACAAGACCGTGGAGCAGAGCCAGAACTGTGAGGACATCCTCATGAACTTCCTCGTAAGCCACGTCACTCGCAGGCCACCCATCAAAGTCACACAGCGCAAGCAGTACAAGGAGCAGCCACCTGGCGGAGCAAGGTCAGTTCGCCCCTCCAATATTATTAGTCTACACCAGACTACCATTTTTTAAAGAAAATCTTACTTATTCTGAGAATTGCATTTATCTAGACTCCTAACCTAATCCTATCCTAAACTAATTAATCCAAACTTACTTAAAAAGTGCGGTTATCTTTATATTCCTCTTAGGAGCGATGTGGACAACAAAATTATGCATTTTCAAATTAAAATAAAAATATCAAAAAATAAAAATTATATCTTGCTAAATTTAAATTTCAACAGCGCATATATTATTTATTTTTACAAATAAATAAATATCGTAATTATTCAAATAATGAAATTAAATGTAACAACTTATATTATGTATTTATTATCGAAAGATAGAATATAGAATGCTACATTTAAAGGGGCCGTAGAACATAAAATTTATCATCTTTCGATAATTAGTGTTTTCAAGGGTATTTTCTGTACTTTTCTTTCAGTAAAATTAATATTGCATAGACGATTTTTTATATTAATTATAATTATGATTGTAATACATTTATAACTCCACAAGCTTTATCCATCTACTTGTTAGTTAGTCTATGCATAGTGTGCAGGGATTATGATTATGAATTCTGCATGAATAATAGAGTTAGTTAGATTAACTGAAGCTGCATTAATTAAAATTCATACCAGTTTATCTCAAGTAATCTTGTATTAATTATAAATAAAAAAATACCTATGTCTCATGGGGGCTCAAATCGTGGTTATTTTCAGTTTTAATTTCTTTCTGCAACTAAGATTAATTGCATATTGACTGTGGACAATATGACTGTGACTCCAACATACAGAAGCAGGCATTTAAAAATATAATATTACAAAGGTTAATGTCAATGTATAGAAATAAGAGAAATACATAGTTCTTATTTGTGTGCTTTTGCATCTGGCGGTCTCAACTCTAAATATTAAGCATGATACATGTTAAAATTTATTAGTAAATATTGTGTGTTCTATATACTTAAGCCTATAATTAAAGAATATTGATGCTGGTTATATAAAATCACTTTATAAAATCTGAATTTGGAAAAAAAAATATTTAAATATAAATATTTTATATTATATTATATGTGGTCACAATATATCTAATGTATCCATTATTCACTGATGGTTACAACTTTTCTTTGTTTGTTCGCATGATCCAATAATTTGATAAGTAAAGTTGAGAATGAATGTTCACAGATCTCCATGGAATGATCCTGATCACTTCATCCAGAGACAGACATGTCTCAACACGTTTGCTGCTGTGTTTGGCTATATGCCGCTATTACGCTCTAACATGCGTCTCGACCCAGTGCTCTTCAAAGACCCAGTGTCCAACCTTCGCAAAAAATTCCGCCAAATAGAACTCGTTGGTAGCTAGTAGCGAACATTTTCCTAACCTACTGAGCTTATAGGCAGCTGAAATCTTAATCCCTCCTGCAGTAACTATATGCCTATTTTTAAATGATCACTCTCTTTAATATCCACCATATCAATAAAAAAAAATAATAATAATTAATGTACTTTTTTTTATTAAGAAAATGTTAGTGCTTTTTTTATTGCACAATTTCAAATAACAAAAAAATTATATGTGTGATCTATAAAAAAAAAATTAGCTTTATTATTCAAAGTACTTAACTGCTAATTAATATGTAATATTTTTTTCTTATTTATTATTGCTAGTAATAAAATAATGTTACTTTGATTTAATTGCCAAAAGATAATGTGCTATATACATAGCAGCTCTAAACTTGGGATGCAAGCCAATGTGAATGCACATAGAATGAATGTGATTGAGCACATGTGAGTCTACTAGTTAACAAAAAATTAATAAATAAATAAACAGATCTAGCCTACTTCTCTCTGCAAAAGTGAAGTTATCAACATTTATGGTTACGGCTAAATATTTAGAAATATTGAGGTATTTCTGCTTAATATTTAAGCTTAATACCTTCACTAAATATTATGTCACAGTGAACTCTGAGAACTAGAGCTTTTTCTATTCCCCTCAATTATTAGATGTACAGACTTGGTCAATATAATGGGACAGCACATTGGAGCTGCACCAATCATAATGTCCCACTCTAAATGACTGACTCAGGTGCAGATCCAGGAGGAGGGGTGGGGGGTAGGGGAGATTTTGGATTTAACATGGGATATATAGGCATTTCCCTCACTCCAATTTTTTAACATTGGCTTTAAGGCCTTCCCCCCCCCCCTTCCCCCCTTTCCCCCAATTTCATTCTGTATCTGTGCCTCACTGACTCTGTACATGAATTTTAGAACTAGTAGACACACTTTTATTACAATAATTTAACTGCCTAGTGTAAGTTAACTAGGCAATATTGTTTCCCTCCACTGCAAAGCTTAAGCCATATATTACTGTATAGAAAAAGGGGTAGTTTTCAGTATAATTTTTTTTCTGTGGCCAATAAATGTCCTTTTTATCTTCAAAAATATTTATTATATGGACATTGTTTGTAACAAAACTCATTAATGTATGGTGTTTGACAATTATGCACAAATTTTGAATTATCATAATTATAGTATAATAATTCATAATTGCAGTATGTTAAGCTCTCAGAATTATACTTTTGATTTATTTTACATAAAACTTCCAAAAATAATTGTTTTGGTTATTTACGTTTGTTGTTATTTATTTGAAAGTCTCAATCAGGTGGATTGAGAGAGCTGATATGACAGCTGAGGTATGTTGCCATAAGTCAAACGACATGTGATAGATCGTACATAATAATAGGGTACACATTGGCCATGTTGTTCATGTTCCTGGTAATAATTATGTGTAAAACTTATTGGTGTCATTTTCTTGTTCTACTTACTGGAAATTTGTTTGCATTTTTTTTTTTTTTTTTTTTTTAAATATTCATTAATGGGGGAAAAAAGTATAAAACTCTAAAATTTGAAGAAGGGAAAGGGTAGGGTTTAGACCATTTTAAATATTGCATGTTTAAAAAATTTTCAAGAAAACTGGTTGTATTCCTAACTAATTGAAATGGGATGCAATCCCCCATAGTTAACTAACACTACTTTTTTATATACTGATATAGCTTGACCTTATAACAATTAAGGAATGGCTTGACGAAGGGGCATTCTTTTTGTTTAAGTGCTTTTCTTTTCTTTTTTTTTTTTCTTTTTTTTTTTAATCAACTTGTAAATATATTTTTTCTTTTCAGTTATATCTGAAGTATAAAAAATTGCAGAAAATTTCCATTAAAAAAACATTGTGTTTATGTTATTTGTATTATATTTATTATTGCTGCTAATTTTTTTCTGTAACAAACTTACGTTGCAAGGAACTGTGCCATTTATCTTGTTTTTAACAGGTTTGGCATATATATGTTCATGTGTCAGACATGTTAGTTCACTAAAAATTAAAATAAGCATAAGTGAGAAGCCTTCATAACATTTTCTTAAATATCTTCACCTCATTAACATTGTATTTATTTCAAACACAAATAATTTGAAGTATTTTTAATTTTATTAAATAAAAGCATAATTAATCTAAATTAATTAAATTAATACATCATGCACTACAATGAACCTATTTGTTGGTTAATTAATGAAATAAAATTATCAAAATTAAACTTTTAAGAACCAGTTGAAAATAAATTATATTTTATTTATTTTAAAAAGTAAGTGGTTATTGCAAAACATTTAAAAATATCATTGCAATTTGTAGTTATTAAGTAATTCAATTATTCTTAAAATAAAGAAATAATCAAAAAACACAGTTATAAAGAAACATAGCAAGAAAATTTGCGGCCAATAAATGGCCGCGCTGGGGGCATACATGACCAAAATGTGTCAATTGCCCCAAAATACCAACCAACCAATTATTCTTACATTTATGGATTCAATGTATTCACTCAAATTTTAAAAGGTACGTGTAAAAAAATCACTGATTTTAAAAACTTCACACATAACATAAGTTTAGTTCATAATGGATTTAAATTAAACTTGTTGCTATTGGGGGAAAAAAATACATGCTATAGTCACTATCACAGCTACTTGAAAAATATTAATTAATTAAGTACTATTATGTAAAACCCCATGTAAAAATCACCATTGTTTGAGGTATTCCTTATTCAGCTAACAAGATTTCAATATCCCTGCATGGAATCCATTGTATGACAAATTTTGACCCTTTTGTGTGACAAATTGTGTGATATGACTTCTTCATTTTTAAGACAACTGAAGTTAACAATTTTTAAATTTTAATCTCTCCAATTTTTCATTATATAACCTTTTTGATAAAGAGATTATGCAAAATATGAAAACATAGTTGTTGCATTTTTTTTCTTTTTTTTTTTTTTTTTTTTTTTTTCTAAATTTCAAGAAGACCATGCATTTTTGCTTAATATCAAAATAATGTCCAATTATAATTCATTCCTTTCTCAACCAACCAAACTTTACTGCATTTATGATCCTGGTGACATATCAAAAAAACTGAAAGCTCTTAATAATACAGGATGATAATTGGCTTTGAGTTGAATTGATTTTTTCATTTTTATTATTCAAGAAATATGTTACTATATCTTAGTAACATTTCATTCAATTTTGTGATCAATGCAACTTTGGCCTACATATCATGTTGTCTCTCTTTTTTTTTTTTTTTTTTTTTTTACAGATTTTGTAACAAAATTACATGATGTTAAATGTTAATGTTCATTTAATTTTCTTTTTTTTTTTAACGGCTGAAAAAAATAATAAAAAATAGCTAGGCCTACATATCACTGTGAAGAACCAATAGCGGAATTAATCCTATTTAGGAATGCACTTCATGTGTTAATTGTGTGTTAATTATGTTCTGAAAGAAATGAGGTTTGTACTGTATAGTTGATGGTGGTTTGATGGCCTATACTTTGAGAATATGAGATATATATTATATATGTAAAATGAATGTGTGCATGAGTGTTGAAAGGTTTTGTACAGTTTTGTACCATGAAAAATATTATAAATAAATAATAAATAACTGACACTATTTTTAAGAATTTTATTTATTTAATCATTTAATTCATTAAGATGCGATCTTAAATTATTCCCAGGTAGAAATTAGTGAAATTACATATATTATAATATATTATTCTAGCTCTTCTGTTCCAGGCGACATACTTTCAGCTAAATTTAATTAAAATATTGTTTTTCCTTTAATGCTTTAATTAGTTTAATTGTAGTGTAAAATAGTTACTTTTCTTACTTCATATTACACAAATACCATTTGACCTGTCCTAAAAACCTAAACATAAATCTTGCATTGAATGATTTTACTTATATAGCTTTTGTACAGGACATAAAATGGAATTTATATATAGTCAAGAATTTTGAGTTATACTTGCAGAAATTAAAATTTTGCCATTTCTATATTATTAATTATTTACGATTATTGCTGTTGGCCTGGTATATTTTATATTCTACTTTTATCGTTTTATATAATTATGACGTATGACGTGTATATAAGCTATATTTAATATATTATAGTGTATTTTGACTCGACAGCATACCGAGCATTTTTTTTGCAAATTTCCGGATTTCATGACGAAAAATTATGGAATCATTCTGGAGACCATGGTATTTATTTACTATTATTTAAGATATTTAAATTAAAGCGGACTTAGATTGTATTAATTAATATAAGTAATCGATATTTAACCTCTAAATAAGTCCGCTTTGATTTATATTAAATTTTAAAAAATTACCGCGACGCCGATTGTGTTATGTTTTTTAAAGTTCGATTTTTAGACACAGATGGCAGATCAGTCAAATTCGAAAATGGTGGTGATTTTGTGATGACTACAGAAGCTCTAATAATGAATAAATTAAAACTATTCATACTACCAATATGAGAAAATATATTAATTAGTGATATTATAGACTGTACAACATATTAAACATGTCAAGTAAAAGGTAAGACATCTTGTATGTTGTTGTGTCATTAAATGCCTATCTCTAAACGAGTCGCTAGTGGGTTGACTGATTGAGTTTCGCCTACTCGTAATGAATTTCCAGTGATTTGTTGCTTTATAATTCAACGACGTATTTGTACTATCGGGACTAGTATTATTGGAGAAGCATTAATTATTTTTCCTTTCCGGCTTTGCGACATTGTATCGAGCGGGTTGCGGATTTGACGTAAGCACGTGTGTCCCCCACCGTGCTTCTGCTGCTGCTGCTTTTCGATAACATAATTTAACATAAATATTAAAATTTTAAAATTGATAGCGTTACACTGGAAGTTTGCACGTGCATACTTTTCATCGATCCCAAGAAACAGATTCCTTTTAGTGTAATTGTCAGTCAAAATAGCTAAAAGATCATCGGAGATACAGCTGTCAGTCGGCCGGACAAGGCTAAAAAAAAGTATCAACTATATATGATTGTACTGTACATTTTCATGGAATCTGCAAATTTAAGTCGGGAGCTGTCGAACTAAAATTATGCTTGTAGATCTGCTAGACTGCTACGCATACTGGTAATACTTACTTGTGTCTACTGGCAGGTCTGGTATGGATAGTGTGCATTTAGAATTGAAAAAAAACAACAATGTTATTGTCGATCGACAGTATAAAAGTCAGACAAGGAAATATTTTACAGTGCATGGTGTTCAGTGAATACCGGTACCTATCAACTAAAGATCCATTGTAATAGACGGTATAAAGTTCTATCCATCCTTCGATCTTATATGGAGCAAAGGTAACCTAGCGCTGCGATATGACTGTAAATATAGAAAGAACTTACCAGTAATTTTGTACCTTTTTACAACAGCCGGAACACTCATTTAAAACAGTTTGGATGTAAACCCATGCATAAGTCAAAAGTACGTATGTATACTCAACTTACATAACAGGGGTGTAAGGAAATGTATAAGGAGGTACGCGCATCCAAAATTATGTGGCCATTTTCGTGACGTTATGATAGAGGTATCCAATGTTATTCTTATGGCCCTCTATCATTACCTTCAAGTGGGCTGGTCTAAAACACTCAAAGGCCACATATCTAATGCATTATCTTTGGGGTGGTGAGGGGGGTTAGCAGGCCAGCAAGGGGTGGCCAGCTGGGTCTCTAGTTCCGTTTTTACATGGACATCAAGATCTTGCATGGCGTCTTGGGTGATGCACTGGGCACCTAAATTATTTGTACGTGTTTCAATTTTTCTTGGTCCTATAGTTGAATATTTTCTATCTGAAATTCATAGTTTGAGAGAATGACAAAGAAAATTAACACACTCCTAGCCTCTAAATATTATACAGTACTTAAATTTATAATATGTACGTTAATAGCGGTAGCAATAAAAGAGTCGTGGTTGTATCAATACAGTAATTTATATTGTATAAAAAAAATACTTTCCTGTCTCAGGAAAACCTGAAAAAAGAGTAGCATAACTTGAAATTCGCTATTGTCCTTTCCATTACATGCCTCATTTCTATTGGTGGATATTGACAGAGTGAATATATATCACACACGTGTTCCATGTATCATAATTATGTGCAGAAACGCAGAAACATCTGACATTGTGTAAGAGTGATCTAGTCTTACTACATATTGAATTTGCCGTTAAAGGACTTTGGCACCTGTACTACTTATTTTATTTTATTAAGTACCTTGCTGTACTTGTATCAGGCCCGAGACCCACGAAGTACTGCTAATTAACGCTACGTGCTAATTTTATGTGACGCGTTGTAGTGCTTCTATAGTAGGTAGGATGAAAGTGGGTTTTCATGGGCATGCAGTGTTCTAGAGTCGGTACACCTTAAAAGGCCTAAAGCGCTGGAGACTCCCCATGAAAAGAGGGTCTGGAACTCTGGGTTGAAGTGTTAGGTCGTACATGCTGTATATGACAGCACTTCAATGCTAATATAATTGCCTGTAACTAACAAGCCTGAAAGTCCACTTAAGCTGTAGATGTTGAGTGAACTTGCCAATAAGCACCACTGCAGATTGCGAGGAGACAGGCTACATTGCTGAAGTTTTGGTTACATATATTTGTCATCAAAATAAATGAAGCTAGTATTATTATAAGTATTAAAAAATCGTGATTTTTTATTAATAATTATAATAGTAAATGGAGACGCTGTTTTACTAAAGAAAATACAGTAGCCTGTTTAGGCGATAATCTTGTTGGTGAGATTCGTTCTCTTGCACTTCTTATTGTTACGCGTATATAACTTTACCACCCTAAAAATACATTTAATTATTTAATTTATACGATAATGAGTCTGTAATAAATTTCGTATAAAATATTGTACTTTATATAATATAAAATTATTTCTATTGCCGGGATTTTTTTTTTCATTTATTTATTTATACTTTTATACTTAGAACGTATGTGTATATACGTGACAGATGTTTAAATAATTTTAATCCTATAATTTGGAGGCACCATTTCTTTCAAATCATTAATTATTCTTTGTTTGCCTACCTGTAACCTTGCAGAATATTTATGCTGCATCTTATGTAAAATCATAAAGATAACGTTCTTAAATGGCTGCATACCTGCATGACAGTAGCATTGAAAACCTTATGTAAATGTTCACAGCAAACATTTGTCTAAGCCGCCATAGATGGAGAGAGTGCTGTAGCTTCAACCTTTCTCAAAGAAATATTATACCTCCCAAAGTCATGATTGCAAGGATTTTCGGAACGACTTTTTTTGCTCTTTGTCTCTTGTTTCACTTTTATGGAAACTCTTTCTTTCGAAACTACTGAAAATCTCGCTAATTTGAAACATTAAAAATCATTAGTTTTCTGATAACTAATTCTGTTTAAAGTAAAGTGCGCACGAGAAAAAAAAGTTGAGTTGGTGCTATCTAAAAATAGTTCAAGTGGTCCTCCATATGGAACTGAAATCCAAAAAATTCCATCTCAAATAGGTTCTCCAGAAAAAAATTCCAAAGTCTGAATGAGCGCGTCGCTTAACATTGGGCCTTACCTGACAAAACCCCTCGATTATCTCGAAAAAATACTGCGTTCAGTGGTATGAAAAAAATATAGCGATGTTCTATGACTTGAACTTTAACCACAAGCAAATTTTGAGCATTTTTTTTCGAATCAGATTTTCCGTAAAAAAATCTTGAAAATCGTCCATGTTAAATTATCATAAGAAATTTCAAAGATTTTTTACAGAAAAACTGATTCGAAAAAAAATGCTCAAAATTTGCATATGGTTAAAGCTCAAGTCATAGAACATCGCTATATTTTTTGCATACCACTGAACGCAGTATTTTTTCGAGATAATCGAGGGGTTTTGTCAGGTAAGGCCCAATGTTAAGCGACGCGCTCATTCAGACTTTGGTATTTTTTTCTGGAGAACCTATTTGAGATGGAATTTTTTGGATTTCAGTTCCATATGGAGGACCACTTGAACTATTTTTAGATAGCACCAACTCAACTTTTTTTTCTCGTGCGCACTTTACTTTAATCTATCTCCTTTGTGTTCCTTATTCTACAAATGTTATTCAGTTTCTCTTGCAAGTCTCAAAAGCAGCAGCCTCTCGTGAGATATTTATAGAGCTCGACTTCTGCGGTCGATCGACATTAAATATTAATCTCAAGCGTGAAAGCGACGACGATTTTTCCCCTTATTTCTCACTTGTCTGTGTCGGTTTGACAGCAACTCGCCTCGTATCACGGCTGCTGCAATGCCTGGTCGAGCGTAGCGCGACGGCCCCAGGCTGATAAGCGGCCGCGAGCTAGCGAGCGCGACGGCGTGCTGCTGGGCGTGCAGGCGTCACGTCCTTTTCCGCGCCTGAATTCCGGCAACACGCTATTCCGACAAACACTGTTATGAATGCTATGATAGCACTTCGTCATCTGTTTTGCTAACCGCAATTATTTATTTACACATTTATTTTTTATTATTTTGTTAGTACATTTTAGTTGTAATACCTGATATTCTCAGACATTTTCGTAACATTTATTTAGAGCTTGTTCTGACGTCTATGAAGCTGTCGTCGCTATCTAGAGTAGTGTTAATAGTCCATGGTGGCAAAGTGATAGAGCAGAATATCAAATTTTGTCTGTTTAGACTCTCCTCTGAGCCTCCCCTCGATCCCCGCTATATTGCTGATTATACGTCTGTTCCGCGCCTTTTGACGACTTGTCTCAATGAACTTTGACAGTTACGACAGGAGCAGCTATAGTAGTTAGAGTGTTGATGTGCATTGTACTCTGGGGTCACGCCTCGCGGGAGGGCTGGTGGGCGGGGAGTGACCTTCGAGCCGTCTCGTGATGGAGAGTGACGTGGAGCTGCGGCGCGAGGAGGGCGTGTCCAGCCCCACAGACTCGAACACGTGCACGTACCGCAGGCACGGTCGCCTCGAGCAAAAAGGGTCGGGAGGAGGGCGAACCAGCGACGCTCCGGGGTAAATCCGCGAATGTCACGTGGCAACGCTCCAAACTCAACAACATTGACATCTAATTTCGTCGCAATGAATAACGCGAAACAAACTTGTATTTTTTCTACATATTTTTTCTGTACCAAAGCAAATTAGAATATATTTAATTTTAGTTTGCGTACATTGACGAATTCTGAAAATTATTCACTATCGTCATTATTTATTATTATTATTATTATTTTTAACTTTAGTTTGTTCTATACTGTATTCTATGTTATCGTCTTGAAAGATTATGGAACAGAATGCGACCCCTATACACAAGCATCAAAATAACAATCTACATAATATTTGCTGATTTCTTACACTTGATGACACAAAGTATGTGTGCTTGTTGCAGCGAGCTGAAGAAGCTGTCGGAGGAGAGCCTCACTCGCCAGCCGGAGGAGGTGTTTGACATCCTATGCAAGCTGGGAGAAGGGTGAGTAGTGGCAAGATCTTCAAATCTAGTGGCGATTGCAGTATAAGGATTACAAGGAATTGTATCATTTGTATCAAACAAACGCTAACTATTTTAGCATTTCTGTAGTAATGTGCATGCTTCGGGAAAGAAGGGGGGGGGGGGGATATTGTTGCTGCTATTTTACGGCAATAACATAAAAGTATAATGCTCAATAACATTAAAATTTGTGTTTGCATTTTCAGTTATAAATTTTTAAGCAAACAAATATGTATTTGTTTTAAGCCGAAGGAAGATCTTTAAAGATTCAATTGTTAATTCAGCTTATCATTCAGCCAGTAATTGGTTCCTGTTATGCAGTTTACAGGCTGACAAAAGTAGTACTTCCTGTTGATGTACTGATTGGTGTTGGTGTGTAGGTCGTATGGCTCGGTGTACAAAGCGGTGCACAAGGAGTCCGGCCAGGTGCTGGCCATCAAGCAGGTGCCGGTCGACACGGACCTGCAGGAGATTATCAAAGAAATCTCCATCATGCAGCAGTGCGACTCTCCTTACGTCGTCAAGTACTACGGCAGCTACTTCAAGAACACAGACCTCTGGGTGAGAGATGACTCACTAACAATATCATTGTTGTTTATCAATTTTACTAGTGGTGTTATAGAAAGAAGTTAATTCATTTTATGGCACTGCTGATGTATTGATGCCTAAATAATGTAAATTTTTATTTAATGTCTAATTAACTTTATTAATACTGGAAATTAAATAAACATTTTAGACAGATTCAACCTCATTATAATTTATCGCCTTTGAATGTCTTCTGAATAGTTCCATGATAATGGACTAGCAATCTGATAGGACAAGAAGTTTTAAATTCCATTATTCCATCGGCAAGATTTTTTGTAGTTATTGTTTTTATAACAACAAATTGCTGTGATTTTGATTGATTCCTCGTGTCCAGATTGTTATGGAGTACTGTGGCGCTGGTTCGGTGTCGGACATCATGCGACTACGTAAGAAGACCTTGTCCGAGGAAGAGATTGCAACGATCCTCAGCGATACGCTCAAGGGCCTCGAGTACCTGCACCTTCGACGGAAGATCCACCGCGACATCAAAGCAGGCAACATTCTGCTCAACTCAGAGGGACACGCAAAACTTGCAGACTTTGGAGTTGCAGGACAACTCACGGTGAGCCATCAACACCAACTTGTCATACTCTGAACAAGTTAACTTATAGTGTGGCAAATTATTCAAACCGTGTCTTGGATTATGTTCTTTTCTTCAAGTCGGCTTTCAACTCATATAATCTACTTTACTCTAAAAAACAATATTCCAATGCTGTATAGTAAGATGAATTATCTATCCTCCCTACTATCCTAGCTCCTAGCTATTTATTACAGTGCAGTACGTTTCAATGTCATGAAATGTTAGTAGTTCTATGAATTTGTGGTGCTGCCAAAACGTAACAAGTTACTGAGTTCTATAATAATTCACAGTTACAGTATTTCTTTGATGCCCATATTAGACAACCCGTAAAAACACAAATTATCATAAAGTTGTAATTATGCTTTTATCACCTTTTTATGATTGTGTTTCTACGGGTTATCTATCCTTTTCTTTGATTAAAAAGAAATATCGCATAGAAAATTTTTCATAATAAATACTGTAAATAATTTAATGGCCATATGATAGACTTTATAATTGGATCTAATACTGTTGTCTTTCTTTGTAGGATACAATGGCAAAAAGAAACACAGTGATAGGAACTCCATTCTGGATGGCACCTGAAGTGATACAAGAAATAGGTTACGACTGTGTAGCTGACATTTGGAGTCTTGGTAAGTCTTCAGCAAAGCTCATCATAATTTGGCTGGAGCACTGCCACATTTTTAGTATTTGTTTCACAAAGTCAATTAATAACAAATACCTCAGGGACTACTACATTAAAGATGGTATTTAATTAACAAGATTAATATTTTTGTGTCCTATGCATAAAAGTTAAATATCAGGTATATCAACTATAAGTAATACAATAATTTTAACATTTTGTGTGATCTTTTTATGAAAAATCCCATTGTATGATTAGAAATCTTATAAATGTTAAATTTTCATGTTTGAAAAGATGCTGAAATACGTCTCTCAACTCTCAGTATTTTTACAGAAACATTTGTATGCTGTAGCCATGGAGCTGAAGTGCAATCCTGTTGCAGGTATTACGGCTCTGGAGATGGCTGAGGGAAAGCCTCCGTACGGAGACATCCACCCGATGCGAGCTATCTTCATGATCCCGACCAAGCCTCCTCCGTCATTTCGTGAGCCTGACCGCTGGTCTGCAGAGTTCATCGACTTCGTGTCCAGGTGCCTGGTAAAAAATCCTGAGGAGCGAGCTTCTGCCTCAGAGCTGCTACAGCACGAGTTCATCAACGCCCCAAAGCAACCCAACATACTCACCCAGCTGATTTGCGAGGCCTTCGAGATACGCGAGAGTCAGGACTCGGGGGCGAGAAATGCAGCAAACAGACAGAATGATGACTCAGTAAGTACTGGGGAGAAACAAGTATCTGTTGAAATAGATTCCTGAATCGCGGTGGCAAAAAGTACTGGCAAAGAAATATGGTACCTGTAACGCTGTAGTTAAGTGCATTAACAACAAGTGTGCCAGATTTTGTCTGTCAGTCATTTTGGCAGCTTCGCATCATTACTACAATTCAGTTTGTATTGCAGCGGCACCATCAATAATTATCATATTACTGTATAATAACAATAACAAATTGAGGTCATTGTTGTTATTTAGTGTGTTTACATTTTACAAGCATTAAGCTGAAAGTTTATACAGTAAATGCATGTCTTCTACTCACTATCATCTTCCACCTTCTTTACAAATTTAAATTATTTATGTAAATATTATATTATTAATTTACCTACTTTGTACTTTGTCCTAGGAAACATGAAATTTACTGTATTACAGATACATGATACATAAGTTGTAATCTTGCAGGATGAAGAGGACGGTGGTCACAACAGCGGTACGATGGTTCAGTACACACCTGACTCTGGTACGCTGGTACCTGAGATGCTGGAGGCTGCTCGTGCCGGCCTGGGAGAGGATGAGGGTACCCTGCTGCCTCCGTCAAGAAGGCGTGGTACCGGCACCATGGAGCTGGACTCAAACCTCGGCACCATGGTGATCAACAGTGACGATGATGAGGAGTCAACGATGAAACGTGAGCACCACTCCACTCAGGTGTAGCAGGATTAGAAAATTGCAGTTAGCAAATTCTGTATACACTCTGCACGGCAGATCCTGATCTTAATTTGCTAACTCAATTTGTCAATGAAAGATATGATATTTTATATCTCTTCTTTCCTTCCAGATTTAAAAATGATACGGTACAATATCTGAATGTTTATTTTTTAAAAAAAAAATACTGTTTTATTTGTCTATTTTTATTCCAAATACTGTATTTTGAAATTTCAGTTCAATTAGCTATTTCATTGAGTACTGTATTATGCATGCCAGTACAGTTTGCAGCAATTTTTTATCACTTACAGGCACAGATCCAGGGGGGAGGGGGCTCTTCATAAGGCCAATGTTAAAAAAACAAAATCAATTTGGAGTGGGGGATATGCCTAATCTATATTGCTCATGTTAAATCTAAAATTTCGGGGGAGGGCTCTCCCCCTCCCCCCCCCCCCCTGGATATCGCGCCTGCTGTTTAATGTAAAGGCATGTTAATTGTCTTGTTGAATGCACACTAAAACAAGTGAATATTTTTGTTACTAACTAGATTTCACTAACTAACTTGTTTTGGTACAGGACACGATACTGGGCCAGGGGAGTCTGGCAAGAAATACCGCCCTCTCTTTCTTGATCACTTCGACAAAAAAGAAGCAGAAAACCTCAAAGTAAGTTCAATATTTCATTGTAAAGTCCAATGATTTAATTATACTTTGTATATAATATAGGATCAGGAAGTTGGTTTACGCTCAAATCAGAATGCACAACTTATTTTTATTTTTGACAATAATCCAGCTTGTATACCGTAGCACTTAAATTTAGTCTGCTTATATAAAAAAAAAAAAATAAAAAATAAAGAAAGAAAAAAAAGAGGCACCAGAAAGATTAGTGCAATGCTGACTTTTCGTTTTCCTTTTTTTTTTTTTTTTTTCAAATATGTGACCCCTTTTTACCTTAACAAAGCTGTGACTATGGCCTGCCACTTTTGCATTCAGTGAGAGGCGATAAAATGTCGAGGAGGGGAAATTGGATGGAGTTGAGGAGGAGCAAAGCACCACAGAGGGAACAATAGTCGCTGCTATTTTTACTATTTCCAATTTTTCCCCAGATTTCGAAGCATTCCTACCCTCCACTCTGACAATCAACCCTCAGGTGTCTTTCAAGTCGCTTAGTTCATTTTGCTTCCCCTGCTCTGCTGTTACCATGATCGCTGGCTGTGTCCAAAACTAAAAATTAAATTGAAAAAAAAAATCCATAAAAGCATAATCTAAGCCTTCTAGTACTCTTTTATCTTCTTTACTAGAAACCAGAAATAGTGGGTGTGTTGTGTTAGTGCATTGTGAACTTTGTGTTCCCTTTATTTAAAAAATATAACCTTTTGCATCTTTAGTATGTACTTGGATCTAATATGGTAGGCGCAAGGGTGGTTCATGGGATTTTTTTTTTAAATAGTTAATTAAATTAAAAGAAAAAATTGTTTAGAGTCAAGACTAGCATCGCATAAGGGAGTATTATGGAATGCCTAGTATATTAAAGCAGGCAGTACCTGTAGGTACTACTAATGAATGACAATATGATCGCAAACTTACATTATGTTGTCTTCTGTATCACAGGGCAACGGTGCTCTGGGTTCACCCACGTCCCTACGTCCAACCACTCCCCCTCTGGCCCCACCTTCGCTGACCACGACTGAGGAGCGCCAGCGGTTCCAGTCTCAGCTGCGTCGTCAGCTCGACAAGATCTCGGGTGCCCTGCCTCATCCCCATCTGCAACCCTCCACACTGGCCCAACAGCCCCAGCAGCCCCCAGCACCTGCCCAGCAAAGGCCTAATGAGCAGGCTAATGCAAAGCTACAGCGGGGATTCCTAGATGGAGACTTCGAGTTTGTGAGTACAGTATATAAAATGAATATTTCTTCTTACTGAAAAAGTTGCATTCTATATCACCTGACCTTTAAAAAATATCATACAGTTGCATTTCAGATCATTTGATCTCAAATTGACTTTCAAAAGCTTGTCAGATAATATAAAAAAAAATAATAATATTAGCAAAGTTACAGGGAAAATTATATTTTTTTATATACATAACAGATTTGGTAGAACTTTCCCTTCACTTTGATCAAAAACTGAATTATTAATTACTGCCTGATAACTTGAAATTCATTCTCCAGTTATATGTCATGTGCACCAAGTAGACATTGTGTTTTTGTCTGTACAACAGCTCAAGTTCCTGAGCTACGATGAGCTCCAGCAACGCATGACGAGCCTGGACTCTGAGATGGAGCGTGAGATTGACGAGCTGCGACGACGCTACCAGACCAAGCGACAACCAATCCTCGATGCCATGGACCAGAAGAAGAAGCGTCAGCAGAACTTTTGATGAGCGGCTGCCTCCACGGTCAGCACGAGCTTAGCAGGGCAGACTCAGGGCCTGCCTCACAGGGAGGGAATCTCACGTAACGTTAGCTGCCTGACTAGTTGTACCGTACGGAGAACCAGGACCTGGCACCTCAATCACTCTAACCTCGCGATAGCAATAATATAGGCTAAAACAAATCCCTGGCAAAACTGTAGTACATGATCATTTGGTGCTGTGACACGTGACATTTGTGATTTAATTTTTTATTATTATTATTTTACAAATGCATGTTTTTAAATTAAAGTAACAAAGTTTTATACATATATTTATATTATTTTATCATTATTTCTTTTTCACAAATTATTGTAATTTTACACATTCATAATTTCTTGTTATATTTCTGTTTTCATTTGATAATAGGTATAAATTTATTACCTATTACTTTGAAAATATTTTTAAGGGAGTAATAAGTGTTTTTATATTCATAAAATTTAAACATAATTATGTAGTCAATTCTGAGTCATTATGGTGCCAGGATTGGTCTCCTTTAAACATGTCCCGTTTCCCCCAACAATCATCATCAGCAAGACACTAGCATGTTGTATGCTGCTGAGCTATTTTTCTGCGAGACTAAGGATGTAATATTTTTATATTTTCCTTGCCCCCTTTCCCCCTGTAGACCCAACTCCTTGCCTTATAGGTACAAGCAAAGAGTTGTCGTCATTTATTGCCTCACCTCAGCCAAATGTCACCACAGATTGCTTGTGCTCAAGAAAATGTTGGTCAAGCCTTCCAGTATTGAAAACCAATTAAAGTATAGCAATATAATTATTATATGTCAGACAATA
The DNA here is from genome assembly GCA_949825025.1 of Siphlonurus alternatus. Classification (NCBI taxonomy): domain Eukaryota; kingdom Metazoa; phylum Arthropoda; class Insecta; order Ephemeroptera; family Siphlonuridae; genus Siphlonurus; species Siphlonurus alternatus. The sequence goes on from OX463779.1 coordinate 22,027,799, forward strand.
ATTTATGTGTTATAAGATTTAGGCCTAAGTCGTTGTGTCTTTTTATCTAATATGAGTACATTTTTAACTGGCTTGTATAGATTTCATATAACGAGTATGGTGCGTTTAAAAAAAAATGACTGGGAATCTAACACTGCATTCATTTAACATTATGGTGGCTTGAAAAGTTTCAATTCTCTTAAGGAGGTATGCACAATGCGTTAAGACTACATTTAAGTCTCTGTTTTAAAAGTCTTTAAAATTTGGAACCTCGACGAGTGACTTAACTAAATTTAGTGTTAAATGTGGTCTTAACTCTTATCTTATTATGTTAAATTTTTTTTAAATATTTACAAATTTAGATGATCTGGCATTTTGTCACACATTTCTCTGAATTAGCTTTGCATACTTTACAATGAGACACTAATATATTAAGGAAGCTATAGTAAAAGTGTCCCAGTCTGTGTGTTTTTATGCATCAAGAAAGAAAATTGTGACCATGTGGTAATTTGACTGAGGTTTAGGCTTTTAGAATCAAATTGTGCCAATAAAAAAAATAATAATAACCTGTACATTAGTTAAATTAATGATTTGTTTCACTAGCACAATATCTGAAAGTGGTATGAGTGGCATAAAAAATGTTAGTCTATTTTTATCAATCTTCCCAAACCGAAACTTGGACTTGTTTTGTGTGAATGATGATTATGTGAATATAGACGGTATGAAAGGGGAAGGACGTGCCCTAGCCCCCGTTAAGACCTTTCCTCCGATGTGGTCTGAGTGGATCGCAGGGCGATAAATACAAAATTTGTTGTTATTTCAATTATAATATTTGTAGATAAATTGTGAATTAACCTGCTTTTATTAACTGGTTAAAAAAATTGGTGTTCAATAATAGATGTGCCATATGTACACGGAACAGCACAAACATTATTAACCCTGTTCCCTTTGTGCGCACTATTATGCAGTCTGTGGAGACTAGTGAGCTTTTAACTTTTTTATTATTATTATTATTATTATTATTAAACTGAAACCTGTTGTAGGGTATTGATTAACTTAACTGACTACAAGTAACTAAATTTAATGTCCCGGCTCTTCGTGGACCCGACCTAGCATATTGCTTAGGGCTTTAACTTTTTGAGGATGGCTGGACTGGGTATTACCCACCTCCCCCAAAATTGCTGTGGCAACTCTTTAGCTACAGCTCCCACAAATTAAACAGGGATAAAGGTCCTGCTGTTCAGTGGTGTATGATGGGGAGTATGAACTATTTGATAGTTTGCATGCTTTCCTTAATAAACATGAGATATGACTCTTCTATTGTTGACCATCAAAGTATAATTGTTTTTGTTTTTATCATGGATAAAAATTAAAACCCCTGTAGACTTATTTATGGAATTTTAAAGTAAAAGATAAAAAATGTATGATAAATAATAATTGTAATATTAAAGGCACACTTGTTAAATAATTAATTGTTATTAAGTGAATATGCAAATATCAACTTCAGCTTTTTGAATTGAGCCACTAATGATCAAACCAAAGTATAATAAAATAAACAAACAAACAAAAATCTCATCAGTATGCCTTACAAAGAAAATTTGATCTTAACTGTTTTTATATTACTTTGTAAAAAAAAAAAATGAAAAATAGAAATAAAATACTATGCTAATACTACTAATATATATAATATAAACAATCATGTAAATTAAGTTCCGAAAACTAAGGCTACAAACGTAAATATTGTTAGTGTTCCTGTCAATACACGAATTTTCATAAATCAGCAATAACGGTTTGTAACATGTGTAAGAATTATTAAAATAAAAACTAGTTAAGAATTATTTCAATAATTTTTATTTTCTATTAATTTGTGCTATGCTATATCCTTATTTTAGTTTAAGGTTACCTTTTAAATTTTATTTTTACTGTGAATATCGCTACTTCAAAAAAAAAAAAAAAAAGAAGTGAGAGATGATTCAATAATGGTGGTCACAAAGTTTTTAAAGTCTAAATTCTATAATAAACATTATTATATAATATACTATTACGTTGTGCGTTACATGTCTACGTATCAGAAAACACAAATCGAAACCAACGAAAAGATGAACTCAGGGAGGAGATCCCCTAGCCGTGGAGTCACACGGCACAAGGTCACCCCGTGTCCACGATGTCCACATTTGTGATTCAAAGTGCATGATAGAGGGCCATAACACATCAAAGTGACACGTAATACGTCGCAATAGCATGACGTCCTCACTACACGGCCACGACAACACACCACGCACCAACACTCGAACACACGGTGATTCGAAACACAGACCACACGACACCGAAGAGCCCAAATTTCCAAACGTAACCTCACGGGCGGCGTGCGCTGCCGAAACGGTGTCCGGAACCGAACACGACTCGGCAGCAACAAAAGTTCACCGGGCAAAGACCTCCACCGGCCAAGGCCAGCGCAGGGCACCGGAAGAGCTCGGAGGCCGAAAAACCCCAAAAATCTAGATAAAAAAATTCACCCCCAGTCCCCCCCCCCCCCCCGGACGTGGATTTTTTATTATTTTCCTGGTTACGGCTGCCACCCCCGGGAACCCCCAGGAAAAGTTTCGTCGGGTTCCGACGAACCCAGACGCTCGCCCAAAGGAAGTGCGTCCCAGCATAGGAAAACGCTGGTTAATTTTGGGGTCCCGAAAGTGATGTTTAATAATAAGGACAATCTTAGTTAAAAATGAACGGAAACAAATACGTACGCATACGCGCGTATGCCCATTGTTTATTTGTCGTCCTTATAGGTTTACTAACTTTTAAATGCTGGTTAGAAGTTGAATAACAGATATTAATTATAATATTGACGCAATATTATAATATTATTGTTAACATTAATATAGAACAATGCCAAACATTCCGAGAAAAAAACTCTTGAGTCAACACGTAAAAAAAAATCAGTTTCAGTTTAAAAAGGTTTTATTGTATTAAAAATCACAGTACAATAGATACACATAGTCGAGTCAGATAAAAATATCTATGCACTCAAATCAACCTTGATTATTGCATGTTAGCTTAAAAACTAAAGATTGAAAAAAAAAAATGAAAAATGCATACAGTATAACAGATCTTAGTTTACCTCTAGACAGTTAAGTAGACTAGACGGCGCCAGCTATATCAGCCAATGAAAAGGCGGCCAGAAGTCATTCTAGCCTTTTCATTGGCTGATATAGCTGGCGCCGTCTAGTCTACTGAACTGTCTAGAGGTAAACTAAGATCTGTTATACTGTATATATTACACACATAATAGAAAAATACTTCCAATTATCAATTTTGATATACTGTATGAATAAAATACAGACTAAAATCATTCTCTCTCCATGATAGACACATAAGTACAATGTTATATGTTTTTTTTATAATAAAACATGAATGACATATATATATTAATTATTTCAATATTGCACATTCTCCAAATTACAATTTCATGCACAATTTTTTGCTCAGACAGTGCTCAGACTATCGCGTGAAGCCTGCAAAAATTTGTGGGTATGCAACTTGTTCACCCCTGACGCGGAGAAGATTGCATAGATCAAGGCGCGTAACCTTTATCTCTGTTCTTGACCCTGAGACTTAGGACGAAGTTAATTATTATTAAATTAAATTTTTAATTCAATTAACTATATAACGTGACAAAAGAGACAAACTACGTACATTAATTAAAAAAAAAAATCTAGTGAAGCTATATTTATGAGGTTAAATAAGTTTTAAAAAATATAATGTAATTAAAAATTTGCACAAATAAGTTATGTAATTTACAATCCTTTATGTACAACACTGTGGTTTAAAATTATTTATAGTATAAAATATTGATCCTAGATGGCGGTAATGTCAAAGAAATTCAAGTTCCCCTTCTCTCTCACACGACTGTCTCTCTCTCTCTCTCTCTCTACTTTTTTTTTTTGTTTAGTATGTAGAGAGATAAAAAAGTTCTCATTTCGTTGTAGTGCAATGCGCGAGTGAGCGACGACTACACTACTGTGGTGTCGGCTGAGTTAGTGTGAACATTATACCCGACGTATGAACAGACTTTTAAGATGACTCTTGTGTACAATGTATGAGTGCTGTGGAGAGCATATTACAGCTGCCACCTTCCTTGATATCGCCCGTCAAATCCTCGCCCCTCTGCCCACTGCTCTCGTGCCGGTGCTTCTACTGCTGCTGCTGTTAGTGTTGGGGGGAGGAGTCGCGAGCCGTCGCGGCCGCTCTGTGTTGCGCCGCCTCACCGCCGCCGCTGCCACCAGTGCCACCGCTACTGCTGAGTGTCAAGGGCGAGACGACGAGCATAAATAGACATTGGCGCGCGCCCCCGTGCACCCCGAGCCCCGCCGAGCACGCCGAGCGAGCCTGCATAGCGCGGTAAGTGCATCGTGATGATAGCGTGCTTGCTCTCAAATATCGCAGACGATGTAAGGTCTTGTTTAAATAAAAAACAAAATTAATTTGTCTGATAACAAAATTTATAATATAAGACGTATCATCTGATATGTTGACATTTTTATAATTCTTAATGCATTTACTGTATATTTATATAATTTATACCAATCTTGGTAATTTTTTATGGTTATGTATGTATTTATTTATACCTTTATTTGAATACATAAAAAAACTGCAATTTTTATCTGTGCTTGTGATCATGACATTTGATAATCAAACGGTACAAGTTATAATATACAGTATTATGATATACTACGAATCAGCATAAACCTATATAGAGAACAACTTGTAGAAATTTAGGTTAGTAAGATGTATGAAATTTGGTACCTGTTATTTTTACTTTATGTGTGGAATGAGGTCTCTGCTGCTGATGATATTTGGTATAACGGAAATTATCAACTTTTATTTAATTTTGATTGACGCGTCAATTTAATAATATAATATTTGTATTTTAGCTGAGGGGAAATCAGATTGTATCTTTGATAAAATTCGAAAGTCGACCATTTACTTATATAGCAGACATTAGAATTTTTGGATACTTTAAACTAAAAACTGTAATTTAAAAAAAAATATAAACTTTAAAACTTAAGAAAAATAACACTAAAATTTTCTATTTAAACGCTATTTTTTTTAATAAATATATATCTTAACTTAAACGAGAATCTTAAAAAGTAAACAAACAAGGAAATGTTTTACTGAAGTCAATAAAGATTTTCTATTGAGAGTCTTGCAACGATTTCTCATCAACTTACTTGATGGTTATTGGCTTATAGATGTATAAAATAAGAAGGAACGACTTCTCATTTCCAATTCATAAAATTGTCATATTATTTATGTCTCGTTGCATTGGGCAAGCTGGCTCTGGTGATCCTCGTGTCTGCAGAGCTGCTGTGGTGCTGCCTGCCAGCGAGAAAGGGCAGCTCGGGAGAAAGTTGGTGGCCTTATTAGGAACCCGTTCATAATCAAGCGCGCGCCACTGCTGCCCTGCTGGCTGCATGACTGTCGGGCGCACCACTGCCAGGACAAACTCGAGCACCGCTTTAAAATTGAATTAATGGAAAATATGTACACTGTATTATACGGGAATTTCATGTTTACATTTTGGGTAGCACGGAGATGCCCGAAGCCGCCCGAAGAGTTTCGGGATGTAGGCAGAAAACCCTAAAATCCTATGCTGTGCATGTTAACGTAACTCACAACACCTCTTTTGTCATAACAGTTTTGGTCGCCAAATATTTTTTTTCATTAGCATTGGTTCTTCTTGTTACCATTTATGAAAGAAAATTCTACGAAAAATGAAACGAATCGTCAGAAGAAATTAATTTCGAGACCAACTTTAACACGTATTTGCTATGCCGCTGACAATTTTTTGCCTACACAATTATGACGTCATATTGTTTTGTGACGTATGGTGAAAAACCCGTATAGTTATGTGCAGAGGGAAGGAGTAAAGCAAAATTTATATATTCGGTAATTTGTACCTCTTTCTTCATGGTCTCTCTGTATAATTTATAGTCCTCCGAAAATCATGGTTATAATTCATGTCATTTAATGTTGAGGAAGAGCAAAAGCGGAGTAACTTTTTTTGCAGTAGAAAAAATTATTTTATTATTGTTATTATTTTTTCTTATGAACTCTAGTGCATATTCCATCTTTTTTGCCTTCCTACAGTTTAAAGACAACACTCCATATACCGTGAATAATCAATTGAGTTATTACATCACATGAAAATTATATGAATAAAATATACTCACTGATGTAGCCAGCTTTACCTTAAAATGGGAGACTTTTCTACTCCAATAGAGTCCAATATAGCCGTACAAAATTTGGAGGGGATCTCTATTAATAAAAACAGCTGATGGTATTTCATTCATTTCGTTGAGACAGCAGCTCTACTTTGCATTTAGTATAATGGAAAAAATGAAATAGTTGAACAATAAGTTATAATTCACTTACATATTTCATTCTTGAAAAAAAGTTATATATTTTTATTTATATTATTAATTTGTACTCAATAGGTTAATATAATAATTCCTCGAGGTCATTGCATTGAAAAGTTCATTGACACATTAAGAGCTTCTTCTTTCTTCTCTACAACTTGCCAATAAGGAGCTGTAGGGACAACAAGCTTGCTTCGAACCGGAAATTGCTATCAACGGAAGTTAGGACACAACAGCAGAGTGCAATGACAGTCGCAAAGGGTTAGGGGGGGATGTAGAAAGTAAATTTGGAACAGCTGGGGGTAGCATGCACTATGATATAGCAGCTGATATATAAATAGAAACGGTTAAATTTATAGCCGCTCTGGTAAACATGTTTTTCCTAAAATATTTCAAGTAAATAAAATTTACCGTGATTTAATATCACGAGTCTTATGAAATTAAATGAACAAAGAATTTTAAATTGAAAAAATAAATAAATAAATAATAGGAGTCACTTGTAGTTTTTTTGTATATGAATTTACAACAATTCGTGTTTTCCTAAATTATAATGGAGAAAAGTTGTTGAGGATGTAAGTTTACGAACATTAAAGACACTACGCAAAAAAAAAAAAAAAAAAAAAAAATGTGGCCGCAAAATAAAGGAGTTATGCCGAGGGCGGGGAAGATGGGTTTTTACCTTGAGCATTGAGTGCGGTCATCGAGCTTGCTGGTCGCACCACCTGCAAGAGTGCTGTGCTGGGGGAGACACACTCGCATAACAGTAGACATGTGGATGAATTTTAATTCATCGTGCATGCATAAAATTCGCTAACTTTGAAATATGGCAATAAATTTTCAATTCTTCACGAGTCTTCTGATATAATTTTATATATTTTTTATTAATTTAAAATTCTTAGAATCAAGTTCATGGTTATATCATGCAAAAGGTTGTATAACTTATATAAGATAATATAATAGTAGTACTGCTGATATCAAGATAAATACGTATGATAGTGGCGTATACATATTCTATATACAAAAAATAGTATAGGATAAAGAAATAAGGTTATATTATGTTCATTAACAATGTCAATGCAGATTATTGATCTGTGTTACTTTTTATTCTGATGTTTTTTATCTGCTTTTACACATAAGTCTATTTATAATATATAATTATACGTAAATATTTTATATACGCTTTTAAAATATTTACGTATTTTTATAACGTTAACTTGACAAAATATTAAATCTATAATATCTCTTAAATATTTCAATTTAAAATTATTAAGAAATTACTGCAATATAATGTGTTTATTTACTTTATTTTGATGAAAGTCTTAAAGAAAAGTACCACGTAGTGACGTAGTGTACATTACTGCTAAATATACCATGTACTAGTTTTACTTTGTATGTAATTTAAACCGGTTTAATAGGAAGCAAATGATTGCATAAGTTAGTAGAAACTTATAACCTATTACAAAGTAAACTTGAACAACAATAAACGATGCTTGGAATGTGCATTGTTATCAATCAGTCTTGTTAGTATGATGATGATCTCGGTACGTAGACGGCGTCGTCCCAATTCCCCAGGATCGTGTCCTATGACCTCTGCAGTGCATTGAGGCACCGAGGGCGGCGCCACTGCAGCAGAGAAAGCCGCAATAGCAGCAACACCTATATAGGAAGAAGGACCATCATCAGCTATAGGTCAGCAGGACAGTGCAAAAGTTTTTTGCTAGCTAGACCGTGAGAACCGTTCTGCAACACTTTTTTTCGTTTCTCTTCTTTTTTAGTGTGAATTGTTTCATTGTTACAAATTTCAAGTATCATGATTTTTTTCCCCCCTTTTTTACTATGAGGGAAAAAAATGGGCTTAACGTCAAACTTCGCTGAGTATTTGTATTTATTTATTGCACATATAGAACCGTATTAAGGTACAAAATGCATGTTTACAATATTTTAGTATTGCAATACCTGTAAAAGAGACATAAAAATTAAAACATATTATCATCAGTTTTATATTATTATTACAATTACAATCATACATAATATAGTATTATCTAGTCAGTCCACAATACCTGAGAAATAAAACTTTTATATAAAAAAAAAAAAAAAAACACATTTTTATTAATAGAAAACAATCTGAAACTAATTCTTTATTATATTACTGTATAATATATATTATTAAATCAATCTATTACAAGGAAAGCATTTACATTAATTATTTAAAGCTGTTCTTTTTCTTGTTATGACATAAAAATTGTTCTGCAGTAAAAATTCAATCAGTTTTGACCTAAACTGTTGATTACTAGGTAGATGTTTTAAGGTGCAGGAAGATTATTGTACAGCTTTGGGCCTAATAAATATAAGCTTCGCTTTTCTTGTTCAGATTTAGCAACATCTATATAAATTTTTTGAGAATTTTTGGTGTTATGGCCTGTTATTTTTTCATTTGTCGTAAAATTGTCAATATTTTTCCTTGCAAACAATATCATGGAAAATATGCATAAACAAGGAAAATTTAGTAGGCCTAGTTTTTGCCACAAGCTATTACAACTTACTCTAGATTTTGCTCTAACCATACAACGTACAAATTATATATTTCATTATTGTACAGTACCTATATATGGGATTGATGTATTCAATCATATAGCGTCCTATAATTTCCCATATAAGTACTATACAGGTCACTTTATGTTCAATTTTTATAATTGAATGAATAAATATCGTATTTTCTCTTCTTGTACTGTACTAAATGTATTTTACCTGAATCTTTTTAACTCTTTCGATGGTAGAATTTCTACTACATTTTTTCCTCTTCAATTTAAATATTTAACTTTTTACTTCTGTTTGATCACGAACTTAACATGAAATGAAAACATTTCTAAGAATTTTTTATAACCGTGAGTTTAAAAAATCCTTTATCGAATAATTTTGTTGCTAAAAAATTCATAATTAATTTATAATATATTTAAGTTAGAAACTTAATAATCATTATAAAGTATAACCCACACCAATGTCACTGACATTTTGATTGATTAAAATTAATATTAAATTATTAATTCTTCATCAAATGATATTTGCTTATAATATAAAATTCTGTAGTAAAATATACTAATATAGTAGTTGTTAGTTTTATAACTGGGTCTCTTGCTGCATTAGCAACTGATGTCCCAATAGAGATTAGGAGGACTAGAAGGGACAGGCGACATCGAGGTAGGGGGGCCACGGGCGTGGGAATAAGTGGGAGGAGAGACAAGTCGTTGAACCCAATCACACACACACACACAGAGGAGCCTCCCTCCCCCTCACGTCGTGTGACGTCACGGAGGATTTGCGTAGTCACCAGAGATAAACACGCGGCGAACAGAGAAGATCCCCCACCGCCTTTTTCTGCTGTTGATGATCCCTCTTGCCGTGTGCTAACCCGTGTACCTCTCCTCCCTCTTTTCACATTGTAAGTCGAAGCCCCCCCCCGGCAAGACATGCCTTGTTGATTATTCGCTTATTATTATGCCGTCTTGCGCGCGCTGACGACCAAGCAAATGGCAACAGCCGGAGCTTGAACCCGTCACTAAGAAAAGAAAAAAGGGAGAAGACTTTACAAATGTTTAAAGAAAATTACGTAAACCTAAAGCTAATAAACAAACATTACTGTTCAAAGTATATATTATATATTTATATATATATATAAATATTTATATATTGTACTGTATATATATTACATATTTGAACTTTGTGTTGTATGTACAGTTGTAGAGTGTGAAGAAACTAGATGAGAGATGCCATGAAATTTTTTGGATTTCGTTTTCAAATGGAGGAGCACTAGAACTATTTTTAGAAAATATACTAACTAAAAAATTTGTGGGAATCGGACATGCCGCTGTTTCTACTTTATATTTCTTATTTTTTTTATTCGATAAATTCATTTATTCATTTAAATATTAAAATTTGTTAAGAAAAAAAGAGGAAACTGCATTGAAAAAATCAAAGCTATGTAATAATATTGCGATATAAAATTTTGTTACAGTGGTTTCCCGCATGTGTACAGTACCGAATTCAATAAATTAAATTGATGCTTTTAACCACTTAATTCTTAATTCCTCTATTGCAATATTATATAGTGTCTCTTTCTCCTCCTATTTTCCGCCATTTTTGTTTGGAACGAAGTTAGGCAAATGTTTCAGCCCGGTAGAGAAGAGGGTTGCATAAACAAATTTTTCAGGGGCTAAATTGTTTCGGAATACCGAGGCAGCTAGTGTTCTCGTGTTGGTCATGTGCTCGGTGCGTGCTGCTGGTGGGGCCCAAGGCGCCGGCGCCGGCCGGTGCGGGGGTGGTCTCCGTCGTCACCGCCGCAGACGCGAGCCATTGTTGACGTCTAGCGCCAGCCGGCCGGCCGGGGTGTCGCGGGGGCGCAAGTTTACAGCTCGGCCGCACGAGGCAGCAGCATCCACACCATGTCTGGCCGTGGTTTGGCGGCGGCGCGGCGCTCGGTCGATGCTTTAGGCGCAAGGGCAAGGTCAAGGTCACGCTGGGAGTATCCACGCCCGGCCGCACACGACCATGATATGACGTCATAACAAACTTAAATTAATCCACAAACTTAATTTGAAATTTAAGCTATAAATCTTATTTCAACTTCCTTTACTTTTTTAAAGTTTATTTATGATTCCATTCTATCAATAGCTACCACCTAACACCTACACAAACCCCAACCCTTCTCCCTTCTTCCCTCTCTTTCCACCCATTACATGCGCTTGGCAGCCATGTTGTAAAATAAGACAGACTGGAAAAACTCTCGTCCATTCAAAATTATTATATAATATTTATAATTAAAGTAACAGGACTTGACATGTTAATAGACATAACGATTGCGATAGTTATAAATGCAGTTGAACTCTATCTTTATCAATATACATTGCAAGGTTGAGTTTTGGTGATATAACTTTGGCTGGTTCTCCGTTCGCCAAAAGGTCATGTGAAGTGCATCGTGTGCAATAACAGCAGCCTGCATGCTGCATGAGATAAAACCACCGGTAAGCTTCAAGATAACACATCTCGTTATCAAAACGTATAATGCATATTAAGTCATTGCTTTAAATTATGCACTTGAAAATCTTGAAACCATTGCAAGTGATATCATTTAGATTTTCCCTCGCAGTGCAAGCGCAGTAATCACGTTTTATTTATATGGCTCACAAGCCAGACTGAATAATCCATTATTATGAATGACAAGCGTATGACGAACGGAATAGTAAAAAAAAAATTAGTCCTTCTTGTGAAACATTTCTTATATTTTGTTATCAATGGCTTGTTGAAAAAATTGGGTAATTTTAAAATAATTATTTCGTTTTTTATTGATTTTTCGATTGCTTTCGTCTCAAGAACAGAGAACCCCCATATAAAAAAAAGGAGTTGAGGGGGAAAAGGGAAGGGGCAGTTGTTTATCACACGTGTGACGTCATATTTAATTTACTTAGCAGTACCCGGATATTGTACATAATTGTTGAAACAGATAACGAGTTTTTTTATTGTTTAACTTGTAAAAGGTATAAGTAATTAAAAAAGGTATAAAAAAAGTATTTAGACATTTATTTTAACAAAAAAAAATAATAAAATAAATAGAAAATAGAAATAAATACACTGTTTCATTCAAATCAATTTTCGAATTAAATGGTTAATTTATTAATTATACAGTTATACTGTATTATGTAAACGTTTTCTGAGTAAAATATTATAAAATTTAAATAGTCTCAAACACTGTACATATTTGATACCCGATCAACTAATATAGGCTGTTGTACAAGATGCACTTTCTTATCTTATATTTTTTCTCGCTATTTCATTTTTTTTTTTTTTTTTTTTTTAAACATCGCATCAGTACTTGAATTACATTGACTCCTTCAGCAAACATTGCTGCATGGTTGTAGTTATTTTTGCAGTCAAGGGTACAATCAGAGTTATCTGGGTACGACGGGATCAGATTAGACGACGCCATCACGTATATCTCCCGCGAATCCTCCTCCTCTTCTTGCTGAGCAGCTACTGTGGGGTAGGTCCGGGCCGCCGCCACAGTAAAGCAGCTGTAACACACTGCTGCAGCAGCAATTGCAGCGTGACGTCACCTCACTGATGCATGTACGCAGTCAGTGATCTAGGTCGTTGCCATGGAAATTACAACATCATATTTTATCTCTTCATAACCTTTCTTATATTATAGATTTCTTTTATTATTAACATTGAATTTTATTACTGTATATACGATAAAAAAAAATAATATAGATCATGTAACGTTTTATCTAGAATTACTTATGAAATATTTGTAATTTCATGAAACGGTGTCTTGACCGTAGTTCCCTAGAGATAACTTGAAGTCGAAAAACGATGACACCATGGTCTTGCTCAAACTTATTAATAAAATTTTGTGCGTTTGATGTGAATTTTGAACAATATATTTTATTGTATTTGCATTTCTGACTAGATGTCGTTTCATTAAATTAACAGTAGATTGTTTTGTGCTATTACATATTATATAGAGATTTCAAAGTTAACAAACTTTTCAGACACAAAAGTGACAAAATTCAATCCTTACAGACCTACCATATTCTTCATTTGCAATAAAATAGTAATTTGACTAATTTGATTTGCTGTGTCGTTTTTAAACCACAAAAATAAGGATCTCCGAAACTTGAAACTTATGAGGATACCAAATGCAAATGTCAAAACAGCTAAAATTCAAAATAAAAGTTAAATTAAAAAAAAATATATACATAAATAAAAAACAGCTCTTATCAGAAATTGCAATTTTGTTTCACATCATCATGACATGTACATGACATCATGGCGTATTAATAATAAAAATAAAACATGACTAAAAAGTTGAAAATTGTCAACAGTTGATATTTAACTCGTATATTAATGTAACTCAATCTCTTCATTATATGACGTAATACAATTTGTTTGCATGCTTCTGAAATGTAATAGCGATGTAAAACAGTCAACAATCTAATCATCGTCTTATTTCCACACATTTAATTTAATCTTGCTGGCTGGGTGGGCTGCGACACTTGATATCATCACGATGACACTAAGGTTCACGGCCTCTCGACAAAAATGTAGCAATTATTTACGCGAGGAACTACACATTTTTTTTTTAATCATAATAAATATTTAGTCAGTTCAACCATGGATTTTTTTACAGTATTTTACATAATACGTTAGTCCAAAGACCAGCCAAGTCAAAAGAGGTATTGTTTTATAAATTAAAAAAAAATAGTAAAGCGCGATAAAGGTTATTAAAGTAATCGTTATCATTTCATCTCTACCAACATTCAACGAAAATTTTTGTAACAATCATTATGGTCCTCATAAATCAGATAAAAAATATATGATAATATTATACTTGATACGTTATAGTCAGTCTCCTAAATTTGCAACACTCTCAATGCTATGTATACCCGTCATATTTTATGTGGGTTTCGTCTTATTTATATAAAATCATGTTATTTTCAGTCTGGTAGAAAGTTTGTGAAGACCCTCCTCACTGGCAGAACACGAACCTGACGAACCGAAGGACTCCCGAACATTTATGACAAAACCCAAATGTGTTGGCTCCTGTATAGCGTTTGCGAGTTCTCTATGCATTTTAACATTAACATTTGTTGAATAAAAAAAAAATGTCAATAATAAAGAAAACTACGTTTACTCAATTTCTAAAATACGTATTAAAACTTTAATCAATTTTTTTTTTTTTTTTTTTTTCCTGTTTCTATTTCATTGTGTCAACGAAATAAATAACCATATGGCGTATTATAATATAGAATTATTTTTAAACATTGTATTAACGTTGTGTTTACTCTTGTAACTTTTAAACTAAAAATAAAATAAGAACAAACTTTGTAAATAAAATGCGACTAACTATAACGTAAATCCTGGTAATTTTGACCTATTGTGATATCGTATTAAAACAGTAATATATTTATGTGGTATATTATATACTGGTACAGCAGCAGTCAGTATGTCATTGCAACACTTGTTATATTCGATTGGCGTGTTTGCTGCGGGTAATTTGTGATTCTATGACGTCATTTGGTGCCTCTATTTCCTGTTAACATTACGATCTAAGTTAACCTGAGATCTTTTTGTTATAATATAAAGTTATATGGAAAGAGTGGGGGGAGGGGGGAGAGAGAGAGGGTCAATGACGAACTCTACTCTTATATACGAAAAAATTTACATTGCAGCAAGTGATGCTATAGAGTTTAACGAGGTAACTGCAGTGTATATACTACTCGGGTGGGTCCGTACTCTTAGGGCATTGCACCCACTTACACATACACACACGGAGCTACTGCTGCTGCAAATCAATGCACTTGTTACGCGGGTCGGATCCCTTAAGGTGCACATTACTCGCTCACTGCTCTCTTGCATGTGATTCAAAACATTGCTCGCTCTTTCTCGCTTGCTTGCTTGTAAACATCGGTCATTGCACTCTGTTCGTCCGTAGGGACGTCGTATAAAATCAATCTTACTCATGTGGCTAACACCAAGCGACGATATACATGATGAGTATTATAGATTCAGGGGTGGCAGGTTATATCCCTTCTGAAGAACAAATTAATCATTTTAGGAAATTATATTAAATTAAAAAAGAAAATCATTTTTCATTATTAACTGGATAAAAAGTCTTAAAATTTTTATGATAAATTTGCAGTAAAAAATTAGCAACAGACTATTGTTAAACATACAATAGATTATTTTCACATAATTTTTAGAAACACCAAGAAGTCAAGAATGTTTTTATACACGGCCACAATACAAAAATTATCGCAAGATTGTGCTAAATTTTTTAATGGCTCTTGTTTTCTCGAAACAATTGTGGACTTGCACCAGGCACTGGCTATACTTTTATAATTATTTATATTTTAAATTAAAATTTGCATATTAAATTAATACACAACAATAGTCTGGGATAATGACGGTGATATACAACGAGCATTTTACCATGTTAAGATGAAAGAGGAAACTGTGATTATTGTTATTCTAAATTCAACGTTTTATAAAATAAAATATATATTATGTATATCTTAAACTTGCATAATTTATGCTTCATTATTTTTGTTCGTATTCTCTATATATATATATATATTTTTTTTTTTTCAAATGTGTTTATTCAAAAAAACAAACATATGACACTTTACATGAACTGTATTACAATACATCCTATTAAGAGTTTGGAAAACTCGTAAATTTATGAGAATGATATATAAGCTTCTTCAATATTCCTTTCCATGGTAAAGTTATAAATATTATAAAAACGGCGTTACTATTAAAATAATAAAAACATAAATTTAATTTCTTTATTAAAATACATTATACAAAAAACATGATTTTTGTCCGTTTCCCCGTGAGAGAAAAGTAGGCAACCCGCGGCACTCGGCCGACACGCAGGTTGCTAGGCAACAGGAACTCGGACACTTGCGAGGCTGCTGAGGTGCGAGTGAAGTGGATGTAAACTATTCTCATAACCTGTTGAACGTAGACTGCACAAAGAAATTTCCACGTAGAAGCCATGAAGTGTTTTATCTGTGTTTTCGAAGGTAAACAATCACGTTATACGAATAGAATCAATATCAAGGGACCAAAAAGAATAAAGGTTTATTTCCACTTTGTAAAAATAATTTATTTTCATAGTATTTATCAAATAAAAATAACTCTGTTATAGAATTGTAAAATAATTTTCACGGCACATTATTAATTAACATTTGGAAAGCTATGAAACTATATGGTAAACAAATAAAATAATATTTTTTCATATTAAGTTAACTTGCAAAAGAAAATATAGCATTGCATATAATTATTATTTTATAATTATGCTTTTGAATAATATGATCGTATAAGAGTATAATAGTTATAAAAATTGTAATTACAAAATTTAATTAAGGTAGTAAACAATGAAGTCGGACTAACAATAAGATTAAGTTAAAGATAAGAAGAGTAACAACAAAAAATGTTGGGGGCTTATAATAATTATGACTAAAAAATAAACATGAATGAGAGGACAATAATGTCTAGACATCGAAATTCATTCCATCTAAAGTCACCATTGTGACAAGATGACAAAAACATCTCTACAGAAATGTCTGTAAAGATAATCTACAAGGATTCTTATTCTTTAATTTTAATGTAATGAGATTTCATCATTTCGAGAGACATATTATATTAAAACTTTATTCTTTAAACTACAAAAAGTGTTTTCAGCTTACACAATCATATAATGTTTCTTAAAATATTTAATTTTGTTTCTTTGACATATATAATTTTAATAAAAAATTCTTAAACAATTATTTTCACTTAAATTAATTAATAAAATATTTAATTTAAATCTCTGGTTCAAAAACATCTGTTACAAATTTTCTGTATATAGACAATGTACGACTGTTGTTAGTTGACACCGCGCAGTCCCGGGCATTTCGAACACATTACGACAGTAGTAAGTCTAATTAGCTGCTGGTGTAGAGTTACCTGAGCGTCACGTGACAGTCACACCTCAGTGTCAAGTTGGCGCGGTGCCGAGGGACATACCTGTAGGCGCCAGCTCCACGGAATTTTAGAAAGTTGTTTCCTCTGCAGCTTCTCTCTTCTAATACTGTTATAACGTGTTATCAAATTGATATGATAAATATTTTTTGTTGAAGAATTTAAAGGGAGTTATTTAAAATCTATATAGTCATTATGAAAGGGGGGGGAGGTAAAGCAATTTGGCATTTAAAAGGACAACAATGGTGATAAAAAAGTTGCATCGGGGGCCCCTATTTTGTCTTTTATAATACATATTTTTTTTTAAATATCTTATATGTTGTCATAAAATAATATTTCGAAGTTTCCATGGGACAAAGGAAAGAAACTTTTATGACTTTTGTGTTAATTTTTATAAGTATGTGAGTATATAGATCATCATATAGATGTATTCTAAATAATTATGTATTTATGGTAAGGTCTGCTTCAAATATTGGAGAGGTAAAAATATAATATTCGGTCATGAGTTAAAGAAATTTTTCTATTCTATAATTAACGCACGCATTTTTTAAAATGATTCTCAATTTTAAAATTTAATAATAAATAATTTCTTACTTTTAATTTACATGTCGAAATAAATACTCTAAAATTTTCAATATATTTAATTATAGTTTAAAATAGTGCTACAATTTAACTTGTAAAGTAAAAAGCTTCATTTTAAAAAAAAAAAACTTTAAAAGAGGTTTAATATTCTTTAATTATATATAATTTAAAAACAAAACAAAAATATGACAACTTCAATGTTACATTATGATTTATACCACTACTTTTATATTATGTATAATTTTGTTTTAAATTTTTTTTTTCACTAATTATCCTATTAAATTGTTAGAAAAATGCTTTAATTGTTTGTGAACCAATTACTCTTCTCGGTTTGTGGCATTCCAGCGGAGTGTTGAGATTTCTGAGAAGTTATCTCCGCGGTGTCATGACTTGATGAGACACTAAAGAGCGTTCTCCATACATATGTTACTATTTCAAGGGCAGAAGTGCATTCGCTGATAATTATACAACATCATACACCTCGAAAAATTTCTCAAACCTTTCGTTTGGAAGATTTACCGACACTGCAGATAAAAAAAAAATGCATTTTTGTAATTTTTAAGGTGTAAGATTGAATAGCGATGACATGAGAGTTTAGTTCAGCGTCTTGTGATTGTTGTGATCAGAAATATAGCGGTGGGCAAACTTTCGAGATGTTCAAAAGTGCATAATTTACAAAAAAAAAAAAATACAAAAAAAAAATGTTGCAACTTTTTGTTTCAATACGAAATTAATGAATAACAGCATGGAGACTTTATTTTCAAGAAATTTCGTTTTTTATGCACTTCAATGCAAATTTAACAACAACATATAATCAATTTGATGGTGTCTGAAATTTTCAGTCTTTTTTTTTCTTTTCATTATCTTTGAATAATACGAATTAAGTTGGACAAAGAACGATGAGGTTATTCAAATTTTAAGTTTTGGAAACAATAAAGTGACTAAAATAAATGGACATAGAAAACGTACCGGTATAATATAAGAAAAGTAAAGAATTTGTTGTTGATTTTTAATTATCATTACTCGCACTTGATATAATAATAATATCTCTCACCCTCATTGTTGTTGTTGTTATTGTTTTGTGTTATATAAATATACACTTACTTACAACATAAATTAGTGGACTTTGACCGATATATCAACAGATTGTTTTTCAACACAGCATCTACTCTTTATCAAAAAGTTGAATCAGATGAAAACAAAGTAGGAATATACCTCTCATGATTCTTTTGATGTTGTGGTTTGAATTTAGCGCCGTTGTCAACGCGGGTGCTCGCGATCGCTCGCGATTGTTGCGGCGCGGAGGGCGCGGCTCCCGCGGGCGAGTGAGAAGTTGTCAGTCAAGGCCGCCGCGAGGAGGAGCGAGGCCACCACCACAGAGTACCCTGGCAACCACAAAATTAAACTGCAAATTTCGGAGGGACGCCCAACTCATTAACACAAAGACCAAAATAATATCTCCTTTGGGATTCTCACAAAGCCATGGTTATAACCTTGAAAAGTTAGCTCACACGTTGTATAATACATTGTCTCCATTAATAAGATCTTGAATTAGGAAAATATTTTATCATGTATTTTTATTGAACGAGTCATTGTATAATATAATTCCTCATTTCAAATTCAGATCACAATCACATAATAAATAATATGATAGTGCGCAGCTTATAATATTATTGTTGAGCATCTATTTTACAGGATCAATGTTTTTACATAAAAAAAACTATCTATTGCAGCACGCATAGAAATTTTATATAATTCATTCATATTATCGATTTAAGGTGAAAAGAAAAAAAAACTTATAGTTCAGGGTCATTATAACTTAAATATTCTTAAAAAAATCTTTATTGTTAACAATCTTATAGGGATTTTTATTGTTATTTTTTTTTTTTCTATTGTCAGCATGCGATGGTGGTGATGAGAGAGTACACGGTTCAAGTCCCGGATACGTCTGCACTAAAACTCTACAAGGTCCAAGTCGATTGAAGGCCAGGCAGTAGGCACAACACGTGTATGTGTGTCTCACTATCACCAATCACTGCTATGGGGAGTTCACACGCGCTCGGCCTTGAGTCCCCCCCCCCCCCCCCCCACTGATGATGTGGGCCCTTCTGCAGAGCAGGTGCCGCTCATAATTACAGTTATTGAATTACTCAGACGTCTAATTAGATATCATCAGTGGTCCACAGGAGTTACATCTAGGCTGTCTGCTCCCTTCAATATCCGTATTTGTGTCCTCGAAGACACGCCCACCTCTCTAGTTCAAACTTCAGTGCGTTAAAGTCTCCAGCTTGTAATGCGTGTACCCCCGCGGGTTGTCATGATTACAGAAACTTGTATTACATTATTAATGTTTTATTGATTTAAATTGACTTTCCTACTTTATGTTAATTACAGGTTTACAGCACGATTATATTACGCAATTAGTTTTATGAGTTTCCTTTAATTATAAATTTACAAATATTTTCCGCGATTATGAAGAGGTTATTTATAATTGTATGCAAACTATATTATTATAATTTTGTTAATAAGATCATTATGGACACTGCCTAATTTATTCATTTAATTAAAATCTTTTGGGAAGGTAATTAAACACATGATAATTAGAGAATGTAATGAGCGTAATGTGAGAACGCTGTTTAACTAATGTCACTAATATACACAACCATGTTTATTTTATTGTGTGCTATTATTCTATACATTACTGGTAGTTGATTTTTTTTCATATATAATAACGTAAAGCCAGTAATAAAGCTTTATGCAATAAATAGAAAAATGTATTGTATATATAATACTCACTCGGTATGATAATACCAGCTTAACGCTTTATGAAAATTTTCTAATATACGAACCTGTTGTTTACAAAATCATAAAATTTTATATTCATAGGCAAATATCGTCTGCGAATTCACAACTGTATAAAAAATATACATGATACCCTTATATAGTTAACAGGTAACTGATTTTAATTTATTTAAATTAATTATTTAATAATCATTGAAATAATCAGTAAATTGATGAGCTGCTAGAAATAAATTACTTGAATCATTTTCTTTAGTCGATAATGCATGTCTAAAAAAATGTTCTAATATATGAGTATAATATTATAACATGCATTTTAGTGTGTCAAAATAAAACGTTAACACATTATTTCATCATCATGTTTTGATAAATGTTATCAAAGAAAAAAAAAAATACAAATAAGAATTTTCGATGGAACGTTTTTATCATGAGACCATGTTTACGTGACTTCTTTAATTCTAAAAATAGTTATCCATCGTATCATTAAAAACTGTGCCACATATACTGCAAGAGGCTATAATATATGAAATATCATTGTTGCGATAATTCATTGAATATCATTTCACCAAATTCCAATAGATTTAATCGAAAATGAATACAATATATTTTAACTTTTATGTCATCCCAAGCATTTTTATGTATTTTATGTGGGGACGAAAAAAAAAATTCCAAACGTTCTTTCTTCAATACTGCGCCTTAACCTTGCACACTGACAAATATATTAATATTTAGAAGACATCTTGACAGCAACGTACGTAGTATTTATTGAAAACAAATTATGATTTGTGTTGTTTTTTTTTAATTACCTCTATTATTGTAATTTTTACTTGACAAATAATTACGAATAACATATTTTAACATTAAAATAATAATCTTCTTTTAATGATTCCTTCTTTGTGCAGTTAATAAACAGAAGTATACATACTGCAGTTATTATGTTGCAAGCCGGTTAAGAGGGCGTATCCATACATTTAACTTGTAGCAGCGGTATGCAGTCTGCAGCAACGACGAGGCCGCCAGACGTGACGTCATAAGTGCACTTGCACCGCCGTGTGCGCGAGCTGCCTGCAGTAATTTAGGCAACTGCGCCGCCGTCTGGTCGGTCCAGACACCGACGGCGACCGGCGCGGCATGAATCACCTCGCGATGTGGTCGTCGCCGCTTGCATTTTATTGTCTGCTACGTCCATATAAAACATGGATGCAAAATTAATGATTATATTATGGCTAAAATGATCATATATAAAAGTATAGTAGAAATGATAATAGTGCACTTAAATTCACTTGTTGGTAATATTTTTTACAATCTTAAAATATTTTATCTAAAGTCGGTCATATTTTGAAGGAATTGTTCTTTGAATTTTATTAACAATAAATTTAACATGTCCTTGATTACCTGCAGTCAGGCGTTGTGGGCACGGCAGGTACCAGCTGGGTCGGGGGTCGCACCGTCGCACCCACCCCTCGTTGGTATGCGGCAAGCTCTCGCAGACCGGACCGTGATTACGTGCGCGCAATCGTGTACACCAGCCTCTCCCTCGAGACTCGCGGAAATCGTAAAACATTGTTCCTATGTCAATATAGACGTGGTAATAAATTTAATTAATGAAAATTTCAAATTTAATTACTTTTCTTTTTTGTATAATTTTTTATATATATGTGTTTTTATTTGAACTGAAGTGTACAATACAAAACTAATTGCAAAATAAAATAACAAGGCCTATTTGGCTTTAAATGTGTCAGACTCAATTATTAAAAGCTTTTAGTTGCGGACTTGAATTGAAATTATTTGAAGTCAATTTCATCTACCACCACAAAGTGCAATATTTTTGAACTGTTACAAAATTTCAACACAGGAAACAAACAAATTATGTTTACATTTGACGTAATAATAAAGCATCGCGTGTTTTTTTTTTTTTTTTTCTTTTAAAGCTAGTGTGTCAAACTAGTTTCAATTTTCACGTATTTCAATTTCAGAACTCATTTCCGAAAAAAAATGAAAAAGATCGAATGTTTGCTTGACGAGAATAATTACCACGTTTCGTAATATTATTCACGATATAATATAGACCTGCCAAGATTTTATATATTACAGACTGTTTTATGTATGCGTATGGGATGATGTTTTAAGGAACAGAAAATTTACGAACAATTCCTATACATGTATACATATATAGATAAATAAAAGTTATGTTCATAAACTTCCTATTTATTTCCTGGAAATACTATCTTCAGTTTACACACGATTCTATATTTTGTATCATTCATAGATCGTGAGAAAATATTATTGTAAAAAAAACTACATTTCATGGACAAAAGAATTTAAAACTCTCAAACTGAAAAGTAAAAATTGTTACGTGAAACTCATGTCTCATGCATAAATTATTATGAAAACTAAAATCTACAGAATAATAAATGAAATTGCATAAAAAAGTATAATATTTTATAATATCATCTTATTTATATTAATTTATTATAAATTTGTTCCAATTCTTATTTGTTTTTTTTCTGTGTCACCTTGTGAGTTGACAAGACTGATTTACATCGATAACTCTGATTCGCCCTCTCTAAACCATGCATGCAATTACAAGGTTTTTTGGCTAGCGATCACCTGCACTTTGAAATATACGACATATTTATCTTCTTTATAAACTTAATATTCTGATCTGTTATCCTCATTTACTTTATCATATGAGCCTTGTTATTTCAAATCTGTATTATAAATTTTAAACTATGCTTTTAGAATCTTAAACCTATAGATCAGGATACAATCCAAAAATTACAATTTTCTATATAAATATATATATTTTAAATAAGAAAGTACCTACACTTCACCAATTTTTTATGATCTCTGTTTTTTATTAATAGATTTCATAATAATATATATTTTATTAAATTACACATTAATTATATTTATTCAATTCAAAAAACAGACTAAAGGCTAGGTAATCCGATTATAAAGAATACAATAGTAAAGTTCATACAAACAAATTATTATTTAAAATACACACGTACAAAAAATCAAAAATTATTATATAATATAACTAAAATCTTGATTACATAAAATACATTATACGAGTTATAATAAATAATTACGCATGCATTTGAGGTTTCTTATTTGCATGTATATAAAATAATATATAAATAATATGAGTATTGCTAGCTAGCCATCTTGGTGCTTGTCTCTACGCTGCTCCGCCGGTGACCCAGTGTGTGAAAGATGTCGTGGGTCCAGCCAGGGATGCTGGAAGGGGGTATGGTAATTCACGCTGACCTGCCCGCTCTCGGAGCGACGTGGAATAATAATAACATGTCAGGGCATGCAGAGGTCGGACACTTACGTCACGACAAAGCCGGCCAGTGTGAGGCAACAGAAGGGCCCAAAGAGATTGCGTATACTTTCTAGAGATGCCATGTAAAATCGGCACTTTTATTTTATTTTTAGATATTAAAACGATCTTTGTTTTCTTGTTTTTCAATTTAATAACTTAACTCTTTGTGTCATAAGGTGTCATAATATATATTGGTTTCCATTGTTTCTAAGGACTTTTGCATCTTGAGCAATTGCAATTATTATGCACTTTGTGCCATGTTGACTTTATACAGTCATGTATATGTTGGCACCCAAAGCCGAATTCGGCCCCAGGCCGAAAAAAATGCGCAGAACTAGATTGGAGCATCGCGGAGTGCTCCAAACCCGAAATGAATGAATGACAAATTTTGACTCACTGTTATATATCGCATGCGTGGATATTTAAACAACTTAAATATATTAGATAAAAACTACCTGCAATTGAATTTATAGAGTAATTAGTTAATGATGAAAAAGTTAATAATTGTATACATGTATATATGAGTAACATTATAGAAAAAAATTATTTAGATAAAAAAAAATCCAATTTACTATATTCTTGTATAATCTGTATGAACCTTTTCAACAAAATATAATGAACTCAAGTTAAAAATTAATTAATTGAGCTTATAACATATTTATTATTGTTAAAAGCATACAAGAGTAAAAACATTTTAGTTTTTATTAGGACTGTTATGATGTTATTATTATTAGCATTTTTATTATAATTTTGTTCACGATGGGGAAAAATATTCTTCGATGTAAGCCCAGCGGATATCACGTTGAGAAAAAGAAGAAAGAAAAATAGATAAAAGATACAATGTTGAGAGAAAATATGAAAAAAAAAAAAAAAAAAAAGAGCCTCCGGATGTTTATTTATTGTTGTAGACTTATACCTGAGGCTATTTCGTTCTTCGATAAGAATAATATTTACTTTTCCTATTATGATTGTTCAAATTATTACTATATTCGATAAAAAAATTACAAAAAAATATATATATTATATACAGTATGTATATATAATATATGAAATTTTATACAGTATAAGATTCGAATACATATATTCAAACTTATTAACTTCAATTTATACATTTTAACAAAGTTACCAGACATCACAACATTTTATAAATCCCATCTAATCAGTATCGTTCATCTCAAGGCTCCCTGTTTCCCACTTAATAAGGAAGCGTGATGGACTTGTATGGCAATTAATTATGCAGTCATGGCTGTTTTCGATATATAGACAAATATAAATTTCAACTGAATATTATTAGAGCTGCATGCAGTGCTGCACTTATTAAAATTATTCAGAGCTTTACTTTAAAAAACAATTTACATTCATAGTTTCTTTATGGATGTAATTTGTGTAATACCATTTTACACTGATATACAATACATATTCCCATAATCACCACAGCCACTTACGTTTAGAGATAATACCCACAACCCTTGTCTTTCTCAGCTTGTATCGTCTACAAGTTGCTTGAATCAAAAACTAAAAGTGGAATCTGAACATGGATGTCCAATTAAGCGTTCAAGATCAGCTGAGCATCCTCCACCTGTGGTCCAGCGCGGGCCGATGCACGCAGCCTCCTCCCATCTCCTTGGAATGACCTCTATCGGGCGGCGGCTCCAGATCCTCGCAGCTCCGCGGTCGAACCGAGCGAGCCTTCTTCAGATCGTCTAACAACGTGTCACACGGCAGGTACGATGCCTGGCTGCAGTTCATGTGGTTCAAATAACAAGTTTTTAATTATTAATATAAAACATAATGATTTTACTGTTCAGAGCCTTAAAATAAAATTTCTTAAATGGTTTATTTTTCTTTTATCAAAAGATATCATAAATTAACCTTATCTGATGTTATGCTGTTTCTTATTGTCATTGCTATTAGCATTTGACACAGTTACGAAATTTAATAACAATTTAATAATAAATCAAAGCATAATACTTTGTTTGAGGAAGAATTTTCTTATTTGTTTGTTTTTCCTGTTGCAATGACCAAATTTTAATCTAAAGCTGGCTACACACGATACAATTTTACTCACTATATTTCCTTGTTATGCTAGACAAAACAAAACAAAACAAAAAAAAATAGCAGTAAATTTTGCTCTTCTCCTGCCAGCGACTTAAAGTACAAGACTGCTTACAATTATATATTGAAACATTTTTTGAATCAATAATAAGCAATTTTTTTGTATCGCACAGGATGATATAACGACTTTATTGTAATGAGAAATAATTATGTAAATCTGACTTAACTGTCTGATCTTGCAGTGTATAATTTTTTTAATGCATCCAATGAAAGGATTTTTTTTTCAAGTAACGGTAATGAGCAATAAGGCATAATTTTTTATTTAAAAGTAACGGTAATTATTTTTATTATTTATGTAATTGCAATGTAATTACATTATCATGCTAATCATCTTCCTATTTAAAAAAAAATGGCATAATGTTAGAGCTTTATTGAGCGAGTTAAAATTTTCATTGAGTTTAAACCACTTTACTTTTATTCATATTCTATTTCATTGATATATTTTATTATTATAGAATGAATGAAAATTTGAAGTATATAAGCGTCCTTGAAATTTTGTGTTATATATGAACATGTTCATTGAGTACGCAGGTATATCGTCGGTAACAAAGCCATCTATCGCAAGGACATAGTTTTTATAAAAAAAAAAGTAATTGTGACACCATCCAGTGATAAAATTTAATTAATGTGTCACATCGCGATGACCAACAACAACTCTCTATTATATAATACAATTACATTGAGTGATGCCAGAGAGTATATAATATAGCTCTAATATAGAGTTAAATCTCAGTTATACTACAGAATAAATTTCGCTCGTGTAAAATGCTAATTTTAAGCTCAAGACGTACGATTGTTAAAAGTACCTCTTAAAAATGTAAGGATAATGACATGAACTTGCATGGAAGCTGCTTTTGAGAACATTTATTTTATCAACGTTTTAACATTAAAAATATTCATTATAAACAATAAAGTGTTAGTTTTAAACTTAATGTGATATTGCCTATTTTAATAATATTAGTTCAATTACATGCAAGGCAATATATTTAAGAATTGAAACTTAGTTTACGGTAAGATTATGTACTTGAAACTTTGGTTGCACCAGAGAACTTATATATTAAATTTAAACTCTCTGGCTGCCCGAAATTAAACCCAGCCTTAATTTGGGCCTCGAGGTTTATTTATTTTATTATGAACGGGTGGATAGATTTTAATACATGCTCTTCTTATATACCTCTCTCAATTGCGAATATATCTCTACTTGTCACTTGTAGCTGCAGTTTCAGCAAATAAGGTAGAGTTAGAAGCTCGTGTTGTCCAGAGGTGTATACTGTATACGAAATAATTAAGTTACTATATGTGTGTATATGAATTCGTGTATATAATTCCTAATATACGACTTGCAATTAAATCACGAAGAAAAAAAAATCGATAGGAAATTTCATTTGAAATATAATTCTCTGAACTTTATAACCTTTAACTAGAAATACTCTTGTAATTACTGTACAAAAATTGATTCATTGCATTTGGTTCTTTTGAACTTTGCTGCTGCTGGTGATTAGACCGTTTCCTCTCTCTTTTTGTTGAAAATTGCACGTGTGATTTCAATTACGACAGAAAGGCTGACGAGCTGACGAGCTCTCAGGGGATAGAGAAAGAGAGGAGAGAGAGAAAGACGTCAGGGGCAGATCAGCAGCTGCTCCTACACGAGAGTAGTGCAGGTTGCCGCCCGCATACAAACAGGCGCTAACACTGAAAAATTAATAATTAATTGCAAAGTTTTGACTTTGAGTTCTTGAAAGTTACAAGCCAGAAGATATATTTTAATGACACAGACAAAAAAAAAATATTACTTTGTAATTTTTCAACGCTAATTATCTTCAACTTAATTAAAGATGATACTTCATTAATTTTTTATTAAAATTTCATTGTCATTATAATTAGTTCATATTTTCTTTATTATTTTTTTTTCTAGACAAGCTAATTTTATCATGTATCTAAAAAATAATAAAAAACAATATAGATTTTTACAAAGGCTTTCTGCATGTTATTACTAGCCCGGGGCTGTGAATTTGCATTGCTCGGATATAATGTCGATGCCGCTCTCCCACCTCAAGATTCGACTTGATTCTGTGCAGGCTGACTAGTGGGCGTGGTCGCTACGTGTGACGTCACTTGAAAACCATGACCTTGAAATGATTTTGGTTATTTTACTTCGTACCTGCCGCTGCGTTTTGTTTATCACGTGGTTTCGTGAGAGGATGTAGGCAGGTGGTTAGTGAAGTTGGCAAGCCTTGCCATTCTCACTACTTAATGGTCTTGCGTTTGTCTTAATTATCCAACTAAACAGCTTTTTAAATGCAAGCTGACATTTTAATTATATTTATAAACATTCGCATTCTACTTTTTTTTATTGTAGGTGGTAAAATTATTAACTTTAACTTACTGTTATAAATCTCGTATCTAATTAGAGAGAAACAAATATTTTCATAAAAATTACTTAATTTTATAAACTTTATTCTCTTTGTCATATTCTGCCTTACTAAAATATCATCTTCTAGGTAGCTACTAACATAAACAATATTAAGACTTCCCCCTTCTCCTCGCATAAAATTCCTATAGCTATAATTTGTCTGATGAACTGAGGAATTCTCCGGTTACATAACTACGATGATTGTTAGATTTAGTGGTTTATCTGTACGGTTGGTACGCCTTTCGCAGCGAGAGTGGAGGACGCTGCGGTGTGATGACGGTGCTCAGTCCGCGACCTGAGCGTCAGATCACCGCTCGCGGGAATTAACGTTTGTGTGTCACGAGCAAGGTGGGTCGTCCTTTTAATTAACCTCTTGTTTAAATTCATCATCCAATTTAAATTAATTAATGCATAAATTTATTTTGACGTAAAACTGTCAAGTTTTTCAATTTCATTTTTTTAAGCATTGATGTTATAATTTAAAAAAAAAACTATTTTTATAAAAGAAATTTTTTATTATTATCTAGGGCAAAATTGAAATTTAACGTTGGTGCTTTCTGTTTTTTTTTTTTTTTTTTAATATATTGAGGTATGAGCCTATTATTACACAAATTGACTATTATATATATAAACAAAGCGAACTCGTGTCCGCGAGGCACTGTTACTGCTTCTTTGCACTCAATTATCGATATATATTTTTTTATAACAACTACACAATTATATCATACTCAGCCCTTTGTATTATAAATAAGTTTTTTTTAATATTTTTAGTATCATGAAATTTTTAAATTAAAAATTCATATGCATTTTTTTATTTTTTAATCGTCTTTAAGGAAATACAATCCCTTTATAGTTTGCAATTTATTTTAAGACGCAAAACATTGTCAGCAACAAAAAACAACCTTACGTCATATTAACTACTTATATTAAATATTAAAATGAACCTTATAGATTTAATATTTCATGACGTAGGAGCTTATAGATGTGAGCGTATGCTAATGTGTCTGAGTAAGAATCAGGCGGCTGTTGGAGAAAGTCTTGGTGCTTGTGATTGCTCGCCGGTCTGATGGGAGTAGCAAGCAAGCAAAGCAGGATACATACGGTACATGCGTCTGGCTTGAGAGTGCGCTGCTGCCTGCAAATCTGGGACGACGCGGCGTTAATGTAACTCGGATTATATTAGCCTATATCGTTCCTCCGCTTGTCACCGACTACCATGCATATAACCCATGATATTTTAATGTATAGAACTTTGCTTTGTTAAATACAAGGAAAATCCGGGTAGAAAAATTAAAAACCGTAAAAAAATATCACAAATGTAATATATTTTAATTGTTTAATTAAATATATGATTTATTATGTACTTTCCAAGTCGGTGAAGCGGTAATGTTTTTATATACACAAAATCTGCATGGGTTTAGGATAGTAAATACAATACAAAGCATAGACCAATTAGTCATACAAAAAAATTTAAAGAGTTGTTGTAAAATGAAATGTTTAAAGCGCTGT
Organism: Siphlonurus alternatus; assembly: GCA_949825025.1. NCBI lineage: Eukaryota > Metazoa > Arthropoda > Insecta > Ephemeroptera > Siphlonuridae > Siphlonurus > Siphlonurus alternatus. The sequence continues at coordinate 22,057,467 of OX463779.1, forward strand.
TAAAAACTTCCTACACAGATGCTGAAATTTGTAAGTTTTTTTTCCCCTTCTAAACTTGCTTTAATAGAAAAAGTCATAATTTTTTTAGTGATAATGTGTAATTGTATACTCGTAACTAATTTTGAATATGTGCATGACATTGATTTTCTTTTATTAAGCGGTCTTTAAATTTCAAACATTTTAAATGTCTTTATATTAAGTCTGCGTTTTAATGATTAAGAAATGAAAAAATTCTAGACTATAACCAAGGCAAAAGTGCAATGGAGTATTGTCCTCAATTTTTTTTATTGCAGAAATGGATAGAGGGTGAAAAGTTATGGTACCCTGATTTTTTTTCGATTTTTTAGAGACCGGGAAGTATTTTTAAAAAATTATTGAAAGTCCTATTTGTGACGTCACGCGGCGTCAAGTCGTATCTTTTTCTTAAAGAGCGGCGTCTCGTGACGTCACAAAAAGAACTTTCAATATTTTTTTAAAAATAGTACCCGGGCTCTAAAAAATCTGAAAAAAATCAGGGTAGCACATAACTTTGCACCCTCTATCCATTTCTGCAATAAAAAAATTTGAGGACAATACTCCATATTATGAATTGAATTTTTTTAATAATTTTGTTTAATTGCAATACAGTATAGATTACGTTCTTTAAATAAATGGAAGTGAAAATAAATTTCTAAACTTCTTCGATATCGGCAGAGACGGTCTGATGGGCTAGTACACAATTGCAAGAATCTCTGGCTCCTTAAAAAGGGAAGGAAAATCGATTTTACAGCACGGGGTCGTCTCCCTGTCTCCAGTTCCAGTGCTGATTGCATATCGGGTCTTTTTTGTTGTCCCAGACCGACCCTATATAATAAAATACAATAAGAAGTGTAGAAATGTTGTAGAAACTAATATAATTGAAATTCTTTTTACACTATATATTATATGTAATAAAATACCACGAGGTAAAAGTTTTCTTTTACTGCGGTGCAGTTAGAAATATAAATCGAGTACTACTATTAAATAACGACGCAGTGAATTACCCCCCTCCCAAACATCATCATCATCATCTCATCGTCCCAGCTATTAGACGGCACATGGCGAGGCCACGTGGACCGTCATAACATCCATCTCCTCTGAGCTGTTGTGTTTTAAGGACAATCATATATATGACTGACGTTCTATCAACCTGTCAACTATTGAACTCATATTAATTTTAAATTTGATATTTTTATGTAACCACCACCATATAATATTCAAAATTCATTTATGTAATTATTCAAACATTAAAAAGTACATCAACAATTTTATTCATATTTATGTTGACCTAATAAAATAATATTGTATACATATACAAAATTTCATGCTAAATTTGACCTCTATAACCACATGATGTCAATATGTGTGATGATGTATTGACTATTGATATCATGAACGCGTCAACAGTATAAGCTTCATCACGTATAGTAAAGTGTGTAATTGTTATACATTTAATGCAATCAACTATTTAATTGGAATTATTTTCAAATTGTTATCCATGTTTGCGGTGTAACATTTTAGACTAGAAATCAATTATACTAGCTGTATATTATGTATAGTCCCCACTCGATACTTCGAAATTTCGTTAAATTCTGGTTTTAAAATGATACAAAAAAAATTTGCTTAAAGTAGAGTGAGTGAAAAATTGACCGATGGTAAAGCTCATTCTCTTGCATGTAAAAAGTTACTTTGGAGCACCATAAATAAGGATCTGAAATCAGTTGAGACCGTCCTTCGTAAAAATTCTGAGCATTTGGGTCTAAAAGTCGATGACTTCGTCCATCTACTCCATGCTAACGCTCGAAAAACGTGGCTTCTTTTTTATTCGAACTTTAATTTCTTTCGCAATCTCCCGTAAAATGTGTTTAAAAAATATTCTAAGATAGAACATATTATGGTGAATCAGAAAGTGTCATAACCTTTATTAGCCCTTCATAAAAATTTTGAGAAAATTCCGATACAATACCAAAATCCGTGGCAAATTTTCATTTCAAATGATGCGGTCTACCGGTTAACAGCTGACTGGATCAACGGGATCAACAACACTATATAACTTCAGCAGATGCTCGTATTGCGCAACTTGCATAAATTTCTACTGCGCAGCTTTTGAGGAGCCGACGTAACTTTTTCGTATGCACATATATAGTGCGTGACGTCATTCCCGTCATGCACTGCGCACTCAACTCGCTGACTCCTCTTTAAGTGTAATTTTGAGTGAATTTATAAATTTTGGTTTACATTATTTTATTGGAAGATACGATTTTAAAATAAATTTGACCAAATCTTGAATTAATACATTATTATTCAAACTGTTCATTGAAATTTTGTCTTCGACCTAAAACGCACCTTCATATATGGTACGTTCTTTGTTCGTACTTGTGCCTTTTCACTAGATCTACACCTTGACTGAATTACTAAGCTGATAAGATTTGAGCCTATTAAACACATTCGTACTTGGGTCCTTTCACTAGCTCTGCACCAGGATTGCGGTCGCAGCTAGGGTCTCGATGCTGCAGCACTCTCGGTGTCGCCTCAGGTTGTGTGTTGAATCCAGGCCAAGGCACGCGGCCACACGGGCGGGATGCAGGCCGGGACTGCACCTGCATGTTGCACTTACACTTGCACTGACCGCGAGGCGTAGTGACGAAACACTCTCACACTCGACACCACGACCACGGCGTCTTCCGAGTCTAACTCGCTTTTAACAGACAAATTAGGTCAATTAATTGTAGTAATAGTAGCGTTTTCGTTGAATGTTTTTGTTTGTTCTTACATTTTAGTGATTTTAAACAGATTTTGTTACCTAGTTTTTAATATTGGGTTAAATCAATGGCTATACATGGTATTAAAAAAATGTAGGCTAAATCTAGGCTAACGTACTTGTTTTACACATTGTTTAGCATAGATTAAGCCTACATTTTTTAGTACCATGTTTAGCCCATGTTTAGTATACTGATGTAACCCAGGTATCTCTAGTATTATAATCTAGTATTAAGTATATTTTTTTACAAATATTTCAAAGGTAACAATATTGGTCTAATTAATACTTTATTAATGTACATTAATTATGTTTTCTCCTTCAACTCTAAATTTCACTTTCTTACAACCATATTCTCTTCACAAGTATTGAAGTATTACAATTATTACAACATATAGACAATATCAAGTAGAGTTTCTATGTCACAGAACAACTTAACTTGATATCATAATTTGCAGTCAGTTAACAATTTATTTCCATTTTCTTCCGACTGGTGATTTACTGTCAGAATTTATTTCATCTTTCAATCAGTCTGATGACGTCAGAGGTTATTGTGGTGGTCAGCAGTATGACCGCGCCTCCTCTCGCAGAGGTCACGTGCATTAGAGTTCACGTTACGTGCATGGCGTGCGGTAAATATGCAACTCAACGAGAACAATTACGAGCGTGATCGATGACGCTGACCCATATTCTTAGTTATTGTGTACTTAGAATATCTCATTACAATATCATATGCTAATAAGCAAGTTACTTACTCGTATAATAATCTCATTATAAAATAATTCTATTATTATATAAAATATATAATATTGTAAACAAATATTTATTGTTGAAAAGATTCTATGCTATTTTGGCAGCAATTTAATTTAAAATAATTATATTATTGCATTATAAGAAATTCATTCATGAATATAACAATGTTTTAATAAAAGCTTAAACTTTAAAGTGTGCTATAAAATTTTATTACCCCTTACTCATTATGCAACTTTTTCTACATATTTATGAAGAGACTAACATGCCTGCAAGCATGCAAAATATGTTTATTATAATATAAGCATTCAAAATCTTACTTGATATTACCTGCATTAATTTTAAATTGAGATGTCAACACCAAATTATTTATTCATTGTTATATCGTGTTAAACCTTTTAAAGAAGAAACAAAAAAGTGGGTGCTATCAAATTTAACAAGCATGAATACGACGTTATTAAATTTTTTATTTTGTGCTTCCCACTGATGACTTTGATAAATTTACTTGCACAACTTCACATGTTAACTAAGTTTGGGTGCCTACATGGGCCAAGGTTTCGTAGAATGATGACGTATTTGTGACGTCACGTCACTTAGCGTGGACACGATGTGACACAAAGGGCGGCTGTGCAGGGGGGTGGGAAGGAATGTCCAACTGTGAGCATTCCTCTCAAGTTCTCAACTATATACGTTAGTTACATCACGAGCAAGTTTTCACTAGATTAAACAAGAAATATATAATACATTTAATTATGTCACCCGGTTTACACAAAGAAACGTGACTAATCTAATTGTTGTTGTGTTTGCTTACAGAAGTTGAGCCGAGAGAGAACGAGCTTAGCAGTCCCTTGTGGAGTGCTGCATGTCCCTGACACTGCCCAGGTGAGAAAGACCTTTAACCTGGCTACCCTGAGTGAGCACCTTAGAAAATATATTAGGCTAATAATTTTATATCATTAATTGCTCTCAAATAGGAAATACCCATCAAATCTACAAGTTAACTTATTCCATTTAAGATATAACGATAACAATATATCCTTCTGAAAACGTAATTAGTGTGTAATTATTAGGCTAAAATATTATATAAAAGACATGAATTTTGTAGAGAAATAAAAACAGGTATGTGAATAAGAGAGACAAAAACAATTCCATCACGAGCAATTTGTGAGGTGAAATGTTTTCAATTCTTGTATGGTGAATGAGAATGAAATGATAGCAACAAAAGGAAAAAAAGAACAAAGGAAATAATAACAATGTCGAGCTCACGTTCCATAGATAAAATAGAGTGGAATTTTTATTGGTGTTGCTGAATTTACAAATTTATAGCATGAAGTAAGTGAATTTGTTTTAGATGGATTTTTCTCGTAATAATTACGTAATTTAAGTGGTAAATAATGTTTTGTTTCATTAAAAAAATAATAGTTATGGAATAGATCTAGCTGTCATAAAAATTATTATTTAAATCGTAGAAATTTTAGAGTAAAGTTTTGGCATTGGTATATGCACATTTCTTGAGAATTATTGTCTAAACATAAATTTTAAATGGTGTTTTGAATTAGTCATTATGTGGATCGCAGACATTATAACATGCATTTAATTATTCATGTCACAAAATCCACAAAATCAGACCTTAACTACCCATTCAATTAATTGTGCAGGTATGGGCAAGTGGCGCGGCAACAGTAGCAGCTATGTTCGTGCCCCAATGGACGACCTGGCCACAAGCATGAGTCCCGGTGGATCTCTGGACGCAGCCAAAGTTCTGGCAGTCAAGAGCGAAGGCACTGACGAGTGGGCGCAACGTCTCGGCCACGCTGAGGGTAGTGATTACCGCAGACATTACGACGAAGATAACGGCGAGGTACCCGTTTGTAACGGCAACGGCCGTGCCAGCTCAGCTGCTGACGAGATCCATGACTCTGCGACTGTTGCTTTGTCCGGTGCCATGCACGGCGGCCGAATGTTCGCGTCCACACTTGGGGGCGAGGACGAGGAGGATGAAGAGGACGGGAACGGCGGACACGAGAGCAACGGTAACGGCGGCGTGCCCACCCTGAGTGCACGTGTACCGAGCTGCGAACTGGAAGATGACGAGCTGAGCGACGGAGAGGAAAGCCTCGAGTGTGGTCTGGGACCGTGTGCACCAAAATGGATGCAAGTGTTCGCCTCCAAGCAGGCCTTCTTAGTAGTCTTCTGTATCACGTGGGTGCTACAAGGAATGTATTATACGTACTTTGTCAGCGTCATAACCACCATCGAGAAATTATTCCAGGTAATTACACTAAGCTTATATTTTTGATTAGAATAGATCATCAGACTTTTGGAAATAATTTGATATTTTTTCTTTCTGTTTTAAATTCAAGTCTTAAACTAATTAAGGTAAAAAAATTATTACTATAAAATATAGAACAAAAAATATTGAAGTTTGATGATTGTTAGTAAAGTCACTTGTGTTTATTAATTTTATCATATTTAATGACAGCAATTTCATCCCTCTGAAAGGTTTAGGAAACATTTTTTTTTTCTTTTTAATAATCATTTGAATTTCAAACTTTCTGTTATTTTTGTTTCGATTCTATCTATCTGTACAAATTTTAAATTTGAAAAAACAAATTTCTCCACACTGATCTGGGTTCTTCACGTTTCAGATCCAGTCCAAGACGACTGGTATAATCATGAGCGCGACTGAGATCGGCCAGATCGGTAGCTCGCTGCTGCTGACGTACTACGGAGGCCAGGGTCACCGCCCCAAGTGGATCGCCTGGGGCATGGTGCTGTTCGCCGTCTCGTCCTTCACGTGCTCGCTGCCGCACTTCATCTACGGCGATCAGCTGCTGCACGCCAACAGCCTCCTCGTCACTGGCTTCCCCCCGCCCCCACCCCCAGAAAGTCGCTCTCTAGGACCCAATATGAGCGCCAACCCCGCCCTGGATCCAGGACTGCTCGCGCCACTACCGCCCAACCTCTGCATGGCATCGGTGAGTATTTGTAAATTATTTTTAGTCTTACAACTGTTCTTTGAAAATCACTCGTGAATATAATAATTCAACCAATGTTTTTATGTTATATTATGTAACTTGCATATATATATATAGTTAAGGCTTAACCTGAGATATTCGGACGAAAAAAGTCGTATCGACAGATGTTCTTGAAATTAATTTGGTAGACTTACAACAATTGTCCAAATACTACTGATTTTTTTTTAGATTTTTTTAACCGTTGGTTTAATTATAATTAATCTATTCAAATGTGTATTTTGTATCCTTTCAATGTTAAATTTTTCAATCAACATTGCACAAAAACGGCTCGAGAATTTTTTTTACAATTTTACATGGATTAAAAGCTAATTTTTTGGACTATTTTTCTGAATTGTTTTCATATATTTCGAACCGTGGCGATGATCGTTTCTGATATGTCCTAAGAAACTTGGCAACGCTCTCAAGGACTGTAGTTACCACCCCCTCCTAATTTTTTATTCGCATTACTATTGCAACAGTGTTGTCAGATTTGCAGGTGTAGCCACGCCTCTTGACCTTGACAGACAAATTCTCAGGTTATACCTTAATATAATTTGTTTATTTTCTTGTATTATTAACATTGTTACAAGAAAATTATATAGTTTTAAAATTACTGACGAAACATTTTTTTAATGTTTTTGTGTTTTTGTATCTTTGACGATTGGCAAGCAAATGTAGAAGAATTACTGAATATTTATCATATTTTAAGTCATGTCATCAATTATACCCTCCATGTGTTACAGGAGGAGAGTGTACTTGCCGCGCTGAATGCCTCGATTTGGGGCAATGGCACTCATCTGAGCGGGCCTGGACTGCACGTGGACTCGTGCGGAGACGAGGGACGTAATTCTCAGCGTCTGCACGGCAAGATCACCACCGTGGTGCTTGCCATCTTCTTCGTGAGCTTGCTGGGCGTGGGCATGGGCCAGACCGCCGTCTACACGCTGGGAATCCCATACATCGATGACAACGTCGCCTCGAGGGAGTCGCCCCTCTACTTCGGTAAGTAGACCCCTTATTTGGACTGTCTCGATCGAGTTCTATTGATTGGAGAAGTAGTCTCCTTCAAAGTAAATCGTCTCTATTTTTTTTTTTTTTTTTTTTAGTTTTAGAGCAACATGAAATCTAAACGACTCAATATAGATTCATTAGATTGAATATATAAATTTAGACGAATAAATGAGACTCTACTTCTGATATAATAATTACCAGGTCTAATAAATATCCTCCATCCTCATCAAACAGCATTTAATATTATACTATTATAAATATAAACAAACTGTATATTATATTTCCACTGGAAGTTCTTATAGAAATTGCTTCGTCTAATATGTAGTATTTCTTATTGTTTTCGTCTGAAGTAGAGGGTTACGTGTCATCAACTCGATGTACAAATTTTTCAGAATCAAAAGTTGCTAAATTAAGACTCTCTTGCTCCTCGTGTGAGATCTTTCACTCTTTTTCCCGACTGCAGCCGACAAAATAAATATGAAACAAATATAATTTAAATGGGGTGTACCTGTCAAAAGAATCCAAATATTTAGATTTTTATGTCCTTTCGTTTAAAGATTAAAATTTTTAAGAGATTTGTAATAAGAGTACCAACTTACTCATAAAATTTCAAAACTTCTAGACGTGTACAGCCACTTCCGGCTAGTTCGGCGGGAATTTTAATTTAATTTGACTGTATAGTGCTCGGGACTGGGTAGCTTTTGTTCACCTCTAGACACCGAGGTCCAGAGGTGAGTGGAGACTGGCGGTACCGCGAGGTCCTTGTTGGTGAACGCTGCCCGAGCAACAGGCTATCTCACGCAAACAAAGAAGAAGCATCGCCGCGCGCACGCCCGTCTGTCTGACTGTCTGGCTCTTTATCACGCTCGGCAGACAGACAAGAATGTAGCGATGCACTCATTGGAGCTAACACTTTAATGGATCATTTTTAACGCATTATACCGTTGTCGTATTTTATGAGAACCATACCTATAAGACTCCTTTACAAAAAATAATATACAATACAGTCTACAGTATTTTTATGACAAACCCATTACAGCTTTTTTTTTTAAATGACAAAAATAATGAGCGACAAAAAAAAAAAAAAAAAAAAAAAAAAAAGAGCCTTTGAGAAGAACGTTAAAATTAAAATGGGAGATACAGTACATCTACTGCAGTATATTATATTATGTAGTATATAATACAACGTATAAATATACTATTTTATATTTAGATTTATAATTATATTGTGTGGATGGATTCTTGTCTTGAGTGCTGCAGAGCTCCATGTTCACTTTTTACCTCATCATTTTAAAAAAAAAAAATATATATATATATATACATATATACATATAATATAATATTTATATATTATATAACAAAATATTTCTACTCCATTAAAACTTAAAAACCATATACGAAAAAAAAACATGGTTATTTTAGTGTTTAAAATATTATTATTTCAAAGAAGATGCTCTCATTTGCCTTAAAACTTTTTTTTTTTTTTTTTTTTTTTAAGAAAACCGTCATCTTGAATTTGCCCAAATCATAATTAAACTATCAAGTTTTAGAACATTTTTGCATGAATTTCTAAACTTTATATTTCATTCGATTCCGTCTGACAGAAATTTTCAATATGTAACTGAGATTAATCGTTAAAATTATGTACGATTTAATTTTTTAATTATATATAATCATAAAACTGCGTATTATATTAAATAAATTCCTAAACTTATAGACATTGGTTATTATTTTAATCACTATATTATCTTTTCATATAGAAAATATAAAGAGAGCAAAAACATATTTATATTATTGTGCGCAATTTTCACAACCTTTATATATGTATAATATATAGAATATAATTAATATATATACCTTTGATATTTTTACTATTTTATATTATACAAAATTTACTATTTATTATATGTTTGTTTGCTTTTCTTCTTTTAACGGAATAATTTTATTTAAAATATTATATATAAAATAGAAAATAAAGTTGCTTACGAGGAGTGACTGTATTGCAGTGATAATTTCAAAGAAGGAATTTATTTTATATACTTTATAGCATGAATAGAATTTATTATAATATCAATAGGTATTGACTGAAATTTCATAGCACCCTTAAATAAACCAGCTGCGGTGGGTAACAAGTTTGGTCCATTTGTTACAGCTATAACGATCGGCGTGCGGATCCTGGGCCCGGCTCTCGGCTTTATCCTGGGCTCTGTGTGCACACTGTTGTATGCGGACCTGAGCGTGGACCCTCAGATAACCCCGACCGACCCCCGCTGGGTAGGCGCCTGGTGGCTGGGCCTCGTGCTCGTGGCTGCGCTGCTGATGCTCGCCTCGTTCGCCATGTTCATGTTCCCCAAGCGGCTGCGCTCCAAGCCAAGGGCACTTCCACCAGCAACCTCCACCGGAGCAACGACAAACCCCGCCATCGAAGGACCTCGAGAACCCCGACCCCCGTCACGAAGAGAGAAAAAAAAGAATCCTAGTCTTAGAGGTGAGTCAGCCTAAAATATAGGCAACCATTGTGGCATGAAAATTATAATTTTTGTAAAAGCGTAAAAAATATACTTCTAAAAAAGTCAACAAATTTGCTTTAAGTACGAAAATACTAAAATGCGAAGAATTAGATAGAACAGTAACCACTGAACTATATGACATACAGTAACTTAAAAATTGATAATTTAACTTAATTGTGAGCAACAAAACTCTAGGCTAAACAAATAATAAACATTTCTCGTACGTCGCCTCACTATATAATGAACGCTGATTTTGTCCAGACTTCCCGAAGGCGGTGAAGCGGCTGCTCAAGAACGACATCCTCATGTTCCGCACGGCCAGCAGCGTCCTCCACATTCTGCCCATCGCCGGTCTTTACACGTTCCTGCCCAAGTACCTCGAGTCGCAGTTCCGCCTCGCCGCGCACACCGCCAACATGATTTCAGGTGCGTGCTAAACCAAGAAGGTAGATTTTATTCAGAAATCAAAGGTGTACAAAATTATTGAATTCAAGACTCAAAATAATGACACCTCTTTGAACCAGAGTTTTCTCTTTGGGAAAAAAAAATGGTCTCAAAAAATAAAATAATTTATTTCTGTCTTCCAATTGGTGATTCATTTACAAAAAACAAAAAGATTTTCACTTGACTAGCAATGAGCTTGCTGAAAGCTCGTCAGTTGTTGACGTGTCATGTGTGCAGGTGTGGGCGGCATTCTCGTGATGGGGCTGGGCATCATCATCAGCGGAGTCTTCATTCTTCGCGTCAAGCCAAACGCCCGCTGGGTGGCCGCTTGGATCGCCTTCACCGCTGTCGTCTACGCTTTCGGTGAGTTCCTCGTCAGCTTGAGGAAGAAGATGGGGTAGGGGGGCTGACGTGCTCCTCCTCGCAGCAAATGGAGTATTGACCTCAATTTTTTTTATTGCAGAAATGGATAGAGGGTGCAAAGTTATGCTACCCTGATTTTTTTCAGATTTTTTAGAGTCCGGGAACTATTTTTAAAAAATTATTGAAAGTTCTTTTTGTGACGTCACGAGACGCCGCTCCTTAAGAAAAAGATAGGACTTGCCGCCGCGTGACGTCTCAAAAATAACTTTCAATAATTTTTTAAAAATACTTCCCGGGCTCTAAAAAATCTGAAAAAAAATCAGGGTAGCATAACTTTTTACCCTCTATCCATATCTGCAATAAAAAAAATTGAAGTCGATACTCCATTATTTTATGTTGTATTGGTACTTATAATATGAAGTTTTGCTTCAATGAAAACAGAATTTAAGCAAATATTTTTGTAATTGAGACTACTGTATAATTTAGAACTAAGAAAATCGTTTATGATTAATAGTATATAAAAGTATTTTATGAAACTATAGAGTTGAAAAATAAAATGAAAATGTAATTTAAATTATTGCTCAAAGAACGTATATCCTCTAACTTATCTTATAACTAACGATAATAAATTAAAAACGTAACTCAAAAAATAATTAATGACTAGCTTTAATATTGTTGGTCGTGTTTACAGGAATGGGTGTACTGATGATGATTGGATGTCCTATGGATGATTTCGCGGGCCTCACGGAGGGCGACAGGTATGTTAAACATGTCATCTGGTGTTGAGGACGTCCACTAATACTCAACGTTTACAGCAGGCTGCCGAGCTTCGAGCCCGTGTGCAACGTGTCGTGTGAGTGTGACCGTCAGAAATTCAGTCCCATCTGCGGCCGTGACGGCAAGACGTACTTCTCGGCGTGCCACGCGGGCTGCTCGAACCTCACTGTGGTGGACGGCAAGATCGTCGAGGTGAGAATCGGCGTGTTAGTCAGAATCTGTTAGATTTACCATGAAGCTTCAGAAATTGAAATATTTAAATCAGTACTTACGTAATTTTGTTTTTTAATTGAAAAAAAAAATGCCGTTTAATTTGACGTTTATTTGCATATTAATGCAACACAGCATCCTAAATGATAGCTCAAAATTTATCTTTCAATCAATGTATTATATACGATTTATATTTAATTTCATCCTGAGCTTGTTTAGTGCTAAAACAGAGTAAGCTAAGGAAGTAGCAATTTCCACATAATGTCAAAGTCAAAACTATATCAACTGAAGTCGTTTTATTGGGCTAGGTGCTAGCAAAGTGGACATTTGTTTGGACTCAAGTCCCCGTTTCTCTCCCCCAGTTTTCGGACTGTGCGTGTATTCGACCGAACGCGAGCTTGCCGGCATCCTTGCTTGCCGCGGGCTGGGAGGACGACGCCGTGGCCAAGATGGGCTACTGCCAGCTGCAGTGTGGCAACTTCGTGTGGTACATGCTGCTCTTCTCGCTGTTCGTGTTCATCCACTCGACCTCTGAGGTGGGCTCCATGCTGCTCATCTTGCGCTGCGTTGACCCGCGAGACAAGGCCATGGCGCTGGGGCTCATTCAGTTCGCCATCGGACTCTTCGGTGAGCATAAATTCGTAATGTCAAACATTTTGTTGTATTGTATCTGTAAAATGTTTGCGTTGGAGGCAAGATTTTAAAAAATGGGTTATATTTTTTTAACAACAAAAGGCTGAGAAAAAAAGAAGTATTGTTATGGGAAATGCATAACAATTAGGATGTGACTCAATGTTAATTAAAAATTGAAATTCCAATTTAATTAGTTTGAGAAATACTATAAAACTGCATCAATTCAGAAGCATATTCATAAGTACCGGTAAAACATAAAAAAAATTATATATACAAACATTTTTTATTAAATTTCATAGTAGTCTTCAAACATTTGTTCTCCAATCTGGCACAATATTTACAATAATTCTATATGAAATTGTCTGAAATCTCTCAGTCTTGCAAATAACTCCCTTGATCCCAAGTTGATGTACCGTGTCTTGATTATTGCCCCTGTTTGCAGGCAACGTGCCGTGTCCGATCGTGTACGGCGCCGTGGTGGACTCCGCGTGCCTCGTGTGGGACATGGCGTGCGGCGAGCGCGGAGCGTGCTGGCTCTACGATGCAGACGTCTTCCGAATGTTCTACCACGGTGAGTGCATATCCAACAACGTGCATTGTTAAACTTTATTACAAATTTTAGAAATGAATTAAATTCAAAATACTAAAATATCCTATTTCATTCAGAATCTTTGTTTTCATTAATAAAACCCACGCAATCTGTATGTTTATAATAATTGTGACTTGGAAATCTAGTTAAAATGTATCTACATTTTTTACAATAAAAATTGATCTGATAGCTTTAACAAATAAAATTCAAAATCTAGTTCATTCATTTATCATGGCTCTTATACATATTACTATTTCTCCTATATTCTTCGTTCTTCGAATAGATGTAAAAAAAAATAGCCGCGATACATAACGGGTCTTGATTTTTTTCTACCATATTCAAAAGTTGTATTTTTTCTACCAATGAAATCATCAAAACGTCAGATGTACTCAGAGTTTGTTTTATTTTCCCATCAGGTACGACTGGGGCCATCCTGCTGTGCGCCTTCTTTGTGGACCTGATCGTGTGGTACAAGGCAGGCAGCATCAGTTTCGTCGAAGAGCCCGGCGGTGGGTCGGCCGCTAACGAGGAGGAACTCAGTCCGATGACCACCGCCACCAAGCCGCATAGTGAGACCAGCGTATGACAGTGCAGTAGCATGGACACCGGCGGACGGTAGCCGGTAGACACTCATGGACGCTCTGAGAGCGAGTCTCAAGTGAACTTACTGAGTCAGTGATCCAGTGAATAGACATAGATAATAGACGTCATTATAAATTCTTAATCAGTGATTTTTTTTTAAATATGATATAAGATATATATTTCGAAAGCAACGATTGCCGTCCAATATCAAACAAAGAATACATCACATTTTTTTTATAAAGTAAACCCACTTTTTAATTTTTATTTTTTTAAATAATGGGTTACTACATCACATTTTTTATATATGAAAAGAACGAAATCTCACCCTTTCGACTGAAAAAAAAAAAAAAAAAATGAGATGCTGCAGAATATTTTAATAGTTAATATTATGAATGGCTAAAATTTGTGACGAATTTTGTAATTAAAAAAAATGATAAATAGCCTATTTTATAATTCTAAAGAAAAAAAAAAAAAATGATTGAGTTGTTATTTATTTAAATTAGTTTTTAATGAATTAAAAAAAAATGTTTTGTTTCTTGATTTCAATTTTAGCCAATTTTAGCATTTAATTCTTAAATATATAGCTGTAATCTCACAACGGAAGCAACTAATAAAATGATTTGCACGTCAAATGTACTGTAATACTATAAATAGACTGTATGTTGAAGAATGTATATTGGGACAGAGAAGACTGCAAGAAATTATTATTTGTACCTATGATATATAATATATATAATGATAATCCACTGTATAAATATTTAGCATGATCGTTTATTGTTAATATTTTGACGATTACAGTTACAACATAGCTGTCACATAGATACCACGCAAGTGCCAAGCCCAGCTTAATTATCTGCCCACGTGGTAGAAACTGAGAAGTTGACTAAAAAAAAAATGTTCCATTTCTGAAGCCATGCTTTTAATTATTTGTGAATAAAAAAAAACAATTAAAAAAAATTGCATCCTAACAATTTGATGTTCTGCAATTTAAGTCATGACAGATTCGGCTTTTGTTTCAAAAAATAAGTATGCAAAAAAAAAAAAAAAAGAAAATGTTTGAATTTGATGTATTTGTTATTTCTTTACTTGTTACTTAACTTTAAAAATATAGATTCATTATGACAAATATCATAAATTGTTAAATACAAAGCATGGTTTCAATGGAATATTATTAAATAACTTTATACGAGCTCCATAAATAAATATAAACTTTAAAAAATATAAAAATACTTTTTTGACCTGCAAAATAAATAACAACAATGCAAAAATAAAACATTTTAGGGTGTAAATTTCAGCTTTAAGAAAGTTAATACATTAATATTATACTCTCGTTGGGCATTTTTGTACTAATTAATACTTCTGAAAACATCAAACCACAATTTTTTTACATCAAATTAAATGTATTAAATAAAAGAAAATATTTTTAGTTTTTTACTTTGCCATACAAATAATAGCCATTTGCATTAAGAAAAAAAAAAAGAGCTAATATATTAAATGTCTCGTTTTTTACATATACAAACATAAATAATAACCAAACAAATTGTGATAGTTTTTTCCTGTTATCAAGCTTATAATTATATCGACGGCATGGCTACTATGCTCCGGTTCCCATTACATATTGTTTGAATATTTCCATTCAATATGAGTTTGGACCAAAGATCAGATTTTATATATGTTCAGTTAAATCATGCTAATTACAGCAATGACGTTTCGACGATGGTAAAAATAAATTTGAAATGTTACAGTCTTATATAATATATATCAAATATAAATTAACACAGAATATGTTTTAATTTCAGTGCTCCACGATTGAACAAATCTTTATTGAAACTCATAAAGAAAAGGTCATATTTGGAAGTTGCAACGTTTGTATTCTCCAAAAAAGAATATACAGTACAACTGATTCAACACATTTTACTATACTATGACACTTTTGAATTTTTCTAATTAATCGTTTTATATAAAGTTTTAAATGTCAAGATTCTATTCTGAAACAGTAAAAATTTGAATTAAAACTCCCATTTGCAAGACTGTAACATCGTCATCATAAAATGATCCTCAAAGTATCCAAGATACAGTGAAATTAAATTAATATTCCCTCCAGAAGTACAAAATTTGTCTTTTTTTAATTTGACATAACCTTTCGAACCTCTTTCCGAAACTCAAAGTTATACAGGAAAGTCAGAAGCCTTGAACTTTCAACTACTTTCGTTGTGTATATTAAATTGATTTCACTTTATTAAACCCCCAAAAAGGAGCAAGGCGCACCGTTATGCCTGCGATGATATAGAGGCTGCGTTATATCCAGTGGTGTGCCCCTGCAGCTAGGCAACCCTGCATACGCCTCAACAAAATGCGGCAAGCAGTTTTTATAATATTAATTATATACTGTCTATTTGTACTATTTTTAAGTTGCTGACAATCCAAACCTGGATTAGAATTTTACTTGTAGTTCAGCCAATGTTGATATAGTCAATTGTTTTGCTAGTGTGCAAACTATGAGCGTAATTTAATAAATAAGAACAGTCCCTTTTCTTTTTAGAAAAGAATGATAGAACGTCATTTTTTTAATGTAAGTTTATATTATATAACTTTATGCAAATACAAATTTATCAAATGTAGTCTGAATTAAATATTATTATAGTATAATATTATTAATTAATATATCAGGCACATTCATAGTTTTAATGAGAAATGTGTTACTATATTCGCCAATAAAATTAATATTTTTAATTATATAACATATAGCAAGCCTAAAAAACACATGTTCTCTATCTAAAGTTTTGTTGTGCATCAATTCATCGATACGAAAGTTCATTTTATCCCATCTAAACAGATTTAACAATAGTAGATTATTATTACTAATTAATGTATTCTCTTATCAAATTTATAAATTAACTATTGGTTTGTACACTTACGAAACAACGTGATAATAAACAATTACAACAACATTACTGAATCGCTCAGAGCATAATTATGTACCAATGTAAAGATATAAACACTTTTTTTTTTAGCTTTAATTTTAGCCAAGTGCCATGGAGTCAAAATGTAGATGCCTGTTAAATTGCATTTTGCATTTTTAAATCATGCTGTTTTTTTAAGTATAGCATGAAAAAAAAAGTAATCAATGTTATATAATATGTAATAGAAAAAAAAAATGTGAAATAGGCCAGAATTGACCCTAAAATTTATATCTTTAATTTTACATGTGCACAAATTTTTAAATTATTGTTGAGTGTCATCAAATGGCAAAAATTCATTTTTACTTAAAATGTTATTGCATTTTTTTACAAAAAATAAATATATATTATATATGAAATGCTACCTAGTAGCAAAATATTTTGAATTTATATAACTAATTAATATAATTAAGTATGTGTGATTGATAAAATGGGTCCATGAAAATGTTTGAACTGTTCATACAAAAAATAGTTAATCAAGAGATTGCAACTTAAAATAAGTAATTCGAATAAAGTTCAATGCACCCATTATAGTGTAACTTAAATTTTGTAAAACATTTAATTGTGGTTTCAAAATCTTATTTTCTGGCTTATTCACGCATTTCTCGAGAATTTAAAATAATTTTTTTCCGTGAAGGTTTGCACAGGTTGGGGCTGGCCCCAGCGCGCATGTGCAGGCTGCTAGCCCCCCTGAAGAGTATACGTGAGAGCTGCTGCCATGTAAATAAAAGACTCGGAAGTGACGTAATATAAACTTATGTGTTTTAGAATTGGACTAATCAAATTGTATTGTTGACGCAACCTCTGAATTTTGCTAATATTTTAAAATGAAAAAAACAAATAAAAAATAAATACGTATATATAAAAACAGTTGAGATTTTTTTATTTTATTTTTATCTGTCATTACTATAGAGGTATAGATCCTGCACAGTATTATATAGACAATATAATATTATATTATATTATAATTATTATATAATTATATTATATAAGACACCTTTCTTAACGGTTAACCTTATGAGTCATTTATGATTTATGGACAATAAACACGTTATTTGACTTTTTGAGGTCTGCTTTTCTGATTTGCGTAAGTGCGTGGAGCTGCAGGGACAAGTAGATGCAGTTTTGAAATTTTGAATCGGGTAAAAAGGAGCCCAGTCCAGCTATCCTAAATTAGTTCAAGTTCACTAACTCTCCATAAGCGGAATAAAAAAGTCACCAAACAGAGCAGGGTCCCAAGTTATACGAGCAAATCTTTAAAGTTAAAATATGATTAAGGGTAAGATAACACGAACAATCGATTGTTGTTAGTCCCATTTGATTAACATGTAAACCTTAGCAACCTCATAATGATTCTGAATTTTTTTTGAGAGACAGTTCTTGGCATTAAAAAAATATGGAGAAAATTTCAAAACAATCGGACGATCCAATTTTTTTAAATTAATTTTTTAGTTTCGGTCTCCATGGGAAAGCCCTATACTGAAAATTTAAAAAATTCATTTAAAAAAATTGGATCGTCCGATTGTTTTGAAATTTTCTCCATATTTTTTTAATGCCAAGAACTGTCTCTCAAAAAAAATTCAGAATCATTATGAGGTTGCTAAGTTTTACATGTTAATCAAATGGGACTACCAACAATCGATTGTTCGTGTTATCTTACCCTTAAAGCAAATTGTATGCACCTTATTACTTTTACTGCGAAAACTATTTAATCGTACAGAATGGACAACATACATGAAATTTTTTTATTGCAGAAATGAATAGAGGGTACCAAATTATGCCACTCTGAATTCTTTTACATTTTTTTGAAACCCAGAACTATTTTTAAATAATTATTGAAAGTGTGGCCACGCCCCCTGGAGGCGTCAATAGGCGTCCAGTCTCTATCCTTTTTATTAAGACTGCAGGGGTGCCAACTGAAATCACAGGACTTTCAATGGACAACATACATGAAAAAAAAATTATTGCAGAAATGAATAGAGGGTACCAAATTATGCTACTCTGAATTTGTTCAGATTTTTTTGAGACCCAGAACTATTTTTAAATAATTATTGAATGTGCGGCCACGCCCCCTGGAGGCGTCAATAGGCGTCCAGTCTCTATCCTTTTTATTAAGGCATCAGGGGTGCCAACTGAAATCACAGGACTTTCAATAATTATTTAAAAATAGTTCCGGGTCTCAAAAAAATCTGAAAAAAAATTCAGAGTAGCATAATTTGGTACCCTCTATTCATTTCTGCAATAAAATTTTTTCATGTATGTTGTCCATTATAATTATTTAAAAATAGTTCCGGGTTTCAAAAAAATCTGAAAAAATTCAGAGTAGCATAATTTGGTACTATCTATTCATTTCTGCAATAAAATTTTTTCATGTATGTTGTCCATTGGTAAAGATATTTATAATTTAATCGGTTTTATCATTATAATATTGTTTTACATCGGGAATTCTTGCTCTGTACAAGCCTTGACATTCTTATAATACGACTGATCTAATTATATTTATTTACTTTTTGTACCGTTTGTACGATATTTCAAGCACGAAGGTGCATTTCCATGGAGCGGTGAAAGTGAGAAAATCGCGTGCCGCAGCCATGCAATATCCTCGCCTTGCGGGGAGCGATGTAATCGCCAACATGGCTGCCATACGAGATTGAAGCAAGTGCGTTTTTCTCGCCCCGCCAAGCCCCGCTAGACATCGCTCCATGGAAGAGCACCTCTATGTCTGTATGATTTGCCTTTTTCAATATTTTTAATATATATATATATATATATATATATATATATATATATATATATATATATATATATATATATATATATATATATATATGTGTATATATAATGTATATAGCACAATATTCTGTAAAAAAGGAGAAATATTTTTTAAAACAAAAACCCTAAAAGAGAAATCAATTGTTAATTTGTAAAGCATGCACAATTTCAATGTTTTCTTTTTCTAACTAATAATTTCTTTATAATTTTGCTGCTGATAAAGTTGCATATACTCCAGGAGTAGCTTTAAGTGATATAAGTGAAGGCTTTAGCGCCAGAAGTATAGGCAACTTTTCGAGCAATGTTAACAAAAATTAAACGGCACTTTAATTTTATCATCGCATTAAATTTTATCGATCGGAAATTTGGCTTCCTTGTTATAAATTCAATTTCAAACTTGGATGCGGGAGTAATATTTTACATAAACAAATTGCTACATTGATGTTCCGTATCCAGGAAACTCACATAGATAACGTGAAGCTTCCCCGGTACTTTGGAGAGACAATGTTTGTTGTACCGCATCATCATATACAGTAAATCTATTATATGCTGTCTACACTCAAGTTTATTTCTTAATTCCTCCCAGGCTCGGACTGGGAAGCTAGGGGCCAGTCAGGGACATATAGGCAGTACAGGCAGCAGGGGCCACTTTTCAGGGGGTCTGAGACCACTTTTCCTATGCTCCTGTGTTAAAAATCTGAGGGGCCAGTCAGGGATCCCTGACCCAACATTATGGCCATGCAGTCCGAGCCTGAACTTCCTCCTAAAGAAGCCGGAAGTGCACGATTTATTTTTCTTTCACTGTTTTAACTGTACTGTTATATAGATTTTAACTTCATGTTCTAAATTATAAAATTAAGTATACATGGTCACAGCACTTCCGGTTTCTTAAATCTCAGTACACATTTAATTTGATTAAATAATATTATTATGAGTTATTCATCATTAATTACTATTGACTATTTCATAATTAAATTTTGATTAATATTTGTAATTCTAGATTTTTAGATCTTAATTATTGAGCTAAATATAGATACACATTAAAGTCTAATTACTTTATTATATAAATAAAAATACATAAATTTATAATAGAAACAAAACTACCTGCAATATATGGCGGTAGGTAGCGTTGCGAACGCGGCTGTAGGGTAAAGCGGCTCTTGTTGAAAGCACGGGGGCGGCGGCAGTACAGTCGTTGATCCGCGGCGGCTCACAGCAGTCAGCGGTCGCGTGTTCACCAGACATGATGCCGGAGAACGACTCCGCCGCGGCAGACGATGACACATGTCCTCAGAAGCCTCCACGACGTCCCGTGGCTCGCTGTCTCTTCGGTAAACCTAACCAGGAGGAGCTGGCGAACATGGAGAACGAGATTTACCGAGAAGATAGGCAGAAGATGATGGACAAGTACGGTGTGGACATTGACGTTCTGACTCAGCGAGACGACATCGATATCTTGGTAGTGCAGGTGCGCTCAGATTCCCCGGAACCTGAACCTGAAGTGAACGTCTCTAACCTGAACCTGAATACAGACTCGTCAGGTAAGATGAAAATATTCCTTTTAGTAGTATTGCTGTGAAAGTTTTGCATAAGATTGTATAAGTTGAGGAAGGAAACCATATTGATCAATGAACTCTCATTTAAATGCTCAGTCACGTTTTTATCTTTTGTATTAGCTTCTGAAGTAATTGCAAGCTTTTTTTTTTTCAAACTATTCAAGCAAATAAAATATCTCTGTACAATACTGATGTATGACTTCCTTTACTTGATGTTTTAAAAACATTTAAATAATTTTATAATATTATATATTCTTTATGTTCCCATCAGGAAGTAGGAAAATTAATCAGTTTTACTTCCAGCTTCATTTACATAAAATTATAATTATGTTTATTTTAAGACCGGGAAGTTTGTGTATTGGAAAATATATTTAATGAACTTGAAACTTCTATAGTGGAGACCAGTGGCATAAAATAATATTATATTCAATTTAAAAAAATTAAAAAATTTAACTAATGATGCGATGCAGTTTTATTTAAGTTAAGAATGTAATGATAAAACATGTTTTAGGACATTAAATTTGTATCATGCAACAAATATAAAAAATGTATTACAATGTGGTTTTTTAAAAAAGGATGTAAAATGTGGTATTTAAAATTATTTTTAAAATGACGTGTTCATTGATAACATGTAGAAGCACAAAATGACATTGTAAAAATATAAAACAAAATAGTAATACGCGTATATTATAATCTATTATACAAGCAAGAAAATAATAAATTTAAAATTTATTTCTGCTCAATTATAATTTCGTATTACATACCATGGTCCTTAGAAAAATTCTTCCGATATTTATAAATTACTTAACTTAATTAAAACTGATATGATAAAAATTGATCTCTGACATCATCATATAAGTTTTTGCCTTTCAGATTTTTGTATTATGAACTTATATATTGCAGTATAGAAATATGACGTAATTCCTTCCAGTCTGCATTATGATCAGTAGGATGATGAGAATTTGCATTGGCCTACACATACTGTGTGTGCAGTTGCTTGAACTCGCGGAGTAATGTCAGCATGGAAGAATTGTCGGAGCTGACGTGACTTGTCCATTAATTGTACCAACTTCATCAGAGGGAGAGCTGCGACAACGAGATGCAGAGAGAGAGAGACGGGTGCACATTGCATATTTTAACTTCATATATAGACCCTCATACACGCAACTATTATACCTATAAATAGCATTAGTCGTCTGGATGTATTTAGACTTCATTCCCTCACAAACTCTCCTCCTTTTTTTATATTCCCTCAACTCGCTTCACTGCCTACTCATACACCAAAACAGCTACCACATTATCATCATCATCATCAAGGCCTTTCAAAAAACTAATAACTTAAAAATATATATTTTATTACCTCTATACAATATTTAACCACTAAAATTTTGCAGCAGAAAATTGTTAAATTAGATTCTCATTGAAGCGTGTATTATTATAATACAAACCAGTACTATGAAAAAAATTAATTACCTTTAAAAATATAAAATATATACTATTTAATTATGTTCCGGTGCATGGTGAGAAACCGACATTTTATCTCAAGGCGTGAGAACTTAGTTTGTGTACTTCATACATAAAACTACGTACATCAAAATTATTGCTTTCATATTAATGTGTTGCAATAATAATGGCAAGTATAGCATTTATATATAATATATTATTTATTTTAAATCATCATTAGAAATGGTTGCTAATATTTTCGAACGGAATTATCCAGATTTCTTACTAACTACGTTTAGTGTCATAGAATTAGACTGGCGCTAACCGTGGCTAGTGAGAAAGCTAAATAATAACTGTCGAGATAACTATTTCGTGAATCGGCCCCATTTAATTAATTGATAACAGACAATGATGGCTGTATTTTTTTATTTCATAATTAGAAAGTATACCTAAAATTATGCTTTTCTGAATTTTTTCAGATTTTTTGAAGTGCGGGAACTAATTTTAAAAAAATATTTAAAATCTCTGAATTAGGGTGGTACACCTGATGTGACAACCGTGACGTCATTTGTCGTGCTGTGATTGGCTATTGATGACATCACGGTTGCTGTGATTGGCTATTGATGACGTCACGGTTGTCCCATCAGATGTACCACCCTAATTCAGATATTTTAAATATTTTTAAAAATTAGTTCCCGCACTCCAAAAAATCTGAAAAAAATTCAGAGAAGCATAATTTTATGTATATTTTCTAATTATGAAATAAAAAAATGCAACCATTATTGTCTACTCGATCTTTCATAAAATAAGAGATTTGGTCGCTATTCCATTCAATTTCAGTGCTTTAAATTTACATTGATTCCACTTCATGCATCTAATTGTGTGGAACTGTGGATTGAAAGTGTCGGTGCTCAAAGCGAGGGAGGCCCCGGCAGGAGAGGCACGCAGTCTTCCTCGGACCGCGGGCTGACACATGGGACGCTGGTTCCCACGGTGACTGTTCGCCAGTAGAGCCTTGCTCGCCGGGAGGGAACTGTGGGACGTTATATAGAGACATTATACGGACGCCTCTCTCTCTCTCTCTCTCTCTCTCTCTCTCTCTCTCTCTCTCTCTCTCTCTCTCTCTCTCTCTCTCTCTCTCTCTCTCTCTCTCTCTCTCTCTCTCTCTCTCTCTCTCTCTCTCTCTCTCTCTCTCTCTCTCTCTCTCTCTCTCTCTCTCTCTCTCTCTCTCTCTCTCTCTCTCTCTCTCTCTCTCTCTCTCTCTCTCTCTCTCTCTCTCTCTCTCTCTCTCTCTCTCTCTCTCTCTCTCTCTCTCTCATGATCTATAATTTACACTACTTTCTACTAGGGTACGACTGTTTTAGGATTATGTAGGTGCGAGAACGAAAGAGATAATTAAAAAAAAGGATTAAAAATATTTGTTTACATTAAGCTATATCTCTCTATTCAGATGAATATTATTTTGTATACTACTGCCCACGTGTTAGACTATACTTGTGTTGTGCTGAGATTACCTGTTCAGAGACCCGCGACTGTAGCCATGCAAAACTTGGCAATATTATTACAGACAGGATGTCCGGTCCGGATTACGTCACTGTGCTATTACTCGTGCAATATTTTATAACAGGATTTCTTTTGTGCTAAAATTTAAGCTTGTTAATAAGGTAAGAAATAAAATTTTAGACGATAAAAATGAATTATTGTTAATTTTTTTGTAATTATGCTTTATATCATCTTCACATCAATTAACGCGAGTTAATTGAACCGATATACGTTGATATATAATAGAGAATAATATCAATTGTTATGAAAAAATTGCAACTATTAATTAAGTGATGAGTTTTTTTTTATAAAAAATTAAATATATTTATTTTAAAGTAAAATAAACAAAAATAGACACCAGAGACTGATAATCAGTCGCAAAAGTATAACTTGCAAAATGGCTGCCATAATCTCAAAGAATAATAATGCAAAAATAATGCGTGGAAATCTCATTTACATAGCAGAGGAAGTTTCGTTGGAAAAGCGATGTGTTGACAGCATCGTGCCGTGTCAGGCGATTACAGCATGTTTTGTCGTGTTGCAGATGCAGCGGCGGCAGGTGACCCCCCGCAGGAGACCCCCGTGACCCCTGAGGAGGAGACGTCTCCGTGACTGCCGTGACGCTCCATTCCTAAGCAGACATCACTCGCCCAAAGAGCTATCGTAATTTATATTGCTTCCATATTTAGTCATGTTCTTCTAAAAAAAAAAAAACAGAATTAAGGTGGATTTACATAGGCAATTTTTCTTTTGAGAGAAGTGGCGCAGCGAATATTGCGCATTTGCTCTGAAATTCAATGGTAGCCATCTTTGTTGAAGCCGCGATATCAAATGATATCATCATAGCATATATCAGCAAATTCGGCTTGGAAAGATAAAATTTCATTCTATCTTCTATCATATTGAAAGATCAAAGATGGTTCAAAGGCAATTGCTTTGTTTATGTAAATCTACATATGTTTTTTTACATTACTTTTATATTCTGACATAATGTGTTTTTTTACCTGTTTTTGGATAGCAACTATCTTGTAATCTAAAACCACAAAATAGGCTGATCTATGTATACAGGATCTATATATTATTATATACTGTATAGTATAAAGATAGATCATTGCTATTTTTAAAACATTATAGAAAGTAAACGATCATTGACTAAATATGGATTATCTGAACTCTTTCTGTAACTTTATCTTTATTAATTTATAATCTTTTATCTTAATTATATCTCATGTAACCAAATCGTTGCAATAATACAGTATTTAACTATCAAATAATGCAATTTGTGGCTTATTGCAGCAGCTTGTAATATAAAAATCATTACCAAAGCTCTGTAATTTTTCAACTTTCATATATAAGACTTTTTTATACTGCACAGTAAAAATTGAATTTAGTTTTATATTTAACTCGATAAATAGGAATTCAAAGTTTTATTTTATATTAAATTTATATAGTAAAATGATAATGATTATGATTTTTACTGTGTATGTATTATAATTATCCATACTAGACAAAGAGCTTCTGCAAATTTTGACTTATTATATCTATACACCATGATCAATATTGTAGAATATATTTATTTTAAAGTATATTAGTTCCATAAATATTATAATCTTATATAGTCGATAGCATGCACGCCCTACATGAGCGTGCACTGTGAATTATAAATGTTAATATTCAATATTCTATTTTGTTTGAAAATTCTAAGCATGTATAAACTAATGGCCGCGGCATCAATGACATTGCTGAAGGCTATAATTTTTTCTTGTATTTTTTTTATTTTTTAACATTTTGATTCTGGATTCTGGACATTTTTAATTGAATTGCAAATAATTTACTATAATACCCAATTATCATACTATAAATCGATTTTATTAGCTCTAGTCCTGTCTTTCGAGTAATAATACTCACCAATGATAATTTAAAACCTTATATACTAGTCTGATTAACTTGTTGTCTCGACGAGGGGGCGGGGCGGAATGTGTGACGTCATCATTGTTACCGCGATGCAGAATTATTGTTGGCTCATTATTATTTTTACAATCCCCAAAGAAGGTGGGGACTGCTTGATTATTATGCTCGTTATGTTTATTGTGGGTTTAAACTCTCGATCTTTTTCTTAGTGAAGATGGCTGTTTTTTTTTTATTATTATAAGATGTTTTTAATAAATATTTAACAATTTATTACTTTTTGTTTTATTTCTATACCTTTTTCTTTAATTTTTATCGTATTTCTCTCATGAATATGTAAGTTTTATAGCTATAAAAAGCGGCTCCTAGGAATTGGTCCGAAGAGGAATTGGTCCGAAAAGGAATTGGTCCGAAAAAGAGGCGGTGCCAACGAGGAGTGGGGGGTTCTTAAAAACGTGTCAGATAAAAGTGGCAACGCTGCAAACGATTCGGACCAATTCCGCTTTCGGACCATTTCCTCTAAATATGATTTTTTTTTAATTTTGGTAGCATTACAAAGTGTAATCAGTAATAATTTTAAAAATGCAGTTAACTACTAAAAGTGCATTTATTGCAAATTGCAGACATTAACTTTATTTAAAAAAAGACGGCCAAAAGAAGGCGAAGAATTGGTCCGAAAGGGGAATTGGTCCGAAAGCTTTATAATGTCAATTAAGTGGAATTGGTCCGAAAGCTATATAATGTCAAAATAGAGGAATTGGTCCGAAAGCTTTATAATGGCAAAATAGAGGAATTGGTCCGAAAGCTTTATTACATCAATATAGAGGAATTGGTCCGAAAGCTTTAATGTATCAATTAAGAGGAGTTGGTCCGAAAGTTTTATAATGTCAATTAAGAGGAATTGGTCCGAAAACTTTATAATGTCAAAATAGAGGAATTGGTCCGAAAGCTTTATAATGTCAATTAAGAGGAATTGGTCCGAATGGGGAATCCGTCCGAAAGCTTTATTATATCAGTAAAGGGGAATATCTGTCCTAAAATTTAATTTCATAAGTAGAGAGGAAACTGTCCGAAATGGAAATTCGTCTGAAATCTTTACTATATATATATCAATAAAGAGGAATCTGCCATACATTTTAATTTTAAATTGGGGGTGTGGGGGAGGCCACTGCAGGCTCGTTTGTTTTTGTTTGAAACCCCATGATTAAAAGAAAGAGAATGATCTAGTACAAAACTGCGAAACTGTGTATATATTATTTCTTCACGTACTAATTTTTTAATTTTTTCAATATGTACGTATGAGGTGATTTGCCTTTGTTTTCAATTTTTTAATATTTTACTAAGAAGAATAAGTTGTTATCTTTTAATTGTGCAGTTGCATAAAAAATTATTAAAGCTTTAAAAAAATCATTTTAAATACATTTTTAGCCAATAAGACAAGATGTAATAGTCCATCAAATGACAACATGCTTTAATTAAATAATTAATTATTTCCAATGTGCTTTTTGACCTTTTTCTGTCATCAGTAGGTATAATTTTTTTAAAAATAATTACATATTTTTATATTCATAATAATTATATTGATTAAGGATTTCCCTAAAAATTACAATGATGGATGCTAATTTGTTATATAATTAATACCACAGAATCTTGTTATTTGTGTAGCTGAATTTTAATAATTTGAATAATATTTACAAATATATCACTGTGTCCAAAAATTACATAGATATCATGACTGAAGTGATTTTTTAGCAATTTTGAATTCCACCCTTATTCCATATTATTAATTTTTTATCATAAAATATTGTCATAAAATTTCATTTTATATTTTAGTTTGTGATATAATAAACCTTTCGGACCAATTCCTCTTAATTGACATTATAAAGCTTTTGGACCAATTCCTCTTTATTGATATTATAAAGCTTTCGGACCAATTCCTCTTAATTGACATTATAAAGCTTTCGGACCAATTCCTCTATTTTGGCATTATAAAGCTTTCGAACCAATTCCTCTATATTGTTATAATAAACCTTTCGGACCAATTCTTCTATATTGATATAATAAACCTTTCGGACCAATTCCTCTTAATTGACAATATAAAGCTTTCGGACCAATTCCTCTATATTGATGTAATAAAGCTTTCGGACCAATTCCTCTTAATTGACATTATAAAGTTTTCGGACCAATTCCTCTTTATTGACATTATAAAGTTTTCGGACCAATTCCTCTTTATATTGATATTATAAAGCTTTCGGACCAATTCCTCTTAATTGATATATTAAAGCTTTCGGACCAATTCCCCTTTCGGACCAATTCTTCGCCTTCTTTTGGCCGTCTTTTTTTTTAAATAAAGTTAGTGTCTGCAATTTGCAATAAATGCACTTTTAGTAGTTAACTGCATTTTTAAAATTATTACTGATTACACTTTGTAATGCTACCAAAATTAAAAAAAAAATCATATTTAGAGGAAATGGTCCGAAAGCGGAATTGGTCCGAATCGTTTGCAGCGTTGCCACTTTTATCTGACACGTTTTTAAGAACCCCCCACTCCTCGTTGGCACCGCCTCTTTTTCGGACCAATTCCTTTTCGGACCAATTCCTCTTCGGACCAATTCTCTGGGGCCATAAAAAGCATCAGGACATCAAACAAATTTAATATATGTTGTACTGAATTTATGCGTAGAAGATTTCTGTTAACACACCTTTTAAAGTTACACTATAATGTAAAAATAATATCAAGTATCAGCAGATATAGCACGCAATGTTTTGTTGTGATACCTTATCAGTCAATTGCATCATGCATCTGCATGAGTTCTGCTCCCTATATCATGAGATCAGCAATCTATACTGGATATAATGAGGCTAATTTTGAATGAATTATTTAGGAAAACACATTTTAATTTGTTTATATACCTTAAATTTAAACAAAAGAAATCTATATACTATATAAAAATAAGTATGTCATGAGATTCAACATGATTTTACGTTTATTTTAGATATAAATGCACCTTATAATTTTCTGCACGAATCGAAAGAAGTTAAAACTACAAAATTCACTTTTTTTAATAGTTGCAAATTCTGCTTTTTTTTTTTTTTTTTTTATTTTTATTTTTTTTAAGACTATTTATCACGCATGGTCAGCTTTGCTGCTGCTGTTGCTTGCTGAGACGCTATAGACGGAACGAGGGAAAGAGGCCTGACTTAATTTGGAGGCACAGTCTGCTAGCGAATAAGGCGCGCACGTGGGTGCGGAGAAAACACGCAGGCAGACAGACAGCTAGCCTATCATTTCATATATAAGCGATCAGCTTGGGGAGCCCACGGATTTACGTCATATAAGTCGCGGTATGGCATCACTTCACATCACGTTAATGAGTGAGGAACTTATACAGAACCCAAAACAGTACATATAAGACACAATCATGATGTTATTAGAGACGGATTGGTAAACTTAAAACTTTTCGGGTTGAATTGCATTGATTATCTGCTTTTAAAGTGCTTAGTCTATAAAATAAGGAGTGAGACAACTCAATTGGTACAGCATGGTTAAAGAGGGTTTACGCGCTGTCCCACTCATTTTGATAACTTCGATTGTATATACACTATATACAGTATTAATACAATGACTCATTGTATCTCATTGTTGTTGTTATTGAAAAAGGTTTTATTGGATTTTTTTTTTTTAATACGCCCAACGAGTGCCTACCTATATTATAATAAATTTATAAGAGAGGAGTGTCCGTGGGCGTTATTAGTGTATTAAATCATTAGTAAAGAATATATAATGTGTATGTAATTAATATTTTGTTTGGTGATATAATTAACCGTACATAAATAATAAATTTCAAGTTTTAGTGCAGGAAATGAATACATCCCGTTCTTGATTATCATGCAGATTATATTGCTGATTTTTTTAATGATCATATTTTAAAATGAATATTGTACAGTTAAAAAAAAATGTAATGGGAATTATATTTTTTAAACTTATAATATTCATACAACAATATAATACATAGAAATAATATTATAGACTGATCTTAAATGTATCAAAGCTTGAGAAGTTTTCTGAGGTACATGTAGCACGTATCTCTCTTCAGAATTTAGCCTGATTTGTCAAACTAATTATCGTTTTTAAAGTAGTGTGAAATATGCCAATTTTATTTTAAAACTTCAACACAATTTGATCTTGCAGCAGCCACACCTCACGCCATAGGCTGTTTTTAAAAACATGTTCATTCTTTGATAATTCCTCCAAGCAGAAAGGTGATATAAAAATGATAATGAAAAAATGTTAATCTGGGGTCGTCCTCAAGAATGCAGATAATGCATACATCACTTCAGTGTGACAATCGCATACTTCACGGCTCGCTCCAAGTTTGTCGCCGGATGACGTGCGCCTTATTGGGCTGTGGCAGGAGACGAATTACCTGCATTGGTCACGCCGCACAATCCAAGGAGCTGTACCGCCCAGTGAGCGTTTTCATAACAAGGTTTGTATATGATAATTAACGTTGAGTATACATCTCATGCCTTTCAGATACTTCCAATATTAATAAATTTCACTTTATAGCTTAATTCAGAAGTTGCAGCTGCTTGTTCATCAAATTAAAACCAAACAAATTAAGTGAACCGGAAGGCAAGTTCTCCATAAATTGTATGTGAATATTTCAAATTTAAAACGTATTCGTGAAGGTCACGCAGGATTTTGCAGAGTTTCATAATTAAAATGTGTTAATACGTAGTTTTTGTTTTGGTTACCTTTGTTGTGAACCTGTAAATTAATTGTATGACTGTAAATAATGCATCAGTTTATCATTACAAAATATAATATCAATTTTGCTTTTATAAGTTCATCGTGGGTTCACTCAATATTATAGTTAAAAGTGTTATTAAAAAAAACACAATGGGTAAATATTAACTTGCATGCGCATGAAAATGAATTATAAGGTATCACACATAAACATGTAATATAACTTTTTAGTGACAATTTTTAAAAATCAATGCTGTGTTTCGAAATAAAAATAACTTTTGTGTCAACATACATGCGTGAGTTCTCCCTTGTAATGCTTCACGATTGGTGTTACATAAAGTGATATACTGTAGGTGCCTCAATTTACATTATACGTGGGGGCGCATTTCGACACGAAGCAAGTAATTACTCCAAAGCAAACTTTATAGTCGAAATTACCAAAAACATTTCGAGTCCACTGCATAATATTATCAGTTCTTAAAAAAATCAGGTGGAATAACAATTATGCCGCTGGGAGGGGCGGGAGCACACACGCTATAACATAAAGCCATGCATAGCAGTAACATAATTACATAAAATATTAATTATATATTATACACTGCTGACAGTATAGGCTCACCAAAGATTTAATATTAAATATTCTATTAAATAAACTCATACCTTTCTCTTCTCTTATATAAATTTCTAATAGTAAATATATTGGAAACTATAATAAAATTATTAATATGGTCGCGTAAACTACCAATTCTACCAATAACTATGATGAAATGTCATACGTTTCAACAGGTTCATTACTAGTTATTTCCCACGTTTCTGATGGTGCTGGAAAGGTGCGCGAGGCAACCCGAGCCGTGGCGGCCCGCTCGTGCTCGGCTAGCGCGACGTTCCCAAGCAGCCTCCCAGCTCGCTCGGCCGTCTGTCTGCTCGCATGCTCCGCTGGCTCAGACACCAACCTCTTTCTATACATGGTCCTCCTCTGGCTAAGGTAATTAGTCATCTATGTCCATCTGCAGCAAGGGGCGCCAGTCAATACTCGAGAGCAATCAAATTAATTTCCATAATAAGCTAGGAGTGATCACCGTCGTCGTTTGCGAGAAGTGATGGAATTTCTCAATTAAAAGTTTACGGTGTAGCCACAAGCTGTAAAAAAAAAACTATCTGTTTCGTGTTGTATTGAAAACGCATAATTATACCATCTGTTAAGGTATCATATGATATTATGAGTTAATTAATATTATGATATTAATATTTGGGTGACTTGACACTTAGTGAATGGGATCCCCTTTTTGAGTCACCCATTGAGCATTATGTATTAAAATGTATCACTGTGTATTATGTTCTTTTGCTCAATAAACATTTATATTATTATTATTATTATTATAGCAGCAAATAAAAATAAAATGTATACATATCGCATTTATGGGTACAATTGAGTTTCATGATATACTGGTATATTATAATTTCTTAAGTTTTTTTACGATTTTATAACTTTAAAAAAGTGTATTTTTTTATATTGCATTTCACATTTTATATTAAAACAGTTAGTATTAAACTTTGAGATTTCATACATTTTTTCGCCTTTTTATAATCAGATATTATGGTTATACAGATTTAGAAATGTTTCACATGCAAAACACTCCTTTCCAATATTTTAGATAATATCGATCGTTCATGAATTTTTACTGTCTTTTAATTCAATTCGTGTAATATTCAGGGCAGAAACCTGGTTATCTACCTTCGTGAATCGCTTCCAATTCTATTGGCAGGTAATCACATATCGGTGATCGTCTTACATAACAATAATAGCGTAACTGGCTTTATCTCGAGCAATGCATATTACATTTTTTTTTTCGGACGACTGAAAAGGCTGCTTTTATTTTAAATGACTGATATAATATTATATTATGTCATTTGAATGCGTTGCTTGTTTGTTTTGTTTTCTTTCAATTCGATCAATTTGTATAAAATAATTTAACTTTATTTAAAAGACAATCCATAAATCGTCGCCTCAGAATGCAAATCACGTAACTACAAAAAAAAAATTATGGAACTTTGACCCTTATGTTCTAGTGAGATAAGGTTTAAAGTTGCATCAAATTTTTTTGTAGTTACGTGATTTGCATTCTGAGGCGACGAAATAGTAAAATATTGTATTTAATATGTTTTAATTATTTAAATTCAATCACAATGACTAAATTCATTTTATAATAAGAATAAGCGAAGTAATCTTAAATGGTAAAAAAAAAAATAGTATAAATTTAATATAAATTAAGAGTGTATATTATATTATACACTTCATTATAAATAATAAAGTACATAATATAGTACAGAAGATATTTAAAAATAATTATGTATATAATTATATAAATATTATGCTCATACATATTTTACAGCACATATTAATTTACAATATTCATGGGTGACAAGTATATGCATAAAAAAGTGAGATAAAATTATATTAGCAATATTTTGGTTTGTTGTTTGTGTTACAAAACATTTAAAAATGATTTGTTCTCAAATATGGTATTGTGGCGTGGACACATTACCTAACCCTGTAGACGGGGGCGGTCGATTTGAAACTCGAGTGGACCGCCCCCGTCCCTTTAATAATACGTCACTGAATATTTATTTTTTTTTAAAAAATCACTCTTGTAAGGTCATGTCACGGTGTCGCAAGGTCATACAAGTTGCTTACTTAAAAATTTAAAATATATAATTGCTCAGCGTTCAGCGTTTTATTGCTTTACATACCTAAAATTTATGGTAACACTTAAGAAGCGTGAATAAATTAATTAAATTAAATTTGCTGCATTACAATTGAACATGTTGTGAGTAATTAAAATATTTTTATTTTTAATGTTGATTTTTATTGTGTTGACAGTAGCAAGCTAGCAAGCATCACCAAGTTAAAAATAATTACACGTTCTCACCATAAATATTACAACTCCTCAAGTTATATATAACGCCGCTGGCTGCCAGTGCTGGTCTTCAGGTAAAGGTACACCGCCCTTTTTAACTTGGTGTAGGCTGCGGCGCAAGGTTCACTCGCCCGCGCCCACCGACATGTCCCAACTTGTAACCGCGGTATCAGCCCGCGGGCTTCGCTGTCCTTCGCTTGCTCGTGGCAGCACAGAGAAATCTACCGCGTCATAATAAAATAATCGTAGTGCGATATGAATGCAAATTTTAATACGCACGATTTAATGAACAATGATTTACGTACGAGCATGCAAAGTTGTTGAATGCGTTTATGTGTATAAATAGTAAAAAAAGTTTTGTGGTAATTACAAAAATTAGCATAACACTATATAATTATAGTATTTTATATATATTTGTAATAAAAAAGCGAGGGAAAAATTAATGCTATTAAATTTAATGTAATTTTTCCAGTTATTGATGTATATTGTACACTTTTGTGAAAATTAAAATGTGTAATGAAATAACATATAATATTAATATAATATATGTAAGATTAATTAAACCTTTCACTCATGCACACTCTCTCTCTCTCTCTCTCTCTCTCTCTCTCTCTCTCTCTCTCTCTCTCTCTCTCTCTCTCTCTCTCTCTCTCTCTCTCTCTCTCTCTCTCTCTCTCTCTCTCTCTAATCTTTCTTAAAAAATATAAATATAAATTAATTAAAAAAAATTTTGTTAAATTAAAATAGAATAATTTAAATATGCCATTAATTAAAAAGA
Source organism: Siphlonurus alternatus (assembly GCA_949825025.1). Taxonomy (NCBI): domain Eukaryota; kingdom Metazoa; phylum Arthropoda; class Insecta; order Ephemeroptera; family Siphlonuridae; genus Siphlonurus; species Siphlonurus alternatus. Next base: position 22,091,756 of record OX463779.1, read on the forward strand.
TTTTCATTGCATACATAATTTATCATGTCTTAAGGGTAAGGTAACGCCACCAAAATTAATGTAAAAAAAAATCCCTCACACGAAAATTCTGAAAAAAATTTAAAATGTTCTCCTCTACATCCCCTATCAGTAGCTAAAATATCATGCAGGTATGCAAATACGATAGCTAAAATATCAGGTATGCAAATACGATCTAGTTTTTGAGTTATGAATTTTTAAAGTTGACTACTTTAACATGGAGAAATGTAACTTCCATGTTAAATTAGTCAACTTTAAAAATTCATAACTCAAAAACTAGATCGTATTTGTATACCTGATATTTTAGCTACTGATAGGGGGTGTAGAGGAGAACATTTTAAATTTTTTTTTTCAGAAGTTTCGTGTGAGGGATTTTTTTTAACATTGGTGGCGTTATCTTACCCTTAATGCAGTAAAAAATTGTTCTTCTTTTGCTTTCACATTTTTTTTAAAAGTCATGTTTATTCATAAAACATATACATAGTACATAGTACATTACAATATTTTAGATACCCCAAGAGTTAGAGAAACTCGTACCGGGGAACGTCATTACTTCATTTGTGGCAAGATGGCAAGATAATTTTAAATTTAATTAATTCTTAAAATACAAGCAAATTTTTGTCACACTAAATAAACAAGATTATGTTTTATACATTTTACATTTTTAACGTTGATATAAGTATATGTTATTTAACTAATTTAATTCATTATATATATTTAAAATCATACTATAATACAGTAATTTATCAGGGTATGTATCTACATATCTTGTTAATTTATATTGTAATTAAAAAGATTTCGATTACATAGAAAACTTCTTGATAAATTTCAAGATGACGACATTTCCTATGAAAAGCTCTGATAAGTGTCGCGTACAACGAGAGATAACAACCATGATCCATGCAACTTATTCATAATAATAATGTCTTATTTATGTGTTCAATGATGCGTGATATCATGATATAAAAAAATCAACAGAATGCAGAATTACTTGTATTGCTCCGTATCGCGTAATCTCTCGACACAGCCGCCGAGAGGCGTCATGGCCCCGTGTGTTGCTGAGTCAGAAGTGGCAGGGCGTGCGGTGATCGAGCCCACTCCTTGTCCGGCACTCACCTAACTATACCGGTGACTTCATGCAACAGTACCGGACACAAGGTTCAACTGCATCGAAGTAAAACTTGTAGCACTTCTCTTTTAATTAATTGGTGCTTCAAAAGTGTCCATATATTATATTTAATACAATATAGAGTGATTTTTTATTTATGAATGTTGTCTTTTTTTTTTTTTAATACAACGGCACATAATATAATTAGCACTAGAAACAAATATTTTAGAACGCAAGCATTTTATTGGAAATCACAATATTATTATAATACGTTTAGTTATTTCTTTCATTTTAGATGCTGCATGGGAAATATGGGAATTGCTTTTAGATCGGGGTAAATTCTGAGTTCTGATAAACTCGATCGACCTCATGGTTTCATGAAGCTAGCTAGTATAAATATGTAATTACTGGAAAAAATACATCAATATCGTCACTTCAGAGTACATTTGCCCGCAAGCACCACGAGTTTTCATTGATGCGCTATTTTAATATACGTATAACAGAGTGTACCGTCCCAAAGATCCTTTAGATTTTTCAAACCCAAATAACGAACTAACAAAGAAATTTAATATTCATATATTATAACATTTACAAAAATGTCAAGAGAAAAAAATTTGGAATAGTGATTTTTCTTTTTTATCCGTGCGTTAGAATGCAAAATGTGCATTTTTTTCAAAATCATGACTGCATCATGCATGCACTTGCACCTGATTTTTTTTTGCATCAATTCTCATGCTTTTTGATTTTGTGATCCATGCTGTACAATTAATTAACCTATGATCGAAATAAAAATTTGAATTTGATTTTTTTTTTAAAGAAAAAGTAACAATGTTTCGTTCTAAATGGGCACCATTGATGGCTCAACAAAATATATTATCCAGTGAATCCAGTCCCTCCATGGAGCTCACGCCACACATTGCGCAGCATGAATAGCATATATGATATGATAGCATGGTGGAACTGGATCGTGGTGGTGATGCTGAGATGCGCTGCATGCTTTAGCTCCAGCGCGATATTCAGTAATTCAACTTGTAATTTTGAATACCTTTATTTCAGTATATATATGCATCATGGCTTATAATTGTCTAAAACATATATATTAATAGGTAATATAAGAGGTATAGAGACTATAAAATATATGTATCACCTGTCCATGTAGGAATATGCCTCTTGGCTAGTTTTGTAAGTCGCATTACAGTAATTAATCGCAGTAATATTAGTAATATTAGATATGATATATGAGGTGACATATCCGTGACATGAGGTCTCTGTGATATATGCAATTGCAAATAAAAACCAGAGGGGTTTGAATATTTAAAAATTGTTATAACTGGGTGCGATCCGTATATCGGCAAACCGGTGAGAACCGGTTGTGCTTTGGTCCATAATTCGGCTCCCACCGGTGAAGCGAAAATCCGAAGTTTCCCGAAGTTTCAAAAGTCATCAGTTGGCGCGCGGAGAGAGCGGAGAGACGCAAGGCTGCTTCCAGCCCAGCCGTGTGACGTCATTGTTTAAAATTGGTGGGAAAAGTTTAAATATTTTACAAAACATATTTGATTTTCTGAGTCTACGTCAAAAGAACGAAAACAATTTATACGAAAGACAGTACACCGAAAACAAAAAGGACAAAAGTAATTTAACACGAAAACATTTTATACGAAAATATATTTATTAACCGAAATGGAAAATGTGCGAATGCATTTATAACGAAACTTAAAAAGCACGCGCGAAAGCATTTACATCATCGAAAATATTTTAGCCGAATTCAATATAATCACGAAAATCATTTGGCCGATATAGTTATTTTAACGAATTGAAAAACAACGAAAGTAAATTAGAACGAAAACATTTAAAACGAAATAAAAAAATCACGAAAACAATTTGGCCGAAAGTTATTTGAATGAAAACATTTTGACCGAAAGTTATATGAACGAAAACATTTAAAACGAATGGAAAAATCACGAATACAATTTGAACGAACGCTATTTGACCGAAATAAAAAACACCGACGAAGAAAAATAATTCAGGGACCGGATGCAAATTAATTTTTCGTGCATCCATGGATGCGCATCCGAAAGCAAATTTATTTTTCATGCATCTGGGATGCGCATCCGGATGCAAATTTATTTTCCAGATGCATTAATTTTTTCCCGTGCATCTGGGATGCACGGATGCGGATGCAAGCCCATTTTTGCGCATCCGTGTGCATCTTGCATCTGCATCCGATCCTTGGTTTTTATAATACACTTTGTTTCTTGCAATTTTAAACGACAAATGGCAAATAAATTTAAAAAATGTGCCTCGATCGTGTTATAAGATTTGGGTATCACGTCAAAACCACGAAAACAAAAATCACGAAAGCATTTGCAACGAATGACTTTATTCCGAAAACAATTATATCGAAAACAAATATAAACGAAATCATTTACCACGAAATTAAATTAACACGAAACAAAATAATAACGAGCACAAAAATCACGACAACAATTTGTACAAAAGTAATTTGACCGAAATAAAAAAGGACGAATGTAAATTAGAACGAAATTATTTTAATACGAATTCAAAAATCACTAAAACAATTTGACCGAAAGTTATTTGAACGAAAACATTTAAGAGGAATACAAACACTTCGAAAACAATTTGACTGAAAAGTTATTTGAACGAAAACATTTAAGATGAATAAAAAAAGTAACGAAAACAATTTGACCGAAAATTATTTGAACGAAAACATTTAAGGTAGAGATAATACGGATCAGCTGGCCCAATGCTAAAAAAATCCCATTCATAAAAATTATGAAAAAAATTTAAAATGTTCTCCTCTACATCCCCTATCAGTAGGTAAAATATCAGGTATACAAAAACGAGCTAGTTTTCGAGTTATTAATTTTTAAAGTTGACTAATTTAACATGGAAGTTCCATTTATTTCTCCATGTTAAATTAGAGAACTTTAAAAATTCATAACTCGAAAACTAGCTCGTTTTTGTATACCTGATATTTTACCTACTGATAGGGGATGTAGAGGAGAACATTTTAAATTTTTTTCATAATTTTTATGAATGGGATTTTTTTAGCATTGGGCCAGCTGATCCGTATTATCTCTACCTTAAGACGAATAAAAAAATCACGAAAACAATTTGACTGAAAAGTTATTTGAACGAAAACATTTAAGACGAATAAAAAAATAACGAAAACAATTTGACCGAAAGTTATTTGAACGAAAACATTTAAAACGAATGGAAAAATCACGAATACAATTTGAACGAACTCTATTTGACCGAAATAAAAAACACCGACGAAGAAAAATATTAATAAAAATTATACCAATATTATTAAAAAAAAAAATTGTAAATTGAAATGAATGCAATAAAGAACAATACAGACTGAGCCAGAAATGGTTTTCCGAAACCATGCTAAAATTTGGGCAGGTTAACTTAATTTGAGTTAGAAATTCGAAATTTGGGATACGTACGTAAACCAAGGGTTCTAAGTTCTTTTGACATGTGTTAAAAAAAAAATAAGATTAATATTTCCTACCGTTTTAGGGGTGGATTCACGATTTGCATTTCATCCTTTTGGGATTTCCATGTTAAATTAAGTTGATTAGAAAATTTTTAGCCGATTTGCACCAAATTTAGTTTTTAAAGTTTTCTGAGCACGTTGAATTTAATGGTGTAATTTAAAAAGTGGTGAAAACAACCCCTAATGAGATAATGACCCTTACTACGTGAAAAAATGATGCTATCATAATTTTGATTATACCACTGAAACGCAAGAATTATATACTGTATATAGTACACTGTATATAATCGTTGACTGAAACGGGCTTATTTTTTTACCGCATGGCAGAAACGACCTTTGAATTTTCTGAATCGGAGCAAGTTAACGATTTATTTTTTAGGGGTGAAACACAATTAAATACAGCGTACTCTGAAAACCTTAAAAACTAATTTTGGTGCAAATCGGCTAAAATTTTTCTATCAACTTAATTTAACATGGAAATCCCATAAGGAAGAAATGCAAATCGTGAATCCACCCCTAAAACGGTAGGAAATATTAATTTTAAAATATGTTTAACACAATACATGTCAAAAGAATGTAGTACCCTTGGCTTTACGTATATATATATATATATATATATATATATATATATATATATATATATATATATATATATATATATATATATATATGCCAAATTTCAAATTTCTAGCTCAAAGTTAACCTGCCCAAATTTTAGCATGGGTTCGGAACACCATTTCTGGCTCAGTCTGTATATACTTCTTTATATATTGCATTCATTTTATTTACAATTTTTTTTTCTTTTATTATTGTCATAAATTTTTATTAATATTTTTCTTCGTCGGTGTGTTTTATTTCGGTCAAATAGCGTTCATTCAAATTTTATTCGTGATTTTTTCATTCGTTTTAAATGTTTTCGTTCAAATAACTTTCGGTAAAATTGTTTTCGTTATTTTTTTAATCGTCTTAAATGTTTTCGTTCAAATAACTTTCGGGCAAATTGTTTTCGTTATTTTTTGATTCGTGTTAAATATTTTCGTTCAAATAACTTTCGGTCAAATTGTTTTCGTGATTTTTTTATTTCGTTTTAAATGTTTTCGTTCTAATTTACTTTCGTTGTTTTTCAATTCGTTCAAATAACTATCGGCCAAATGGTTTTCGTAATTATTGAATTCGGCTAAAATGTTTTCGCTGTAAATGCTTTCGTGCTTTTTAAGTTTCGTTATAAATGCATTCGCACATTTTCCATTTCGGTTAATTATACTTTCGTTTAAAATGTTTTCGTGTTAAATTACTTTCGTCCTTTTTGTTTTCGGTGTAATGCTTTTCATATAAATTGTTTTCGTTCTTTTATTTTTTGTTCTTTTGACGTAGACTCAAGATTGGTTTAGAGGCCATTAGCAAAAAACCTGATAAAAAGAGAAAAAAAAAGTTAAAAATGGATGCAAATTTATTTTTCGTGCATCCGTGGATGCGCATCCGGATGCAAATTTATTTTTCATGCATCTGGGATGCGCATCCAGATGCAAATTTATTTTTCATGCATCTGGGATGCGCATCCGGATGCATTCATTTTTCCCCGTGCATCTGGGATGCACGGATGCGGATGCAAGCCCATTTTTGCGCACCCGTGTGCATCTTGCATCCGCATCCACATCCGATCCCTGAAAAATATTAATAAAAATTACCAATATTAATTAAACAAAAAAATAAATTGTAAATTGAAACGAATGCAATAAAGAACAATACAGACTGAGCCAGAAATGGTGTTCCGATCGAACTCATGCTAAAATTTGGGCAGGTTATCTTTGAGATTGAATTTTGAAATTTGGCATACCTAAAGCCAAGGGTTCTAAGTTCTTTTGACATGTGCTAAACAATTTTTAAACTTAATACTTCCTACCGTTTTAGGGGTGGATTCACGATTTGCATTTCTTCCTTATGGGATTTCCATGTTAAATTAAATTGATAGAAAAATTTTAGCAGATTTGCATAAAAATTATTTTTTAAGGTTTTCAGAGCACGCTGTATTTAATGGTACGTGTTTCACCCCTAAAAATTAAATCGTTAACTTGCTCCGATTCAAAAAATTCAAATATCGTTTCTGAGGTAAAAAAATAAGCTCGTTTCAGTGGCATAATCAAAATTTTGATAGCATCATTTTTTCACGTAGTAAGGGTCATTATCTCATTATAGGAGTTGTTTTCATCACTTTTTAAATTACACCATTAAATTCAACGTGCTCTGAAAACCTTAAAAACTAATTTTGGTGCAAATCAGCCAAAATTTTTCTATCAACTTAATTTAACATGGATATATCCCATAAGGAATCCACTCCTAAAACGTTAGGAAATATCAATTTTAAAATTTGTTTAACACATGTCAAAAGAATTTAGAACCCTTGGCCTTACGTGTATATATATGCCAAATTTCTAGCTCAAAGTTAACCTGCCCAAATTTTAGCATGGGTTCGGAACACCATTTCTGGCTCAGTCTGTATTGTTCTTTATTGCATTCGTTTCAATTTACAATTTTTTTTTTAAATAATATTGGTAGAATTTTTATTAATATTTTTCTTCGTCGGTGTTTTTTATTTCGGTCAAATAGAGTTCGCTCAAATTGTATTCGCGATTTTTCCATTCGTTTTAAATGTTTTCGTTCAAATAACTTTCGGTCAAATTGTTTTCGTGATTTTCGTATTAAAATAATTTCGTTCTAATTTACTTTCGTCCTTTTTTATTTCGGTCAAATTAATTACTTTCGTACAAAAATTATTTTCGTGATTTTTAATTGTTCTCGTAATTATTTTGTTTCGTGTTAATTTAATTTCGTGGTAAATGATTTCGTTTATATTTGTTTTCGATGTAATTGTTTTCGGGATAAAGTCATTCGTTGAAAATGCTTTCGTGATTTTTGTTTTCGTGGTTTTGACGTGATATATACCTACTATACATCACACATGCTATGGCGATTTCAAAAAATGGCTGGTAAAGCGCGCCAAAAAATTTAACATCTGGTGAGAACAGCGTTCCGTATCTACAACCGGTGAACTACAAGAAACCGGTGAAAGATGGTCCATATTTTACTCCCCAGTATCACCGGTTTTACCGATATACGGATCGCACCCACTTTTTGCTTGTAAAACTTCTAATATTTGCCACTAAGAGCAGCACATGCTGGAGATTTGTAATAAGTGTTACCAGTGTTATAAAAAATAGTGTTCAATAAAAACATTAATAATAATAAAAAATAATACTAAATTGTTTAAAATTTAATATTTTTATTTAATAAATATTGTTTTGTATGAGAAAAATACTGATTTAATATTACTAAGAAAATTATTTTGCTGGAAATTTACTTTAGAATAGTGACATTGGTGGTACGACAGGAGAATTCTTCGCTCTAACGTATACGAAAAGTAAGCACATGATAAAATTCTACGTGTAAATTGAAGGCCAATAAGAGTATTCATTAAGCGGCAAATTGCATAATTAGCGAGTAATTGAATTAATAAGATTACATGTTAATCATATGGAGGGATAAGAGGCCGCTAAATTTGGCAACGCAAGATGGATTCTCAACCACTTTGAACAGTCGTGAAGTTGGCATCGACACGAAAAAACCAATCCGACCAATCAGCGTTTAGATAGTTAATAGTTAAACTTTGTGCCAACAGATGGCCATACTGTCCTCAAAAAGTGCGAAAGCGCACTAAAAATTTAAAAATCAAGGTTTTATCTACATTAAAATGTATTTTTGTTATTGTATATAATTATAATATTATAGTTTCATGACCAAATCGAAGCATGTTGCAAGATTACACGGCATATTAAATACATAAAAACGGCATTACTTAGAGAGAAACTCGCATAAAACGGAGATATAATAATTATAAGTTTCTCAATTAGTTCACATAAGTATACTTTATATATTATGCATGTTATATATGCAATTAATTGCTGCATGGCATATAATTATGTGGCCGAGATTTATTTCTTCCGACGGTTTCATTATAAAGAACTACTGCGTTGCCGAAATGATAATTTGAAACTATTATGTACCTAGCAAGCATGTTATATATAAATATCGATCTGCAGTCCAAACATTTCATTATTATATATATATATATATATATATATATATATATATATATATATATATATATATATATATATGGTATATAATTTTAAAATTAAATATTCACTTTATTTTAGATTAAATTGAAATGTGGAATCAGATTTCTCCATGATGATTAAACATTGAATATAACTGTTGAGTTTTTATTAATCTAGTTTTTATTAATTCGATAATCTAGCATCCTGCAATATTTTTCAACCATCTTTTTAACATTAATATGTTATATATTATATATCACAAATATTATATATTATAGCTCTCTGCAACTCATTATCTCAAAAAGTCATTGCAAATATGGAGAATCTTAACAAATGAATTTAGAATGAGAATATTACATTAAAATTTTTTTGATTATACTACACAGGAGACATGAAACTCTTTCGAAGATATTTTTCTAAGTTTTGAGGTGATAACAATTTACTGAACAAATTTAGTATGATATATATATACGAATTAAATTTAATGTCGTTGTAATTAACAGCAGAGGAATCTTTTAAAATGATTCTGAAATGGCAATAAAGAATTTTCTGTTATATATTACAGGGAACAACTTTTTGATTCACATTTTTCTGAGTTTTAATGTTAATATATTTGTTGAATTAGATTCCAATGTTTAAATATATAATCAAAATTTTCATGTCGCGTCGTTGAAACAGCGGGAAATTTGTCGATTGATTGTAAAATGGTTTTAAACAATTTTCTGAGGTGGTGATGATCAACTTTCTCCCTGACATTTTCCTGAATTTTGATGTACTAATTAATGCATTATTTTACTATGTTAAATATACTATTAAATATTCAAGGACGTTGTAACAGCAGGAAACTTGACGAATGAATCTAAATTGAATTTAAAGTAATTTCTGAGGTGGTAATGATCAACTTTCTCCCTGACATTTTCCTGAATTTTGATGTTACCATTATAATTAATGCATTATTTTACTTTGTTAAATACACTATTCAATATTCAAGACGTTGTAACAGCAGGAAACTTGACGAATGAATCTGAAATGAATATAAAGTAATTTCTGAGGTGGTAATGATCAACTTTCTCCCTGACATTTTCCTGAATTTTGATGTTACTAATTAATGCATTATTTTACATTGTTAAATACACTATTCAATATTCAAGACGTTGTAACAGCAGGAAACTTGACGAATGAATCTGAAATGAATATAAAGTAATTTCTGAGGTGGTAATGATCAACTTTCTCCCTGACATTTTCCTGAATTTTGATGTTACTAATTAATGCATTATTATACTATGTTAAATATACTATTAAATATTCAAGGACGTTGTAACAGCAGGAAACTTGACGAATGAATCTGAAATGAATATAAAGTAATTTCTGAGGTGGTAATGATCAACTTTCTCCCTGACATTTTCCTGATTTTTGATGTTACTAATTAATGCTTTATTATACTTTGTTAAATACACAATTAAATATTCAAGACGTTGTAACAGCAGGAAACTTGACGAATGAATCTGAAATGAATATTAAGTAATTTCTGAGGTGGTAATGATCAACTTTCTCCCTGACATTTTCCTGAATTTTGATGTTACTAATTAATGCATTAATATATACTTTGTTAAATACACTATTCAATATTCAAGACGTCGTTGTAACAGCAGGAAACTTGACGAATGAATCTGAAATGAATATTAAGTAATTTCTGAGGTGGTAATGATCAACTTTCTCCCTGACATTTTCCTGAATTTTGATGTTACTAATTAATGCATTATTTTACTATGTTAAGTATACTATTAAATATTCAAGACGTTGTAACAGCAGGAAACTTGACGAATGAATCTGAAATGAATATAAAGTAATTTCTGAGGTGGTAATGATCAACTTTCTCCCTGACATTTTCCTGAATTTTGATGTTACCATATATTATATGATGTTACTAATTAATGCATTATTTTACTTTGTTAAGTACACTATTCAATATTCAAGACGTTGTAACAGCAGGAAACTTGACGAATCAATCTGAAATGAATATAAAGTAATTTCTGAGGTGGTAATGATCAACTTTCTCCCTGACATTTTCCTGAATTTTGATGTTACTAATTAATGCATTATTTTACTATGTTGAGTACACTATTAAATATTCAAGGACGTTGTAACAGCAGGGAACTTGACGAATTGATCTAAAATGAATATAAAGTACTTTCTGAGGTGGTATTGATCAACTTTCTCCCTGACATTTTCCTAAATTTTGATGTACTAATTAATGCATTATTTTACTTTGTTAAATACACTATTCAATATTCAAGACGTTGTAACAGCAGGAAACTTGACGAATGAATCTGAAATGAATATAAAGTAATTTCTGAGGTAGTAATGATCAACTTTCTCCCTGACATTTTCCTGAATTTTGATGTTACTAATTAATGCATTATTTTACTTTGTTAAATACACTATTAAATATTCAAGACGTTGTAACAGCAGGAAACTTGACGAATGAATCTGAAATGAATATTAAGTAATTTCTGAGGTGGTATTGATCAACTTTCTCCCTGACATTTTCCTGAATTTTGATGTTACTAATTAATGCATTATTTTACAATGTTAAATATACTATTAAATATTCAAGGACGTTGTAACAGCAGGAAACTTGACGAATTGATCTAAAATGAATATAAAGTAATTTCTGAGGTGGTATTGATCAACTTTCTCCCTGACATTTTCCTGAATTTTGATGTACTAATTAATGCATTATTTTACTATGTTAAATATACTATTAAACATTCAAGGACGTTGTTACAGCAGGAAACTTGACGAATGAATCTAAATTGAATTTAAAGTAATTTCTAAAGTGGTAATGATCAACTTTCTCCCTGACATTTTCCTGAATTTTGATGTTAAAATTTAATGGAATATCTTACTATGTTAAATTATACACTATTAAATATTCAAGGACTTTGTAACAGCAGGAAACTTGACGAATGAATCTAAATTGAATTTAAAGTAATTTCTGAGGTGGTAATGATCAACCCTGTCATTTTCGTGAATTTTGATGTTAATATTTAATGGATTATTTTACTATGTTAAGTATACTATTAAATATTCATGGACGTTGTAACAGCAGGAAATTTGACACATGATTGTAAAATGATTTTAAACAATTTCCTGCGTTACTGATGATCAACTTTCTTCGGTATCCGGAGAACTCGGAGCGCGGTCAACTGGGAGCCGGACAGCTCGGAGCCAAACGTGCTTCTAGGACAACTCGGAGCACGGACAGCTCGGAGCGCGGACATCCTGGAGCCAAGGCAGGACAACTCGGAGCACGGACAGCTCGGAGCGCGGACATCCTGGAGCCAAGGCAGGATAACTCGGAGCACGGACAGCTCGGAGCGCGGCATCCTGGAGCCAAGGCAGGACAACTCGGAGCACGGACAGTTCGGAGCGCGGACATCCTGGAGCCAAGGAAGGACAACTCGGAGCACGGACAGCTCGGAGCGCGGACATCCTGGAGCCTAGGTAGGACAACTCGGAGCACGGACAGCTCGGAGCGCGGACATCCTGGAGCCTAGCTAGGACAACTCGGGGCACCGTTTTATTTAAATTACAATTAATGAATTTCAAAATAAAAATTGATATATGCCGAGAATGTATCGTTAATCGTAACATTTATTGTTATATTACTTATATTTATTACGTATGTACAAAAAAATTATCAAGTTTTCTGATCTGATGTATCTGATAAGAGATAATCCAAAAATTATATCATGAATTATTATTATATTATTAAATTTCTGCAAATTAATATTATACAACCTAGCTATTTTTTTTTTCTGCCAAAAAGATTTCATTTTGTTATATTTGCATGCTTTTAAACTTTTAACTTTTAAATATATTATGCAATATTGATTTTATAAAAAAAGAAAAATTATGAGTTGGACTTATCTAAAATATTTACAGAAATTATCTATCTACTTTTTAGTCTCCTTTCTCAAAGTTTACCAACTTAAATTCATTTTTAAGTTTATTGTATATCTAAATTTAGTAATTAAATAATACAGCACAAAGATTTTATCAAAACTGTGTACTTTATTATTTCACATAATATTATATATTAGATTATCAAAATGATTCCTAACTTATGTAATGTCATTTACTATAAACAAAAGTATTCACAATGTTCAATTAACAATGATCGTCATGGGAAAGTTGATACAGCATGTGTTGCGTTAACTTACTGCTAATTGAATCATTAATCAGCCTAGGAATTAATCAGTCATTAATCAGTAAGATAATGCCACAAGTGTTAAAAAAAAAAGTGAACATTTGACCGCATAAGGTTAACTTTACTTCCATATATTACACAGTAAAACGTACCTCACTGTTGCATCATCAGAAACGTAATAAATATAATTAATAAATAATAAAAGTAATATAACAATAAATGTTACGATTAACGATACATTCTCGGCATATATCAATTTTTATTTTGAAATTCATTAATTGTAATTTAAATAAAACGGTGCCCCGAGTTGTCCTAGCTAGGCTCCAGGATGTCGGATCCGCGCTCCGAGCTGTCCGTGCTCCGAGTTGTCCTACCTAGGCTCCAGGATGTCCGCGCTCCGAGTTGTCCGTGCTCCGAGTTGTCCTGCCTTGGCTCCAGGATGTCCGCGCTCCGAACTGTCCGTGCTCCGAGTTGTCCTGCCTTGGCTCCAGGATGCCGCGCTCCGAGCTGTCCGTGCTCCGAGTTATCCTGCCTTGTCTCCATAGGATGTCCGCGCTCCGAGCTGTCCGTGCTCCGAGTTGTCCTGCCTTGGCTCCAGGATGTCCGCGCTCCGAGCTGTCCGTGCTCCGACTTGTCCTAGAAACACGTTTGGCTCCGAGCTGTCCGGCTCCCAGTTGACCGCGCTCCGAGTTCTCCGGATACCGAAGAAAGTTGATCATAAGTAACGCAGGAAATTGTTTAAAATCATTTTACAATCATGTGTCAAATTTCCTGCTGTTACAACGTCCATGAATATTTAATAGTGTATTTAACAAAGTATAATAATGCATTAATTAGTAACATCAAAAATCAGGAAAATGTCAGGGAGAAAGTTGGTCATTACCACCTCAGAAATTACTTTATATTCATTTCAGATTCATTCGTCAAGTTTCCTGCTGTTACAACATCTTGAATATTGAATAGTGTATTTAACAAAGTATAATAATGCATTAATTAGTAACATCAAAAATCAGGAAAATGTCAGGGAGAAAGTTGATCATTACCACCTCAGAAATTACTTTATATTCATTTCAGATTCATTCGTCAAGTTTCCTGCTGTTACAACGTCTTGAATATTGAATAGTATATTTAACATAGTAAAATAATGCATTAATTAGTACATCAAAATTCAGGAAAATGTCAGGGAGAAAGTTGATCAATACCACCTCAGAAATTACTTTATATTCATTTTAGATCAATTCGTCAAGTTCCCTGCTGTTACAACGTCCTTGAATATTTAATAGTGTATAATTTAACATAGTAAGATATTCCATTAAATTTTAACATCAAAATTCAGGAAAATGTCAGGGAGAAAGTTGATCATTACCACCTCAGAAATTACTTTATATTCATTTCAGATTCATTCGTCAAGTTTCCTGCTGTTACAACGTCTTGAATATTTAATTGTGTATTTAACAAAGTATAATAAAGCATTAATTAGTAACATCAAAAATCAGGAAAATGTCAGGGAGAAAGTTGATCATTACCACCTCAGAAATTACTTTATATTCATTTCAGATTCATTCGTCAAGTTTCCTGCTGTTACAACGTCCTTGAATATTTAATAGTATATTTAACATAGTATAATAATGCATTAATTAGTAACATCAAAATTCAGGAAAATGTCAGGGAGAAAGTTGATCATTACCACCTCAGAAATTACTTTATATTCATTTCAGATTCATTCGTCAAGTTTCCTGCTGTTACAACGTCTTGAATATTAAATAGTGTATTTAACAAAGTAAAATAATGCATTAATTAGTAACATCAAAATTCAGGAAAATGTCAGGGAGAAAGTTGATCATTACCACCTCAGAAATTACTTTATATTCATTTCAGATTCATTCGTCAAGTTTCCTGCTGTTACAACGTCTTGAATATTTAATAGTATACTTTATAACATAGTAAAATAATGCATTAATTAGTAACATCAAAATTCAGGAAAATGTCAGGAAGAAAGTTGATCATTACCACCTCAGAAATTACTTAATATTCATTTCAGATTCATTCGTCAAGTTTCCTGCTGTTACAACGTCTTGCATGAATATTGAATAGTGTATTTAACAAAGTATATTAATGCATTAATTAGTACATCAAAATTCAGGAAAATGTCAGGGAGAAAGTTGATCAATACCACCTCAGAAATTACTTTATATTCATTTTAGATCAATTCGTCAAGTTCCCTGCTGTTACAATGTCCTTGAATATTTAATAGTGTATAATTTAACATAGTAAGATATTCCATTAAATTTTAACATCAAAATTCAGGAAAATGTCAGGGAGAAAGTTGATCATTACCACCTCAGAAATTACTTTATATTCATTTCAGATTCATTCGTCAAGTTTCCTGCTGTTACAACGTCTTGAATATTTAATTGTGTATTTAACAAAGTATAATAAAGCATTAATTAGTAACATCAAAAATCAGGAAAATGTCAGGGAGAAAGTTGATCATTACCACCTCAGAAATTACTTTATATTCATTTCAGATTCATTCGTCAAGTTTCCTGCTGTTACAACGTCCTTGAATATTTAATAGTATATTTAACATAGTATAATAATGCATTAATTAGTAACATCAAAATTCAGGAAAATGTCAGGGAGAAAGTTGATCATTACCACCTCAGAAATTACTTTATATTCATTTCAGATTCATTCGTCAAGTTTCCTGCTGTTACAACGTCTTGAATATTAAATAGTGTATTTAACAAAGTAAAATAATGCATTAATTAGTAACATCAAAATTCAGGAAAATGTCAGGGAGAAAGTTGATCATTACCACCTCAGAAATTACTTTATATTCATTTCAGATTCATTCGTCAAGTTTCCTGCTGTTACAACGTCTTGAATATTTAATAGTATACTTTATAACATAGTAAAATAATGCATTAATTAGTAACATCAAAATTCAGGAAAATGTCAGGAAGAAAGTTGATCATTACCACCTCAGAAATTACTTAATATTCATTTCAGATTCATTCGTCAAGTTTCCTGCTGTTACAACGTCTTGCATGAATATTGAATAGTGTATTTAACAAAGTATATTAATGCATTAATTAGTACATCAAAATTCAGGAAAATGTCAGGGAGAAAGTTGATCAATACCACCTCAGAAATTACTTTATATTCATTTTAGATCAATTCGTCAAGTTCCCTGCTGTTACAACGTCCTTGAATATTTAATAGTGTATAATTTAACATAGTAAGATATTCCATTAAATTTTAACATCAAAATTCAGGAAAATGTCAGGGAGAAAGTTGATCATTACCACCTCAGAAATTACTTTATATTCATTTCAGATTCATTCGTCAAGTTTCCTGCTGTTACAACGTCTTGAATATTTAATTGTGTATTTAACAAAGTATAATAAAGCATTAATTAGTAACATCAAAAATCAGGAAAATGTCAGGGAGAAAGTTGATCATTACCACCTCAGAAATTACTTTATATTCATTTCAGATTCATTCGTCAAGTTTCCTGCTGTTACAACGTCCTTGAATATTTAATAGTATATTTAACATAGTATAATAATGCATTAATTAGTAACATCAAAATTCAGGAAAATGTCAGGGAGAAAGTTGATCATTACCACCTCAGAAATTACTTTATATTCATTTCAGATTCATTCGTCAAGTTTCCTGCTGTTACAATGTCTTGAATATTGAATAGTGTATTTAACAATGTAAAATAATGCATTAATTAGTAACATCAAAATTCAGGAAAATGTCAGGGAGAAAGTTGATCATTACCACCTCAGAAATTACTTTATATTCATTTCAGATTCATTCGTCAAGTTTCCTGCTGTTACAACGTCTTGAATATTGAATAGTGTATTTAACAAAGTAAAATAATGCATTAATTATAATGGTAACATCAAAATTCAGGAAAATGTCAGGGAGAAAGTTGATCATTACCACCTCAGAAATTACTTTAAATTCAATTTAGATTCATTCGTCAAGTTTCCTGCTGTTACAACGTCCTTGAATATTTAATAGTATATTTAACATAGTAAAATAATGCATTAATTAGTACATCAAAATTCAGGAAAATGTCAGGGAGAAAGTTGATCATCACCACCTCAGAAAATTGTTTAAAACCATTTTACAATCAATCGACAAATTTCCCGCTGTTTCAACGACGCGACATGAAAATTTTGATTATATATTTAAACATTGGAATCTAATTCAACAAATATATTAACATTAAAACTCAGAAAAATGTGAATCAAAAAGTTGTTCCCTGTAATATATAACAGAAAATTCTTTATTGCCATTTCAGAATCATTTTAAAAGATTCCTCTGCTGTTAATTACAACGACATTAAATTTAATTCGTATATATATATCATACTAAATTTGTTCAGTAAATTGTTATCACCTCAAAACTTAGAAAAATATCTTCGAAAGAGTTTCATGTCTCCTGTGTAGTATAATCAAAAAAATTTTAATGTAATATTCTCATTCTAAATTCATTTGTTAAGATTCTCCATATTTGCAATGACTTTTTGAGATAATGAGTTGCAGAGAGCTATAATATATAATATTTGTGATATATAATATATAACATATTAATGTTAAAAAGATGGTTGAAAAATATTGCAGGATGCTAGATTATCGAATTAATAAAAACTAGATTAATAAAAACTCAACAGTTATATTCAATGTTTAATCATCATGGAGAAATCTGATTCCACATTTCAATTTAATCTAAAATAAAGTGAATATTTAATTTTAAAATTATATACCATATATATATATATATATATATATATATATATATATATATATATATATATATATAATAATGAAATGTTTGGACTGCAGATCGATATTTATATATAACATGCTTGCTAGGTACATAATAGTTTCAAATTATCATTTCGGCAACGCAGTAGTTCTTTATAATGAAACCGTCGGAAGAAATAAATCTCGGCCACATAATTATATGCCATGCAGCAATTAATTGCATATATAACATGCATAATATATAAAGTATACTTATGTGAACTAATTGAGAAACTTATAATTATTATATCTCCGTTTTATGCGAGTTTCTCTCTAAGTAATGCCGTTTTTATGTATTTAATATGCCGTGTAATCTTGCAACATGCTTCGATTTGGTCATGAAACTATAATATTATAATTATATACAATAACAAAAATACATTTTAATGTAGATAAAACCTTGATTTTTAAATTTTTAGTGCGCTTTCGCACTTTTTGAGGACAGTATGGCCATCTGTTGGCACAAGGTTTAAAAACTATTAACTATCTAAACGCTGATTGGTCGGATTGGTTTTTTCGTGTCGATGCCAACTTCACGACTGTTCAAAGTGGTTGAGAATCCATCTTGCGTTGCCAAATTTAGCGGCCTCTTATCCCTCCATATGATTAACATGTAATCTTATTAATTCAATTACTCGCTAATTATGCAATTTGCCGCTTAATGAATACTCTTATTGGCCTTCAATTTACACGTAGAATTTTATCATGTGCTTACTTTTCGTATACGTTAGAGCGAAGAATTCTCCTGTCGTACCACATTGGTTGAAAATAGCTTTTGAATCCTAAAAATATTCCAAAACTTTTATTCTACGAGGTATTTTTGTAGGTTGGTAATTTTTAGTTCAACAGCTGAACAGCTGATATTAGTTAGAATAATGAGCGGCAAGTGAATATGTAGTGATACCATTTACATACTTACGATACTTAGTTGATTTTCAAAAAGTTTACATTAAAATATTGCCATTTTATCAAAATGAGTGTGGTATTTTGTCAAGCTAGTAATTTTCTAAAGTTATACCCATTTAGGATACCATGCATACACCGTTCTCTGTTCTCAAGACCAAAATATCCTGCTGGAATATTTTCCAACAAGCTTCTTGCTTCTCCTAAAAACAACCCTACTAGATTAACTTTGAACAATCCTGAGCTATTTTTATGTAGAGGCAAACAAACTTTTGATATCAATACTAATGTAACAAAAGATGTCATTCTTTTCAAGTATGAAAATCCAAATTTTTACAAAATTTTAAATGCATTTTCAATTTGTCAATTTTTGTTTTGGGCTTACTTATCACATTTTGCATACACCACTCTGAAAGATGCTCCAGCTCCTAAGAATGCTGAATTGCCTTGGTGGAGAAAGATTAACCTAGGTGATAACAAATACAGGAATGGTATTGCAATCTTCAGTTTCACTGTTGGTACGTACCCTGAATTTTTAATTTGATTTATATTATAGACTATATATATAGCTAGACTAGATGCTCTAAATTGTTAACTTTTTGCAGGCTACCTCATTCTTGCTGCCAGTTGGGTGTTCACTCTGAAGTCTGTTCGTTTCCTCATCTTAAGGAAGGGAGGAGATAGTATCACATTCGTCACGTATGGACCATTTGGGAAGAATCGCATGACTACTGTCCCTTTATCTGATGTGAGTTGCTGTCATAATTAAAATATTGATTTAAGAAAAATACTTGATTTTTCGCTGATTCTCAGTTCAGACAACAGAGACCAATTCTTTTTACATGCAGTTTAATATTGCACGTTATTGCACCTGTAAAATGTTATTGCTATTAAAATGAAATTGAAAACTTATTTATTTCTCGTGTTGATCCATTTCATTTTCAAGCAGTGACTTATAAGTATAACTCCTCCTCATATGAACAGCGCTGCATTAAAAGATTCTCACCTGGGGGTTTCTGGTTTCAGATCAGCTGCAAAGAGGCTCGCCAAAACGCCAGGGTGCAGCTGCCCCTCAAGGTGCGCAACCACAGTCTGCACTACATCCTTGACATGCGTGGAGAGTTCACCAATGGCAAACTGTTTGACCACACTGCAGGCCTCAAGCGAAACTTCCCACCTCGTAATTGATTTTAGAATGTTACTTTTTTGAATTGGTATGCCAGGGACGAAAAAATTATGATAATGTGAAGCATTCATTATATTCTCTAGCAGGTATACAATATATAATATATAGGACTTTACTAGCACTAGGACTTATTTTTTATAGCACGCTAAAGTTAGTTCAGGTTTGAGGATCTTGATTATAATTTCTGGATAGGATAACCCTATACCAATAGTATTAGAGCTGCTGAGACAAAAATTCATCGTATCATGGCCTTCGAGCGCAACCATCTGTATAGTAAACTGTAAGATGGCGGACATTTCATTCAGGGGTCCGCGGCTCTGGGGGAAAGGGGGGGGGGGGGGGTTCTATCCCGCAATGGTAAAATTTGGAGAGGGTGGAAGGTGTTAAGGGTAAGGTAACGCCACCAATGTTAAAAAAAGTCCCTCACACAAAAATTCTGAAAAAAATTTAAAATGTTCTCCTCTACATCCCCTATCAGTAGTTAAAATATCAGGTATACAAATACGATCTAGTTTTTGAGTTATGAATTTTTAAAGTTGACTAATTTAACATGGGAATTCCATTTCTCCATGTTAAAATAGCCAACTTTGAAAATTCATAACTCAAAAACTAGATCGTATTTGTATACCTGATATTTTACCTACTGATAGGGGGTGTAGCTAGAGGAGAACATTTTAAATTTTTTTCAGAATTTTTGTGTGAGGGATTTTTTTTAACATTGGTGGCGTTACCTTACCCTTAACACCTTCAATGTATTTTGATACCTTTTGGATCCCCCCTCCCCCTGGATCCGCACCGGATTCCATATATTGTTTGCTGCTATAGCCACCACCCACATCCTCCTCTCGACCATGTCTCACCAACGACAGCGCCCCCACCTATCCAGAGATTACATGCAAGATCTTTCAAGTTCAGGCTTGGCTGGGAGAAATTTTATTTGCTTCAAAATTTTATTACTGTATGTTTATGTCTTGAAATATTTAAATCTAAAATTTTATTATCTTAGTCAACTAAATTTTTCAATTTTATTATTTAGAAAAAAAAAATAATAATAATAAAATAATTGTAATAAATAACTCAAATAAAACTGTTAACTAAAAATTGCTAAGCTCAATAAAATTATTTACACTATTTTCAATTGCTGCATCTTCTCTCAAGAAGCAGAAAAGAATAGCAAGATTGTATGGTTGTCTCACCACAATTAAAATTAACAAATCCAAACTGACTTGTTCATAAGTTTTCCGTAATACATATAGCTAATCAAATAAGGCTGCTGCGATTCAAGACTTTAGGTCCTGTTTGCAAACTACTTCAGTGCACTCTTTTCACCGATAGACCTATAAACTTGTGTACTGGAACATAGTTTTTGACTACAAAAAAGATGCAATATTCAGGGCTGTGAATCAGCAATAGCGGCCAAATTTAAAAGTAATGAAAGTCCTTCTACCATCCCTGCTATTAATGTTAGTCTGGAATTCCCTCCTTCACTACATTTTTCTGTCAGTTTATAGGATTCAATTTTATCATAATAAAAATGAGTTCATTCTTGCATCAGCTTTTTTTTTTTTTTTTTTTTTTTACTTGTGTGCACTTTATAATGTGGGGAATTATTTGTTATTAGCTGGAAAGATGGAAAAATAAAACTGATTTTTAGAGTTTACTTATTGTAAATGTTTAATTCTAAATAAAAATGTAGTACAATTGATACAGTACACTGTGTTGTATATTTTTTTAAACAAATAACCTGCAAGTCACTTTTTTAAACAACAATTAATACTGTAAATTTTACCATTAAAAAAAAAAAAAAAGTATTAAGGTACGTTGAAACCTATTAAACACACTAAATTTTAAGGCATTGAAAATAAATAATAATTATAAATGAGAAAAGTCAAATTGAAAATTAAACACAACTTTTATTCCATTCTTAAGGGTAAGGTAACGCCACCAATGTTAAAAAAAATCCCTCTCACAAAAATTCTGAAAAAAATTTAAAATGTTCTCCTCTACACCCCCTATTAGTAGCTAAAATATCAGGTATACAAATACGATCTAGTTTTTGAGTTATGAATTTTTAAAGTTGACCAATTTAACATGGGAGTTTCATTTCTCCATGTTAAAGTAGTCAACTTTAAAAATTTATAACTCAAAAACTAGATCGTATCTGTATACCTGATATTTTAGGTACTGATAGGGGGTATAGAGGAGAACATTTTAAATTTTTTTCAGAATTTTTGTGACAGGGATTTTTTTTAACATTGGTGGCGTTACCTTACCCTTAAGAGTTACAGCAAAATAGATAAGATTGTATATTATGTACATAATTGTAGGAACAGCATTTTTTTTTATTTTTTTTTTTCTATTTCCTTTGCGTAGCATAGCACCCAATATATAATTTTTTTTTTCTTTCATTTTAATTCTTTATAGATTACATACTAAACATAACAAATTGAGAAATTGTTTAACTAGGTGTATTGGTGTATTAAAAATAGATACAATAATATTTACCGACATTCTAGTACAGTAATTTTATTACTTTTTTTCTTTTTATCAATGAGCCCTTTGTTTTTCCTTCTAATTTCTAGCCAAATCTTTTTTTATATATATACATCAGACCATCTATCATGATCACTATATATAATTATGATTTTATATAATATGAATCTTTAATAATAATCTTAATTAACTGCATGATATAATCTTATACTACGATCTATATTTAAATAGTACTGGTACTTTAAACAACAAAAACTTTCAATCAAAGTTTATGAATGCTGTAAAGTACTAGCTCCCCCTCCAAAAAATATTTCTTTAACTGTTTCGTTCTTTAATTCATCAAATACAATTATGTCTTCCTTAAATACGACAAATTCATGCTCAAGGCACTGATTTGTGATTTGAATATACATTTTAGCATTTTTTTTTTTTTAGTTTCTTACATAACCTTAAAGTCAGTATGATATATTATCAATGTTTTGAGTGGTTATATCATGATTAAATATGTTATGTTATTTCAGTGCATTTTTTTTTTCTTTTTAAAAAATTCACAAATTGAATGAATTTCATTATTTTAAAAAAAATAAGGCAGCATGGTCCCAAATGTTTTCATGGTAATTATTATTATTTGTAATGTTTTTTTTTAGTTTTTTTATTCTAGCTAAAGGAGAAATTACTTAATTTCTGCCAAGTTAGGATAAAAATTATCAATTGGAAATACAAAGCCCTTTTAAATTCTAGAAATTTTACAATTCAAGCCTACTTTCCTGATATGTCCTACTTATTTATTTATTTATTATACTTACAAAACAGTAAATGAAGAATGTACTTGCTTTACTGAATGTATATCATTATTGCTTACAATTTTATCTCAGTTTCAGGCACAAAAGGTTAAAAAAAATCAGAAAATTATATTATTACAATAAAATACTTGAACGCTTACACAATTAGATGCTTTTAACTTGATCAAACACTTTTTTTTTTTTTTTATACACAATCTTTACCAACAAACAATCTCAGGCATAGAAATGAAGAGAGCAGCACATCTTATAGTTTGACCAAAGCATAGGACCTTATATGTAAGCGAAACAAATATATTTTTCAATGTATTGAAAATATATCAAGATTATGTTGTACCTAATAATAACTATGTTTCAGGATACATAAATATTATCAATACAGTATATGTTATTTGCCGCATTATTAGTGATAAATGGTAAATATACACACTATTTTCAGCATATCAACAGTCAGCCAGCATTTAAAATGGGATAGAAAAATGGGATTTTGCAGAATTCATAAGTACAGTTATGATAAATATTAATGCCTGTAATATATTAATTATAACTTATATACACAATACATTATAGTTTATTCATAAAATAAAGATCATTCTAAAGGAAAACGAGCAAAAAGAATCACGAAGAAATTACACAACTTGAATTATTTATAAATAAATACAAATTATTTTTCTTGCTTTATATAACTTATTGCCAATAATATACTATAGTACAACTCCTAAACACTTCGTTCCTTATAAGAGTTTATTTTTATATCCATGAACTTTGAAAAATTCCATCCTAGTATTAATTATTCTTTACTAATTTTAGAAATGAAAAATATCTAAACCCAACTAAGGCATTATTTAACAAAAGAGGCACCGTTCTTTCACATATTGTCGCTGCTCATTACACACTGGCACTCGTATAATATTCACAATAAAAAATTATAATAAGTAAAATGAAAATTAATAAGAATAAAAAATATTATACACAAACTTGGACAATGTTTTGGTGTTCCTCCTGATGGATTACTTACTACTGGGTGTTGTGTTCCAGCTGTCTGTACTTTCTGTTGCCAACGACCTCACATCGCAGATTAGGGGGCCTGGTTCAAGGCTAGAAGTCTCAGGGTCAGAGGGCACTCCCTCGTACGCCTGAATGCGGTTCTGAACACTGCTCAGGTATTGACGGGCTCGAGGAGAGGCAGAGGGAGTCAAAGCAAGGTCCCCATTACGCCAGTGAGTCTCCAATAAAACAAGATGGCGCAGAAAACTTGTATAGCTGCCGTAAGGGGCATGTAACTGGTGCCACAACTGACGAGTCTTTTTATCAAACTGGAAGGTTGCATTTACCTTTTGCCACATACTACCCTCCTCTAATGGCTGGAATTCAAAGCTTGAATTCATTGCCACATCTGAACTGGAAGGGAACTCTTGCCTATACCGTCCTGGGGGAGAGGTGGTGAAAGTATATGGATCTTGACGGTTGGATTGTGGGTAGGTGGGAGGAATGGGCATGATGGTAACAGCAGGGGTAAGTGAAGTAGAGGTGGTCGTAGTGTTGGATCGAGTAGTAGTGTATGAGACGTTCAGTCTAGAGAGCATGTTTGCATTCTGTGTTGCCATTCGTCTCAGGTCATTTTTCTCAATGGGTCTGACCTGAGTCGCTGGCTGGCGCACTATGGTCATGCCCCCTTTACCTGGTGCAGGGTTGGGCTGGCGAGATCCAGGGCTTAGATAGCGAGAGCCAGGGCTCGGATGACGAGGAGGGGCTGGACTGTTGTTGGGCCTTGTACCACTACTGCTGTTCACACTGGGGAGACGCTGAACGGGGCTGTTCAAAGGCTTACCTCCGCCAGGGCTCATTTTCATCCTTGCCTGCTTAGGCGGTTTGGCATGGGAGACCACGACACTGGGGGCAGGAGGGGTCGGGGGCTGCGAGGGAGCCTCTTCAGGAACCTTCTTCTTGGCCTGCTTCTTGGGCTTTTCTCTGTCTGGGAACGCCTCAGGCAGAGCGTTGGATTCCACATTCAGCGACTTTAGCACCCTATGAGAGAAACTGAATTAGTAAGATAATAAAGACTAAAAATAAATCCTGTAAATACACAGATAAATATTTTAGCTGTATATTATTGCTGAAAAAATGTTGCTAGGAAATACAGATAATCAGTGTCATATTGAAATAGCAATGTAATTGTGAGCATACAGGAAGAACATAACAATTATTAGAAGCTTATTACTTACAACCCAGTAGAAGAAAAATACTGTATGTAAATCTGAAGAAAAATATCCCTCGGCAGGAAAATTATCTACCTAACCATTTTATTTAACTCTTCTAAACAAAGGGAATCATAATAAAATTGAAATTGAAGAACTTCATCATAATTTTAATTAAGAATTATAATTAATTTCAGTAACAATTTTCCAGCTCTAGACTCTACAATGTTAAACTTTACCTGCAACGGTGCTCTCTGAGGAAGGCCCTGTTGCCTGAGTTAAGCTGGGTGTAGTCCTCACAGCGCAGTCGTAGGCTGGCATAGTAGCGGCACTTCTTGCACAGGTACGAGCTGCCGTTGAGCTGCACTGGCACTCCGTCTGCCACGAGCAGTTGGTTGAGGCGGGGGGCTGCGGTGGCCTCCAGCTTGTACATCTGCTGACTTGAGTGACGACGACGGCACATGCCACACGAACTGATACGAGCCATCTGAGTATAGTGCTTCTCACACATCCAGTTGCTGGCCTTGGGATCCTGCTGGTCTCGTCTCAGCATCTGCCGCACTCTACGCTTCCACCTACAGCAACAATCAAACTGTCACTCAGCTGCAAACATATGCTGCTGCTTTTATATTATTATACGGAATTTAATCAATTTATTATTACATATTATTATTGTTTATAGACATAAACAATAACACAAATTGTAGCACACATTTTCCCTGCAAGAGTTTGAATCTTGCGATGATAAGACTCAGAAACTTTGCTAACAGTAAAACTCTGATAAAACTTATTAATTGTAGATATGTAATTAAAGTGCAAGGAATGGATATTTTATAAATTTTAGTACCAAAAGGCAGAAAAAAATGTAGAATTTATTATTCCTTAAGTTTCACATCCTATG
Organism: Siphlonurus alternatus; assembly: GCA_949825025.1. Taxonomy (NCBI): domain Eukaryota; kingdom Metazoa; phylum Arthropoda; class Insecta; order Ephemeroptera; family Siphlonuridae; genus Siphlonurus; species Siphlonurus alternatus. Next base: position 22,118,034 of record OX463779.1, read on the forward strand.
AATAAAGTTGTTCTCATTTGCCTCATGGTTTTAATGGTCTGTATAAAATGTATTGGGTGCACTTGTAGCTAAAGCACTTACTTGCGCATCATGGGATGAGCTGCTGCTTGGTTGCAGTTGTTGAAGCAGCATATCTGGTTGGGTAGTGGGCGTGGCTTGACCGAGGGAGGCTTGGGCAAGCGGGGTGCTCCTGGACGGTCGAGGTGTCTAAAGCAGGCGTCGCAGAGACAGCTCTCGAGGGTGAGCAAGGGCTCGCGCGTAAGCACGGCCTGCTGCTTCTCCTCTCCTTTTAGCTGGGCAACGTGAAGCGGCGTGTCATAGAGCCCAAACTTGTTGTGGCAGTAGCAGCACACGTCCTTACAAAGCCGACCTGGATGGATGCCAAACGAAGAACTTTTCTCGGGAATCACAAGAGGCTCAGATGACTTCTCAGTGCTGCAGCATAACATCAAACAAAATATTTTATTAACTTTTTTTTTTTTTTTTTTTTAAAGTTTTGTCATACTGTACACATGAAATTTCCTATAAAATTATAGGATAAATTGTTTCTTGACTTAAATTGTAGTTCTAAAATTTGCAAAAAACTAACTTTTATTAGTATGTCCCATAAGCATCTTTTTTACACCGTAAACATCTTTTTTACAGTACATAAATTTCTTGTTTTGAGTGAATATACATAATACTTAAATTTGCAAGACAATGAACAATTATATTGAAGACAGCTTGATTCAATGTGAAAAGCATATCAACTCACCCATCAGCATTAGTTTCTGTGAGTCCGTCTCCTACTCCAATGCCTGGTTCTGGTGTGATGACATCAACAAGACTCTCCAACACCTTGCCTGTAACCACACATACTTGTGAAATCACTCTGTAAAAAAATAACCATGTCTTTCTTACTCACCATTTGAGATGGGCATCCTTGGATACCAAAGCAGGGTCCGCGTACAAGGGTCAAGTGGTGGATCTCGGGTACTCTTTACAGGGAGTGGCTCCCAATCTCCGATAGATTCTCCCTGCACACAAAGATTGAATGTCTAAGACCAAAATTTTATATGCCACAAACAGATTATTAGCTAATAATATTGTGAATTTTTTTATCAAATCACAATATTCTGTCTGCATGTGTAGTTAAGTTGCTGTTAGTCCTACAAGATATTCAAAGCTTTGCCTAAGATGATAATTACAATATCAAACATTTTATTTAAACTTCAAGTGTAATAACTTAATTCATTTAATTAAATTTTATAATTTGTCCCTCCAAAAAACATTTATTGTAGTTAATAAGTAAATGATATGTATACACTTTTTGGTTTGAAATAAACAAATAACACAATTTTATATAATTATATATGTATTTGTTTATTTTAAACTAGTGATAATGGAAGAAGCAAGGAAGTTTGGAATAAAGGGTAATGGAAGATAAGGATCACAAGCAGAAATAAGCCAAGTTCCACACATCATGCAATAGAGGTGATGACATACCTCTCTGCAGACAGTATACGTCTTGTCTTTATAACCAGAGGTCGAGGCATCACTATTGGCAGAACGACGGTGTTTCTTGTGTGTGGGACGGCACACTAAACGAAGTTTCGGAACTTTGGGGGCCTTTGCTTGCTCTGATAGTGCCTGGTTAGACTGGAGACCTAATGCTCCTAAGACTGACACCTTGGCAGCTAAATCTTCTTCCTCAAAGGGTAGAGGAGTGCACTTGTTGGATCCCTGGCTCTCAGAGTCCAAACCGTTTGAAGGAGGAGGCTCTGACACAGAGGCAGGCTTGGTGCTGCTCTCAACCGTGTCCTGCTTGGTGGGACTGGTCAGCGGACTGCTGGAAATAATACTCTCGTCAATATGAAGAGGAGGAAGCTCAAAGGAATTCTCTTCGTCATCAGAAAACTCTTTTCTTGGTTCTGTAGTTTTGTCGTCTAGAGGTGAATCAGAGTTTGGTGTAAGATTACTGATATCAGAGCTGGATTCATTGGATTCAGTTTCTATATTCTTTGTATTAGCATCGGTTATTTTTTCAGAAAATATTTCTTTCTCTTTAATTTCAGTCTTATCAGAATCTAAATTATTTTCAATAGTTGACGAATTTATAATTAAACTGGAATGATTATCAATTTTTTTGTCTTTTTCAGGAATTACAACAATATCATTATTAGGTTCTTTCTCAGACTCTATTTCTAGGACATTTAGATCTGCTGTCTTGGCACTCTGATTGTCTGAATTTGCTTCAACTTTGTTCTCATTGCTGTCCAGTTCTGATGCTGGTTCGGTGCTTTCTTCAGGCTTTTGTTCCTCAGCCTTGGCAGTGTTTACCTTCTCAGGAACATTGAGGTTTGTTTTAGTCTCGGTCTCACTGCAAGGCTTCAAAACTGGCTTGCTCTCATTAGAGGAGGGCTTGCTCACCGCCTTTGCAGAGTCCTTGACTGCTGGATGACGAGAAGATTGGTGGCTCCGTCGATTGAGAAGAGCTGACACTCGACCTTTCATTGATGAATTCAGCTTATCTCCAGAACCCTGCTTAGAAGGCTTTATCCTGTGATATATTAATTTTTTATTAACTTTCCACTGAGTTTCTTTCTTTGTTAATGGTTCAGAAGAATCAGATGTAGTTTTTAAGAAAGATGAGGTCTGTTTAGCAGCATCTGAGAGTGAGTTTATTATTGGTAATGCAACAATGTGCTTGTTAATTGAAATTGAACCTCTTGTTGAGCGAGCATTATCTGTGCTGTTAGTTACAGTTGGACTTTGGGAAAGTTTCCGTCTCAGCTTTGTGGCCAGAGAGTTTATTGGAGATACGTGAGTTAGTTCATTTTTTGTTTCTTCTGTACAAACTCCATTGATTTCTGAAGAAGGTTGAAGAGGGCTAGTTACTTTTGGTGAGAGTGGTACTGGAGTTTTACATTCAGGTTCACTTTCAATATTGTTGCCTACTACTCGTTCTGGTGATTTTTCTGCAATTTCCATCAGAATTTTGCTAACTTGAGTCAAAGTTTTTAATGTTTCTCCATCTCGAGGAGAAGCTGGTTCACGTTTAATATTCTGCAATGTTTTCCTTATTTTTAAAGCAGCTTTTGGAGGTGCCTTGTTTGCAGCAACCACTTTCTTGGTCTTTCTAATTGGTGGGGTGTCTGTCGCCACTGATACATCAACTGTCTTGGGGACTGTCGGCGGCTCAATGCTTTCCTTGGGTTTCTGTACAATTTGTTTCTTATCTTGTAGAGTATTATTTTTAGAGTCTTCTGGTATGTCTTCCTGAATCTGCTCTTTTGTTACAGAGCTTGATTCTTCAGATTTTGATGTCTTCAGCTCAGCAGTCTGAGGTACTCTTTTTTTAACAACTGGAAACTCAGTCTTTACTAAATTTTTAAGACTGGCTTTATTCTTTTTCTTCATTGCAACATTTTTTGTTATTTTTGGTATTCCATGATTTGCTTTACCTCTCGTGTTTTTACTGATTTTACATATTTTTCGTGCAAGTTGCTGATTTGTCATTTTTAAAGGTCTTCCTATTTTTTTCCCACTAGTAATTGCTTTATGAGGAACAGCTAAATTCTTTTTTGATATCATTGCCTTGTTGGTCAGTTTTTTATTCAATTTAGCTGGCTCGGGTGCCTTCATTTTAGCATCCGAAAGTTTCGTTAACAGTGATTGCTTCTTTCTCACAGCTGGTGTTGTGTTCTTACTGGCAATAGGTGAGGCCTTTGCTGTGCTGTCAATCTCCACGTCTTGATCTGCAACAGCAGGAACCTGCCGAGCATTCTTCCTCAACTTCTTCACAGGGGTAGAAACAGATTCTGTGTCTGTGGACTCATTAGCTTTCCCTCGCTTTCTCTTCCCTCCAGTTTCTTTCGTTGCAACATTTATCACTGAATTACCTTTTTGTGTTTTAGTTCCTTTTGTTTGAACTAATTTCTTCCCCAACGTACTTCCTTTTAATGCAACTTTCAAAGCAAAGTCACTTTTCTTTTGCTTTGACAAACTTGGACTTGCCTTTGGGCTGGATACTAAGCTGCCAGTTTCAGAGTTGGAAGCTTTGGCCATTCTGCCTCTGCGTGGAGTGCTAGCCACGGACTGGCTCTCCTTCGTTGAGTCGGGATATAGGAAACTATTTTGTCTGGAGCTTAGCGGACTATCTGGCATGCTTGCCATACCACTGAAGTCAACCGATGCCGTATCATTAAACGTGGCATTCACCACTGAGGAAGTGTCACTCTCTGACATAAGAGACCGTGTTCTCTTCACAATGGGGATTCCGTCCAGCATGCTTGTGTCTTTGAGTCGCTGCTGTTTGCCGTTACGCAGTACTCTGACTGGAGACTCGGAGCGCATAGCGTAGGGGGATGAGAAGCGTTTCTTCTGTGCAACACTTCGGGGAGAGGGTAAAACGGAGGATCGCCGGCTGGGACCCAACGTTTGGGTTTGGGTGTCAATTGTTTTGAGCCCTCTCTTGCCAACGCTGCCATTAGGAGCAGCTGGCTTGTCAGTCTTCCTGCCTGGGCCTGACATAGTGGAAGATGAAGACTTCTTTTCTCTGCCTGCCATCCACCTGCCACAGGTACACGAGTGTCAGCTCAATACACTTAGGGTAATGGGTTAGTTGAAACTAGAAACTTTTTCAAGTACTACAGTTAGGTTAGAGCAAGAATGAAGATAAATAAATAAAAAATTATACTAGCATTCAAGTTTACTAAGTTTTCAATTTAATTTAAGAAAAAAAAAAATACATATCTACTATATTTTTAAAAAATTTTAATGGTTAAGTTCATAAAAGAGCAAGGTATCAAAACTGATTGAATTCAATGAACAACCTACATGATAATATATATATATATATATATATATATATATATATATATACTGCAGAAATGAATAGAGGGCACTATATTATGCTACCCTGATTCCCCCCCCCCCCCCCCCAGATTTTTGTTAGTATTGTAAGCATTGCTAAAAAACTAGGCGAAGTTCAGATTTGAGCCCATGCTCCTTTAGTCCCTATCCTTTTATTAAGAAGCTATTGACTATTGACGCCTCCTTCTGTACTTTCAATGATTTTTTAAAAATAGCTCTCAGATTCTAAAAATTTGAAAAGACTCAGAATAGCACCCTTTATCAATTTCTACAATAAAAAATTTCAAGCATGTAGGTTGTCCATGTGTAAAATTTCCTTTAATATTTCAAATCAAGCCACCAGCAAAAATATTTATAACTTGTTAATTGATACTTGAAAACAGCTGGTGTTTATTAGTCATTGTAACTGTTGCTTACAAAACAGTGCATTAAGTTTGTTTAGGTTGATTGGTTCAGTATTGCGGGCAATCAAGTCATGTAAATTTTATGACTATACTGCAAACTGATTAAGGTTTTATGTAATTATGATTAGGTGTCTTTACAACAAATAAATATTAAGAGAATTTTATATAACAAGTCAAATGGTCATACACCTTGGGACAGCACAAACTTTACCCCATTTTTATTTAATGCCTCTCCAATACACAAAGTGATGAAGATTTATAATTTGGGAGGATGTATGAAGAGCAGTCAGCTTAGCTACCAAAACATTAAGTTCACCCTGCCTTCATAGACTGCATGACAATGCTTACAAACAGAGAATGGGTTAAGTTTGTACAGAAGTGTACACCAGTTCAAGAGAAATATTTAAATGCATATGCGAAGACAGTTCAAAAAATCAAAACTTACTGTTGCAAGTATAAAAAGCACAAATAGTAGCAACATTAATAACAAGCAGCAAGATACAACATTCAACTTATTTGTGACTGCATGCTAACCAATTCTAACAACATTCAACTTATATAACGAAAAATGCAATTTGAGAGTGGACAAAATTGTAAAAAGTCTGCAATTTGATTTTCAGCACTCATACTTAAAGCAAGCATTCTCATTTCAATAAAATCTACATATTTTATGCAACTAATTTTTATCTTTCATACACTTGTTGTTATTGACAGTGAAAGCAAAGTACAGTGAATTTTACGATTGAAATTCACTTCCTTGTTGCTGTAATATCATGTAGAACTACATACAACACTTCATTATTCCATACGTCTAAAATGGGAAAAAATCCATATTAAAATATTTATTTTTTTAAATTTTTGATAAGTATTCAGATGCAAGAGCAAAATCTGTATGAGATGGGAAAGAGTGATTTGCTGCACCACAAACTCATTCCTCATGATTTTGGTGCAAGTCTTGTGAATTTTAATATTTTTTTTTTTTTATCTTTATAACAGTTGTTAGCAAAATGGCAGATTTGACCTAAGTGATGAAAGTGTAGTCAAATTGAAGATAGGGGAGAAACAGGAGGGGAGGAGAGGAGGGATGCTTTTCAGATCAGGAATGCATACTTTCATATGTACACACTTTAATTTAATACATAGCAGTGGCATTTAATAAGCCTTAATAAATTAGTTATAATGCAAGTCCTAAAATTTAGTGATCTTTCATATTTTTAAGTTATAACCCTATTCCCTATCAGTTATTTCTGCAAACAAAAGACTGCCACAAGAAGTGACATACAGGCAGTGCAAGGATTTTGCATTGCTTTTTATGAATCCAAAACTGATTTATTCTTAAACCTTCAAAGCAGGGTGGTGTAGGTTTAGAGCATCTGTTAATCAGTGGCGTAGCCAGGATTTGTCCAAGGGGGGGTTTCTTCAAGTTGAAGACTGAGAACAGCCCACTGGGGGGTTTGGGGGGCGTAGCCCCCCAATAGCCCGCCGCAGGCACGATTTTTTTAAGGACACGCCCCCTTTTTTAGGGTAAAATTCTGAAAAAATACTATTATAGAGAATGTACGGCCTGATGCAATTTTTTTTTTAAATTTTAAATTTTTTGTACTCCATTTTTTAAATTTCCTTTCAATACGTGCACTAACGTAATAAATAAAGCTTTGAGTAAATAATTTTAGTTAAATCATGCAAGTAATTCATCTAAAAACCACTTTTATATTATTTTTACTAGTTTCAAGATGCGTGATTTTTTTGAAAAAGGGGAGTGTGGACTATTATTTTTTTTCAAAGAGAAGTCGCAGCAAATTTCTTATATTTGTAAATCGTAAATTTGGGAGTTTCAATACTTTTGTCACTAATTTTTCTTATAAAAAAATAGACCACATTTTAAGACGATACACTGATGTGCGAGCAAGAAAAAATATTTATATTTAAATTTTCAAAACAGGAAAATCAATTTATTACATTACATTAAGTATACTGTACAATCAATTTAAAAAATCGGATTTTTTTAACTTCAATAATAAATTTAAAGATATGTACAGTATTATACATTAGACAATAAAACTAGCAATTGTAAGATGCCTATATAATTAATTAAAAAATAATAAAATACCATATATAATTTTTATGCTAGACATCATGCGGGGAATGTTTACAATTTTTTTTATATTTTAAATTGTTGTGTTCATTACAAAAACATAAATAACTTAATACAACGTACATAATGAATACTACATAAATATATAATATAATTATTATAGTATACTGATATAATCATAATACTGGACGCATTTTAAATAAATTTAAGGTGTATTAACGATGTGTTTCGGGGATATAAATGTTTATTTTTTTTTAAGAAAAATTTTCATTTTTTTTTTATCTAAATCGCATCCGTTGAGTACCATTTTTTGTTATTTTTCTCTCAAAATTTACTAAGGTTCAGCTCTCAAGGGGGGGGGGGGTTATAACACCCAAAACCCCCCCCTTGTCTACGCCCCTGCTGTTAATGCAATTCCAACTACTAGGCTTTCCCGAGGAAAAACTTTACTTTGAGACTTATCTGTATCATTGCTAAAATAATAACAATATGTTGTTGTTGTCCAATGGCAGAACTTGTTTTTCAACACTCATTGTTCATAGTGCTCTCTGAAGCTCATAATACCCAGTCTGCACGCTAGATATGATTTGAAACTAGCGAATATCCCTGCTGGATTTTTCTGGATATCGCGTCTGGATTGAGCACAAAGAATATGCCAAATTTTCAAGACCATTTCTCAAAAAAAAAAAAAAAAAAAAAAAAAAAAAAAAGTGGTTGAAAAGAAAATTAGACTTAAGTACCCGCAGGGGCTCTAAAAATGACTATTACATGGGAGTCGGAGATTTTATAACAACCCTGCATAGCAAGTTCTTTTATTTTTGTTATCATTCAGAATAAACAGTGAAAAACATTATTGCAGATATTGATGAAAACAATGTTAAGTAAGCTCTGGACATAGGCATTCCTTGAGCCCCTGATGGTACAGACACAAAATTAAAATTTTATTTTAAATACTATAAAAATAATTGACTGAATTAAGAAATGTAATCACCTGTATTATGACCAGCATTTTTTTTTTTTTTTTTTTTTAAAGTACTGTACAAAGTACTATACCGGTAAGGTGGAGTGATTTTGGCACTGCGGGGTGGCTTTGTACACTTTATTTTCAGCACTTGATTATTGTTTGATTTTTATGCCAAAAGAAATTTATGATAAGAGGTATATCCTCTGATAAGAAAAATTTCTATACTGTAATAGAAATTCAGGATGGAGAAAGTGGCAAAAACTGGGGTGTAAAGCTGTAAAGTCATCCCCCCAAGTCTCAAAGTCACGCACTCCGCCTTATAGTATATAAAAAGGTTCCGGTAATGGGGAAGGGGGAGGGAAGGACATCTCATGTATGGGGGTCTTCTTTGTATCAAAAGTTTTTTTTTTTTTTCGCTCAATTATTTTACTGGCCTACATGGGTGTGGGGTGGGATACCCCCCCCCCCTTATTTATGCTCCTCAATGTGTTAATGTTATGCGAACAATACAGAGCAATATGACTGAATGAATTAAATGCCATGTGAGACCCTGCTTGTTGCATTGCTTGCGATAGCTAGGAACGAAATGCTCTCGGTGCTATATGATTTAAAATGTTATAATATGCACATCTTTTATTGCATCTCTTAAATAAGTACTGTACAGTTACTACAGTAGATAAGAATATTCAGACGTTCTGTATATGTACAACAAACATACTGCATACACACTGCAGTAGCTGTAGTCCTAAATATATGCATGCAATGACACTGTACTGTAAGTATTGTATGTACTGTGTGTGTTGTACAGGTAGGATATCTATGCATAATACAAGTTGTTTAAAAATTAAATGCATTACAAGCAACAAAACAAAAAAGTTGTTTTCAGTTGATTCATACTGTAGTTCTGTACAATCTCAAAATTTGTTGATTCCATTTTTTTCTATCAAACTGCACAGCATTAATATTATAGTAGGCAACGAAATTCATAATAATTATCTATATCGATAGAAGCATGTGCATGTTTTCTACAAATAGTGTTGTGTTGTATCATGCCTTATGCATACACATTGAGTATGCATACATACAATATACAAAATACAAGTATTTTAAGGAAAAATAAGCTTGTAAACTAAATATCATTGCTGTATCATGCAATTGTACAGAGCTCATATGTATCATATGCATACAGGGTGTACAGTATGAGGCACTATAAAAAGCACAAGGCACTGTTTTCAAGCAACAAGTGTTTCAAGCTGTACATATTTTACATTAAAACAACTAGATAAAACCTTGAATATTATTAAAAGCTTTGTTTTTTTAAAATAAATAATCAGTTTAAAATAAGCTTTATGATACGAAACTTCATGCTTCAAGATTTTATGGGCGGCACTAATAAAAAAAAAAAAAATGACTTACCTCCTCTCGGCTTGGCTCTCCGTGGGCCTCGATTCTCCTATGTTATATTACGGCCACAGCTTTGAGGCACCCTAGCAACAGAAATACAGATTCTTAGTGCTATAATAACAGTATATGATGCTATTTTATGAAATAAAACTTAATTTAATCAAGTATAACTGTTCCATACAAATACAAGACATTTTTTATACGTGACGTTATCAACTAAATGCAATATAAAACAAATGAACTTTGTGTTGAAAGAACATGGTCATAGAAATTTGCAATTCTTCCATGTCCATTTTTTACTCGATTTCCATTTTTTAAAGACCTAAAATATATCAAATAATAAAATATAGCATTGATTGTTTAATGTTAGTGATTAATAAAAGGAGCACATATAATTTTAAAAGAGATAAATGCTCGTAAACTTACTAAATTCTTCATGGAAGCTAAACCTCCATCACAACCTCGCGATGTCGTAGAGTCGTAGCGGCGCGAAGTGATTTTTTATGGAAGCTCTCGTAATAATCTACCACTACACAATAATATTTTTGTATAAATCTTGGTTAAGCCTTAAAATTTTTACATTTTTTAAGTACTTTACATAATAGTGTTACATAATCTTTCATTTTTATATGAAATAAGAAGTATTTGAATGGTTTTGTGTTATTTTTTGAAAGCTCTTTATTTTTTACGTCAGCCTTCTGTATTTCCCTATTTCCATCGTACAGTATGCAACCATGCCTGACACGCTTCATCCGCTTTGCACGTAGACGCGTAGATCCGTGCAGAGCAAAATCCGCGAGCTCCGCGGGAGAACATGGCTTTGCAAAATCTTATAATTCAAGTGATTTGATGTTTCAAAGAGACTCAATTTTCCAAAGAAAGCAAAATTAAGCTCCACTTTTACTGAAATATACTTGAAAACAGAGGCTCAACACTCGGTCCTTTTCCTATGTTTGCACATAATTTTCTTGTTTCGTAAAACAAAATAATGTAAAAATATAATACAAAATTAACAAAATTTATTTGAAAAATTCAGAAATTGAGATAAATTAAGTCATCAGATTTATTGATTTAAAGAATTTGTTGCCTAATTTGCTATATTGATACTGTTTTTTTGTATTTTCTTTTCCAAATTTTAATTTCATTGGGCCGCGGCCTGGGGGTTATACAAAATTATTATTATATAATATATTATAATTCTTACAATTATTTATAATTTTATTATTTATTTATAATTATAATCTTAAAATTGCATGTATATAATTATGTTTAACATATATTAATCAATATAATATATGATGCATGATTAATATAATATATATTATATAGTGCAATAATTATATATATATTAATGTAATAATATATATAACTATATAATTAACTATATTTTGAGTGCGTTAATTGTGACCAGCAATTAATGCATGCATTTTGTAACAATTATTCCAAATTCATTATAAATTAATTGTGAAACTGTGAAACTAAATTATTTATATATTATACAGATTGAATCTCGATCATTATAGATATATAATATATTATGAAATCACACGTACACGAGAGTTCATTTCTATAATCTCATATAATATACTTATGTTAAATTATATATATTTATAATTTGTTTATTAAAATATATATATATATATATATTTTACATCTTAGAATGTATATATATGCTTTTTTAATATATTAGCTACTAACTAGCACTGATCTTAACTATATAATAATAAAATAATATTTCATAAAGGCACCTTAAATAATTTGTAGATGACGAAGAATATTTTACATAATTATTACATTAAAATTGCCATGTATATTTATGCTATATAATCTACCACATAATATCAATCGCTGATCGCTCCAAATCCCAGAACCATGCAGGCGCGGATCTAGGGGGGAAGCTGCAGCCCCCCGAAATTTCTGACTTTAGTGATTTTGATTTTACATGGGCAATATATATATATATATATATAGGCATTTCCTCCGCTCCAATTTTTTTTAAAACATTGCATGGCCTTATGGAGACAGCCCCTCCCGAATTTTTCCCTCAGTATAATATATATATATATATATATATACATATATTAAAAATTCTTGAAAATATTTTGATCATCAAGATCATTTTAATAATATGCTCAGAACTCAAAATAAATGCATGCTTCTCTCCCTCGATCGTCATCTCGACTCTGATATATACCTACGGCCTCCTGTAAAATAATTATTAATTATCATAATATATATATATATATATATATATATATATATATATATATATATATATATATATATATATTATTAAATAATATTAGTTTCAGCATGCATTATTCAAGTAAATATATTTCAATTATTATGCATTTATATTAGTTAGTCGACTTTTATTTTAAGTGTTCACTGTTTTAAATTGTTCCTTACTTTATTTTAAAAAATAGATAATATTATATAGTTGCATGCATGCATATTTTTAATTAAACTATAAAAACTAAAGTAAATCATATCATTGTGAAGACTTGCTGTTACTTAATATAAAGAGTACATACTCGTATATAATTATATTATGTGATTTTTAATTAATGTTAAGATATTTTTTTTTAGTTCTGTTTAGTAAAATTCATTGACATACTCAATGAGTACTGATGTATATCAATCCATGCATATAATTCATGATATATTTTAAAATAATTATATTAATCTGAGTTATTTTCTTACTGCTGATCTGATATACTGGCAAGATTATATAGAGTAAAATATAATATACAATGGGGGACATTCACAAAGCACTTTAACCCCCACTTTAGCCCCGATTTTTAACCCTGGTGCTAAACATGGTACTAAACCAGGGGCTAACCATGTTAAGCTCATAGCTTAGCACCATGTTTAGCACCAGGGTTAAAAATCGGGGCTAAATTGGGGGTTAAAGTGCTTTGTGAATGTCCCCCATTATATGTACTTTAAGTTTGTTTTTTTTATTTCAACATTTTTGTATTCACAATAATTTAATTCTTTTTACAAGTGTTGGAATATTAATTTTTTATTTCAAATTAAGCTATTCAGTTCTTAAATTAATTTTAAAATTGATAAAATAAATTCATTTTCAACCATGCACTTTTTCCCATTTTCTTGAAAAGAAAAAGATTAGAAAGATAAATATTGTGGATTATATAATAACATTCGTAATTAAAAGTATAACGTTATATAAAGATATATAAGGATGCCTGAATGGGTAATTTTGAATTTCATCCAAATGATCATTATTAATCTCCCATTACAAAATTTACAACCACAATCATACAGGGTCAAAAATTAATCCAATTATACTTCAGCTATCTCCCGGCAACCATCACTGCCCCTACAAATAAACCCTGCTAATTTCATAAAATTTCTTTAATGCTGTATTTTAAATTCGATATTTTTATCGCGCTAAAAATTATATAATATATATTAATAAATTATTTTTTAACTTCCTTTCATGGGTGTTGAATTATATCATAAATCATAACTATATGATTTTTATGCAACAATTATTTTCAAAGAAAAAAAAAGGGAGTAAATAATGATAGTGCAGTTTTCAAGGTTTTACTTTCTATCCCCCTCCCCTCGTCCCTATTCTAGATAAAAGTTTATAAATTAATGTGAACGTTCACTAAAGTTTTAAAATTTAAGAAGGTGGTCCTGTTCAATTCCACGTGAAATGTTAAGTTCTTGCAGGACAAATTAAAAACTGCTCCTATAATATTCATTCAATAATGCAGTTTTTGTCCTGCCCAAATTTATTTTACGTGGAATTGAAAATAGGTCCACCTTTTTAATGTTAACCTCATTCCAAAGTGAACATTTATGTGAATTTCTAAAATTGTATCTCAAAATCTCAAATATTGACGTGGGCATACATGACCAAAATGTGTCAATTGCCCCAAAATACCAACCAATCAATCATCAATCAATCAAATATTGACAATTTTAAGAGAAGGGACGAGAAAGCGAAATCTCGAAAACTACATTATTATTTTTTTATATTTTGTTTCGTTTTGAAAACTTTTTTTTTTTTTTTTTTAAAGACCTTATTCAACACTCACAAAGCCACATAATTTTTAATGCGATAAAAATACATATTGAATTTAAATACATCATTGAAGAAATTAAGAAACTAGGAGAGTCTGTATATTGCGTATCTTACAATTATTAACTACTCAACATGATTAATACGATATAGTATCATTAATATTAAATTTATTTCGTATAAATGCAAATGATTGTGCAATAATTATTTATTGTTAAAGAAATTTACTATTTGCAAACTGAACAAAGATTGATTGGTTACTCTCAATTTCATTAAAAAAAAGATAATAGCAATAATAATGGAAACATTTATAAAAATAAATAAAATTTAATATTAAAATAAAAAACTTATTTTTCACATAACATATTATGTAATAAAATTCAAATTTCTTAAAATTTTCTATTTCTATAAGTATGATAATAATAACTATAATAATAACTATAATAAGTTAAAAATGATATGTTAAATTTATCTGAGAATTTTAGGTTCAAATGATGTAATTAACTTATGTTGAATTAGTTTGCTGATCATCTTATACTGCATTGTATTTGTCTTTTATTACAGGCTAAAACTTTTGTTCATTTTTTGTTCACTTTTTTTTTAATATTAATTATTATCTTGAAGAATATTATGTGACCTGTAGCAGCCGACAGGGTTAATCATGTAACCATGGCTGGTACAAAATTCTGTATTATATTATAACAATAAAAAAATATATAAATCAAAATAATATTTAATTATTATAGCATAAATCGTAAATTTAATGTTTAAAAGCAATGTAAAATTATGACATAACCAAATCTAGTTTTGATTATATTTTTACTTGACCAAAAGCGGACCGATCGAGCTCTGCCTTTAGTTTTGGCTCTAGAGCTAGTTTTGATAAAATTTAAATGATCAAAAGCCGAAATATTTATTCATTTTGGGTTTTGGTCAAAATGCAAAAAAAAAAATTAGTTTTGGTCACTTTTTTGGACATTTTTCGATTTCAGCTTTGGGTGCTAATTAAGGTAGAGATAATACGGATCAGCTGGCCCAATGCTAAAAAAATCCCATTCATAAAAATTATGAAAAAAATTTAAAATGTTCTCCTCTACATCCCCTATCAGTAGGTAAAATATCAGGTATACAAAAACGAGCTAGTTTTCGAGTTATGAATTTTTAAAGTTGACTAATTTAACATGGAGAAATGGAACTTCCGTATTAAATTAGTCAACTTTAAAAATTAATAACTCGAAAACTAGCTCGTTTTTGTATACCTGATATTTTACCTACTGATAGGGGATGTAGAGGAGAACATTTTAAATATTTTTCATAATTTTTATGAATGGGATTTTTTTAGCATTGGGCCAGCTGATCCGTGTTATCTCTACCTTAACATAACATATATACATGTTAACTACTGCCAATGCTTGATGGTAAAAAATAATTTAAGATTGGCAAATCTATCCCAGCTTTAACTCAAAATTTTCATGCATATGGTATCAATATATATATATAGTTTTATTTCTGAGTGTCGTATGTTTGTACATTATCTTGAAGCCTCGCGGATTCAAGACCCCTATCAAGGTGCTGTTGTATTGATTACAACTATAGCAGTAGTGCTATAACAGACTATGATCGAGTCAGTTTCACGAATTTACTGTCGTCAAGTCGGTCAAATATAAAAAAAATGGAATGATCAATCGATATAGTATTATAGTATACAGAAATATAAATGTCTACAAAAATGATGACTTGTATTCAACACATATATTTTAACGGAAAGAAATTGATGACAAACGTGAGCTGCAAAAACAACATATTTCAGGATTTAAAATTATTGAAATTGAACAAAACAATTCGTGATGTTATAACAAAACAATGAGGATCAATTTTATTATTGTTCTCTGCAGCAAAAATAAAATGTACAATTTTCTCGACATGCATCGTTTACAAGAATTCTTGTAATTGTTTTTCTATGAATTGTTATTACTCTTATATATATAGAGTTATTAAGTTTATACCTATTATCTATTGCTATATAATATATGGTATGCGCGCCACACTAAATTTTTAGATACATACTCAAAGGAAAATTGTTGTACTTATTTTATTTATTATTTTTTCAGTACACACAATTGGTATATTATGATACTTAGATGAGGTACTATAGATGAAGTGCGAAAGATACTGGGAATAAGGTTTTTCAATAAGTACATTTAATGTATTGAGTCCTTACAGTAAGGGGAAAGCTATATTATATCATGATTATTATCATGTATGCCATTGGTCGACGCAAGGAGTTTTGAACCGATCAAGCATTTATTTCTTGAAGATGTGCATGAGTCCTTTCCACCAAATCGAGGCAGCTATGGTCTATAGCAATTATTTTTAATGTAGCCCAGTTTTTAAGGTAATTGTAATTACTTTTTATTCATCCATATATATATATATAATAGTTCTATCGTGGATTTAATATTATATAATTGAATTTTTTTCATATTCAGGTAAAAAAATATATACCAGATAATATGAATTTATAACAAACTATACATTTTCAAAATTAAAGTGCATTTTACACGCTGCGCGATTACAACAACAAAACATTATAAAATCTAAAGTTATTTTCTGATTTTTCGTGCAGTTCGAGGAACAAAAAATTCGTACAAATTTACGCAACGTGCATGTAATATATATAAATTAATAGTACCTGTGAGGCATTAAAACAACATCTCACTAAAATAACACTATATACTAAAATAATAACGGTGCTGATACTATATAATACTTTTTAGATAATATAAACAGATCGAGGCACAGGTGACAGCAAAATAACAACAAATACATCGCAAAGGATGAACAAGATAATAGATCAAATGTATCTCTCGTCTGAATCAAAGGTTTCATCTTTCAGCAAGTTTGCTCGTCGTGCACAGCAGTTAACAAACACTCCACGGGGCAGCGATCAAATGTAAATCCCCTGACCGACGTTTCCCACGGTTCCCACAGCTCCACCAGGGGAATACTGGAATGGAAAACAGGTCATGGTCACTTATTCACAATAAAAATTCACCCCTCTCCTCCCTTCTCTTATCCTTATTATTATCATGTTATTATTCTCCCCGAAAAGCAAAATATTCTACATGATTTTTACTTGTCAAATCTTTAAAAAGGATTATTAGATAATAATAGTGAAATTTTTTAACATGACTTTGAAAATGCATTTAAAATGTCATTGTTTCATTGTTTTTTCGTATATAATATATTAATCAATATAATTGTTAAAATGCATAATCGTTGAAGTTACCTGATTTTGAAATTCATATACCATATTTTACAAACCGGTTCTATGGACTATTTGATATAATTAATTTCTACTTTTGTCTTCTTTGATATTGCACAGATTTCTACAAAAAAATAT
The DNA here is from genome assembly GCA_949825025.1 of Siphlonurus alternatus. Lineage (NCBI taxonomy): Eukaryota > Metazoa > Arthropoda > Insecta > Ephemeroptera > Siphlonuridae > Siphlonurus > Siphlonurus alternatus. The sequence continues at coordinate 22,135,212 of OX463779.1, forward strand.
AGTGCTGCACTAACAAACAATACTGCAAAATGGGGATCTATATTTATCACATGTGATCTTGTTGTTTACGTCGATATTGTTGACGTCGATGTTATATAGAGCGGCCAGGCAAGTCAGCTCATAATATAATACACACCTTCAAATATAAATCCGAATCTAATAATAATAATAAAAAGTTATGTAGATGGGAGTTTTTTGTTATAAAAAACAAATAATGATAAATTGTCTTTAAATTGATTTTTTTAAATTGAAATATTATTGAAAAATTAAAATTCATTTCATATTTTTTTTATATTATTTCATATTTAGGTAAAATTATAAGCTCTGCTGGACAATATCTGTAAACTTATGAATTAATAAACAAAAAATCGACTTGTCACCGCGGCCGACGGCCATTGTTCAATATTTTCCGACGCTAAAATGTAAATATTATTAGTCCATAAAATAACATAGGATAAAATAACTATTAGTTTACTGATATAAAAAAACAGCAAATTCTTTTGTAGATTTTGAGTAGTTAATTTTTTCCTGTGAAAAAGATATTAGCTGATTTGAAGTCTCCATCTAAAACAATGCAAATCTTAAACTTATCATGCTGAATATATAAAAAATTTCACCTTATTTGGTCTATTTTTTTTTTTCATGGAAAATTATTTCATAGTACGTGTCAGGGATGTTTGCTGAAATTTTCAGAGTTGTTCACCATCTACTAAGCCTATTTCTCTTACCACTGACATTAATCCTTATAAGTATACTATTCCTTTACCGGCTTCACCCTGCAGTAAAAATGAAAGAAATATAATGCACTACTCTCTTTTTTATATTGTTTATTCAGGAGAAAAAACACTTAAATTAGCCAGTAGTGTCCTAATAACTTCAAAGGCATTTGTTATGTTAATTATAAGTGTGTAATAAAAATATAAAATATTCACATAAATATGTAAATGTCATTTTGTGTTAGACATGCAATCGTTTTGTCCCGGAAAATTTTCCTCGTGGAAAAAGGACCTTAATTTGATGTTGCGGTTTACAAAACAACGTATCAACTGTACCTTGTTTAATATTGAAATCCATCGAATAAATTAATTGAATGCCAATAAATCTTGTAAATTACATTATAAGTTATAAATAAATTTATCAATTAAAACATAATTATTATTTTTCAACGTTTTTTTAAGGTAGAGATAACACGCCCAATGTTAATAAAAATCCCATTCATGAATATTATGAAAAAAATTTAAAATGTTCTCCTTTATATACATACCTTAATTATCAGTAGGTAAAATATCAGGTATACAAAAACGAGCTAGTTTTCGAGTTATTGATTTTTAAAGTTGACTAATTTAATTAACATGGAGGAATGGAATTTCCATGTTAAATTAGTCAACTTCAAAAATTAATAACTCAAAAACTAGCTCGTTTTTGTATACCTGATATTTTACCTACTGATAAGGTATGTGAAGGAGGACATTTTAAATTTTTTTCATAATTTTCATGAATGGGATTTTTATTAACATTGTGTGTATTATCTCTACCTTTACATCGTCATGGTATTTGCAAATTAACATTTTCCTACAATTATTTTAAATGAACGCAAAATTAACGTAATATTTTTATATAACAAAAATAACTTAGAAAGAACGACATAAATGACATAATTAAAGAAGTTAATGCAGTAATTTTAAAAGTATATAATTTAAAATAAATTATTTGCAGTTTAATTTTAAAATTAATTCCCAAAATTCGTGCACGTTAAAATTTTATTATTGCAATGTAATTTGTTTCTGTATATATATATTAATTGCAAAAAACGTTTTTAATACATTTTAATTATTACATGCATCTCAATATATGCAGCAAATATTATACTGAATAAATTTCTTTGGCTAATTTTTACAATGAATAATAACTTATAAATACATTAATAAATAACAACGAAATAAACGTCACTTCAATTGAATTGATCGAAATAGCATTGATCTCTTGCTCTAAGTTTTACATTGTAGTCTCTTGATTTGTTTATGATTTGTGTTAAACTACAAAGCCTATATACTTCAGTACTTTATACTTGATAAATTAAGAATATTTTTAAAAAATAAAACAATTTTACAGTCTTTTAATTTTAATAGCGTTTTTAGTTACGTAAAAGCGGATACCGTTAAACAGCACAAGCTGTGTAAATGCAACATGCTTCACCCGCGTTATTATTGTGAAGGTTATTTAAAAGTCAACACACGAACTGAATCATAAAGGGGGCCCGTGTAGGGAGGCTTCACGCTCAAGCTTTTTATCATTATTTCTTTAACTTTCATTAATCCCAGGATAATATTACAAAGAAAATTTCACATTTACTGAATAAATTTAGACAACATAAAGTAAAATCAGTAAAAAAATTATGAAAACTTTGTTTTTAAATTCATAAATTATTACATTTATGACAATTAAAGATTATTTGTCACTTCATTAAAAGTATTTTAAATCAATAAAATAAAAATTGTAAAATTAATAAAGCAAAATAATAAATTAATACTAAAAAAAATTGTATAGCATAATATAGTACATTGTACAGCATTTCTACTGTTTTCTACACTTAAATTACTATGATTAGCAAATTAAATTTTATTGAATGGAAGAAGAAGACTTTTAGTTAATTAAATTAAAAATAAAGGTATATAATTATATTATTATATACAGTATGTATCGTTAAATTTATTTATATAATTATGTGTGTTCGTAAATTCATAATCATAAAAAAGATTAACCTTATTCGATGAGCATTAATTATAATATATTAATAAAAAAGAAATCGATATTTTTAGTTTTCTTATCCAAAGTTAAAAAAACAAAAACACGTATACTGCATGCAAGTAAAGCAAGTAAATATTTAAAATAATAATAATATCTCTAATTCAAATTACATCCTCAGAGCAGAAGAAGAAATCAGCGCAAAATTTAATATGCGTGTTGGCGTATATGATAATTACAATATTGCGCAAAAAACAAACAATGCAAAATTAAATAAGAGTAGTAAAATATATAGTTATTCTACTGTATATTAATATTTTTCGTTGCAATATATGTTGACAGTGGTAAAAAATAATAGTAGTGGAAGTAGTCATGAGAAGATTATTTAATAACTTTCGTGTACAAATAAAGTTAATCTACTGCATATTTTAGTCTGAATTATTTTTGCTGTTAAGTATATTATATCATTATTTATATTTAGTTATAAATATAGGTATAATTATACACTCTGTTTTCATTCCATGCAGTTCAGACGTAATCATGCAATTAGTCACCAAGAATAAGGCTGCTATTTATATACTAATTAGAGTAATAAGTGATTTCTTTTTTTTTTTTAGTTATTTTATATCTTTCACCAATTATTTGATAAAATATAATATTTTGTATACTAGCTGTATTGTGATTAAGTCATTGCAATCTATAAAATTGTTAATACATATTGATTATTTATATTTATTAAGTTAATTAGTTAAGATAAATTTCTAAAATAATAAATCCAACCTGCAATAAGTTTTTAATTATAAAATTAGGATCATAACTGTTGGGCATATTTTGTTATTATAATAGTTTTTGTGTATAATCCTAATTGATTTCTTGTAAAACAAAACAGAGTTGGGCTATTTTTAAACCTCGTTGGTGTGTTTTGTTGCTGAATTAACGTTATATACATTGTTATATTTTGTTTATAAATCATTATCTCAAATTCTCACCGTAAAATTTATGTGCTTGAGTTAAAAAAAAAATTAAATGAGTGATTTAGGAATTTTATGTATTAATAAATATATAAACGCGTTATGAATTTGCCAGATAACTTTGTTTTTTGTTTTTTTAGAAATTTAATTTTTTTACTAAAATTTCAACACAGCCAAAATACGTTAATCATTATTGGACTTTGTATATTTTGTTAAATTAACAGTTAAAATAGTCAGAAACAGAAAGAACTTCAGTTTTTATTATAAATTTTATCGTGTCAAAATTTAGACGATTCGCAATATTTAATTCAGATATCATCAATTTAATACTCATACATTTAAAAAATACATAATTTTAGATTCAACTTTTTCAAAAAAATGGATTTCAGTTTTCTTTTTTCCCCTCTCGTTGGTTCGATGCTATCGCTATGTGATGTATTATGTTATGTATTTACACTGATTTTTAAATTTACATGTTTGATACTTTCATTGCGAATTTAATTTATTTTTCACTCAACGGCTATTTGATACTATACACAATGCACATAGAACATTACAACGCAATGTCACAGAGTTGCATTCTGTGCAGGTCAGGGTACAAATAAATTTGTAAGAAGAAGATTGAAGATCCCTACCCATTTTACCCCGCCGCGAGCTGTAAGCTCTTAGGGGTGTATCCTTGAAAAAAAAAAAAAAAAAAAAAAGATTATGGCGATCAAAATAATATGAAATTATTGTTTATTTCATGTATCTTTATTGTTAACAAATGTATGACTGGAAGAATTTATGTATCAATTATGCCATGAAGATTATTATTATTACGTGACAGAATTTGTGCCCATTCGCAAACCCGCAAGGAATGCAAACCTGCGACATTTTGATCACAAAGATCACTCTCTGGACCACCATGCAGGTAGCAACGTTTTTTTTTTTTTTTTCTTTTAGCTCTCTGCCAGTTCTATAAAATTCTCTTGCTTTTGTCCAAGGGAATAATGGCTGCAACAATCAGTTTCAAGGATAAATTTTTTATGTTCGCTTGTTTCCGTATACACATCACGACAATGTAGCAAAATTTGAAAACACGCTGCAAAAGCTTTATTTACATTAAATTATATAAATAATCATAATTTGTTATTATTTACAATACGATGCAATTACTTAAAATAATATAAACAATATAAAATTCCTATATTCTTGTATTTTTTTTTCTAATATTGAAGAATCTGCTGCGTACTGTAACTTTAATTGAGATTTACATGGCAAAAATCACAAGTTTTTAATTTTTGTGTGATTTTGTTTTAATTTTCATTATTTGGGATTCCTTCTATAGTAGACCGTGCATCAATAGTTAATATAATCATAATCTTAAAAACGTATCCTAAATAAAAAGCAACAATTCCTTTCAACTGAAAATGGGGAATTCTCTTACAACTCAAATTTTAATTTAACTACTATATTATGATAGGGTACATATTAACAATAAGTTTGACTTAAGTTCCAACTTTTTTAACTCAAATTTGGGGACTCTGAAGGGATTATTAGAATAGGGGCAAAGTATGCAACCCGCGCGCAAACCTGAAAATTGTGACGTAGAAACTCCCTAGTTAACACATAACAACTGCCTGATATCATAGTTTGAGCGTCAAGGAGTCATTGGCTATAAATTTTAGTAACACGATCGAAATCAGCAGGTTTTTCTACCCTAGTATCAATAATTTTTTCTCTAATATCAGTTTACTTTAAGAGTGATAATCGAAAATATAAATTTATTGCCGGAAAATTTCGCCTGCTAGGCAGTTTCTACGTCACGTTTTGGCGCTAAATTCAAAAGAAGGAAGATTTTTAAAAAATTCCCATGCCACCAATTTTGAAAATTGAAACTTTTTTTAGGACATTTAGTTTAAAGGCATAGAGCATCTGAAAAATAATTAAAATAAATGTAGGAGAATTCCCCATTGAACAATATTTATGAGGATTTAAAAATGTATAAAAGTTAAAGTGCCATGAACAAAATTTAATGAAATTTCCAACAAATCATGAAGGATAACAAAGTTCTCAAGATGTATAATGAGTATAAAATATATAGATCATCTACAAACCTTGTGGGAGAGACAAAGTAGTGAACTTGTAATTTTGTGAAAAATAAGGACAGCGCCCATTTTTTTATTATTATTATTATTTTTCTGAGGACATAATAATTGGGCGCGATTCATGAAGCAGTTAGCCAGGTTTCTAACCACGTTTAGCTTAACCACGTTTAACTAGGTGGTTTAACACACGTAAAACAGGTATAGTTAAACGTGGATAAGCTAAACATGGTTAGAAAACTGGCTAACTGCTTCGTGAATCGCACCTAATTAGACTGGGTGGCATATTATAATTACATTTTTTATTTTTCATTCACCTGCATTGTGTGAAACTTTCTGTCTCAAAATACAGAATATACAAACTTTTAACTTAAAAGAAAATTTACATTGAATGCTGTGCATCAATAGCTAATATAATCATAATTTTAAAAACGTATCCTAAATAAAAAGCAACAATTCCTTGAAATGTGGCTGCTAATATTTTAGTATTAATGATAATTATACAATTATTTAATATAATATCAAATTGAAGTCTTCATTTTAAGTCTAACCTTTTTTTAAGATTTAAATTAAATTGAAATCAAGCAGTCTTGATTGAAATACAAAAATATATATTTGCTTCTATTCCCTTCCGCGTGTTTATCTTCAGTTTACTTTACAGTTCGAGTCTAACAGTAAAGTACGTGCATGAGTCAGAAATTGTTTTCCTTCTCTCTTCCTGGTGACTCATTACAGATAAAATGGAATGGTTGGAAAAGTGACAAATACAAATTCTTGTAATAAAATGGTATACAAAATAATGTAGAAAAATAATAAATTTGTGACTCATATTTTTATGCTGATTTTCTTAGAAATTCTGCTCTGTTTATATGGTTTTCTGAAGATGGTGGCACATCTTATCAAAATAAATCAAGCCACGTTTTTGCAGTGTGTTCAAGCCATAAGAAGATAAAAACTGTCGTCTTTATTGCATTGACTTGTGCAATATACTGGTACTATCTACGATTGAGTTCTTGCAAAACAAAACGCTCGCGTAAATTGCGCATATTATGACGAGCTCAAACAACAATGATATGGGTATTTTTGAAGTACTTGCATATGAGTCAGTCACCTCAAATAGTACAGAATAGAAAAACTTTCTTTCACTTTGTTTTACAATACTGCAAATTATTTTAAAACTCGGCTGTATAAAAAAATAAGAGAATGGATATTTTTAGACAGACTAATACAGAAAAATAATTGCTAAACTTTGACAAAAAGTTGCTGTTTTATGCACTTTTTATCCCAGAATTATGTCACTGAGCTAATTTAAGCTAACATTATTAAAAACTTAAAATATTTTAATTAAAAAATGCCTAAATTAATTGTGAAAATAATATAATATTATTGTGGATAAGATGAAGAAGATACATTATTATCTTATAACCTCGCCAATAACAATGATCATTCTCATCTAAATCTAGTCAATATTATTTACAAAATGTTTTAATATTTAATCCACTGCATTAAAATTGCTCAGCCCGGTTGTTCGTATTATATGTATAAATGTAGTAAAATAATGCGTTTTCTTGATCATGGGAATAGAATAACCATTTACTATATAATTTTATCTACTGATATAAAAATCCTGAAATTAATAAAACCTTTTTGCTTCATTTATTTCTAGTACAATGCTATTTCTGTAAACAGTGTAAACTATAACATTAAATAAAAAGAATGTCTGCAATTTATTGAAGCTAAATTAGAGGATATTGACAAAGAATTTAGCGTACGTTTTAGCCTCTGAGTAAAAAATATTTTTTAATTAAAAAATTTTGGTACCAATTAAATTCATAAAGCAAAAAAAAAAAAAAAAAAAAAAAAAAAGTACCAAATCGAGTACTAAAAGTGACACTAATATATTCTTCTGTGCTGAAATGTATGCCAATATTAATTATTAATTATCCTCTATTATGACTTTTTTTTTCACAAAAGTTATACACAATATTGTCCAGCCAAGATTATTTTAAAAATTGATATTATTTACACTGTCACAAAAATATGCGAATTTATATTATATATATAATATTATTATCATGATGTTAAATAATTATAATATAATATGATTATGTTTTATTCAGTTAAGTGTAACAAAATATGAACAATTAATTACTGAGCATTTTAAAACTAATATTTTCAAAGCACCAGAATTTTGACAGTGTAAACTTCCTGTAATAATACTCAACGATCGATGCTTTAAAATTTCAGTGTCAATTTTTGTTGAAAAGTTATTTGATCGATATTTTATTTATTTTGCAAAATATATAAAATTTTACGGTAGATAAAATAAAATTTCAAATTCTTCAGGCGTAAGTAAGTATAAATTTCTACTTACGAGTAGCTGCAGATATCTATGGTAGTATACCTGCAAGTAATTCACTTATTATACCTCTGCAAGAAGAGGGTGATACTTGAAGGTACTTGCTCTAACTTCAAGGACAGGAATTTTGTTAGTCAGATGAGAGAAGTGATCTCAATATTGTAATATGTGCGATCAAATTCACCTAATTTAAAATTCTAATATCTGCTTTTGAGCAGGGGAAAGACTATTGGCTGTATAAATATCGAAAGTAAAATCTATCAACAAAGATTACCTTGAAAAAAATATTACAACGCTTATTTTTAAAACGAGTGGAATAAACAACCACTTGGCGTGAGTGACGCCTTTATTTTTTTGATAAAGTATCTGTCAGTTGTGATGTCCAGAGAAGTTTTCAGTCTTCACTTTCACCGGCTACAACAATGAATCTTATTTTGACTTATTTTTATAATTTTGTACCTAAAATTCTTAAGTAAAAAGAGATGGTTTAAAAATATACGCACAGTATAATTGTGCAAGTAATTGCATAAGCTTAATAGCAATAGCATTTATATTTGTTATGTACATTGCTGACATTGCAATACATGCTGCAAATCTGCATGATACCCATAAATTTGTATGAACGCTAACGATATACGTGAATATAATTTGTTACATATTATTATTTAATTATGTTAATACTGGACGATTTTAATAAAGGAAATGGCAGTGTTGGCCAAGGGAATGAAGAGATGAATTTTTTAAAGATCATAGTCTCTCTTTTCCCCCCGAGTTTGCACGATCCTCGCCAAGCTGGTGATGCATGATTTCTTTGTTTGCTTGTTTATTTTTTTACAAAATTCACTTTTATCGTGGAAAATTCAAGTAAGTTTATAACACTTTTAATAAAACGCTTATAGCAGAGCAACAGCCAATGGCGTAATAAACAAGAAGAGAGAGGGGTGCCCTTCCCCCGGATCGGTCGCGGTTTAGAGAAAAAGTCATGAAGTGTTGTTGGGTCACCCCTCTAGCTTTCCCGCCCTTCTTATGGCACCCCTTAAGGGGAAGATAACACGGATCAGCTGATCGATGTAGTCCTATTTAATTAACATGTAAACCTTAGCAGACACACAAAAATTCTGAAATTTTTTGAGAGACAGATTTTAGTACCTTAAAGTCACAGAAAAAATTTCAAAACAATTTTATTTATTCTTCAATCCATTTTTTTTTAAAAATAATTTTTTTCAAATTTTTAACATTAGGGCTTTCTCATGGAGAGCCAAACTAAAAGTTAATTAAAAAGACTCGGATTGAAGAATTGTTTTGATTGTTTTGATTTTTTTTTTTTTGTGGCTTTTAGGTACTAAAATGTGTTTCTCAAAAAAATTTCAGAAGTTTTGTGTGTCTGCTAAGGTTTACATGTTAATCAAAAAGGATGGGACAACATCGACCAGCTGATCCGTGTGTTACCTTACATACCCTTAAGTGAAGAACTCTCTTCGATGTCTTTCTATCTACGTTGCTGACAACACCACTTGCAGATTACTTGCTTAATTACTTAATATAACAATTATATAGTATAGTTAATTGATAATACTGGTTGTTCATTTCATTTTATTTATTTATTTCACTAACATTAATACAAATTACAATGTACAAGAGAAAATAATGAAAATAGAAAAGAGGTGAAATGGGACTTTTTACAAGGCACTATTGAGCACCAAATACACACAAGGTGGTAGAATATCTGTATTATTTCACCCAATTACGTACACTAATATAATATTTTGGGTAGGGATATTATACCACATGCAAAAGTGCCAAAAGAGGCACCACTACACTAAAAAACTAGCTATTATTAATATTAGGAATTCGTTTAGCAATTATTGAAAATGCTATAAAAATTTCACAAATTAAAATTACAAAAATGGTTCTACGGTTGTATTGTTAATTGTAACAAATTTTTCCTCTCGTCTCTTCACGATTTTTCACGTCGAACTTGTATCTATTATACAGATGGAATTCATAAATTCGTTGTTTTAAGAAAGAAATATCAAATTTATTACATTCTCAAATTATTATGTGTTATTTCAATAAAATAAATAGTATAATTGACATTTTTTTTAGGGCTTGTAATATCTCTGCAATTATGAATAACAAAGAAGGTGGAGAAATTTGCTTCTCAAAAAACAAATAATTAAAGAAATGAGTATAACTAGATTTAAATGTAATATATTATAATATCATGTTATATAGCCTTCATTAAAAACACACAAAATGATAAAATAGCTAATTTTGATTTATTTAACTAAAACTCAATTTCTTAATTATATATATGTGATATTTATCATACAATTTATAAGTAATAAATTACATAAAATTAATTTAAATACATTTAGTTTTGTTGGATAAGAGTAATATCTGACTATTGTATGTAATGTATGTCAAATTTGATTTATTTATTAACTTTGTGCGCTCATGACAAAATTGAATTCAACGTTCCACACTATATTCTTTTAAAAAAGAATATCAGTTCAAAATGATATGCGACAAATCTTCATAAAAATACTGTATTCCGTCTGTAAAATTCTGAATACAATTTTCCATGGGTACAACTTGGAACAGCATAATCATATATAATTGTCACGCTATCTGTAGAAAGGAACTGAACTTAAAAAAAAAGGAGAGGCTGGACTCATAAAAGCATGCATTATGTTTGTATTTTTTGAAGTTGCCTTATACCGACCGCTCACATTAAATCCAAATTTTAAAGGAAGTTCTCCCACCTTCCCCTTCTAAATCTGCGCCTAGTTTGACCTGGTTCTGTCCTCAAGACAGAGGTTCTGTTTTCTTGAAAAAGAAAACTGCATGTTTTGGTCTCTTTGCAGCTGCAGCTCCCTCCAGAAAACCAGGCAGGGGTTACGTTGGAGCTGTGCAGAGGCGTGCGTTGCAATAATCCAATAAACATCAGACATCAGTATAATATTAAGAATGTCTCGTCGGGCTTTGCTTTTTCCGATTTGAAATAAGCAATGCCCGAAATAAAACTCCCAGTCGGGCTTTGCTTTTTCTGGTTTGATGACTTCTAGAAATGATCAAATTTAAATGAGCAAAGCCCGAAATATTTTTTTAACTTCGGGTTTTGCTCCTCAAATCAATCCGCTAGTAGAGGCACATCTAGGTATGCGTATTTTTTTTTCAGAATTTGCCCGAATTCGGACTTTGATGCCAACAAAATAAATTCAATACAAAGATTTAATTCTTTGTAGCAGCTAATTAGGCTGTTAATTCTATTTATTTACAGTCAGGCTATTTTACCAAGTTATAATATAATTAAATGTTAATAAAATTAAAGTATTCATGATGAAGTTTGTTCATGTTCAGTAAAAAAAGTTAAAAAAATGTAATGTGTTACTTATTGGCTAACTATATAGTTATTAGTGTATATAATATATTTTTGTTTGTTGATGTTGTGTATGTTTTTGTTGTGATACTTGTGATGGTATTATGACTGTATATATGACTTGTTCTATGCTATTTGTATAGCCTAATGAACTGACTAAATCTATTTTATATTGACTAATAATTAAGTCTAATAGACTTCAAGATGGGAGTCATTTTTTTTTCTAACGTTGGAATTAAACTTTATCACAGGATTCATTAATGATTCTTGCATCTGGACATATAGGGCGCGATTCACGAAGCAGTTAGCCAGGTTTCTAACCACGTTTAGCTTAACCACGTTTAACTATATACCTGTTAAACTTGTTAAACCACCTCAGTTTAAACGTGGTTAGAAACCTGGCTAACTACTTCGTGAATCGCACCCATACATGCAGTATGTAATAAAAATTTATTGTAAATAATTGAATCCATCAATTAACATGCTATATAATTAGTTACTTCATCGTTTTTGTAGCTACTGTGGTGCGCTATTGAACTTTTCAATCAAACAGGTAAAAACGTTCTTTTATATTTTATATACTTGACTTAAAGAAACTCAATTTCAAGGAAAATTATTTATTGCTGGTCATTAAAACAGAAAGTATTAAAAATGAAATATCAACACTCATTGTATGGAAAGACTTATTTTTGACCACCATGCAACAACTTGTTATCAAAATGTTTTTTCTGCCCTCACAACTCACAATAAAGATATGAGAATAGTGATAACGTATAGGCAGCTAAAGTTCGTCCCTCTAGCTTTATATTAAAATAAGAAAATAACATATTATTCAATAAATTGAGTATACAATTAATTTAGTGCATAATATCAATAATTTTTTTAAATGGAAAATCAAAACAATTTTTGCAGTTATAATAGCATAAGTACATAATAATAATTAATTACGATTTTTTTTTAATTTTAGTTGGATATCAGGCAGGTTGGTTGGCAGGTATCATACATTTGCTTTATTCAACGTATTACGAAGAGGAACAGGCCAGAGAAATCAATTGGTTTAGTTGTGGTGAGGTCCAAATTTTGTTTCTTTTTAACATTCAGAATTATATACGTATACAGAGTATACTCAATAAAATTTTATGTATCAAAATAAAAATTTACTATCTGGATTGCTAATTAAGTTGAGAGAAATTTGTTAAAAAATTAGTACAAGTTAACAAATTTAATTATAATGTATTATAGTGAATTGTAAAAAAATACCATAGAAATTATATTTAATATTTATAGTAATTTCAATATATTTTGCGAGGAATTACATTCGTTGAGGACTGTTAACATATAACATAAACATATTGTCACAAGAGGTCACAAAAGTCAATAAACCAAATAAAAAACACAAATTTTACTATATTACTTTATTTAAAAACATTGACATCATTATTTTATTTCTATAATGGAAAATATAATACATTAATTCGACACTATTTTTTTTCACACAATTTTACAATGAAGCAATTTAAAGGATTTTAGTTTTAAAATTTGCCGTGGTGGACCAAAAGTCAAAAGAGAACACACACATGCAGCATCAACAATTTTTCTCATTTCATTTAACCTGATGAAGAATTTTATTATGAGAAAACGTTTTTTTTTTTCTAATCCCATTATGATTCTTATTCTAATTAATCTTACAGTACTATTATTATACTTCAAATTGTTTTTATCTACGTGTATAATTTTAATCATGGAATGTCTTCCTTTTTTGAAACTGTATTGAATTGTAGCGGAAGAGAACTTCTTTGCTTTTATTAGACTAATTTATTTGAAACAATTCACATTTATGTAACATTAAATAACATATATTATATTCTAAAACAAGTCCGACGCAAAGCAGCAATTTAAGATTTGTAATGCTGCCATGGCAACCTGTGTGTTATAGACCAAATCAATACATGACGCAAGATGTTTAATTTGATCTGACAATTTTCAACTTTCCTCACTAAAACCCATGACATAATCTTGAATGCTGAGGATGAAGCACTTTGGTATTCAAAGCTTTCAAGCTTTCAATGGTTTGGCTTTATATTCTAGCTGCTATTGTAACATTTCTCCTTCAGGAATTTAATAAATAATAATAATAATAAAAAAGTATATATGGGTGATGCTTTCAGCCAAAATTTTTGCTATAGAAATGGATTTTTTTATATTTATTTTTTTATTTTGAATTAAATTTTTGCAAAACATAACACAAAATATGATGAAGAGGAACAAAAACAATCCACATAATATGCAGTTTGATTATGTGAAGAATCCTACTATGTTAAACTATAGATAAACTTTGAGAGACATAATTAAAATGGTCACATATATTTGAAAATATAATTCACATATTGTAATCAGACAATCCGCATTTACTGATTTTTGAGATATTAATTACTGTCAAAGAAAAGAAAAATAGAAACTGCACTTTATTTCAACAGCTAAATACTAGTATTTATATTATATATCTCTGCTAAAAGATCCCCCTTTTTATATTGACTGTTAATAAATTTGGAATTCCATTATATAATTTCAATTCCAAATTTGTTATCGCACAGATCGAAGCTTATTTGGTGGTATCACAAAAAAAAAACAAGGACCCTCATTTTATGAAACTTATATCGGGATTGCAGTCTGCATGTTGCATGTTAAATTAATACGAAGGTTTGCTCTTAATTGAATTCTACTGCGCAGTGCAGGCAGTGAGTCCATCACCGAGGCAGGCTGCGTAGGCGATCACGTGCGGGATCACGTTCTGTTCGTACACGCCTGAGAAGAGGTGTGCCCAGGGACCGTGCGCGAACACCGCCACGTCATCTCCACCGTGCGTTTCGCTCGACAGAGGCGCCAGCGATGGGTACTCGTACTTAATATTGCCTGTAACAATGCAACGAATTTATACGACCGCTACGGGACACCATATTGACGTCATCTTTATTCCTACTACATTGCAAAATCCCGTATTGAATGTCGCTGTAAACACCCAAGTAATACGTCATATTATATGACGTCAATAATAAAATAGGGTATTTGTACAGTATTATAGTGAAAAAATACATTATTATTAATATGTAGAGTTGAGATAATAGTGGTAATACACTGATATGTATATCATGATTCATTATCATGATTATTAAAATTAAACAACTTTAAAAAGAAGCAATATTATAAATTTACATTTGTTTCACCCGATCATTTAAAATTGCTCTGTACTTACTGAGGTCATCGTTAGAGATGTCATATCTGTCCCCGTTAGTCTCCGCCTGCTTGTAGCCTGGTCCGTTAGCATAGCTCAGCGTGGAATACGGAAGACCATCAACGTCGGATATGCCCGCAAAACCTGCAACGAAAAGGGGACACGTCGTGTCACGTTTTCATGTAAAACTATGAACAAGTCTTATTTTAAAATTGAGTTTGTTCTAACATATTATTATGCTCTGAAATGCACAAGTTTTTGTTTCAAGTATACATAAATGAATAAAAAAAAATTGTATAAAAAAAATCATGCCTGAATTAAAACCTAAATAAACCCTAAAAATATATTTTTCACCGACTCAATCCACCTCTGTGCACGAGGCATTTAGTACAATTATTTATAAAAAGTGATAGAGTTAAAAAAAAAATTAAAATTAATGGTGTAATGTAAATGTACATTTTAAATTATGATATGTTACTAGGAAATTTTATAATCAATTAATTGATACATTTTTTTTTCTTTGTTCACCTAAGGGAAAAAGGGATGCTATAACGATCCGTACTAAAATTTATTGAACTTTTGCACTTCACCCCGTAACCTGAAGCAACTACTGAAATAGATCCCTTAGAGAACCTTGTGCATATGGGACCAACCCGTCACCCCACAGAGCTGTAGAGTTGGAATAAGAAGGTATTCAATACTTTTAAATTCAGAACTTTAGAACTACGATCATAAAATCAATTATATGATGTATGTTGAGATTTTTAGGACAGGTCAAAGTTGTAATTGTTTTGAGGTAACAACTACGCTACAATTAAAAAAAATATACAATACAAAATTTAACTTTTAGTTAAGTCATATTCCTAAAATTTCTGAAAAGCACTTATTTATTAGCAATTTTTTCACACTTGTCTGAAATTATTTCAAATTATCAATGCACTTAATTTCACTTGATAAATTATTATATAAACATTAACCAGCTTAATAGAAATGAGCCATTTTGATTCATATTATGTTTGCACCATTTAGGGACTATCACGTATGTTTTATGTTTCTGGTGTTGTTTGCATGATTTACTTCATGCTTTCTAAACATTGGGGGGCATTCACAAAGCACTTTAACCCCCCACTTTAGCCTCGATTTTCATCCCTGGTGCTAAACATGGTACTAAACTAGGGGCTAACCATGTTAAGCTCCTAGTTTAGTACCATGTTTATCACCAGGGATAAAAATCGAGGCTAAAGTGGGGGTTAAAGTGCTTTGTGAATGCCCCCCAAATTATCTACTATTATCTTGTAACCAAAGAGAAAATTCTTTAAAACATGAAAACACGTTGTAAAATAAAAAATACATGTCATTCCTTATAAATAATAAAATTGTAAGCACTTAATAAATACTATGCTATTATACTGTATCTAGTATATTATAATTTAACATTAAAATATATTTGATATTTAATTGCTCACTTTTAATATTAATGGTAAAATTAGTTTTCTTCTTCATTTTTTTTGCACGTGCTTGAATGTTCTTGTTACTAATATGTTTTTTTTTTTTAATTAATGCAAACACAGGTGTGCCCAGTCTATTAATTAAGTACTTTTTAAGTAGTCTATTATAGTCAATTTTGGACCAATGTGATGAAAGATTTATTAATTTTTTTGCTATGCATTATGATCACTTTTATTACTGTGTTTCATATTTATAATCTTAGGCCATGGCCGCCCCGGTTTGGAAGGGACCCACAAAAGTAGGGTCTACGAAGAGCCGCGCGGGAGGTTAAATTCAATTCAGTCACTTAAATGTGGCCAGTACCCTATACTAGGGTTCAGTTAAAAAGCTAAAAAAAAAAAATATTTATAATTATATATATATTTTTTAAATGAATATTGTGTCGTTGACTTTATATTATATATATTTAGTGCATTGGTAACTGTTGCTAAATAAATAGTAATTTGAATTAAAAGTTTGATTTTGAATTTTGGAGTTGCAGCTTCAGGCAGGATGGCTTTTTGCCACAAAGTACGCAGGTTAATTAATTTTGATTATTCACAATCCTATTTGTTTTTGTTTATCCCCATAGAGTTAACCAGACTTCATGCTTCCCACTCTGTAATAACGGTGTATATTTATTTATTTATTTATTTATTTATTTATTTATTTATTTATTTATTTATTTATTTATTTATTTATTTATTTATTTATTTATTTATTTATTTATTTATTTATTTATTTATTTATTTATTTATTTATTTATGAAAATTTAAGGCTTGAATTTGTTTTTATTATATAATATATATGATATATTTTTTATGTATTCCGCATCACGCATAAATTATAATTACAAGTTTTATGGAATAACCTATCATAAAAAGTGAATGACATATAAACTCTATAAAAAGCATGGAAATAAGGTTTATCACGTGTGGATTATGAGCTCAATACGATATTTTGGTCAGTAGTAAAATGATTTGTTTATATATATATATATATGTATATATATATATATATATATATATGTTATTAATTTCATGTAATAACATTAATTCTTCAAGGTTCAAGGAATGCTAATGTTTTCATTCATTTTGCTCGCCTCAGTGCATTATTGATGCCAAATTGTACTACAAAAACTCAACTTGCCCTCACTAATTTTGACTCCATTCATATCAAAGACTAACTGTCTTAGTTTTTCAAGCTCCAGATTTATTGATAAAATAACAATCGATGGCGCAGCCAGTTATACGAAAGTATCACAGGTATTGATTTAGGTTCCTCGCTGTTAACTACTCAGCAATGAACGTTCGGATAACTCAAAGTGATTTTATATAACGTGTAGCTAGCTGATGACAATCACTATGAAGAGAAATTTGTTGCAATTATAAAAATAGTAACAAAAGCAATTAATAAAAGCTTAAAGCCTAAAGTAGCTAAAAACAAACAAACAAAAAATAAACAAACAAGTTTTAAAATTATAGCCTACAAAAGTACTTTGATTTTTGTGTTTAACATTTGCAATTCAAAAATCACGTTAAGTTTTAATTAATGAACATTTGTGCTAACTTCCTGATTTTTATTTTCCATCTAATCAATGTAATATTTTCTGTAGCTTGGCTTGGAAATTTCATACAAATTTAACGTTTACATCAGCTTTGGAACTCTTTTAATATTTTGGATAAATGTATACATATTGCACCACATCCATTTATAAGAAATTAATTTAAATTTAAATCATTCATTTATTATAAATAAATAATCATGGTGATCACAATAAAATTATAGACGCAATTTAATATTGAGGCAACTTATGAAAGACTCTTCTAGTTTCAAGTATCCACGATAATTAAATGAACATAAACAATGATGATATTCAATTAATAAATCAATAGAAAACAACAATGTTAAACGGATTATCTGGGTCACCTCGTTTTAGCCGGGGTGACTATAAAGATTCTGCTCCAAATGTACAGAAAACTTAAAAGTGTTGTTCTTGTGTATAAAACGCCATAAAGATTCCCTTTAAAAATCCTGGCACGTAAGGATGTAACTCTAACTCTGTGGAACGGTTTAAATCAATTATCTGTCAATTTTATTGTTTTTTCATCGGTACCATGCAAATAAATTAAGGTTATTTTAGTTCACGTTTCACAACGTCAACGAATTGTCAGAACATTATATATAGTTACTTAAAAAAACTACAATAGTGAAAGTTAAAAAAATGATTGCATGGTAAATTAGAAAGCATGAGTTTTAAAAAAGAATTAAATGGTAATTAAAAATATATTTTTATAGTCACATAAAAAATCCTTTTCCAATGTAGCTCTGTAATTATTAATAAATTCAAAATCAACAGTAAGTAATCATAAAATATGGTACAATTTCAGCAGAGTTACTAGAATTTTTTATGTAACAATTAAACTTTTATTTCCAAATAATAAAATTGTATAATTTTATAAAAATTCTTAGCGATGTTTCAATCACTGATAAGAATTTGATAAGTAACGTTTTTCAGAAGTTACGCACTTTCTGAAAAATGTACTTTAAAAAGTGCGCATGTTTTACAAAAAATGTAATAAAGAAATTTTAGAATTTAGACTTGATTGTTAACAATAAAACCAAGTAAAATACTACTCTGGACAGTGAAATATTTTAAATCCTCATAAGAATTGCAGACTGATGTCCTTTCTAATATTCATGTTTTTTCTTCATAAGCATTACAGTAAAAAAAAAAAAAAATACTATCGATTCCAATCAGTTCTTCTGTATTCATTATAGTACTGTATTACTATTATATATTATATTGTCTACTTTTATAGTTAAAATATAAACCAGTAAGCTTAATTTATATCATGCAGTTCAGAGGTTGTCAATTTTGGTAGATAGTAATAATAATATGCTTCATACAATATTATTTTCTTATATACTGTCAACTGATTTATATATGACATTTCTGCAACCTTAAATTCCTGGTAAAATTTTAACTTGTTTTATTCATTAATCTATTGAATTTTATTTTACTGTTAAATATTTTGCTGTTGTCATAATATTACCATTATATATATATATATATATATATATATATATATATATATATATATATATATATATATATATATATATATATATATATATATATATATATATATATATATATATATATATATATATATATTTACTTAATATTATTATAGTGCTCAATCATATCTTATCAAGAAATTGATTATAAAACAAGATAGTTGTATAATTTTATAATTGAGACCACCAAATACAAAACCAGGCAATGATAATTTCTGATAAGACGTATTTTCTGATTTCCAAACTTTGATCGAAAGCATGCATCTGCATAAATTTCAATCATCTGCTTTTGCTTCTAACCGTCTCAATTGTTTTTTGTTTTTTTTTATTATATGAAATTAATTAACTTCATGTATTAAACCGTTCTAGGGTTTTGAGTTGTCGCTTGTTGCCAGCAACGATACGGCGGCTCCTCGCTATAATACCCGCCTGGGCAAGCGGGGCCGGGTCACGTGGTACCGTTGTGCTGCCCTAGATTCACTCGGGCGCGAGGCAAGCAGTGGCGGTAGCAAGCAACTCTTCACAAATTCACAGCACAGTCAGGCGCACAGCCAACATGCATGGTAACTCAGTGACGAGAAAATAATCATTTTCACAGCAGCCAGCATACACAAGGGAGGCCTTTCATACGACGTATTTAAAATTAGAATTTTAATTATCATTGATGCTAAGAAAAAAAATACATAATAGTAAATGAAATCATGCTGAACTCATCAAGAAGTTATGTAGTATATTATAATTATGTTTATTGCATAATATCCTGCGTGACTTAAACATCTTATTTTGCACTCTTTCGTTTATGATAAAAAAATTATTCAACTTCTTTCTGCACTAATTCAGTCACTGTTAATCAATTCAATTATAAGAACTAAATAAAAATTCCCTCACTTCTCTGTCCTTTTTAAATTATAATTTCAGTGGAATATAGTGTAATTAAAATGCATCCTGGTTTCATTACATATGCATGTATAGTTATTCATATTTAAATATATTGAAATCGTATTCTTGGTATAGTCTATTATCATTCAAAGCGGTTCAAAGTTGACCTCTTTCCTTCAGTATATAATATACTGCCAGTGTCGGAGTTGTTCTCGTGACTTAATTCTATTCATTATAATGAATCATTACACAAAAGGCAGCTCAGCTCTTAAATTTTGGGCTCAGCGAATATATGTATATTATATTTTTTTTTCAATTATATTTAGCAATTTTTTTAAATTTATAAGATTCTTTAAGTTTCGAAAAAAAAAATATATATTGTTAGTGGTTTATCCATTTTATCGTGGTTTATATTTATGGTTTCATCCAATTATAATAGATTATGCATGGATCGAAGGAAAACCACATAAACTACATAATTTTTAAAATAATTATAATAATATATAATTCTAAAAT
This sequence comes from Siphlonurus alternatus, assembly GCA_949825025.1. Classification (NCBI taxonomy): domain Eukaryota; kingdom Metazoa; phylum Arthropoda; class Insecta; order Ephemeroptera; family Siphlonuridae; genus Siphlonurus; species Siphlonurus alternatus. The sequence goes on from OX463779.1 coordinate 22,155,952, forward strand.
AAAAATAAATAAATAATTAATATTAATTACATTCAAAGTTTCAAAGTAAAAAAAAAAAAAAAATGCTATATTATTGCTATAATTAACTGCTATATAAAATCATATCATATAACTCAATAACAAGTGAATTTGAATCATATTCACTTGTTATTGAGAATTTTCAAGGATTTTCCTTCGAAAATTTTCAATTTTTGACTTGCAATTTTGCAAGGCAATAGAAAAATTGATTATGCATTAACACACAACTCGTTTGAATGTTAATAGACTGTAGTGATACTGAGAAACAAAAAACCTCGATGTAAGTGGACTTTTTTTTTTTTTTCAACAAAAGCTTCTTAATTTAATATATATAACATATGTAAAGTAAAGTAAAATGAGAGCATTTCATATTAAATTTCATCTAGAGTAAAATAAATTTGTAAAATCAAAATTGTTGCTGATGGAACGTAATTTGATTAATAGGAATAAATTAAAATTAAATATAAAACTCGGGGTATAGAGTCTCTCAGAGCGATCAACTGTCATTATAAAAAACATATCAGAATTTTTTTACATTACTCGCAATGTATCACAATTATATTCAAATTATACTAACCGTAAGCCAGTGCGTTGCAAGGGGTATTATGTTAATTATGTACCATATTACATCATGGCAATAAATTGAAATTCAAATAACGTCCCGAACGTATGAGACAGGGAATTAAAATCAATCAGATTATAAAATGCGACGAGAAGGAGATGAAATTTCAATACTGGAAGTGTAAAACTTCAGGGGTCACTGAAGACAGATTTTCGTCCACTTTCCTCTTCAAATCATCAACCTCTACTTTACAATTCCTCATTTCCACGAATCCCCTGTAAATCCGTCCATTCCGTCCATTCCTTATTTACTTTAATGATAAATTCTCTTAAGCAAACATTTCTTTTAAATGAAGACCCTCTGCAAGAAGAATAAAACTTGAACTTTCAATTTTCACTGACAACATTACGTTTGAAATTAATTAAACGTAAAAAGAAAGAATGTTTCCTCAAATTTAATCTGCTAATAGTGCTAATAGAAATTATACTATATCCTACAGTAGAAATAACAATTGTATACAGACCTCCCTCCTTCCCTAGAAAAGATGGTAAGTGGAAAGATAAAAAGGGTGAAGAAGTAACCTAATAAATTAAATGTTAAAAATGTTGAAAAATTCTTATACCACCACCCCTGATATCTTCACTGGATATGGGGGGCACAACCCATCACCGGAATAAAAAAAGAATGTGTAGAAAGGTACCCACCTTGGACACCAGACCCTCGTGGTGCATATCCTCCAATGCTCATGGTGTGCGCGTGGTCTGAGGTGACCACGATCAGCGAGTCCAAGGGGTCAAGGGTGTTCCGCGCCAGCTGGATCGCCTCGGCCAGCTGCAGCGTCTCGTCCAGCGCCACGCCCGCCCTCGTATCGTGGTGCGCAGTGTCGATGCGACCGCCTGAAACCACCACATTCATTGTAGTACCATTAAAATCCAAAATTATACCCTAGCTCATGATATAATCATTATAAACACATCTTATTTATATTGTACACAATTATATTGGTTTCTTATTCAAATTCAAAATTCTTTAATCTTTCTAAAAGACAAGTCAACAATATAACATACAGTATATTAGTAAGTAGTACAAAACACGCATGCAACTAAACTTTATTTTAATGATAAGCGCAATCATCAGCTGGTGTTGTTTCTTTTATTATTTTAGTTCTTATTGGATTTATTGATGGCGTTGGTCAAAATACGAGTAGTATAATACACCAATATTTGTTGCGCAGCCAAAAATCAAAGACCAATAGTTATAGTTTATAGTTTTAGTTTTATAGTTTTTATTGCAATTTTGGAAATTATTAACAATGTAAATTTATGCTTTTTTTACGTATATATTATTGCAAAAAAAAAAATAATAAATATTAAGAAGAATAAGAAAAAAAAAGAAAGAATATCACTTAAATAAAATACAAGTTTCTTGCAATTCCATCCAGGACCTTTCCAGGTGGAACTGCGTTCCGCCTAATTTGTTTTTTACCGGAACGGCGTTCCGGACCGTTCCGCCACATTTTTATCACTGCATGGTGCTTGATGAACACGTGGAGGATTGCACTGCAAGAGGGTCGGCAAATGCCCCGGACCTTCTGTCACGTCTGGCTGGGCGTGCTGGAGGCTACTTGTCGGTCCTTTTTGTTCTTCCGCATTCAGTGTGAAATTGTTGCTGCATTTATTTTATTAATGGAATTTAATTGTTAATTCATGAATTGCAATTAGGAAAAGCAAAAAAAAAAAATGCAAATAGCCTCCAGCACGCCCGGCCAGACGACCAGACGTGACAGAAGGCCCGGGACATTTGCCGACCCTCTTGTCGTGTACAGCAGTTAGTGCAATCCTCCACGTATTCATCAAGCACCCTTACGAGTGAGCCGACCAATCAGAACTGTTGTGTGTCACAACCCACTGTATACACTAATGCTATATGTATATAGTAATATTTTTATCATAATATTAAGAGATTCAATTCCTGTATTGATCAAGGAATGAGAAGGATGAAAGGGAGAGCTATAATATTAAATATTTTATTTAATTTTTAATGGTGCATTCAAATTTATCTATTGAGTTTATGGGAGGATATATATTATTAAATGTTGTTTTATTATAATATTGCAGCTCTTTTTTTGCTTTACCTCTATAGAACCAAATTTTCACAACTTGAGCACATGTAGAAACAAAAACGTCTAAAAAAAAATGTAACAACTGCAACTATTCAATGAATTATTCTACTTTTTTATTTTTCTAGTCAGATTTTATATTATAATTCAAATTTAAATGAGCAAATTTAAGCCCGAAATATTTGTTAATATCGGGCTAAAAAGAGTAAAAAGACTATTCCAATTAAATTGCGATTGTTTAATTGGCGGCATTGGATGACGCTGATAAACAAAAGTTGCTAAATTCTTTTAATGCATGCACAGGTGCAGATTCAGGGGGGGCTGGGAGGCCTTCAGCCCCCTCCCCCCCCTTTCTTTCGCCGAAATTTTGAACTTAGCATGGGCAATATATTGAATATATTTCCCCCCTTGTTTTAACGTTGGCCTTTTGGAGATACAGCCCCTTCCCCCCAAAAAGCGTTGTAAAATTTCTTGGAAGTCCCATAATTATATTAAGCTCTGCATATGATTTTAGCAAAGAGCACAAGTTACACACTTCAAGAGAATCGCAAAAAGAAATGAATGTAATATATTATAGGTTTTTCTACAATAATTCTAGTTCCTGCATGCGGCATACGAAGTGATGAGCAAAATTATAGCGTTTATTAAAAATGTTTTCTACTTTTGGAATTTACCTTCGACGAAGAGCACGAATCCTTGCGGGTGTCTGGAGAGCGCCTGCAAAGCGGCGGCCACGAGCTCGGGCAGCGAGGGGTGCGTGGCCGGGTTGTTGTTCACGTGGTACTCCATGTGGCCAGGGTCCACCAACCCTACACACGACAGTCGTCAGACAATTTGTTTAATATCCTGCACTGAGCCAGCGCAAAATTAGGAAGTATTTTTTAGTTCATTCTTTCATTTATCGATACTAATTTGCATGGTTTGGGCAAAATTTCAATCAGATTCAATAAATCGTAGTTTAATTAATACTTCTGGACAGCATGAATTAAACCCTTGCCTGATTTCCTCGAGAGACAAAGATTGTTTTGGAGGTTTGCAATTTTGAGTTCGTGTATTCAGACATTATTTTAATTTAAAAAAGGCAATTTTAAGTTCTTCAAATCTGCATATAGAGTGCATGACAACGCTTAAAAATCGAATAAGGGTTAATTTCAAGGACAATAGTGAGCTACAATGTATCGTCCTTTGGATGAAGTAACAGAAGTACATGCTGTCTTGTCTGCTGTTTTGACTCCAGACGTGTATAGAAATTTTTTTTGGACATATTATTCTTCCCCAGACCCTATACGTCAGCATGTGGCTCACGTACCCATGATATAGTCGGTGTTGGAGAAGTCCACCTGGTTCATGGTAAACTTGTCGTAGAAGTAGGCGCTACTGGCTCCAAGAGAGGTTTTCTGTTGCTTCCACTCGTCTATCAGGTTCACTTCGTCGACACGGTGACCCTTGTTGCCCTCCTCATCCTGGCTGCTTGCCGGCCACAAGTTGGATCGACCGCCGCCCATAATCACCTGCGTGATGTTTCGGTCAGATTTCTCCACCATCTCCACCAGGCTTAAAACAACGAGTTAATTCGAACTCGACTCTATTTGAATCTAGTTTTCAAATAGAAATTCGGAATCATTGGATGGAATTCATCATAAAAAACATTTTAATTTATGATTTAATGAAAGTCTGAACTCCTATAATGATTCCGATCTAAAAGTTAATGCATGATAAATCCATTAGATAACAGCTCACTTTTAAATGCAAGTCCTAAATGATCCGCGTTCCAAAAATGGAGGTTGCCAGGAATCCAGTGCAATGAATTTGCAAGCGTGTGTTTATGTCCGAGTGATTATCCTGCTATGGAGCTATACAATTTAAATAAAGTGTTGAAAATTCTTGATCAGAATTGTGTAAATTAGCAGCTTAATAATTTCTAAAAAGTTGACATGAAATACGTTTTTTTTTTTAATCGAAATAAAAATTTATATGTGAATATCTCATCATTTTGTACTGCACAGGGCATTGAAAACAATTTTTGCATAAAATTTAATTTACGTACTATTTATTTTGTTTATATAATTCAGTATAACTTTTGGTTCTATAATTTTGTCTAAAAAATAAGTTCTTTCCTATAACTCCACCTGCTGACAGCCAAGTTTTAGAAGAGTCCGGGGTAACATACCCTGAGGTTCCTTCCAGTTTCCCCACGGACCAGCTGCTCTGCAATGTCGTCACACAGAACGGGGCTCTCGCCCATGTCGATGATGTCGCGGTCCGCCTCCCAGTCTCGCTCCGCCGTGTGAGCGTACGTGCCGGCCGGCGAGGCGTGCGTGATGCGCGTGTTGGTCACCACTCCCGTCGCCTTGCCCGCCAGCTGGAACACAGTAATGCATTGAGGTACATTGTAGATTTATGGGCTTAATTGACATGGGGATAACTTCTCCATGTTTCAGACAGAATAAGCTTCGATGGTTTCTTTTCTTTTGGATTGCTCTTTTAAATTATATAATAAAATGAAATCTGCATTTTTTTGTTTGTTTGTTTGTTTGTTTGAAGTTAAGAATATCTGGAAGAAAAATTAAGAACCCTTGCAAACAGTGCAAATTAACCTTTGTTCCAGGAAAATCCAGCAAAATAATTGCTTCTTTTTAGGGACTTAGTCATGTCTGCCCAATACTATACTTATCTTTCCTATATTACCTACATAGTTTCATCGCGGGTCGATGCGATCTTCAAAGATTTTTTTACTGTCACTTCCCCCTATATGTCTAACCTGACTCACTCAGGACTTTAGTTCTTGGCTCCATTTAGTTGTACTTGTTTGTGACTGTAAACATTAAAACCCTTTGCAAATATTAGCTATATATATAGTTATTATATAATTATCTCAAGAACTCAAAAATATATAAGTCCGTTCTCTCACAAAAAAGAACCTGCAAAAAAATAAATAATTACATATTATATTTGGGTTGTAAATAAAATACAATACTATTAATTCGGCTTCTTATTTAATAGCTGCAATATACTATGAATTGATTAATTCTGAGTTTGTTCAAGTTTTAAAAAACGTTTTACTAAAGTAAAATTGAAAAAAAATATATAAATAAATAAAAACAATAACAAAAAGGACCGGCAAGTATAGCCTCCAGCACGCCCGGCCAGACGTGACAGAAGGCTTGGGGTATTTGCCGAACCTCTTGCAGTGTACAACAGTTAGTGCAATCCTCCACGTGTTCATCAAACATCCTTACGATTGAGCCATATAATAAAGAATACCTATAACTCTAGAGCTATAGGGATTTTTGTCGTCACTGATCTAGGGTTCTACCTCCTTTTTAGATGGCGCAGGCTGTCATTACATTTAACACTTAGGGGTTGAAGAGGTTTAAAAATTAACCAAACGAGGTTGGGGCGCTGTAGTTTGTCGCTACGGACTGAAGAATGAGAGGAGGAGGGGGGCAAGCGCTCGAGGGGATCTGACTGAAAACTGACCGAAGATTCTTTACCCTGCCAGAACATAAAAAAAATGCGTATATATAAAACGCATGTGAACTGTGAACTCGAGAACTGAGTACTTTTCTGCTTACATATAATTATATGATTTCGGATCAACGTATCAAAAGATCTCAAATGAGCGTGCTAATAAAAATAAAAAAATTACTTCATTATATTTATTTTAAATTTAAAATATTTTAAAATTCTAAATAATAATAATAAAAAACAAACAAGATATGATACTATTTTAGAAAGAAATTAAAAAGTTTATTCGCTATTAGTATAGTAAAGTATATAATTATTAGAGCGCGGAAAAGTCATTTTGCGTATGAGGACTATTTTGTTGTCATTTAGGATGTCCACCGATCTCCGGAAGTGGATTCAAATGAGCCTATATAAAAAAAGACTATTTAGACAATTTTTGGATTTTTAGACTATTTTGGCAAAAGATGACTTTTTGTGACTTTTTGACATATTTTTAGTGCATTTCAGCTCTTTTTTTCATATTGTAAAAAAAAAAAAAAAAAAAGTAAAGAAGTAAAGAAACAAAGACTTCAGTCTGTGTAAAGAAATATAAAAAAAAAAAATTTAAATAGCACTTTTGAAACGCCCTTTTGCTGCAGTTTCTAAAAAAAAAAAGTGAATTTTTTATAGACTATTTTTTAAAACGAGTGACTTTTTTGTAGACTTTTTTCCAAAAATAAGTTGAATTTTTAGGCGCCTATTTTTCGAAAAAAAATTGACTTTTTTCCGCGCTCTAATAATTATACTTATATAAGACTTATAAGTAAATATATAAAGTTATAATTTATGAATTTTGAAATATTTTTATAGCAAATGATTATTTTACTCTATTCATTAATTATTTAATTTTAATAAAATAAAATGTAATAAAAAAATTTTGATGTAGCTTACTGTTCGTTTAAAAATTACCATCAGAGGCTATCATCTGCCACCGTGAATTCAATATACACGCGCTGATAAATATTATATTTATTTATTTATTTCTGTTGTGGCTCACATTATACAACATAGAGACAAAGGACAGTTTGCTTAAAAAGTAAAAGTAACATTTTATAATTAATACAATTATTATAAAAAAATATATAATATATTTATTATGATTTTGCCAACATTATTTATGTAATCATAAAATATGCTCTCTTGTTAAGTATAAACGTGGGCGTGAGAATAAAGCTCAGGGTAGTTTTTCTTCATGAATTTTATCGTATTTTCGTATTAAATTTTCAACGCACTCAAAATTTTGACCCCCTTTTTACTCACTTGGAGTTGTTTCATCATTTCAATTGTGGAATCACTCGTTCCACTTTTTTTTTTTTCATGCGATAATATTAATATAACTCTATGTATGCGATCGGAGCATCGTATTGAAAATTTTAAAAAAGGGCTGGCATTATTTTTTTATTCTGCGCCTGATTTTAATAAAAAAAATATCGTAGATATATTAATTAATTTCGTCAAAAAAGGGATATCATAAATTGTGGTTAGATTTGACAGCTAATGGCTTGCATGAATGTTTTTTTCTTCCTTTTTCTTTACTAAACAAACAAGCGGGAGCGGAGAATAACACGGTCAGTACCCCCCGGCCTCAGCGCAAGTTGGGGATGATGCACCTCTACTCCCCCGTCGCATGTGGTCACCACCTGCGACAGAATCTGACGGTAACTCCATCTACAGAGTAGGTAGAAAAGTTTGAATAACCCCTAAAAGCAGGCAACCAATCTTGACGACATATTTAACATGGGGAATAGACTAGCCTGATTGAGCCGACCAATTAGAACTGTTGTGTGTCACAACCCACTGTACACCAGCAAGGTACAAAATTTAACTAATCCTATATAAGTAACACTATGTCGAAAAACATGTTATTGTTAGTACCTTATAATAAATTATAATAATTTCACTTTAAATTTGCAGAAAATTCTTTAAAATTAATTAAAAAAAAAAGCTCCGAATGAGAGCAAAAATGAAGATAGTATCAAAATAGTCAATCAATCCATAATGGATTGAGATCTTAATTTTATTATATGCATAGTAAATTTACTTTTAAAAAAAGTTTCAATTTAATTTCATTTGGTATAAAAACCATGGATTCGAAAATGTAATTATGAAAGGTTTCGTATTTAATTATAGAATAATAATGAAGGTGTGACATATTTGAACGTCTTAGTTTTTTTAGGTTCAAATTTATTCATATATATATATATATATATATATATATATATATATATATATATATATATATATATATATATATATATATATATTATATATATATATATATATATATATATATAATATACGCTGAGGCTACGAAATCGAAATTAAGAATAAATGGGTATTACTTGATACAATTGTTTAATTATTGATTGTTTAATTATTGCACAATACTAATTTTCCTTACAAAAAAACTTTCTCTAGTTTCTCTCAACACAAACAAGTAGAGCTGAACATTTGTAAGAAAAAAATTATTTACTTGTTTAATGAGATATCAGAATGCAAAAATTTTAGTGGCTTAATCGAAAGAAGGGGTAAAAATATGGTACTGTGATTTTTTTCAGATTTTTCTGAGAACGGGAACTATTTTTAAAAAATTATTGAAAGCCTATTTTATGACGTCACAGGCGGCACTGCCCTATCTTTTTTCTTAAGGAGTGCCGCCCGTGACGTCATCAAAATAGGCTTTCAATAATTTTTTAAAAATAGTTCCCGGTGTCAGAAAAATCTGAAAAAATTCACAGTAACATATTTTTAGTGTTTTACCCCTTCTTTCGATTAAGCCACTAAAATTTTCACATTCTAATATCTCATTCATGCAATGCCAGCTAAATTTATCAAGGGTTTGTTTCTGCAAGTATAATTATTATATATATATTGCACTACAGTTATTAATGTTTGAGTGGGTTCTGAGTTCTGAGTCAATCTTTAATCGATCTGACAGTGAGTATAGCTAGAGGGTAACTCGTTTAAGTGTGTGATCGAATTCTGTTCACCTGCGCTTGTCTGATGATGGAGTCAACATGGTGCGAGGTGTTGCGCATGGCCAGGCAGTCGTCGCGACCCACGGCGGCAGTCACTCCCAGGGTGCCGTAGTTGCCCTTGACCCCCGTAAGATAGGCGATGGATGAGCAAGCCGAATCTGCCACCATGCTGTCCACGCAGTAAGTCTGCAAAAAATTCCGGACATGTTCACCAAAAAATTGCTTTTTAGTGTCAAAGTTGTTTCAAATTTTGGTGGTTCATAATTTTTACTATTGTTTCTTTTGTATGTTGTATGCAACAGACTTCTTAATTATTTTTTAATTATTAGCTCGAGTGTTTAAGGTTTAAGGGGTTTATCTTTAGATAAATTAATAGAAAATTAAGAAAATTATTTTTAAAGATACTATCCACCAATTTATATATATGTAAGGGTTGGAAATCACGTGGTGTCCAGACTCACCCTTGAGTGTCCAGTATATGGGAACTGGTCGAACGCCAGTTCACCGTCCTCACCCACACCAAAAATGCGAGCAGCTGAGAGCGTAGGGATGGACATTCCATCGCCCATGAAGAGCACCACGTTTTTAGCTTGGCCTGTGATTGGCTGGACTGCCAGGTGCTTTGCTAGGGTTGCTTGAGCCTTCTCGCGCCAGAACGCAGCGTCTGAGAGTGGAGAGACAGTGGGTCAAACAAGATCAGGCAATATTTGAAAGGACTGATTACTTACTTTCCTCTTCAGGTCGTCTGCTGCCCTCCCCACGCGCGTGACTTGGGATTCGAGGGTGCATATGCCGATCGTCATCTGAATGGAAAGTCAAATAAGTTTACTAGTTTACTGGTCGTATTGCATATAAACAGCACAAGGACAATAAGCAAAAAGCCTTAAAAATATATGTACAAAAAGCAGTTTCTCGTAAATTAATTTGGAAGTTGAAAATAAATTTTACTTTTCCATGTAAATTAAAATTAAATAAAGATAAAAAATAATAAATTCAGAGAATTAATTAAGCGAGAGGTGACGAGAGCTATAACACGAACGCCGATCAAGATCGAAGGTTTGTTTGCAAAGTTACTCTGAACTTTGAGCATCGCACTTAATTCGCAGAGAAAAACAAAAACATTGCAACACAATGTTGTGAAACTTCACGAGTTATCATATAGATAATCTGCACTTGAGTAAAAACAAAAGCTGCTGCTTTTGATACATTGGTTTCTATACGTTATCAAACAAGTTTTACATAAATTCATTTGTTTTAATTTATTCATTTTTTATTGGTATATGTATGATGAAGACAATGATAGAAAAAATATACTGCTATCAAATTATTGCTATCAAATTATTGCAATCGAAATTCATGCAGCTATAGCAGGAAGAGTTAAATACAGTATTTCATATTGATATCAGCTAGTCGGATACTTAAATGCAAAATGTAATCCCTGTTATTATTTTTCAGTAATTAAGAGATTATCAAATCCAAAATATTTATTCTAAAATTCATATACTAGAAATAATTAAAAGGCAATAAATAACTAACAAATATCTTATAGTTGAAGACGTTGCAGTGATATAATAGGAGGATTTAATACTTTACATACAAATTTATGAACAAATGGTTGTTCACTTTTTTTACTCTGCATTATATTATATTTATGTAGCTAAATTTTTAGTCTTCAATAGTACAGAGATTACTGCTTAAACATTATTACACTATACTATTTATTTTGTCCTGCTATAATTTTAACACAAAATACATTAAAAATGGAATATGTTATACTCAATTCAAATAAACTATTTTTGCTTCAAATGGGCATAACAATTTGCTTAATTATTTTGTTTGTCCTCCAGAGACTGAAAATTATTCACCGTACCAGAAGTGTCTTTGATTGATGGCAGTGCGAGTACCGTGGAGGCGATGGCCAGCAGGAGCGCGCACGAGAGTCGCATCTTCGAGTCTTAATTGGAGCACACCGATGCTGAGAAGATACCTCAATTTATAGTACGCATTATCATAAACACGGACCCACCTCATGGCTCGATTGACCTTAAAGAATTTTAAATGAGTTTTATCTCTTATTGTAGTCTGCATGTTGTTATCAACAATTTGTCCACTTTGTATATAAAAAATGTGTCATATCGTGTACTTTGCGTGGCTGCAGGCACACACCTCCCTAGCACGTGACTTAATTTAAGGTTACAGTCTTTCGAATGATAAAATTCTACGGAAGAGTATCAAAATCGTTGATGTCTATGGTAATAAATGTAAAATAAATTTAAAAATGGAGTAAATTTATTGTCTTTCATACTTCAGTAAAATCTAAAATTTATCAGAACTTAAATTTAAATACTTCCGGAAATTTTCCAAAATTAAATTCACTAAATTTCAAATCTTAAGATATACTGTTTCTCAATAGTAAAAACCAAAGTACGTGTCTTATCTTCAACTAAAATATACTAATAGAGAATAAGGTTATCAAGTTTATACCACAAGATGAGCTATGACTCAAAATTAACAATCGAAGGCTAATAATTTAGTCAATCTTTGTTGATTTTTTTTTTATTATTAATAGCCCGAAAGTAAAATTTAATATACTTACATTATTTAGATTTCTAGCACACCCAAAAGAATCGTGATTCAATACATTAAAATGGTCAAATGGTCAATTCTTTACAAAATATTTATTTTTTTTTCATAATTATATCATTATTCTACTTATAATATTTTTACGAGTGTTATTTTTTTTTTATAACTGAACTACATAATATTTATCATGTATTTTTTTTTTATTTTTTTTTTATATCTGAATATTTATCTTTATTAGTACGAATTGAATTGCTAAAATATATTGAGCATGAAAATCGATGAATTGAAATAAAATGAGAAACAAAACTAAATAATTGAATACTGCACTAAGAATTTAATTATACTTTCTTGCTATACTTTATAATATTCATTGATTTATCAATAGAGTAAAAAGAAAAAGCCATGTTTTATATATTGTGAAACTGTTAAATGTTTTGTAATTTCTGTAAACGGTGAAATTGTTTTTTTTTTTTTTTTTTTTAATGACGAATAAATTATGACTGTTAATAATTTGTAATATTTGTTTAAATTATTTTCACTGTTCTTACATTGTTAGTTGAAATTGTAATATAATTATTATCAAATTCCTACAGATATAGGTCTATATAATATGAAAAAAAAAATCCACTTTTGTTAGTTTTACTTTATGACGAATGACAAGTAAAAACAAAAATAAGCGTTTATTTCTAAATTAGTAGGTCATCTTGCTTATCTTGTCTATTGATTTTTTGGCATTTTTTATGTATGTTTATTTATTTAAATATTTTAAATATCTCTCCGAAATTCTAATACCAATATTATAAAAAATTTATATTTTCTTTTTATATTATTTAAGAAGTATCAAGGATAAGAGAAGGACAGTTATTATTTATGAGATTTTTTTTCCAAGAGATTATAATTATATAGGGACAGCCAGAATAATAGATGAGGGCCTTCGTATGATTTTATTCAAATAAAAGGTATATATTATAATATTCACTATAAAATTCCCTTGTGTTTTAAGTATTTACAATGTAAATAATTGTATAATCAATAATTATTAATGTTGTCAGTTATAAAATGTTATTATGACTCAAGTTAAAATAATTTTTAGTTCTTCAATTTTAATTTATTAAACAGAATAAAAAGGGTTTAGAAGAACAGTTTCCTTGATATACGTGTGTTTGTATGTCTCTGAGGGGTAATATTAAAAGGGCATATCACATTTTCTACGTCTCCCCTAGCTCTCTTAAGCTACTCTTCTCTCTTTCACTGCACTGCACGGGGTCCCCAGTCTCCACGCCACGGCAATCTAAATCAGGAGCCGCTCCCGCGACCCAGCTATTTTGAGAGCGCTACACGCTAATTAACCAAGTCTTAACTGTAAAACTGAATAACGTATTCAACAATAGGAACTTAAATGCTTTTAATGATGCATTGTAACATTGTAATACTATATATATTCAATAGTTTTTTTTTATTCAAAATTCAACCACATTTTACTAAATTAAGTGAAAATGTCAGGGAAAAGCAAAATAAAATCCCAATTATAAAATACAAAGAAAAATGTATTATTACTTTTAAAAATGTATTTAAAAAGCGTGAAAGTAATATTTTTTCTCAAAAATTACATAACTTTATAATTTATAGGACATAAAATATTGTTAAAATGGTTACGTAACTGGCTCAAGTACGTACAAGATTGCACGTGCAAATGCTTACTTTTAATGTCTCAAGATGTACCCAATAATTTGCAATTGAAAGTACCAGCGCACATTGTAGGAAGATTAGATTGTTAGATTAAATCGATCTGCTCCGGTGAGTTATTTTAAAAAACACGGTCCTCGTTAATTTCCCAAGCGCCTGAAACATAGGCAACTTTTCACGCACGCCTGCTGTGCGGGTTGCATCGTCATCTTTGCAGGGGTAACAAATGGCGAAAACAGCAGGAACATTATAAATATATTTAGTATATATTATACTCTGTGTGATGTGATTAATTTTAAATAATAACAATGAACTTAATTGATTTTATACATTGTCTCCTTGTCTTTCTGGTATTATTTAGTGGTATTTTCATAGAAACATTTTTCCATTTTCCATGCATGTTATGTAAAATTTAACCAATTCGTAATTATTACAATTTATGTTGTATATAGCTTTATCTTGCTATCTTTTTAATAATTTGAACATCTTACCTGCTCCTTTTGTATTTTTATTTATGAATGTGCTAATTAAGTTAGCCAGACAAAAAAAACGCAGATCACTTTTTGACCTCATTTTAATGTGAATTCCATTTCAAGAATTTTTATTTAATTATTTAAATTAATTTTTTTTTCAATATACACCATTACGTATATAATATCAATAAAAATAACACACAAATTGTATAATTATATTTTATTCCCAATGTATAATATATTTTCTCATCAGATATACAGTGTATTATTATAGAGAATGTTAATTGTTTTGTATTTATCATAAGTTTAGTAAAAAATAAACAAAATTTAAAAATTGAAGGAAATTTTATAAACTGATGAAATCCAACATGTATTCTTGTAGGTTTAATGGAATTAATTATTGTAAATTTATTTAATTATTATTTAAGGGTAAGGTAACGCCATTGCACCAATGTTAAAAAAAGTCCCTCACACAAAAATTCTGAAAAAAAATTTAAAATGTTCTCCTCTACACTCCCTATCAGTAGCTAAAATATCAGGTATACAAAAACTAGATCGAATTTGTATACCTGATATTTTAGCTACTGATAGGGGGTGTAGAGGAGAACATTTTAAATTTTTTTCAGAATTTTTGTGTGAGGGATTTTTTTTAACATTGGTGGCGTTACCTTACCCTTAACTATTTTAAATTTATTAATGTAACAAGATCAAATAAAAAAAAGTATTTTTCCTCCAAAAATTATGATTTATCTAATAATATCATCAACAAAAGTTAGCGTCCTTAATAAAACCAGACTAAATGTTGATCTATGTGTACGTATGGGTATGCGGGTATCTGTGTAGTAAATAATATAAAACATATTATATTCAAGTTTCTACAAACTTACTTTTAACTTTATTAATGTTAGTACATAATTGTATATAATTATATCATAATTTAAGCAAATGAATGTTCCAGATTGAAGTGCAGAAATATAAAAGCTTCAGAGTTACAATGCAAATAAATCATGATGATGAATTTTTTTTATACATGATTCATATGATTATAAAGGGTGCAGCGAGGGAGAGAAAACATATTTATAATAAAAATAAATTTGTAATTTGAAAAAGTTATAAAGTATGACTCATAAAAATATATTTTTAAATAGCACCCTAAATAATTAAAAAAAAGTTTTCTAAAAACTACACACCACAATGATAGTCACAACTTCTAATATATTATATATAACCAACAATAGGGAAGTAACGTCATATAACTCATATATATATCAAGCTTATTTTTATTCTATAGAACGTTAAGCAGTCGTCAGGAAAATTTAAGTTAGGACACTTCTATTGTTGGTAATTATGAATATTTTGAAGTGTTGCAATATTGAAGTAAAAAGATGGTATTTGGATTTGAGTGCATTAATGATTTAAAAAAAAATGTAAGTAATAAAAATGGTGTGCTCTTACAAGAAACAAACATGATCAGATCACTAGAAAATTAAAACTTAAACGCAAATTCTGATTAAATGCCATGAAAACAATATTTTTCATAAAAATAAATCTTTTGTGCTTCAGGTAAAAATGCATAATTGTGATGTACTCCCAACAACAAACTCAGTAACTAGATATTCACTATCAAATTATTGAGAATCAAACTCATCGTTACTCTTAATTTTTAAAACATTTTAACTTTTGTCTCCACATTGTTAACGGTACAGAGCCAATGTTGAAAATATAAAAGTTGTGTAAACTGGGCTTAAATAAATGCTTAAATTTTAATTGCTCTTGAAACTTGTTAAAATAAGAATTTAACTTATTAATGCAACCAGCATTTTGTGCAATTATTTTTTCTCTAAACAATAATTAAAATTTTACTAACAATAACACATTTTGTGCATTGGTTAACCATTTTTTGATGACCATAATAATATCAGTGTTTTTAAACATTACATAATATAATTATTCTTTTTTTTAAGACAAACAATGAAACATGATTAATTATAATGAACATATAATATATCTATTATTTTTCTAATAAGTATTACATAATTATGCATATAATTAACTTGCAAAGTTAGATATACTACATACCAAATACAAGATTTAATACACAATGGTGGACATTCATAAAGCACTTTATAGCCCCCACTTTAGCCCCAATTTTTATCCCTGGTGCTAAACATGGTGTTAAACTAGGAGCTTAACATGGTTAGCTCCTGGTTTAGTACCAGGGATAAAAATTGGGGCTAAAGTGGGGGTTAAAGTGCTTTGTGAATGCCCCCTAATATATATTTCCAATTTTAGAATATATAATAAAATTTTACGAAATATTATAATATTAAAGTCAATATTTTTTTTTTATAAACGTTATATCAAGCATTAACAATCATTTGGTTTTTCTTTGTACCGTTTTACTCTTTTATATTTTTTCTCCAGACATAATACCTTACTATAAATAAAAGAAAACATGAAACAAAAACTTTCATCATCTTTCAAGTAAAAAGATATTTTTAAATAATTTGGTCCACTTGATGAGGATAAACTTGCTGTTGTAATCTCGCGAGTGATTGTGAGGAGACTGACAGTGATTAGACAGAACAAATGGTAACTTAAGACTGCGGGCAGGAGAGGTGCATACATTAATATATAGACCCTGGAAACTATCTTGGGGGAAGAATACATGACTAGAATATATGGCATTTCAAGTCTCAATACAGTAAATATAGAAAATCTACATCACGTAAATATACATATATAATACTGGGGAATACATTGACATAGGAAGTTAATATATTATATAATTATATTATCTTAGGTAGGAATCCGTTGTTAAACGAAGGCTTCAGTTTTTGGTGAAAGGTTGTATTCAATTTCTTCATTTTGGTACATTTCCATGAGCTGAAACAAAAAAGAAAGTTATTTCGATCATTAGTTTACAATATTTTTTATTGTGTCCTATATGCAATATGTATTTGGATGAAAAAAATAAAAAAAATATTTAGCTCGTCGTATATAAATAATTTTTGATGAAAACAAGACGAAAACTTATAAAATGGGAAAAGAGGGAATTGTGTTTTTAATAATTAAGACTTGACCAGGGCAATATCATTCTAAATAAATAAATAAATAAATAATAAAAAAAAATGGACTGTCATTGCTACCTGTACAGTATGTGTCAAGTATAATCATCACCAATAGGACTACGATGAGAAAAATACAAAATAATAAATATAACATGATGCCATATCCAGTGGTAAAAGTGGATTCATTGTTTTGCTGGAACGCAAGTTAAGTACGGATCGGGATACACATCGGGGGGCCCGCCGCAGGTGCGATTTTTTTTTTAAAAGGGGCGTGGCAGTTCATGTTTTTTTTTACAATTAAATTACATATTTGGTACAATTAAATTATGGAATTACAGTTGAAAATTTAATAAATATCTGCAGCTTTTAGAAATGATAACATATATGCATTGATGTTTTATGCTCAACGATATCTCGTCGATTGAAAACTATATATTATAAAGTTATAAAGTATTAACAAGTAGTAGATAAAATTTGAATGCTATACCTGCATTTTGTTTTCTTATTGCAATTAATGCATACTTGACCTCGATTTAATTTTGCAATATAATGTAAAATCCATTCAGTTTGTCACGAAACTGAAAATAATTTCCTCAACTTGTTCCCTCTCCAAACTTGTTGTAGTTAAAATGTAAATTTAAATTTTCAAAAATAGTTTTTGAGATCTATTTTTTATTCTTGAATCGATTGGTATATAGGTCCAAAAATTATAAAAAATTAAGGTTGGTCCCTTAGGAGCCCCAGTTGCTAGCTGTTTTATATGGACACGTCTCTAGCATATTGAGAGGTGTGAAAAAATTAATTTAATTTATTAAAAATTTGTTGTATACGGAGAGTACAAAACATGCATGCAGCAAAACTTCATTTTAATGATAAGCTCGATCATCAGCTGGTTTCTTTTATTTTTAAAGTTCTTATTGTATTTATGGCGTTGATAAAAATAATACGCCAATATTTGTTGCGCAGCCAAAAATCAAAGACAAATGTGCCCTCTTTTTATTGCAATTGCTGAAAGTATTAGCAATGTAAATTTATGCTTTTTTAAATATAAACCGTAATATTTAAAAAAGTTGGTATCAAGGGTAATTTACATGGATGGCTATGTGATTTTTTAAGAGGAGAAGAGGACGTACTCAAAGTGTAGCATTTGGAGGAGCGTTGTCGCAGCCATCCGATGTTATCTCTGGTGTTATTCAAGGATCAGTTTTGGGTCCTCTGCTCTTTAATATTTATATGATTGACTTACTTGATTGTGTTTCTTCGGAGTTAATACAATATGCCGATGATTCTACCTTATTTAGAGTGATTAAAAGTGATGAAGATGTACATGAACTTCAAAATGATTTAAATAACATTATGTTATAGCATAATAGCAACATGTCATTAAATGAATCAAAATGTAAAATCATGGATATCACTTTGAGTAATACTCCATTGAAAAGTCAATATATGTTGAACGACAAAGTTATTTCTTATTGTGACTCTATTAAAGTGCTGGGTGTTATGTTTACCGGAGATTTGAAATGGAATTTGCACTCAGAGTCTGTTAGATGCAGGGCTGCCAAACTTTTAGGATTTTTGAAGCGTAATTTGCATGGTTGCACTGTGAAAGTAAAGCGCTTGGCATATTTGTCACTCATTAGATCTTTTGTTACATACGCAGCTCCTGCATGGCATCCAACTACCAGTTCTAATATATGTCCAAGTTTGTAAGTTTGGAGAAAAAAGCCTTAAAATTTGTGTATAATAATTCTGTTCCTGACTGTTCCAGAACAAATATTGTTCCTATTAAAGATTATTTTGATGTAATTGATCTTAAATTCTTTAAAAAATGTCAAACTGGGCAGGCAGATTTAAAAATTACTGAAGCAGTAAGTGCTGGCCGTCCAGTTAGAGGGCAAGATGGTGCAGTTTTGCTCATACCTCCAAAGGCTAGAATAAATTTGTATAAAAATGGTTTCGTTATTAGATCTGTTTCCAAATGGAATCAGCTTCCATGCAATGTTAAAATTTGTACTGACCAGCAGTTTCCTTCTGCTGTTAAAAATCACTATTTAGCCAAAAATTCTAAGTTATAACATTGTTATTATGACATTAGCTTATTGCTGTATTTTTAATTGTAAGTTATTAAGGGTAGCAGCCACATATGTGAAATAGTGCTTATAGTGCTTTGCTGATATCCACATCCTTTTTACAATGTATATTTCTTTTTTGTAACTTGGGTGAAAAATAAAAATAAATAAATAAATAAATAAATATACCATCATGCAGTTGCATTCTGCAAGACCCGGCTGCTGCAATTTGACTATTTGGTGCGCCAAAAACCAAGAACGCAATACACTCGCGAATTTACCAAATAATATAATATATTAAATAATATAGTATTAAATATACGCGTGAAATTTATAGCATGTACGTACGTATAATAAATTATATTTATGCATGTGGTAGCATCATTGCAACACATTATTTACAAATAAATAATATTATGCATAGTACATTTTTTTAATGTTCCTATAAGGGCTGCTGCTAAGTTTGAATGCTTATAATTAGGCCATTTTATATATTTCTTTTTTTAAGTTCCCTATATACATTGTAAAAAATATTATTAAATAGGAAGAATAAGAAAAAAAATAAAATAAAAATAAATCACTGATTACAAGAGCTTTCTGAACTCATGGTGCTTGCATTATTTACATATCAATATGATGATGTATTTATGCATTTTATCGTTATAATAAGAAAAGAAGAAGATGACCATGCATGAAATGCGAGCGAAGCGAGCAATTTTTTCTCAAAATTTTAATTTTTCTTTTAATGACAAATTTTTGATTTATTTTTATATTTTCAAAATAAAATACAAGTTTCTTGCAATTCGAACCACCCTTCCAGGTGGAACTGCGTTCCGCCTATTTTTTTTTTTTTTTTATTTTTTTTTTTTTTCCGGACCGTTCCGCCGCACTTTTAGCACTGGCCATATCCCTAATGAGTTACACTCAAATGAGTTTATCTTTCTAAAGTGAAGGCAAGAGGTGAATACCAGCTGTTATCTGATGTAGTTAATACTCACGTTCTGGATCTCCTTGGCCAGTTCGTCGAGCTGCTTCTCGTGCTTCTTTCGCAGCCGCTCCTTTTCTTTTCCCTGCTTGATCTGCGCCATCTTTCGCTCGTCCATGAACTTCTTGGTGTTGTTCTGCTTCTTCTCTCGCAGCCGCCGGTCTTTGTCCCCTTTCGTTTTGAGGTTCTTGTCGCTTGCCACTTCTCGCGCAGTTTCCACAGAGATGCGAGCCTGGCTCGTGTTCATCTCCTTGATGTCTCTGCACAAGAAAAAACATGTCAAGACAAGGAGATTGCAATGTTACCTGAATCTTTATCAACACCCCCATATTCAATACTTTCTATTTTTTTGTACTAATTCTATTTATCTATTTTAGTATGAAATTACTCAAAAAATATATTGAAAGCTTTTAAAGTAATAAAAAAAAATATTTATTGGTAATTATGGCCGTAAGTTGCAGCCATCTATCAGAGAATAATCCGAGGATTATCCGTGGATTATTTACTATATATTATATATAATTAACATTAAAATTCTCAGATAATTGTCGGATTTTTCTAAGATAGGTTGGCTGCAACTTACGGCCATAAATCATGATTCTCTGACTGTACCTTTTTTTTTACTTCCGTACTAAAATAGAAAAGCAAGTATCTTTGAGAGCACCAATCAATTATGTGGTTGTGTTACAGTATATTAAAGATAATAGAATGAAATTTGGATATTCACATTGCCATTAAGTTAAATCTAAATAGTTCAGCATGCAGTTATGACAAGCTCTCCAAAGGACAGTTCTTGGTGCTCTGGTCGAACTCACCGCTCGTGCTTGGCCTCGAGCTGCTTCATCTGGGCGGCCTGCACGGACTCCATGAGGCGCTTGAGCAGCTCCTGGTTGTCCGTCAGCTGCGCCTTGAGAGCCTCCCATTCCTCACGGTGGTGTCGCTCAACCATTTCTGTCCACTGCACCATCTGCTCCTGCACCACACGACGAACCAGTGGGTCTTGGGCAGCCTCTGTTGGTCTGCAAAAAATAACAGAAATGTAACATAAAGTTCCAAGCTCTTTAATTCCATTTGCTTACTGACCTTGATAACATTTGTTATCAATATTTTAATCAATAAATTTTCATTCTTAAATGAATCGATAAAAAATATTAAGAATTTATAAAATGAATAACTATTTGAGAAAAATAAAAAAACAGTAAACTTTAATGCATTAAGCAGTTAGTGCACAAGTGGATCAAGTCTTATACATGACATGACACAGTTTACAAGTAATGCTAAAGGATGGTCACACTCACTTCTTGCCCTTGACCATCTTCTCGATGGTGGAGCACTGCTGCTTCTGAACACCGACCCGCTCTTTGTGGTGCCTCTTGCGCAGAGCCTCCAGTTCCTTGTGCTGCTTGCGCCCCACCTTGGCAAACCCTTTCTCCGCCCGCAGACTCTCCACAGTGATGTCCTCAAACCTCAGCTCCTCTTCTGCAACCATCACAATTTGATATCACCAACAGAAATTAATTAACCTCACAAATTCAAACAGACAGAAGCTACAAGAGAGCTTTAACACAACACATTTATGCATTGTAAAAAAATGATTACTTGAGGAGTAATGTAATTGCAGCACTTAATTTTGATACAATTTAAGGGGTGTATTTTTGTTTTGTTTTCATTTTAAAAGTACAATAATAGTGACCTTCCTTTACAAGTTAGCATGTTAATATTATCTGGTCTGGTAAGCAGAGAGACATAAAGTAAAATTCACAGTTTAGTTGTTTGTTATGTTATGGCTGTATTTTTTTAAAGTAGTTTTTATTCATGTTTCATTCAGTAAAAAAGACAATACTAAATGTTTATACTGTACTGTCTTACCTTTCTTCCTTGCTTCTTCCTTTTTCTTCTCTGCGCTAATACTATCATCCTGCTAATTAACAAAATTACATGTCAGTTAACATGATAACTATTTAATTGTGATGATTAACGGTTCATAATATTTACCGTTTTAGAGTCTGTTGCTTCGATGCCCATCAACTTCATCTGGTCGGACTGCTTCTCCTTGGCCCCGAGGAAAGCTCTGGGGTCGGACAGAGCAGCCATGAAGTCTGCGGATATGAGAAGAAGTATCAGTATTTTTAAAAAGTTCAGACATGCCGAAAGTTAAAGATAAAAAAAATTAAAATAACATGTGACTTTCTAAAATTATTTGAGTAACAGCACATAATATAAAATTTATAACTACATATTTATATGTGATATTTATCAATAAATTGAAAATAATACTGAACTTATAAGTTTT
Source organism: Siphlonurus alternatus (assembly GCA_949825025.1). Taxonomy (NCBI): domain Eukaryota; kingdom Metazoa; phylum Arthropoda; class Insecta; order Ephemeroptera; family Siphlonuridae; genus Siphlonurus; species Siphlonurus alternatus. Next base: position 22,178,299 of record OX463779.1, read on the forward strand.
ATTGGTAACTTAAAATTAAACATAACTTCATATTTTAGAAAATGAAATAGGTTTAATTATTACAGGCATACAATAAAAATAAATAAATAAATAAATAAATAAATAAATAAATAAATAAATAAATAAATAAATAAATAAATAAATAAATAAATAAATAAATAAATAAATAAATAAATAAATAAATAATAAAAAAATAACAAAAAAATAACAAAAGGGATGAATTAAAACAAATTGTAACAAGGAAGTAATGTGAAGTAAATTTTTTATTAATGGTAATTAAATTTATTTTATATACTGATTATAAATAGTAGCCGATTAAAAGTTTAAACAGAAAAGTTTAAAGTAAAAACAATGATTCAAAGTTCTTAGTATAAAAAAAATCATCAATAAATAAATAGCTTTAATTAAAATAAGTGAAAATTATTACATGGGTACAATAACAATAAACTCACCCTCAAAGCCATCTGGTACGTAGATCTTCAGTTCGATGTTGCAGAAGAGCATGGGGAGGGACATCGGGAAGTTGGCCTCTGTTCTCAAGGAGATGTGACGGTAGCCAGCCTGCAGCCCATCTAGCGGCAAGATACGTTGGCCCAGCATTTTGCCGTTCTCGTCGTAAACCCCAAACCTGAGCACCGCCAGGTCAGGTAGCACCACCTGGGGACAAAACCAACAACTAAGTACATGCAAGTCCTCATGTGCAGCAGTGCAACATACCTTTCTGAATAGAAATGCTTCTTCGTTGTACACAGGATTCAGACCATTGGTTGGAACCATCCGAGTTCGAAATTCTTTACGAATTGTATCAGTTGGTAAGCCATACATATCAACTTCTACGTATGTTCCAACTTTTTTGTCAGACAAGAATTGACCAGCAATAACCTGTTAAACAAAAACAAAAGCCTTAATTATTTTTGCAAAACTTAATTTATACAGTATATAATATAATGAATACTGTACATTAAACATCATGCAGTTATTATCTGTAAGATTTTATTGGAGAGAAGATAATAAGCTTTAAAAAAAAGTAACAAAACACTACGACACAGAAATAAATAATGATTTAATTGTATATAATGGATAACCTTTTATTTACTACATTGTAAATTTTTTCAGATTTTTTTTAACCCTCAGGGCTCGGTTCCGAGAACGTTCACGGATCCAGATCCGCGAAAGATCCGCGGAAAACAATCGAGGATCTGGATCCGGGATCCAGGTTCCGCGAAAAACGTTCAAGGATCTGGATCCCGGATCCAGGTTCCGAGAAAAACGTTCGAGGATCTGGATCCCGGATCCTTGTTCCGCGATAAACTTCCCGCTCCATGGATCGCGGATCCAGGTTCCGCGAAAAACGTACGAGGATCTGGATCCCGGATCCTGGTTCCACGATAAACTTCCCGCTCCATGGATCGCGGATTCAGGTTCCGCGAAAAGCGTTCGAGGATCTGGATCCCGGATCCCGGTTCCGCGATAAACTTCCCGCTCCATGGATCCCGGATCCAGGTTCCGCGAAAAACATTCGAGGATCTGCATCCCCGATCCCGGTTCCGCGAAAAACTTTTGCGCAACCGAGGACATTTTTCATGTTTATTATTATTCTCCAAACTTTCCTCTTTAGGATTGTTAAATTGATTGCTGATAAGGTGATGAGTAAGGAAATAATTATTAATATTAGTATACTTAATATTCCATCATTAGTGTTTATGATTACTGTTTCTGTAAGTTATAAGTTTGTTAGATTATAAATAAATAAATAAATAAATAAATAAATAAATAAATAAATAAATAAATAAATAAATAAATAAATAAATAAATAAATAAATAAATAAATAAATAAATAAATAAATAATTTTAAAAACAATATAAAGATTATAAAGAAGCAACATTCAGATAAAAACATAACTTTTTATTTTTAATAATATAATTCAAGAAATGGATCCCGGATCTAGGTTCCGCGAAAACCGTTCGCGGATCTGGATCCCGGATCCCGGTTCCGCGTAAAAGATCCGAGAGCTCGGATCCGGGATCCTGGTTCCGCGATAGACTCCCTGGCACATTGATCCGGGATCCAGGTTCCACGAAAAACGTTCGCGGATCTGCATCCCGGATCCCGGTTCCGTGTAAAAGATCCGAGAGCTCGGATCCGGGATCCTGGTTCCGCGATAGACTCCCTGGCACATTGATCCGGGATCCAGGTTCCACGAAAAACGTTCGCGGATCTGGATCCCGGATCCCGGTTCCGCGTAAAAGATCCGAGAGCTTGGATCCGGGATCCTGGTTCCGCGAAAAACGTTCGCGGATCTGGATCCCGGATCCGCGAAAAACGTTCGCGGAACCGAGCCCTGCTCTAAACACCTTCAAAATTGAGGGGACAGATGCTGTGACGTCATAATCATGCAACGTCTTTCCCTAGGCTTAATTGCGTGTTAAATATTTACATGACTATTACGTCACAGCATTTTACAGCATTAAAGGTGTTAGAAGGTTAAAAAAAATCTGAAAAATATTGAAAATATATAACTGAAGGTCCTCAATCCAAATATGCAATAAAAAAATTCATGAAGGTTGTCCATTTAATTACAAATAGATAGTGAACTTTTAATAAGCAATATATCCCTCCCACTGAACTTAAATTAAAAAAATATTTATAAATCGTCAGAACTTTCTCACCTGTACTGAGCATTGGGCTGCAATGACACCATCTACAGGAGACTCTGCAAAGGGATCAAAGCTACGGTCGGCTCTCCTCATGAAGTCTGGCTTGAGCAGATAGCCACAGTTGCCATTGTACTCAAACTTGCCCTGGTTTAGCTGCATGGGTAAGTCTGGAGTTTGGAAGTTGAGGGATACCATCTGACAGCCAGCGTTCCAAAACACCTGAGACAAGCAATCAATTGTGATATTCTATACTGTATAAAGTATAACATCATCTTACTTGAGGCATGTAGTTAGAAGAGTCAGCCCTCGTGCCTTTAGGATAAATACGACTCATTTGGCGTTTATTATAATTGACAAATTCAATGGCTTGAGATTTTAGGTAACTCAAACCAGCAGTCTCAGCAAAGGAGGACATATTGTGGTGAATGTTTCTACCTGAAACACACAGAGAAATGTTAAAGTACGAGTTTTACAACTGTGTTAGCAGTCCTATAAATGAGAGATTCTCTATGGAAGTAGTCCAAATTGAACGCAAAGTTTCTGGCTTTCCTATTATTAATTTAAGTCTAAAATTTAAAGAAAGATTTTCATCACGAGACCTGACCTTTCTGCAAATGTTTCAAAATTAAAATAATTATAGGAATATCAGAACATATGCACTTGTGGCTGCTTTTCAGTGTGATTCTTCCATTTATGGGACTGTTGGTTGTCTTTAAATTATTGATCAGAGATCAATACAAATAATAAAGTAATAGCGTAGCCATGTAGGGGTTTCAAATTGACTGATGTGATACATAGCTACAAGATTCAAATTTTTAAGAAAAGCAAAACAATATTTAATTAAAATAATTCATCTGTGTTTTCAGCAGTAAAAATGATTATGTGACCAAATTAAACTGATACAACACCCTCTACGCTGTTACCGGGATATGTTAAATCACCCTTACTATCTGCAACGTCAAATCCTTGGAACTTGATTGGCTGAGCGTAGTTGACCATGGAGGAGAGCCAGGGATGGACATTGGTGGTGGACCCCGTGTAGTTCATCTGTACGGGCAGCAGTTCTGTGCCGTCCCCTCCTACCGCTTCTGCAGTCTCTGCAATCGGCTCCTGGGAAGGTTCACAAAGTGTTGGTTATTGAACCAACAAAATATTTTTTAACAGTGGATTTCTAGTATTAAGTGTTTTCTATTAAAAATTACTTAAGTTTTTGTTTTGGCAATTGACAATATAATTGAATTATAAACACAATACTGTATTAACTTAGCAAAAAATATACATTACATAATATACATGTAATCATGAGTACAACTAAGAGTGTCAAGGAAACAAAGCTTGTTTCCCACAAATTTTCCATTTACATAATTTACCATATATGATAAAAAAAATCTACTGTGTCTGTGATATCACATCTGCAGGTAAACTCACCTCAATCTTCTTCTCTAAAGGGACAGCAAGAGCATCCTCTTTTTCCTCGTCCTCAATGACAAACTGGCCCTGACGAAACAGCTCCAGCTCGAACTTCTCCACCTCAGGCTTCAGCCGCTTATTCTTGATCAGGATCTTACGCTTGAGGGCACTCGGGGGAGGCAGTTGCACCCCAGGCTCAAGCTGTGAACAAGAGTTGTGACAAATGAGTGTGGGACAAACCATGAAACAGGACAATAATCTATCAATCAGTCTGTTTATCACTCGTTATATTAAGCTACAGCTAGTACTTATTATTTCCAGATAAAAAAAATAAAATATGTCATATTGAGATAGCATGAGATAGCATCCAGAAATATAAAAGAAATAGCCAGTAGTGAAATAGCAAATAAGGTGCCCTAGAACCCTTGCTGGTGCTCACCGGGTACTCAGGGAGGGGCTCCTTGAGCAGAAGGTCCCCCAGGACGTCCTCGCAGTACTTGGCTAGCTTGTACTGTTGGGCCTTGCAGCAATGGTTCTCAAATGATAGGATCAGTGGGTAGTCCGAAGTCACAAACGCCGTATCCCGTAGAGCATAGATAACGTCCTGTGGGTATAATACACAGAGAAGGTTAGCTGGATGGAATGATACTGGCATTTCGTGAAAGTAAACAAAATTTACTACACAAATTTTGTTTTATATAATTTTTCCATATTATACTTTAAAATTTTAATGAAGTACATATACATTATGTTTGATATGAATGCATAATACATTAAATTAGTATATAAACTTCTCCTATCTATATAATTACAGTATACATAATTATGAACATATTTAGAAATGGTACTTGAGTGTCTGCTGGGCATTATATAGGAGCAGAGAATACTATGAACAATGTTAAAAAACATGTTCCGTCATTGGCCAACAACAACTATTTAACTTGACTTTGATTGAAGCTTGCCCAATAAAAAATCCACAAGAACTTTTGAAGAGAACTTTTGACTCACCCTAAAGAGGATGTCGGTGCACATGGCCTTGCCGTGGGTGATTATTGGCTCCTCATCCTCTCCCCTGCCGTCCCAGCAGTCCAGCTCCACACACCTGAGCACCACAACATTGATCAGTGACTCTTGACACCAGGCAAGTCACACTAGCACAAGTTAAAATGAAACTTACGCATAACAAAGCTCCACATATACATTGATCTCAATATTTATAAATCTTTTAAAAAAAAAGGAGTACATTATACTGTCAATTTATACTGTATACAGCTATGGTCAACTCAAAATTAGCTAAAATATAATTAGTTGGCTCAGGCAATAAAAAGACAGCAAAATTTATACTAGCAACAACTACTCTGGTCTAGAATTTTATTTTAAGCTGATCTTAACTGTTGTAGTCCAGATATAGTTCATATATATATATATATATATATATATATATATATATATATATATATATATATACTTGAAAAGAGCCATGAGTGATTAAGTGTAATTAAGGTGTTGGATATTGATCCTAAAATGAGAATTTCCCCCTCAACTATTGCACAACACTCCAGTTTATCATCAGCAATCTCACCTGCAGCCTGCCAGTAACACCTGTCGGTACATCTCGACTGAGGACTTGCCGCCAAACTGCCGCCCTGAGAGGTAGGTGTTGTGCGAGGAGTTGATGTAGTAGTGTGAAAGTGGCTGGTCCATGTCCATAAAGAAGTCCAGTCGGTCAAGGAAGACTGGGGCGTTCTCATCTGACATGAGGTAGCGGATCAGTCCATCCTTGCTGAGTCGTCCTGCAACCACAGTGGTAGTGGGGTCATCACATGGGCAAGGCAGAATAACCACAACTATCAATACACCTATTCACATGGTGTGATGAGTATTAATTAAGAAGCTGATTTTAGAATGATAATTAATAATAAAAAATAAATATTAACTTCATGATGGAGATGATCACGTCTATTATTCTATGTTCATAACAATGAAACATTTTTCGGGATGTTGTCAGTACCCTATTTTTTTCAAGTCAATACCATATTATATTTTATTAAAGTTTTTTAAAAAATATATGCATTGCAAAACAAAAAACAAAAAAATCTTAGTATTTCATTTTAATGACAGGATTTAGTGAGGAATTAATGTTCTCCCCCCACCCCCCCTACAACTGAATGAGTGTTCCTTCATGCTCACCTTTCTTGCAGAAATCTTCATTCTGCTCATAGTCAAGTACAATTTCCTTGGCTCGCTTCTCGTCATAGAGAGGGTAGAGGATTTCGTTGAGGCGGGGATCCCGCTGCTTCTCATTGAGGAAGTAGATGAACTGGTCCAGGGTGATGTAGTCAGTCTTACCCTGGGTGCTGCAACGAGAGAGAAATTTTAGGTCCAGATAATCGGTGGAACTATCAACCAGTGACTGACAAATGTAATAATAAATGTATATTATACGAAAATTTAATTGACTCTTTTCTTTTACTTTATTATTAATTAAAGCAAAATATGTGAATTAAATTAAATTGTGGATTAAAAATAATTAAGTAGCCATATCACTAAAGTAATCTATAAAGTGTATCAAAAATTAATATAATTTTGGGGAATAAATTTTAAAGAAATTAATTCCAAGACATTGTATTTTTAATGCACTTTTACATAATATGACGTTTTACAAATAATTATAGCACCTACATGCCATGGAGATAAGGAACAATTTTATTTTGCATAGTTTAAGTTCAAGATTATGTGAATTTGATAAAAAAATTTAGAGCAAATTGCTTTTATATACCATTTAGCACACAATTACACAGTAATTTTGACTATCTATAGTTAAAACTTACATGACTTGGAAGAGTTCCTCGATGTCATTACGTGGACAGATCTTATGGTAGAGGCTGTAGAACTTGTCAAAGGTGAAATCCTCAGGTTCGATGGTATCGCTCTGTAACATGTTCTGTCGTCAGTTGCGTCAAATTGCTCCTGGGTGCACGCCACTCGCTTGCCCACCTTTCCACTTGGTAGCCCCAGGTCCGAGAGACACTGGTACACCAGCTTTTCTGTCTTGCCAGAAGCGAAGGTTCGTGCTATCACCTTGACCGGAACCTTGCCCTTCGAACTTGTCAGAAAGCCCAGACGCATCCAGCTGCAAACACAATTATAAATATACATATGCAGTATAGTACTACAAAAATAATCAATATTTACTTATTTAGAGGTTTTAATGAAATTGTATTTTTACTTCACTTTAAATAATTAGAAATATCCACGTGAGCATTAAACTGCTGCTCTAACTTTTTTTTCAAATATTTTTTTCAATATCCAAATTAATCATTAAGACTATGTGTCTTCTACAGCAGTACAGGATTATAGTCTATTATCCTACTAAATTTAAGAACGAGAATACAAGGAATTTTGATACAAGAAAAAGGAATAATCTATCAATACTAATGTAACTTAGCTTATGAACAGTTGGTAGGCAAAAAGTAATGTGGAAACTTAGAGTGACGTATAATATATGATTGACAGTCATTGGATACATAGAAATAATAAAACAATTGAAAAATTGTCAGACAATTGATAAATGTTTTAAATTCAAGTCAGAGGGATAGCTAGGCAATTACTCAATCTACTATTTATTAAACCATTTGAAAGAGCATGCAAGCATTTGTTGCATAGTAATAACTGTAAGTCAGGCTCCATCAAGCATAACACGATAAACATTAAAACAGCAAAAAGGGGAGAAAAGCATGCAGGCTGATTAAAAAAAAAAAAAATCGTTAGTTTTAAAATTTTATTGTAATTTATAAGAAAAATAAAAGTCCTGTACATTTTAATTAAAGTAATTGTCAAGTTGATCCAATTATTGGATCATTCTGGTGCTCCATTATATACCTAGATAAGTCATGCAGATTAAATAATGAGTTTGATAGCCAGAACAAGGTTATAAAGAACCATCATGCAGTAGACAGAAAGACACAATTGTGTTACTTACTGCTTCTTGAGGCAGGTCATGGGGCAAGCATTGTTAGCCTTGACGTTGTGCGTTATTTTCCTAATTCCATCTAACCACACCTAGGAGAAACCAGTAAGAATCAGTAACAGATCACACATATAGCAGCATGTAACTTAAATTTTATGAAGTTCACATCTTCGACTAATCAAATAAACAATATTTTTCAGAAAAGTCCCATTTAAAAAAAAATTCTAACTTTAATTTCATTTCCCTTGAAATTCAATTTCCAATTAATAAAAATTCCATTGTATTTTGTGGTTAATCTTTATTTATACAATTAGAAATAAGTTAATAAGAAACTACATTGATCATAATAATTATTACTAAAATTATTTAATCTAAGACAAAATATTGAATTTTTCAATGTCCAATGCAACAATTCTTACAAGCGTGGGTTCTGAAAAGTCAATTTTGAAACAATTTTTTAAGTACACACTAGTGCTGTTGAAATCATAACTTAAATAATATATAATATATATATTGTATGTTATCTTATAGAAACAATAAAAATATTATTAAATGCAGTTGGAAATTTACTTTCAACAAAATAAATATTTGATTCCTTAGGCTTGAAACTTTCTTCAAATCTCCTCTTAAACATTTGTGAACCATCAACCAATTCTACCTAAAATTCCAAGTTTGGTCTGATAGGCCTCAGGAGGGGCTTACCTTGGCAGTCTCTACGTCAGGGCAGATGACATGTTGGTAGTTGATGTTGACGTAGTCGGTGCCGCTGCAGATGGTCAGCGACTTATCCTCTACGTTGTCTCCATGCCGGCTCTGCAGCTGGCTCAGCAGGCGCTGGTCCTGTTACCAAGAGACAGTAAGACTCCCTCTCAGGGGACGGAGGAGGGACCGGACACTTACCCTGGGCAGTCCGCCAGCACGGATGTCACTCACTTGGCAGAGTTCAACCACGTCACCCTCCTGCAATCAATTAATAAATCATTACGATTTGCTGTTTTTTATGTGAAAGATGTCCCTAAAAATATTTTATAAATATTTTAATATTATAATATGCTGTTTTTTTACATCAAGTTTGTATTCTGATAAATTATTTTTCTCATATAATTTGGAATGAAATTGAGTATACTGCTGAAACATTTTGTAAAGAGATAAAAAAAAAGTAAATCTACATTAAATTAAAAAATAAAATAAAAAAACTCCATGTACTTGCCTTAGGTTCACTTTTCCAGTAGATGAAGTATCCATACTCATCCACTTTGAAAAGACATTGTGCCTCAAAGTCAGTGGAGTCTTTTTCCTGAAAAATATAAATGTACGTATAATACATATAAATCAATGGGAGTATAACCCTTCCTTTCAAAGCTCGTTTAACTATATGCTGGCTACAGGAAGGTAATAATTACAAATAACATTGTTACAGTACAATTTTTAAAATAATTTCATTGCAATAAAAATAATTCTAAAATTATTATAATTTCCTCAATTTCCTTCATCGTTTTGAAATTATCATAAATATATGCATGCTTACAATTTATTTAAATAATTTTTTATAAATAAATTCGCTCAGATAAATGTTTAATTATTGTATACTATATAATTACTACAATAAATGTTTAACTTTGCGTGCTGTCAAATCACCTCGGTCCATCGGTCGAAGACGCAGCCCTGCAGCAGCGGCTCGGGCACGGGGATCTTCCAGTTGAACTCGAACTTCTTGGTCATGGCTGCTGCGGCTCAGACGGGGGCGTGGACCGGCTCTCGGCGGCGACCGACCGCGCACCTAGGCCATGCACCTGCCACACAAAAGAATAGAGATCGTATTATCATCCACCTCTCTTGATCAGCATAAAATATGAAATATTTATGTGACCCTACAAAACAAAAACTAATTTAATGAAAAATATATAACACAAATTTTTTATTTTAATTTTACGAATGTAAAACTAAAAAACTAAAAAAAAAAAGCACCATAAAACTAGCTAGCAAAATTCGTCGTCACAAAATCTGGTCTCAGTGTAATGCGAGCCCGAGGAGCGCGGGCGTGGCGGCCGGGACAGGGACCACCGCGCGAGGAACACAAACAACACGGAGGCTGCGACCGCCCGCAAACCACTAGCTCAGACTAGCTGTCAGCCGATCACGAGACCGCAGCCCAACCACTCGTGCAGCTGCACTGGGCTTCTCTGCTGACGAGCGTCGAGCAAATACGTGCGAATAGCCATATAGCTATGGTATTATAGCTTTCAGGGTATGTAAACTGCAACACTGCAGTTTTCGGAGTTAGATCAATTAGATAATCGGAGTTTTATATAAGTACCGAGACGTGAGGAAAAAATGTTTACATCCAGGAGACCGACTACGTATGGCATTTTGAAAATATGGCTCGATTTTATACTTTCATGGTTCATGGCCATACAGGAAAGTTGATATATAATAATGATAACAAAGCTGAATGAAAAGAAACATTGCAACGGTCAAACCCCCAAGATTAAAAATGTTTTCTTTTTATGTCTCAGTACCGTAGCAATTAAGACTCTTGTGGTATATTAGTATATATATACAGTATATCATAGTCCTGAACAGTAATATTTATTAAGATTCAACATGTTGTGTGCGTTGTTAATTGTTCGTTCATTTCAAAACTGACTTGTAAATGTAATTGAAAGAAAACTATTAACTTGTTGTTACCACTTGAGAAAATTGCCATTGTTTATACCTTTCAATGCTACATCAGCAGGGACAGATGGAAAAGTCCGGATGTATTATTATATATACATTTGCATAATAAGCACGCGGGCAGGTATAATTTTATATAATTATATTCTCATATTTGATATACATTGCTTGCTGTTGCAGATAATTTTCAGAGTTGTAATAATATGCATTTTGCTATAATTATATTATACGAAAAGTGTTATACTGTACACTATCTTTGTGTTTAATTAATAAATTTAAAAAAAATTGTTTTACATTTAAATTTGACTTTGAAATAATATTTAAATATGCTTGGTGATTTCTTCCATGGTATATAATGTATTTTTTGAAAACAAAAAAAAAGTGTATATCTCGATTACTATAATAGAGGCACAATAATGCAGTTCAATTACTTTTTTAATATAAAATTATAAATATTTATGTACATTCAAAAGAAATATAATTTGAAACAAAGAGAAAGTGACCACAGTAAAAAATGTTACACATTAAAGTTACATTGTAACTACAATTTATTGTCTTTACATGTAATATCCGGCAATGTAGCGTCAAACTTTCCATTCGCAAATAATGAAGAGATGCATATAAGATGCGTTTATATTATAGATACTTAAATGTTATTCATAATTATATGTCAGTAGCTATAGCATTGACCGCTATAATAAGAAGACAAAACAATATAATTAAAGTGACATTTGTGGTCTTTGGTACACTGATGGACATAAAAAATATCACAATAGACTGCATGCAAATGAAGTAAAGCCGAGACACGTAAAAAAATTACGCATTATTGTACTTTTTTTGTGCGCAATAATTATAGAAAAAAAAAAGAAAAATATAACGTACTTGAAATTTGAAATTATCTACCATAGCTACATGTAAATAATGTACAATATACAATAACAGGTTAATTAACATGATTATGATTATAAATATTAACGATTCAACATTGAGCAAGGTTCGAAAGCAGAGTTAAAGAACTATAAATAATAAAAAATGCTACCTTGGATCTTCGTCTCACGAAATTATTATACTGCACGATCTTTTTTAATTCCGTGAGTTTATTTTGCTCACTGCATGTCAATATTATCATGCACATTATAGTACGCATGTGAACACGCTCACGCCATCTCAGCATTTGAAGTTGGTGAAGTTACACAATCTAATGATGGTTCGATGAAAATGGAAATGCCGCGTTCCGATCAAGACGGGATTCTGCTTCTAAATCATCGTGCTGATGCGGCCTTACAAGGACAACTATATATAACATGGATTTTTACAACAGCTACCTCGGCACGATACACGAGAAAACGATCCATGCTGTGGGTAGTCATAGGACAGGATAATGTTCCATTTATCCGTTTTTTTCTGTGTTAATACCAGTGAAACCAAAACAATCAAACATATATTATATATATTGCCATGCTCATGTGAAATAAAATAAAACTGATCTTTATAACTAACTTGCATTTGCATTAATGGTTAATTCATTAAGCTCATCGATATAATTATATACGTTTTATTTTCAGTGTCTAATTGTTGGAGAAATTATTATATAAAATATAAATAAAGAAAAGTTGCAAATGTTTGTATTAAAAAAAAAAAAAAAAATCGACTTCGATTTTTATTTGAGATAAATATCAAAATATATGTATTTAAAAAAGCTGAGCTATAAATAAATAAATAAATAAATAAATAAATAAATAAATAAATAAATAAATAAATAAATATTATAAATATATTATATTAATTTACTTCTGGGGAATTCTCCTACCTTTATTTTATTTTTTTTCAGATGCTCTATATGCCTTGACACTAAATGTCCCAAAACAAAAAAGTTTCAATTTTCAAAATTGGAGACGTGGGATTTTTTTTAAAAATTAAATCTTCCTTCTTTTGAATTTAGCGCCAAAACGTGACGTAGAAACTGCCTAGCAGGCGAATTTTTCCTGCAATAAATTTATATTTTCGATTATCACTTTTAAAGTAAACTGATATTAGGGATAAAACTAATGATACTAGGGTAGAAATAATCGGGAAAAACCCGCTGATTTTGTTCGTGTTACTCAAATTTATAGCCAAGCACTCCTTGACGCTCAAACTATGATATCAGGCAGTTGTTGTTTGTTAACTAGGGAGTTTCTACGTCACAGTTTTCAGGTTTGCGCGCGGGTTGCATACTTTGCCCCTATCCTAATAATCCCTTCAGAGTTCCCAAATTTGAGTTAACAAACTTGAAACGGAAGTCAAAGTTATTGTTAATATGTACTCTATCATAATATAGTAGTTAAATTAAAATTTGAGTCGTAAGAGAATTCCCCATTATATTAATACCTTAATTCAAATGTAAAAATTATTTTTCAATTTATAAATCGTTTATAGTCTTTTCCCTAATTTAATAATTTTTTAATAAAAGTATATACATGCATTAACTCACAAGATACACATGACGAGATAAAAAAAAACGATACATTTTACTACAAATCAAATCGTAAATTTTTTAGTTTAAGTGACGCGTGCGACCTTGATGTGTCACATTAAATTGATAAGCGTAAAAACATGATGAATGTTTTGTTTATATATTCGTACATTGAATTTGAATATGATGGCAACATCCGCCGACTGATGCTGGTGAAGATGATCGGGTTGGTATCTTCGCGAGCAGTATAGACTGGGAGGAAAGAGGAGGGGAGGGGGACCAAGTCACGTTATCAGCTCGTAGTGCTGGTGCTAGTGATAAGCACGGCCGACACAGCAGCTGCCACCACTCGCTGTCTTCCTGTGTCCTGTGGCCACCGTGATCGTGACGTAACAAACTTGGCCACTTTACAAACAAACCAATGCGAAGTATGCGAACCATTAATTATTTTTTATTATTCGAAATCTGTCAACATTAAGATTTCATTGAGGAAAATGTTAAATTGAGTTTTATAAGTAACTTATCGTACCATGCAGGATGGTACCGACAGGGGATTTAAATTTTTCTTATGTTGACATATAATATCGGCAACGATGTATATTGAATTTTTGGGGTGGAGGAAGGTCAGTGAGGTCACTCGATGTGCCTCCTCTTTGATATACCAAATGTCTTTCATTACGTCACCCGGAGACAGATTTAAGCACCTCCGTCAGTACACAATTCTCAATACAGTAACTTAAAATTTGCTACTTAATTACTTAATTATAGTAACTGCGTTAGCGTGCTTCTTCGGTCATATTTGTTCATTTTGTAAAGGAAATACTTTTTTTTTTTTACGTTATCAGTTTTCCGCATAACAACATAAAATTGGGGTATAACTTGTGGACGTTTTCACAGCCAGCATCAAATTTGAAATTATTGATAATCATTTCCTCGTGCTCTCCCGTTTTTATATATTTTCTATGTACATTTAAAATATAAAATTACGTAGTATAGTTTATCTTATAACCATGTGGTAAGGGTGTATGTGAGATAAGACAAAAAAATGAAGCCAAACACTTCTAGGTAAAATAGAGATAAGTCACCTAGCTGCATGCATATGAAATGTCCACTAATTTCAAAAACCTCTTTAAAACATTGCAATAAGAGTCATTTTCATCAGCAAAAGTATGTGACAATGAGCCTTGCTCGAAACTCATAGCTTAATAATTATGCTGAGCTTACATGGAGTATTGAGCGTTAATTAACACTTTATCTTACCTCTTCATTCTTTTTCCATTCGTTTTTCATTCATTTTCCAGACAAGATAATCCATAATTATAAAGAATAGACAATAATGGTTGCATTTTTTTATTTCATATTTAGAAAATATACCTAAAATTATGCTTTTCTGAATTTTATCGGATTTTTTGGAGTGCGGGAACTAATTTTAAAAAAATATTTAAAATACCTGAATTTCGGTGGTACACTTGATGGGACAACCGTGACGTCATTTGTCGTGCTGTGATTGGCTGTTGATGATGTCACGGCTGCTGTGATTGGCTGTCGATGACGTCACGCTTGTCCCATCAGGTGTACCACTCAAATTCAGACATTTTAAATATTTTTTTAAAATTAGTTCCCGCACTCCAAAAAATCTGAAAAAATTCAGGAAAGCTTAATTTAATGTGTATTTTCTAATTATGAATTAAAAAAATGCAACCATTATTGTCTATTCATAATCATGCATTATAATATTATGAGAAATATAAGACTATCAGCTTCAAAATCGGATAAGTATGATAGTTTCATCTATAATATGTGTCTCATCGCGAATACCGGCTGGAGAATTTACAAAATTCTATTTATTGCAAATCTGCATGAAAACTGACGATCTCCATTTCATTTCATTTCCATACATGTGGATCGAGTACAGCATGATTAAAATATGACGAGTAATTCACAGTGAGGATTAAAAATGAATCTTACATCAATTATTAAAGGGCACGTCACACGATTCTCTCTCTGCAAATCATCACGATTTGCAGAGAGTGGTAATCTTAATGTGTTTTGTTCCTTCTTGAATAATTTGCATTTTCAGTAGATAGACTTATGTCCTTTACAGCTATACGACTTGCAAATATCAGTGGGCGACACATGCTGTTTTCTAGGAATGCCATTCGCTTCTGGCAGTCGTAAAATTATAAACTTCCAAAGCTGTTAGCGCGATGAAGCTTGCTCGATCTATTTTTACTTGCACTATATCTTCAAACATAACCCAGAAAATTAGATATTTTTTGTGTGGAATATCTTGAGGCGGTCAAAGCCACAGTGATATTTCATTCCTGTCCTAACCCAAATCTATGTACAGTACAATTATATAACACCTGAAAATATAATATTTTTTTTTTCTTTCAAATAACAATGTTTTTTATTTATTTATTTTTTAGAAAGTTTTTGTATATATCGCGCCAAAAATTGATTAAAAAACTTGCGAAACTTGCGAAACTTGACAACAAAGTGAAGCTTCATGTGGGTCAAAACTAGAGGGCATCATGAGCAATACCAGCAAAAATTTTTGCTTTGACAGATGAAAATTAAAATGTGAAATTTCAATCAATATCTTAAAGCTCTTGTTTTGAAATTTTTTACCATACAATAGAGCAAGTTTAAATTATATTAAACAATTAATTACATTTAAAATTAGCATTAAAAAATAACATTATTAATGTAACTTGTCAAATGAATATAAAATGATATATTTTTTTAATGTAAACAACTACTCTGGATGACAAGCTATCGTATAAAAAAAATATGTAAAAAAAAAATGAAAGTGATACGCAAAAGGAGCCGCTATTATGAAAATTGAGATGTTTTTTTCTTCTTACCTGGTGATAAAGTGGGGCGGTGTGGGTGTATGTGTGGGCAGAATGACAGGTTGGTGCTGCAGACAGAGTGCAGCAGCTGCAGCAGAGTGCACAGAGTGTGGCCGGCCTCGCTGCTCACCGCGCGCCAACTCGCGACTTGCAACTCGCACAAACAACCGCCCAGCCCAACCAGCAAAAGCTACGAGACTCTGCTGGTGCTGCGGATCATTATTACGGCAGCGCGCAGGCGCCGAGCGCGCCCCACTTTTACGTGGAACCAGCTCTCCATGTGTTCATATAAATGTATGTTTATATATCCATTAAGTCTGCTGTTGCCTGCTTGCTTGACTCTACTTTTGTTCATTTCGCTTTCCACAGAAAAGAACAACCGATTGAATAATATTAATAACAATAATAATAAAAAAAATTCATCACACCTTTTTTCCCCCTCTTAATTAAACCAATTTTATTTTATAACAAAAATTGCATTAGAATTTTTATCAAGAAATTATATAATTATGTATTCGAATATTTCATACTCAATATTTTTTATATAATATATTATAACCTATATAATAATATATAATTATTTTTAAAAAGTTTACGCATAAAATAAATCACATAAAATGTGTGTCATTAACAAAAGTTTATACATATTTTTTTCTATTAAAATATCAAGGCTATATTATAGCTGCCTATGTAAGTAACAACGAAAGTAGATTGAAAAGTCGCTGAACTCTATAATATGAGCATAGTAAATGAATTACAATATTATAAGGTAAGGATATATTATAAAAATGGGGTCAAATAGGGCAACAAACAAGATTTGTATAATAAACTGCGCACAGGGGTCAAATAGGCCATCACTGACATTATGAAAATGGATATCCTGCACGCTACAATAAGTTTATAAGTTTTTTTTTACCTTTTAAGTTAATGGATTCACCTACTGAACGTAGGTGAAAGATATGACGTCATTCGAATCACTTACAAGGCACTTAATTTAATTGAAATCGATTAATTTACTTCATGCTTTGTACACTTAAAAATCAAAGTTAATTATTATAAAATATATTTTATATAATATATGGAATCATGAATTAAAAGTTGTTTTCAATCAATATAATAGAAAGCAATTTCTTGTTATTAGAATTAATATTAATTGCCCACTTATTATTGGCTCAATATTTTAATGTGAGATTAATTAATAACAATAAATTATTTTATATCCCCTCGCACTGATGAACTGAAATTTTATTGTATTAGCCAGAAAGGTCGGCTACAAGTTGTAATTAATAATTTCTTTAGAGGAGAAACATGCAACATATTTATGATCATAATATATGAGAATTTATTGCAGTGCTAACTATTTAAATTGAAAACACGATAAAAATTCATTTAAATTGACATTAAAATCATTCATATTTATATACTCTATACAAAAGAATGAAAATAAATATGTACATTTTCAGCAAATAACATGCAATATATTAAAATATTTATCATCGTGAATTGAATTCACATCCGTAATAAAATACTTCATTATTTATATTTTGAATAGAAAAACACATAGAGTATGTAATTAGGTATATATGTTTTATTTTTATTTTTTTAACTATCACAATTTTCTAAAGTACACCTGATACTTCGATATTAAAAAATAAGAGCGTTCATGATAACCGAATTAACGTCAAAGAGTCATACATTTTAACAATCCTCATTATAGTTATAGTTAATTTCAAACTCTTTTTACCTGATATGAGAACGTATCTGTTGTACCTTCATATTTATATAAGAAAAAACAGCTTACAAATAAAATAGCTAAACTAAAAATATAATAAAATTAAGACTTTTGAGGAAAACGTAAATTAATTTGATTAAATAATTTCCCCAAACGTAATTGAGATACAAATCCATGTCATTGATATTATATGTACATCATGTACACGTGATATCTGTGTTATATTATAGGGTAAAGCGCGGTGTGTATCATCATGCAACGCGTGCATGATAACGGCAAGGCGTGTGATAATCGCGTCGATCTCGCGGCCGCAGATGCGCATCGTGTCCACGTGAGACAACATGTGCACGAGGCGCGCCGTGACGATCAATAACAGCGGCGGCAGTGAGATTTGCTAAGGGCGTCAACACGACACGGTGCTGTCAAAGTAAAGGTCAAGATCGCGCGAACCTCGAAGCAGCAATCAACGTGAGGAAAACACTTCACTCGCACTTGAGTAGTCAAACTTGACACTTAAATTTGAAGGATGATTGCATTGCTGTTTTAAACAGCAGTACTGAGAAATTAGTATTAATTGTAAATGTCATTTAATGAAAGAAATTTAAATAATAATTTCACATGGCAATTAATCTGGTGTATCCATGATATTATATTATATACTGCATGCATGTAAAATAATGCATATACATCAAACATAATCTTCAATGAGTCCCGAGACAAATAATGCAAAAAAACAGCTGTTAAAGTCGATGTATAGAGGAGATGGATCTATAAATAAATATTCTACGCGCAGTTATATCAGAAGAAAATATATCCATATATGAAGTAACTGTAATAATAGTGAAGCTATTCATAATGCAAGAGTCGTGCTCTCTGAGTAAAATCTTGCCCAGCCTGTACTCAAAGCCTGTAGTCTCCTGTTATGTAGAGAAGTTTGCATACCTACAAGGCAAAAATGGCGGTAAAAAAAGCTCTAAAATAGTAGGCATATATTATAAATATTATAATTCATAGCAATTAAGTGAAAAAGTTTGGAGTTTTTTTTTGTTAAATCATTCGGGGAATTGAGAAGAGCGGGGGGGAGGGGGGGGGGGCTCTATATCCATCGTGATTTCTTCGGAGAGAGTAGACTTTCCAATTTACCCTCTGGTTAGAGGTCGGATCTGCATGGTCCCGGCCAGCGGGCCGGGCTTACGAATTTTCAATGCGATTTTTTTTTTATTATTGTTATTTTAGGAGGAAACGAGAGAAAGAGGGGGGGGGGAATCAGTTTTATAAAGGGTTCGATCTAAAGCATCATGCAGCACTGAAATAAAAAACACATACTCAGAATGAACCACGAACCGGGCCACGTATGTCCACATATTATGTATATCAAGTTGTCATGTCACAAAAACGGACTTAATTATGAAATAGTGTTAATTATACGACATCAGTCATAACACGTACGATGTTTTAAACATAAAAAATATACGATTTTAGATCTTATGAAGTGTTCCATATTTTGGAGTTCAAATCTAAATCCATACCATTTTAAAATGCTTAAATAAACATTAATAATTCCTTAAAAACCTTCCTTACTAACGCCATAGTTAAAAAGGTTGTGACAGAAATTGACTGCAACCAGCGATATATAGGCATGTCATCTTATAGACACGTAATTGTGAGCACTCGACAGCGACAATTGAGACGCTCTTGACTTTCGCTACAAGGTGACTCTGCGGCCAAATCTCGGCTTGGACTTACGCGTGCGTACGTCTTATTCACGATACGTCAATCTGCATGATTGATTTAAGTGATCCAACTTGACGAGCGTAACCTGCAAGCTATATGTTGGCGTCTCACTATATATAGCCAGGAACCTCCAAGTAGTTCATAATCCACCATCAAACATGCAACCACCAAGCAGATCGAATATTTCCACGCAAGCATAATAGATTATAATAATATCCGTCACTATAGTGCAAGTCAGTAAAGTCAAATATTTTTATCATTATTAATTAATAGCAGAGTTCAAACTTTTGGTCTGGAAAACAAAATATTAATTTATTTTAATTAATTGAATAAAATAGAATGATAGAACACAAAGTACTGATCCTATTATATATGATTAATAAAAATAAACAAAAATATTAACTTAAGATCCAATATAGTCAATAATATAATTTTATAAATTATATACTGAAATAAAAAAAAAAGGCGAAGGAAAAAATTGCAAGCTATAAATAAAAATTTAAGTACAATTATTATATGGTACAATTAAACAAACATATACATGTATATTAATAATATATGTACTGTGTACTGTACAGTTCTTTAAGTTAAAAAGTGGAATACACGCGTTATAATCTAACATATGATTTCCAATTTTTAACTTTAAGAACAGTACATATACACATATATTAGGCATATAGTTGGTGCAGGTCTCCCCATCCCTCCTCCTTCCCATCTTAATATAATATATACAGTATTTGCATTTAAATAATGAAACAATAATTTTTAGTGTATAACATAATTGTTACTTTTTATTTTACAGTGGTAAATAAACTTAAAGTACAAATGGTCAATATGATAATATGATGAATAATAATGTGTTATCAAAATATATAAAAATTAATCCATACATTTCTATAGCTCCTATAGTTAAGTTTATAAGAAAAGATTTATAAATGATTTTTGTTTTATTTGCTTATTATCAAGAATGTTTAGTAAAGCATTTATAAAAGAGGTACAAAATGTTGTAGAAAGAACAAAAATACTCACATTAATACTCTATAGCAGAGAGTTAAGCTGCAATCTCTAACATCAACATTAAAATACCATATGAATTATTTGGTACTACTTCGGGTACATAAAAAGATATGTATAAAACAATGTATTTTTTTGTGTGAATATCAAAATATTAATTATTGCTTTTATCATGAGCTCAACAAATATAATAATAATACATCCTCTTCCATTACTTTTTCTTATCTACTAATACATTTAAGTGAACCATCCCATACAAAATTGATATAATATAAACTACATTGAAGGCAGGAAGGAACTTGGAATCACATCATACTGGTGTCACTTCGGTGATGGCAGATAAATGCAAGTCCCGCGCTGATCGGGGTTGGGGATAAAGGAATGAAGTTAGAGAGGGAATCGTACAGAAAGGGCGTTGTAGGCGTACTCGTACACTACGAGCATGATGGCACCGCCGGGACCAAGGCGCATTACTTTGGGTACCAATCCTTTGTACAGTGCTCGGAAACTGAAACAGATCGTGAGCATAATGAATATTTTTAAGATATTTAGTTTCGAAGTTGTTATTTTCAACAAAATAAATTTTGATTGTGAGATGCAAAAATGACAATTTTTAACTTAAATTATTTTCCATCCGGTTGCAAATAATTGCTAGTAATTAAATTAAGGATTATTAATATAAGATTATAGTATTAAGGAAAATTAATGATTTTATGGTTACATAATATAAATTAGCAGGTTAAAAAATATCAGACCATTAATACAGTAGATTGATTTTTTTAATCCCCCCCCCCCTTCCTGTCTAGTCTGTCATTGACCAGAAAATCAAAGAAGACACATAACAACAGGTGGGCCTTGTGATCTCTCTCAGCAGATATGTTCAAATTACATTTTAACATGGAATTCAAATTAAAGAGGTCATGAAAAAAAAAGTTAAAATGGATCTCGTTACTATAAGAAATTGCGACTTTTTCATATGATAAAATGCAAGTAATTTAAAAAAAAAAAAAACATTAGTCTAGGAAAATTGATCCTGTTTGCACTTTGTTAACGTTGTACTCACCCCTCCTCGTGCACCACAGTGCGCATGGAGCCGAGCGTGGTGCGGTACTTGACAACACCGGCCTCGGGTTGAGGGCCTTGGATGCGGCTCTTGGCCACATCAAACGGGATGTTGAAGCATGACGCCAGCGTGCCGGACACAAAACCAATCAGAACCTTGCGCCCAAACTCCAACCATGGGTCCTAGAACAAGAGAGCACCAAAGTTATCCTCATGTCACTAAAGTAATTTGACAGGTGTAATCATTTTAACATAAATTTTGCATGACAACTTTAAATGGAGTATCGACCTCAAAATTTTTTATAGCAGAAATGGATAGAGGATGAAAAGTTATGTTACTCTGATTTTTTTCAGATTTTTTAGGGAGCGGGAAGTATTGCTAAAAAGTTTTGGCGAGGTCGGGTTCGAATCCACGTCCCTTTTGGGTCCTATCTTTTATTAAGAGAGGCGGCAAGAGGCGGCACTTTTTCTGCTATTTCAATAATTTTTAAAAAATAGTTGCCGGGCTCTAAAAAATCTGAAAAAAATCAAAGTAGCATAACTTTGCACCCTCTATCTATTTCTGCAATAAAAAAAAATTTGAGGTCGGTACTCCATTTCTGGTTTGGTTTAAGTGGGCATAACAACTTTACTTTTGTGCAATTGTTTGTAATATATTATATTTTACCTGCACAACTTTTATTTGAATTTCCAAGTTAACATTATTTGATATTTATTTAACAAAATTCTGAAAAAAATATAGATAACAAAAAGTGATAAAAAGGTGCATAAATAAAATCCAAACAGGCAATTAATTTATGACTTTCGTGATAATGCAATCAAGAAGACTTTGCATAAAGGAAAGTATATGGTAAGCAAATACAGTCTGTACTCACCTCATTTTCAGGTACAATTCCTTTCACAGAGTGGTAGAATCCAAAATATACCATGTTGAATGCTCCATTCCTTGCAACCGTTGCAGTCAAACCCTTGTTTAGACCCCGCAGCCCCAGACCCTGCAAGAGAAAGCACTTGATGACACATCAGCTAACAAATTGCTTACAATGTGAATAAAAATAGCCAGCCTCAACATAGAACAGATAATTAAATTGGCATTGCCGATAACATTGTAGAATAATTTTAATTTTAACAACTCACTTCTTTTCTTTAATTTAACTTAAGTACCGATCTGATGTTCAATAATGAGTCAATTGCCTAAAAATACAGTATATAATCAATCAATTAACTCATTTTTCAGATCGAGAGCAATATGTGAACAATATAGTACAGTAGTACTTGGTAAAAAAATAGATAATACAATTATCAGTCTGATAAGTTAGTAACATTTTTACTGTACATACTACCTATATTTATTATGTATACTTCCTTTTAAAAAGTAATTTAACGACTTTAAACTTTTTAGCTTTTTTATTTATATATATATTTTTTTAAATAAAACATAATTATTATACATCAAAAAATGAGAAATGAAAAATTCTGTATTATTATATTTAATAAAATGTTGTGGGAGGTGTAATTTGTTGTGAGATCAAGCAAACTAGATGCTACCATGGTGATATTTATACTCAAACACTATCTGACATACTTATGCTGTGATAAAAAAAATTATCTCTGTTTACCACAGTACAGTACAATGGAGTATCAACCTCAATTTTTTTTTATTGCAGAAATGGATAGAGCGTGCAAAGTTATGCTACCCTGTTTTTTTTCAGATTTTTTAGAGCCCGGGAAGTATTTTTAAAAAATTATTGAAAGTCCTTTTTGTGACGTCACGCGGCGGCAAGTCCTATCTTTTTCTTAAGGAGCAGCGTCTCGTGACGTCACAAAAAGAACTTTCAATATTTTTTTAAAAATACTTTTCGGGCACTAAAAAATCTGAAAAAAATCA
This sequence comes from Siphlonurus alternatus, assembly GCA_949825025.1. NCBI lineage: Eukaryota > Metazoa > Arthropoda > Insecta > Ephemeroptera > Siphlonuridae > Siphlonurus > Siphlonurus alternatus. The sequence continues at coordinate 22,201,753 of OX463779.1, forward strand.
GGGTAGCATAACTTTGCACCCTCTATCCATTTCTGCAATAAAAAAATTGAGGTCGATACTCCATTTTCATCACAGAAAAACTTAATTAAAAAAACAAAGTAGACAAAGTTTACAAACAAACAAAGTTTAAATGGCTTTTTAGCCATTTTCATTTATAAAATTAAATATTGGCAGTATTGTCGATTGTTCATAATGTGTATAGATATTCACCTGCGTGGCAATGATGTTACGAGTGACCTTCCAGGTGGAGGGCACCTGCTTGCGGTGAGCCTTGTTGGACTGCAGGGCGACCTTGACCACCTCAAAGGGGTTAACGAGGATGGCCTCAGTGATCCCCGCGCTCAGTCCAGCTAGGGAGAAGGTCTGCAAGCAAACAACGTGAACACCACTCCGTCCATGTGTTGCTGTGATTGAGTTCCTACCAGCGGGGTGGGCGAGGAGGCACCAAACAGGAAGAACTTCTTGTACTGCTCAAATGTGAAGAACTGGAAACATGGAGCAATTTAATTAGTAGAATAAAATACTCCATATTGAAATTCTACTAAGCAAGAATATGAAGAATATCAGTTAAATACAGCTACTGTAGTCTTCTTATTTAAAAAAAAAATGAGAGAAAAACTACATTATTCCCCATGACTCACTCTTACAGACAAACCATTACATAACATTGTTACATAAGCATCAATCCTGTGTTTACCTTAACAGCTCGTTTTGGTGTCTCTACGAGAACTGGAGGAACAACGCCCTTCCAATATGCCAGCAGACTCTCATGTCGGTACATTTTACGGAAGCAGTCGACAACTCCGTTGTAGTAATGTGGATCGCTGGCCAGGCCTGGAATAGCACGCTTTGTCTGCAACTGCAGTCGAGTCTTCACCAGGTCTAGTGGGTGCATGATGCACACCTCCACAAACCCTGCAACCATTCACCATCTTCGACACCTTTGCAACAACATGTCCTTGATCAAGGTGACATGACCAATAATTTATTTTCATACCTGCAGATCCACCAGCAGCGATTTGCATGGCTGCTTGTTGGGCTAGTTTTCTTGTATCTGACATCTCTCTGGCTTTGATGATCTTCTATCTAATAAAGAGAACTTTCAGGTTCTTTTTGTTGAGTGTAACGGTTGCATCAAGCTTGGTAAGTAAACTAAAATATCTAGTAAGCATTCGCAGTATTTATAGTAGCTTCTTGTGTTATTCCTTCAAAATTTTAAAACGAAAACAAGTTGACACGCATAAAATACGGCACAAAATTATAATATCTAATATCCACGTGCCTAAGGCAGTGCAGGCGTATGCATACTGTAGACGATAAACAATGACTTGCATGCAAGCGCCAAAAGGTCATTTTTATAATGCAGTTTTTGGGGTTAGTAAATATTTACCATGCAAGACTTCTGTACAACCATGTACAAGAAAAATAACTCGTGCACTTACCAGTTATGGATCTACGATGAGACGTGTCTACGTGACGAAATATACAAACAATAAAATTAACACTCCATCCGCTTGCTCCATCAGCTGATTTGATACCACCCGCCGCACGGTGCCGCACCCCTCTCCCAAATTTTATCATTTTATATCAAACTATTATCGGCAGATGGCATAAGTACAGCGCTTATATCTTTATGTGTTTAAAATTTTATCTAAGAGATGGCAGCATCTTCATTTTTTGGGGGAAAATGAAATGTATGCAACTCTTTTAGCACGCCTGCTCTCCGAATTGCATACATTCATCCATTGCAATGGAAGGAAATTTTTTAAATAAATTGCATAGAGACAAATGTAAAGAAATTACGCAAATATCAGTGAGTACTTTATAGAGGAACTGTCCTAATAATCCATTTTAGTGGCTAAAGCTGAAATCACGTCCGGTCGATAGTCAAGATTTTACTCTACATTATGTAGATGTAGAGGAATCTTGGTTGATAGTAATCTTTAAACTTATACATGTTCTATTTTTAATAAAATAATTGATATAATATATATAAATAATATGTCTCACAAAGCTGCATGCTAAAAATTCAAGAAAAGTTTGAGGTTTCATTCAAAATTTTTATCAATGGAGTATTGTCCTCAATTTTTTTATTGCAGAAATGGATAGAGCGTGCAAAGTTATGCTATCCTGATTTTTTTCAGATTTTTTAGAGCCCGGGAAGTATTTTTAAAAAATTATTGAAAGTCGATCCTTTTTGTGACGTCACGCGGCGGCAAGTCCTATCTTTTTCTTAAGGAGCGGAGTCTCGTGACGTCACAAAAATAACTTTCAATAATATTTTTAAAAATAGTTCCCGGGCTCTAAAAAATCTGAAAAAAATTAACTTTGCACCCTCTATCCATTTCTGCAATAAAAAAAAATGTAGGTCAATACTCCATTGTATATATAGCTATTATACATATATAAGAGAGCAATTAAAGCCCAAAATATAATGTTTCATCCCCCCAAAATTGCAAATCTACATCTTGCTGTCCGAGTTGTCTCTTAATTACTACAGATTCGATCTATACAGATATCCATGCAGCATATCATCAGGCAGGATGTTAATGCGCTGCATGGGGGTTTCATTTATTGTAATAAATTGTGAAAATAGAAGAAAGGGTAGTTAAAATGTAATATTGTACATAAAAAACGCTTACACATAATGTAACCGTATTTTATGTACAATTAATATATATATATATATATTACAAATCAATTCATTTTATACATTAACTATTTTTAGTACGTATATTAATACAGTAAATGCATCCCATGATAATATTATTATAGTTTATAGATTTAATAATATTATATTCGATCAATGCTGTACATGATCGAACAAAGTTTTGAATTTGTATTATACCATATATGGTATACATAAGAATAAGAATTTTATTTCAATCTTTCGATTACATTAAGTAATATAGATCAAGTCCATGATACAACTATAATAGATAGGTCCGTCAGCCCTACGAATTTGGACTGATCTGCGCATTTTGGCCAAAAACACCCAAGGTGACGTCACGTAGTGAGCTCAAAACAGCTGTTTTGCTGCACGAGGGGCCCCTACCGGAGCAGAATTTTTGTTCAACATTAGCGAGAACGTTGCTTTTTATCTCATCTCAAATTTGATATTTATTTGCAATACTACAAGCCAAACCGGTTGCAGTAACGTATTAAAAGAATTTTTAAACACTGCAATTCGCAAGCAATCTGGGGTAGAAGTTCGTATCTTTGTTCATAAAGCATACAAAGTTGCTATTGGCTGTGCGCAGATTAGTCACCTAGCGTTTGCGCAGCTTCATTTGGATTCAAGCTTTTTTATCATGCACACTTCGCAGAGCCATGCGCAGTAGACTACTAACATTTAAAACTCGTTTCTGCGCAGCTTTTCTAAGCCGTGGCTATTAATTTACGGAAAACTCTATAATAGAGCAGAAAAAATTAAACGTATGCACCGTGCGCATGGGACGGCCCTGGATCAAGTCAATATTATTATATATATATACTATAGTATAAAAATAAGATATTATATATCTTAAAGTAAGCGCTAGAAAAAAAAGTTGAGTTAGTATTTTCTAAAAATAGTTCAAGTAGTCCTCCATATCAAACCAAAATTCAAAAAATTCTATCTCAAATAGGTTTGCCAGAAAAAATTTCCAAAATTAGAGTGAACGCGTCGCTTAACATGGGGCCTTACCTGACAAAAACCCTCGAATATCTCGAAAAAATACACCGTTAGGTGGTATGAAAAAAATATAGTGATGTTCTATGACCCAAGCTTTAACCAAAAACCGATTAAAAAAAAATTCTCTCGAATTCAATTTTTCGTAAAAAAATAATAAAAAATCTTATGGGAATTAACATGGTAGATTTTCTTGATTTTTTTACGGAAAAATGGATTCGAGAGAAATTTTTTTTAATCGGTTTTTGGTTAAAACTTGGGTCATAGAACATCACTATATTTTTTTCATACCACCTAACGGTGTAATTTTTCGAGATATTCGAGGGTTTTTGTCAGGTAAGGCCCCATGTTAAGCGACGCGTTCACTCTAACTTTGGAATTTTTTTCTGGCAAACCTATTTGAGATAGAATTTTTTGAATTTTGGTTTGATATGGAGGACTACTTGAACTATTTTTAGAAAATACTAACTCAACTTTTTTTTCTAGCGCGCACTTTACTTTAAAAGCATTAATTAATATTATAAATTATTTTCAAGGTTCAAATTTAAGTTGAAAATTTTATCTTCCATTATTATTGAAGACAATTCAACCATTTTAAGTATAATATAAAATTTCTTCTCTAACGTATTAAATCGGTGTCATGATCTAACTTTAATTACTTCAGTATATATTCATGATATTGACATGGCCTTGCAATATAAATCCAGTAAGCCCCCTGAAGATTTGTGTGTCGTTTATGAACGAAAGAGATGATGTCAGCCGCTCAAGCAGGGCTTGTCAGTTGAGCGGGACTATGTCATGATTACCTGCACGCTATTATTGCTGTATTAAACGTGCAGCGGCTTCATTGATATGCTGCATGGTACGCCTTACCTGTTATTACATAATAATATAGTAATTAAGGCTCAACGTGCGCTAAAGGAGGAGAGCTAATTATTTATAGTTTGAGATATGACGCCTATTAAAATACAAAGTGAATTAATAAAATAGATACTTAAATTTGTGTCATGCATATTAAATATGGGATAATGGAAAAATAAAATTTTATTGCTTCGTTTTATTTTGACACGTGAATTTCACAAAGTTCAGCATAATTTTGTTATCAAATACTGCGATGTATTTTAATTTTAGTTATTATTAAAACAATAAAACGGCGTATAAGGGCAGGTAATCTATTGCAAGTATATTTTTTATGGTTGCCCAGACTTAATTTTAGGTCATGCTGCTGAAAATCACCAACTAAATAAGTCCATCCATTGATTGGAAAAATATTAAATAAACATATTCAAGTTTTTCTTAAATGTGGTGCTCAATTGTCATGTTATAAATAAATAATATTTTGACACTTTTAGCTTGAGTGAGTGCATGAACGAAACAATAACGTTACTTTACGTCAGAGAACCAACCTCTCTTTTGCATGCTTATCAGAACAAGTTTTGAGATGTTCTTTATATTAGAATGCAATAACTGAGGCATTTTAGTGTAATATATAGGCTTTATATTGGTATATAGTTTACAAGGCTATCTCTCTTTACCAAGATTGGAGCTAGTGGCAGGAAGGGAGAGGGGACGATGGGGGAGTGTGTGAAGTCAAGGAGAATCTCTCGCTGAGCATTTTTTCCGCGGTGGCTCCTGGAGTGTTTGCTCAGACAGACGCATGGCGAGGGAGAGAGAGAGAGAGAGAGAGAGAGAGAGAGAGAGAGAGAGAGAGAGAGAGAGAGAGAGAGAGAGAGAGAGAGAGGAGAGAGAGAGAGAGAGAGAGAGAGAGAGAGAGAGAGAGAGAGAGAGAGAGAGAGAGAGAGAAATGAGAAAGATAACGCGAGCAACTCGGGAGGCCGTACGTGGAATAGCTTGGCTGCACGCTTATACTGATGTAACACAACTCTTCAATAGCATACTTAATATACAAGTAATTAAAGAACTAAAAAAATTTTACTTGAAATTTTTAAACGTTGAACTTTTTAATACGAGTATATCATATGATATATATACTGCTGTCATTAAATGTTTTTAGTTAAAAGCTTTAGAAGCTTGATATAATACAATAAACATAACATAATTATTATAATATACTACATGTTAGTGCTGTCGAAATTTTTCGGATTTTCGGATTCCGGATTTCTAAAGCTCCGGAATCCGCTTTTTTAGGAGATCCGAAATCCGAAAAGCGGATATCGGATTCAAAGCGGATATCGGATTTTATCGGATATCGGATTCAAAGCGGATTTCGGATTTTATCGGACATCGGATTTTATCGGATATCGGATTGAAAGCGGATTTCGGATTTTATCGGATATCGGATTCAAAGCGGATATCGGATTTTATCGGATATCGGATTTTATCGGATATCGGATTCAAAGCGGATTTCGGATTCGATCGGATATCGGATTTGTAAAAACTTGTAAAAAAACGAATACATGTATTTTGACTCGAAAAAATAAATATATTTTGCTGTTGCGTAAACTAAACTCAGTAAAACTGTAAACACTATATAAGCTGTTTGTAACTAAATACTGAATAAAATAGTTTAATTAATAGTCTTAATAAATACAATGCTATTACGCTATTACTGCTATAACATAGAAAATCTGTAATAAATATACGTATATACTAAATAGTGTAAATAGAATGGATACTATATTAAATATCAATTTTTGCTGATGAATTAACCTTTCAACCTTATGTCCCATATATATTTTAATTATGTATAATTGCAGTACATTGTATAATTAATGTATAAATTGTAATGTATATGATCATATATATCTATAAGTATCTAGATCTACAGGCTACACCTTCACTATAACTATAGTATCTGTATCTACTATATATATATATATATAATTATAGCTAGCATTTCATTTACGCATTTATATAGCCATTTACTAAAGAAATGTATAATTTTTATTTATTTTAATATTTGTAATGCGAATTTGATTCTGAGCTATAATATTGGAGGATTTTCGTTGGCTATATATATATATATATTTGGGGTGGGAGGGGGGGGGGGCGATGGGTGGGGGGTGGTAATACCTTCAATGTATTTTGGGGCCTTTTGGGGGGGGGGGGCGATCGCCCCCCATCGCCCCCCCCCCCCTTTGGATCCGCGCCTTTATATATATATATATATATATATATTTTTTTAGTTTTTAATCAAACCCTATTGGGTACTTCTATTTACTAATTACACACTACTTTGAAACCCCGAACCTTCCGAAACCCTAACTTGAGCGTTTCGCGGGCTCTTCTGGAACGAGGGCGGCCACGGCCTTGCAAATCCATCCCGGCATTTGCCTGCGGCTGAGGGAAACGTGGAAACCTCAGCCAGGATGGACGCTACAGCTTTTGTCAATGAACCGGAAGTGCAATGGTCCAAAGCCAGGGGAACCACATAGTGGAAAAGCGCAACGTTTTACCCCTGGGTGGGAAACGTGGTTTTTGTTCAAAATGGTCACCCATCCAACTACTAACCACGCGCGGCGTTGCTTGACTTCGGTGATCTGACGAGACCCGGTCAAGCGCACTGCGCCACAAAAAAAAAAAAAAAAATTTAAAAAAGTGAATGTTTTAGCATTAAAAAAAAAGAGCGAGTTTGTCTACTATTACTTTATTTATTTTTTTTTTTTTTCAGTGGTCAATAATTAACTTTGTACTAAATTGAAATGCACGACATGATATATATATATATATATATATATATATATATATATATATATATATATATATATATATATATATATATATATATATATACAGGGGCGGACCCAGCCCGCGGCTTTGGGGGGGGGGGGCGGTGCCCTATCCCGCAATGTTAAAATTTGGGGTGGGAGGGGGGGGGCGATGGGTGGGGGGTGGTAATACCTTCAATGTATTTTGGGGCCTTTTGGGGGGGGGGGGGCGATCGCCCCCCATCGCCCCCCCCCCCCCTTGGATCCGCGCCTGTATATATATATATATATATATATAGTATAGAAAATAAACTATATTTAATATATATATTATTATATATATTAATATATGATATATTATATGATATAAAAATATATACTATATATTATATAAGCATATAATATAATATATATTTAAATTTAAAATATGCGATTATGCGATTATGCGAATGAATATACGAGCGGTCATTATATTCAGGCGCGCGGTGGGCGATGAGGGCGATCGCCCCCCCCCCCCCCCAAAGTTCCCAAAATATACATTCAATGTGTTACCACCCCCACCACCCTCGCACTCAAAATTTTAACATTGCGGAATAGGGCAATGCGAGCTGGATCCGCCCCTGATTATATTTAGAAATTAGATTGTTTAGATTTTAAGCTATTTACTAGTTTATTAATTTATAGCATTTAATTCACGCATTTATATAGCCATTTACTAAAGAAATGTATAATTTTTATTTATTTTAATATTTGTAATGCGAATTTGATCCCAAGCTATAATATATTGGAGGATTTTCGTTGGCTATTTTTTTAGCTCGCATCAGGTTGGGCTGTGCAGGTTCCAAAACTTGCTGCTAGTGGAATTTGTTTGCTTTATAGCTGCTATAGTGCTTACCAACCTTGTAATATCATCATGTGTTTATTAGGGTTCAAAACTCTCTATTATTTTTGTCATGAAATTTGCAATCAAATTTGTAAAATATAAAACATGAAAACTAAACAAACGTAACGCAGTTTAAAGCACTTTAAACATCCTTTATTTTATGGTCCTTTACTTTAATTTTCAAAATTTTGTAAACAAATTAAAAAGCACCAATATTTAAAAATTGTTAAAATTTTAAAAACGTACCGTATTCCTGCATCATTTCGTCCGCTATAACATTCGACAATTTTACTATTCGACGTCTAGCTACATCAAGCACGTGCAGTGATTCTGCGGGATTTGTGGTCTTGCATATTTTTGCAAGCTAGTCTGTTGAAATTTTAATAGAGTTGAGTTTAAAATTATACTTGTTTCGTTATTATACAAGTTATTTAAATATTAATGAATAAAAACTAAAAACTGTATTCCGATTGAATCCGATATCCGATTTGAATCCGAAATCCGTTTTGAATCTAAAATCCGCTTCAAATTCAGAATCCGAAATCCGATTCAAATTCGGAATCCGATTTAAATTCGGAATCCGATTCAAATTCGGAATCCGATTCAAATTCGGAATCCGATTCAAATTCGGAATCCGATTCAAATTCGGAATCCGATTCAAATTCGGAATCCGATTGAAATTCGGAATCCGTTTCAAATTCGGAATCCGAAATCCGATTTGAATCCGATATCCGTTCGCAAAGATCGGATTTTGAATCCGCTTTCCAATAGGAATCCGAAAAACGGATTTTCGGATTTCGGATTTTTTAAAATCCGGAATTCGGATATCAAAAAAAGCGGATTTCAACAGCACTACTACATGTATATATTATGATAATTTTAAAATTGCTGTGGATATTACACTTAATGCGTGTATTTTTTTATGTTTCATCATTATAGTTATTTATCAGTCAATACATTAAAAATATGAAACAATATTTTAAATTTTAATCCATTGATATAAGCAACGCTATATTTATTTTATATTTACACAAGCACGTGTACACACAGACATACCTTTTGTTTTACAGTTTTAAGAAATTAATAGACCATGCGGTATTTGAAATGTACGTGACCCACACGGTGATAACACGAAATAAATTACGCAAACTCTCAATCATATAAGAGTCCCACATTTTCACTCTAAATAGATACGAAACTTTAGCACGTGATAACGTCATTGTAGGTTGCAATAATTATAATAAAATTTGATTAGATCTGTCTATTTTTGGAAAGTGTTTATCAATCAAGATAAGGATTGTGTTTTATTACCATGCAGTACAGAGTGCATTGTGTTTAAATATGTTACGAAATAAGTCACTATATGTATAGAATGGAATCATCAGATTGTTCAGTATAATGTTGGATTCATTATTTTTCAAACAACAACAAGTAAATAAAATTATTATTGGACAAGTAGCATCAATTTTTTTTATTAGCTCAATCGAAAGAGGGAGTCGAAAAATACACCTGTGAATTTTATGAGATTTTTATTTGTACTACATCATGGCTAAAATAGAGATGTAAAGAGGCCACTTGACCGAGAGGCGTCGCCCGTGACGCCTGTGACGTCACTGAACTGTCCGGTCAAACAAACGATCGTCTATATAACACTTGTAAACAATAAATTAATTGTTGCTTGTTTCCATAGCAACGTGGTTGTTTAGAAGCGTTATAAAGTCGATTGTTTGTTTGACCAAACAGTTCAATGACGTCACGGGCGCCGCCTCCAGGTCACGTGACCTCTTTACATCTCTATTTTAGGCATGATGCAGTACAGATAAAAATCTAAAAAAATTCACAGGTGTATTTTTCGACCTCTTCTTTCGATTGAGCTACTTAAAAAAAAATGATGTTACTTGTCCAGTGTATTATATCACTAATAAGATTTCTTAATTTTTTGCAATTGCAATGCAGTTGATAAAGAATTAAGGTTATATATGTATTTATTCTTATCAATTTAATTTAAAATTATTTTTTTAGGAAATAATTTTGTTTTTTGACAAGAGAATAATGTGCTTTGCCTTTTCTGGACACTACTGTACCACTTATTAATGTCAAAAAATAATAATAAAAAATTATTGTATACTATAAATTTAATTTACTGATAAAATTTTTTCTGTTCTTGAATGGATTAATTTTTATCAATAAAAATTATCATGACAATGGCATTCATTTATATACTTTTCGCAAGTCAATTTATTGTAATAATAATAATAAATGTTTATTGAGCTAAATGGCTAAATTTAACATATATATATACAGCATATTACAATAAAATACCTGTAAGCTCAATGGGTGGACTGTAAAAGGCAGAACCTAAGCACAAAGTGAACAGCCACCCCAATTATTGTAAAACGAATAATTGTATCTACGAGACATGGATAATATTTAAGAGTAAAAATTATCGTCAGAGTACAGATATGTGTACAGCAGAAATAAGTCAATAACGAATAAAGAGGAGAGACATATACGATAAAAATTTAATTTAATAGAAGAAAATAATAACACTTGTATGAATGGAGCTTTAATGATAATGTCCACATTTATTGGAAAAGTTCTTACAGTTCTAGCGCAAAGCTGCTATATACTTATTACTAACGCAGTGATAAATCCGACCCGGCTATTATCAATCGCACCTTGATTCTTTGCAGCTGCATGCAAGCATATCTTGACATTCTATACAAGCGTATTCACTGTACTTTGCAAAAACAAATTGCAATAATAATATTTGACCTCTTTCTTTAGATAAACAGTTTATAATTTTTTGCATTTATTATTCACAATGTTTTGCACAGCTTTTATAAACCAAGGCTGTTGCATTATGCAAATTTTTAAAGCTACTGTGTATGCGTATATTATTAATTACGTTTGCGTAGTGCAAACTTTGTATACATCTCACGTAATATATGTATATTTATTTTTCTCAATTACTATAATATTGTCAACACGGTGTAGCTTGTACGTATGGTCCGTGCTCACTCCACCCTGCTTAAATCTGGTTTAAGTATTAAATCTTATTTAAACCAGATTTACTCGGTTCAAAGGCTTAATCTATTTATAGAAAATAAATTTGACACAACAGGGATAAAATAAGTGATTAATGATTATTCATATTATATATATACTGTAGAGTAATATTTTTAATTTAAATTTCTTACTGTAATTTGTTTTGGGTTGAAATAATTAAGTTACATAATTAATTCTAAAAATAATCCTTAATTCTGACTTAAAGTCAGTGAATGGTAATATATTAAATTTAAACGCCACCATCTTTAAATAAAATGTAAGAGAGTTTTGAAAGCAAGAAAAACACAAGTAAAAGTAGGTTTTCCTTGCATGCCATCAAACAGGATTCTTATAATATTATGCCTCCTGGGGAAAACTATTTTATTTAAAACTGTCCATTAATTATGTAAAATATAAACGTGATAATAAAGCGGGAATTTTAAAATGAAGAAGACTTGTACGGGACTGTCTGTGAATGCCCCCTCCACTGAGAATAAGCTTTGCTATCGGTACGGTGCAGAGGCGAGCCGGCAGCCACTTGCTATGCCGCAGCAGCAGCGAGCGGCGGCTTGCGCTCAGCCATGTCCCGAATCGAGTGGCTCGTTTTGTTCCTCGTGTTTGTCGCTTACGTGTTACTGGGAGGACTCATCTTCCAGGAAATTGAATCTCGTGAGGAGGCGGCCAGGCGTCTTGAGGCTGCAACTCAGCGTCAGGAGATCCAGGGTAAGTCAGGGATGCAGGATGAGGACCTAGCATAGACGAGAATTCTGCAAGTTGACACATGAATCGTGGCCTCCAGCAACAACATCGCGCTACATGATAGATTTGAAGGAAATCCCCAAAATGTTGACACAATACAACATGTCCACGTTTTTATATTATGAAAACCAATGAAAACAAGATAAATTACAGGAGAAAACTTGAATAACAACTATAAGAATTGTTCATGGATGTTGTATCGATTCCAGAGACAAGAATAAGATGAACCTTGTATTCCTATTAAATAAGGTTTACTTTCTTTTCTGGACTGACCAAATTTCAAGTATAGGTATGTATAGAAAAAAAAAAAGCACGCAATAAAAATCAACATCTTGTAGAGTACCATACAATTTTAAGTATTATTAATATATTTTTTTTTTATTTTTAAAAAAATTCCCTTTTTTCGCTTATCTGTGCTCATCGCAAAATTCATAACAAGTTTTGTTGGAAGGTCAAGGATCGAAAATTATCAGCAGCATCAAATGCATCAAATATAGAGCGCGGTCACCAAAATCTCGAAGTATAAAATATATTATATTTTTTTTTTAATTTACAGGGTTGATTTTTTTTTTTCATTCTAGCAAGACCACATGTCATTTCATATATATATTTATTTATTGATTCATATTTATTAGAAAATTCTACTTACTTTTATTTGGATAGTTTTTAATACAGCTTTCTATGAAATAATAAAATACCTATTTTGCTGTACTTTACTTCAAAATAATATACTAGAATTCACATAATTAAAAATAAAAATTACACCAACTATAATATAAAAAGTCAATATATTATACATATAGCAACTTCAGATAACAATAATTTATATATAAAAAAAAATTGCACAAATGTACAGTAAGGAGATGACTAATCGACTGCAGTGCTAATCTATTATAGTTGAATTGTTGCATTATTGCGAAGCGACTCCCATGCAGTAACTGTGGAAATCTCGGTAGCGTCAGGTGCACCTTCACCGCAATTGTAAATCGCGGTCGCAGAATCGTGAGCAATAGTCCGCGTCAGAACGAAGCAACATGCAGAAGTCTTTAATTAAGAAGAAACGCTGCACACTTTTCTGACTTCGATAGTCGTTCCTGAGTGACGGGAATAATCCTCTGACCTTCCTCTTTTACAAAAAAAAAATCACACTGATCTATCTAATTAATTACTTTAGCTCAATCAATTTTATTACCGTGAAAAAATAGTTTAATTTTGCACGACAAATTCATTCACAAAGCTTTAGTTATAATTTATAATTAATCTGTGTCGGAAGCTGCTTAAAAAACTTTTAAGTTAGACAAAAAAAGAGGATTCCATTGATGATAAGAATGTTGTTTTTTAAATGATAATTTTTTAATTGAACTTATCTTAAAAATGATAATTAAAAGTTAATACACAAAGCACTTTGCAGTATGACGTTCATTATTGATAACAATGATAATTTACGATTACATCATGTTCTAAAAAAAGTCATTAATTTTATTATTCAGATCATGTTCCTCGTTGTTTTATTTTGATTATGTTTAATTTCTTATCAAGATTAAAACCAAAATTAATTGCCAAGAAAATTTAGTTGATAATGAAATAATAAGTAAATTTTTACATTTATTCTCCAAAGGTATGAAACAAATCCCTTGTGGATTAATTATGCAAATATTTTGCCAAATTTGAGAAATAACTAACGTTTGTGGAACCTGTTTGTCTAGCATAAGTCTTAGCTTGTATAAAAGCTTACAATGATATACACGTTGGAGTTAAGTGGAGATAAAAAAAGCAGGGATTTACACGTGGATTATCCTGCAGCAGACAAAACAAACAACGTCCACGGAGTTGTTTGGTACTTTCACAGGCCTGCAATTGCCAAGGGGAAATGAACCATATGTATCGATAATATCAAGTCAGGTCACGGTGAAATTCTCAGATCACCTCATGATATAGAGCGAGAGGTTACCACCACTTCAGTGACTCGTGAATATTTCCTTCATGTATAGATATTTTAATGATTTTTTTCCAACAATCTACATTTATTCATTATCTGAATTGTGATACTTATAGTTTGAATTTTGTATTTTTTATTAAAAACTTAATGGTTTTAAAAATTATTTGCAAAATGTTATTATGTTTTCCAGTAGGATTGTGTTTTAAAGTTTTAAATCATTTTGTCCACGAATCAATTAACTTGATATGTACTTAAAGCAACATTAGTGTTATTTGTCAATAATTTTAACGCAGGATACAAAAATCTCAAATGCCATTGTTATCTACTTTTATCATTGAATTTTTTAATCTAAAAAAAAGTCTGAAAAAAAAGACCAGATGAGCTATATATGTGTATACGACTCATTAATATTTCAAATGATCAATTGTATACATTAAAAAGTATAGTTCTTTTAGTTTTTACATCAAAATATCTCAATCTGTTGACATTACTCACAGTGAGATATAAGCACTGAAAAAGGTCTGGAATTTTATTTTCGTAAAAATTAATTAATCAAGTATGAATTGGTAATTTGTGGTGTCAGAGAAAGGCGCCGTCACGTGCTGTTATCGGTGTGGGGTCGAGACGCTGCACTGATGCCGAGCTAAGATTCACGTAAACACGGAGAGACGGGGGGCTCCCGTGCAGCGCTCGTGCGATAGATAAGCATTCGTAGCATAAAGTTAAGGCCATGGACACCATACAGCTTCTGTCTTTTTTAAAGAATAAGCCAGTAAACCAGGCAGCCCGCCGATAATTCAAACAATATATTATGTAACACGCACAATGTTATAACAGCTTGCCAGATTTTGTTTTATATTATTAAGTAAGCTTGGATAACACTATTTAGATTTTTCTATAAAACCTGTTTGTATAAAACAAGAGCTTCATGTCCATTTAATGTACAGAACAAAAAGAGATAATGTTTATGTACATATATTGTGTCCGGGATGCGAACAGGAGACCAATGTCTGCACCATGCATGGTTGTCTCTGAGAACCGGCTTAGGTACACCGCTACCTTTAAAGGTGTAAATTGTACACTGAACATAATAAAAATTACACTATGAATGATGGTGAATAATAGGAATTTTATGTCTTCGACATGTCAATTTTTAGACATTTACGAGCCGTAAATTTTAAATATTCATCAAGCATAAATGGTAAAGTGGAATATGTTGCGATTTTTTTTTCTTCACGTTTTTAGGGCTCAAGATTATGAAGGAAGTTTTTAATGTCTTTTTTTATTAATTTAATGATCATATTATCATTAATCATATCATACACAAACAAGTGCACATTGTTTTTCTTCCATTTGTTTTTTCCTTATATTATACATTAAATATATCCTTTCAATGTGTCTTAATTAGGTCAGAAAAATAATAAAAAGTGCCTAATGAGCAGTGCAGCTGCATGATGATCAATCAATAAAATAAAAAGCAGACACTTCAGATTTTATTTGTGTAAATGTCATCTGCAAGCAATAGAACGATCAACAAAATTAAAAACATATTTTATCATAACTCAAAAATCCCCAACTTTAATTAATATATCAGGTTGAAATTGCCATTAACAATGTATAATTCAGAACATTGCAATTATAATAACAACTAAAACTATAATAGTTAGCGCTCGAATAAAGGAATTATATATTATAGTTTTCTTGTTTATTGCTAGCTAGTGTTACTTGCATGCATGCAATGGTAACACATTACAAATGTCGCAATATGAAATGCGTTGAGGTATTACTGCTATATTGTGGTCATTTGACAGCATATAACTGGTAAGAGAGATCGAGGAGAGAGAGAGAGAGAGAGAGAGAGAGAGAGAGAGAGAGAGAGAGAGAGAGAGAGAGAGAGAGAGAGAGAGAGAGAGAGAGAGCAGATTTGTGCAACCCTGGACAAGCGATCAGAGACAGTGAGACAGATCTGACAGCACTTACAGAGAGAGAGAGAGAGAGAGAGAGAGAGAGAGAGAGAGAGAGAGAGAGAGACAGGGAGCGACAGTCGGAGAGATTGTGTCAAGGATCGACGCCGGTAGCGCGGTTGATCACGCAACTCCACGGTGGAGACTCGGGCGGTTGCCACGGCGGCCTCGTGTCTCGGGAAGCGCGCTCCTCGTCGCTGGCTGCCGGGCCGGCTAGCACCGCTCCATATGGTCAACGCCAACTTTCCCTGCTGCTGCCATTGAGCCAGGTCATGGAGGGAGGCAATTACTGCACCCCACATAACTACACTCAAGGATCACCCTGACGTACATACAACGCAAAGTGAATCCTAATTACAGATTAACGGGTTTTATCTTTTATTTCAAGATCATATGGGAAATAAAATTATATTTAAAATTAATTTCGTATTCAAATTTTGTTTATTAGCATTGAAATTATTAAGATGAAATTTATAAAAAATAATAAATAACTTCTTGTAATTAACATAATGTGATGTGTGCTTACGTTTTTAAAGTTATTATAGTTGAATTATGATTGTTGTTGATGAGTTATATAGACAGAATCGCATGATTTCGCAGCGCATATAATATATGATAAAACAAAAATAAGAAACCATGCGATCAGGTATGCACGCGCATACAGCTTCGCATGGTATCGTATGGTATGACATCGTAAGTTTCTAATTTAGAACCGGTTTTAAATTTTTATCATACGAAGTCATACGATACCATACCATACCATGCGAAGTCTGTCTGCGACCCCCTTAAATGTGTCTAAAATATAATATTAAATTGTAAAATAAACAAATGAACAGTTTGTGTACTGTACTTCTACCACGGTTTACCGGCTGTGTATAGCAAATAATAAACATTATTTATATAAAGACAATAATATTTATAGGAATGAACTGATAATATTGAATAAGGATTAATTATTTCATTGTATTGTAAAATAATATGACATTCTCACAGTCACGCAGTTAAATCATTTCATTTCATGATTTCAATTTTTTTATTACAAGAGTTCAATTGTTATGATTCATGCTACAATAATGAATGTCAATAACTTAACAATAGTCCATGATTCATTATAAATAAATTTATTGTTTGGTAAAGCTCTTGAGTGTTCATGCAGGTGCGTTTTTACAATAGCGCGTGCGGCTGTGAGCAGCAGAAATCACAGTTAATTACCAGCTGAAATTACATCCTATATGACAAGAGCAGGTGTGACACATGTGCCACACGTCGCTCTAACTGATGGTTTTGTTTTCTGGCTTATCTAAAGGTGTTTTCAAGTCAACAACTCGAGCGACATCGATCATTCGACTGTTCTCTCGGTGCTTCTACTGGAGTGGAGATAGGTCAAATTTGCTGGACGACCCACATAACATGAGTTCGTGTTGTGGAGGCTCTGCCCACAGACATGGATATTTGCATTTTATATGGAGATAATAATAAATTCCTTCATTAATAAAAGTAGAACTATAGTTTACAGTTATAAAAAATAATTTATTTTTCTTATATAAGATTCATTATTAGCTCTTATCTTGCTTGGTGTTCAGGGAGTTTTATTTTATTATTGCTGCAACAGTAAATGACATTAAAAAATATTTTCAAATTTCTTTTCTTTTCTAATATTTCTTAGAATTTATTACTCCTAAATTTCTTGTATATTTTTAAATTATTTCCTCCTGTATATCTTGTTATCTCTATACTCTATATAGTACATGCTATACATTATAACTACCAAATTTAACATCACTATTTCCTACATCACTATCACACATTGATGTGGTCATTGATAAGCAAGTCACATCTCATATTTTTGTGAAGAGAAAATGAACTTTGTACCCTTGTATCTTGTGTCGACAGTATTATATTAAAATTTCTTCTCGCAACAAATCTTGAAGTCCGTATTAATTAAATCAGGATTTTTATTTACAATATTTCTATTTCATACACTTTTTCTTATATAAAAAAAAATCTTTAACTCAAAAAAATCTACATGATTGCAGTATCTAAAATTACTTTTCAAGAATTCGGAACATAATTTACGCATAATTATTATTCTGAAATAACTGCTTGTATAAAAAAGTTGCTTATAAACATAGAGTTGGAATTTTTCTAATGAGGAAAAATTATATATTAAGAAACAAACTTATTAAATTTTGTTAAGGTAGCTTTATTAAATTTTATCAATTGTTGTCCACACCATGCAATATGCAGGAAGCCAGGAACATTAGCAGACAGATTTCTATTACCTTAAAAAGTTTTCCTCGTTTAATAATTTATTTTTACTGAAATTATTTTACAGTGTAGTTAAATTTACCACACGTGTAAATTAAAACAAATGAAAAATTAAATTTTTAAAGCACGTGTATATAATATAGTACTCAGAAGATTTTTTTTTTTAGTACGACAGAAAAAGGTGTTGACTGGGCACGTCCTTGTCTTTTCTTATCAGTAAAGAAGGGAAATATAATCACGGCATTCATTATGACGAGAATAGACAGGCTCATCATCATATATTTGCCGTGTTAATTGGCCGACCCAAAGAGACAATATTGTAACTTGTTGTAGCATGCAAGCAAAGCATTCTTTTCCTCCACCTCGCTTCTCGTTATCTCCGTGCAGTGCGCGTACGTAAATCTCTTTGAGTCATTGTCACTTCCACTCTTTATCGCTATGCAAACATACAGAGGAGACGAGTAATTAGATTTTAAAATGTCAACTTTATTGTTTAATAATAAATTAAATCTATAAAACGTCTTATATAAGCTTATATATAGTTACATTATATTATTATATATACATACAATTATGTAAGTTGATAGGGATTTATTTTATGAATGGATATTATGATGTATTGTATACCTATTGTATATATGTGTTGTTAAATATTGTTATAATGTCTAGTATGCTATACAAATATACACTGATGTTTCGAGCACAATTAATATAACATAGTAAACTTTTAAATATATTATATTATATACTTTGAAAGGAATGAGTTCTAGAAACACACACACATATATATACATATATATACAATAAAAATAATTGTTTCTGGTTAATTAACATTGTTTTATTATACTCACATAGTTATGTTGCTTATATTTTTAAACAGGATTTTTACTAAACTGTGATTTTAATTTATATTTTTAATTCTATGGCACAATGGTGTTTATGTTTCAAATATAAAATTACACCGAGAATACCTTTTTTAAAATATATATATACATTTAATAATTGTAGCAGTCAGAACATCAAAAATAATTCTTTACTGACTAAAATTGAATTGCATGCTATTCATTCATAAAATAAAATTACTCTCTAAGTGCTGACGAGTTCTCCAAAGGTTTCCACTTATAAAAGATTAACAAACTAATTTTATTTATTTATTTTAGCAGACTAGCAGTTATTTTAGGATGAAATAATGAAATAATTTGCTAAAAAAATATGGAAATATTTCATGAGTTTTTATTAATATTTTAATTTTAATAAATTGATTGTCATGCATGGTTGTAAATTACGTAAGATTATTTTACTGCTGCAGGGTTTAAATTTCTATTTATAAGCTATTTTTTTGTGGTGTTTTATATAAACAATTTTTGTGTTGCAGAATTGGTATAATAATTCAGTGATTTTGATCAAATATAAATTTAATAGTTATATAGAAATAGTCTGAAATATACCATTAAAATATTAAAATAGAGCCCATTAAAAGAGAATCAAAAATAACATTTGGGAAATTTACGAAGCTCGTTATAGTCTCGTATAGTTCTTGTTTTTCCCATCAAATTTTTTATTGGTTCCCTCAGATTAATTATAAAGACAAATGCCGGGATGTAACCAGAAACTATTATATGGCTGTTGGGGTGAAATCACAACCTATAGTAATGGTGCAGCTGAAAAACTCCACAAAAACAGAACACATTTAATGTAAACAAATTTTAATAAAAATGTCCAAATTAATTTTCTTAATTCTAACTACATTTGATGACTACAAATTTAATGCCTGCATGTGCACAGAGCTGGTGCGGCAAGAGCTGGAGGATGGCAGCCCGGAGCGCGCGCGTGTACTGGCACGTCTCGCCGAGTACTGCGGCAAACCCCTCGTCTTCCAGAACGCCTCGGCAGGCGAGAAGGATGACTCGGAGGCGGAGCAGCAGTGGGACTTCTACAACTCCTTCTTCGTGGCCATCACCATCGTGAGCACCATCGGTGAGCACAAAAAATCGCAGTGAACTAACTCTCTGATGACATGATTTTTTTTATTATTATTATTTTTTTTTTACAAGGATACACCCCTTTGTAAGAGCTTTCAGCTCGCGGCGGGGTAATGGGTAGGGATAGGTAGGGAACGGATGCCACGGCCTGTTACACGTCCTAGCATTCACTGAGGTGAGACTGAGGGAACCGTTTAAGACGACCGTTACTCTTGCTCGGTTTGAGGGCGTTATCACAATGAAGATGTTGTGTTTTTTAATGACTAGAGGTAGAATGAGTGTTTGGTAATCTCTCCAAATTCCAAAAATTAAAAACACGTAAATTGAATTCTTGAAACCAGGCAGAGGTAGCTGACGTTCGAGCTGTCACGAAGTGTGATATTTAAAAAGAATTTTAAACATGATCTATACATGATCATATATCATGATCTGTATATAATTATATATATATATATATATATATATATGTTAGAGAAAGATAATTGCAAGCGAGGTAACATAATGAATGTGTAATTACAATAAGCAATTACCTTGTAACTGGGCTATTTCCCTCGCTGAAAATTGTTCACTTTACACTCTATACGATGCACTTAAAAAACACACACACAGTTCAAACGTGCACAGTTAAAATATAAAAAACATAAGCTTTCGGTAACTTGCCGCCACCGTCGTCAGATGTTACTTTGAGTGTCAAAGTAACATCTGACGACGGTGGCGGCAAGTTACCGAAAGCTTATGTTTTTTATATTTTAACTGTGCACGTTTGAACTGTGTGTGTGTTTTTTAAGTGCATCGTATAGAGTGTAAAGTGAACAATTTTCAGCGAGGGAAATAGCCCAGTTACAAGGTAATTGCTTATTGTAATTACACATTCATATATATATATATATATATATACAGTGGCGTAGCCAGGATTTGCCCAAGGGGGGGGTTCTTCAGGATAAATATTGAGAACAGCTCACTGGGGGGTTTGGGGGGCGAAGCCCCCCAATAGCCCGCCGCAGGCGCGATTTTTTTAAGGACACGCCCCCTTTTTAGGGTAAAATAATGGAAAAATACTATTATATTAGAGCTAGGATAAAATATATGGCCTGATGCAATTTTTTTTAACAGTTTATATTTTTTTTCACCCCATTTTTCAATTTCTTTTGAATACGTGCGTATAATAAATAAAGCTTTGAGTAAATCATTTTAATTAAATCAAGTAATTTATGTAACCACTTTTATATTATTTTTATAGAGTCAGTGTACGTGTCATTTAATTGAATTTGATTTTTAAAATTTATTTAATAATCCAAGTTCACATCACTAAGATATTGTAAAAAATAAATAAAAAAATAAAAAAGGGAATTGCTTCTCTTATTTTTGTTAAATTTTGTCTGCACCGGGCGCGTGGAGCAGCCAATTAAATGAAAGTGCGGCACCCGTGAGAGCGTTTTAATTTATACAATAGTAGTTATATGCACATGCAGTTTGTAAGGGAAATAAAACATTTATTTATGAGTCGCACTTTTTCCTGTTAAAATTAGAAACTAACTTATAATTTGTTTATTTTAAAGAAAAGACTACTTGATACTTGATAGTTGATACCCCTAAATTTCAATTTTTTATTTAACTTATTTTTTCAAATTTATATAATATAATTTTTCCTTTTTTCTTCTTATATCCAGTCATTACTCGATCTTCATGGGGGGGGGGGTTTAAACCCCGAACCCCCCCCCCCCGTGGCTACGCCACTGTATATATATATATTAAATTTATTGAGTAAAATTAAATGAAGAAGTTTAGTATCTTAAAAATAATTGTAGTTTATTTTTTTTTTAAATATGTAGATGTGCATTGTATTTTTTGTTCTGCATTTATTTATAACATGGTATTTGTTTAAGAATTTAATGTTTACTCTTTCAAACTATACAAAAACAATATTATTGTAAGGAAAACTGAATACGATAGTTAAAAAACGTAAGGGCAGGTCAGTTACGAATTTCTCTCAGAACACGGAGATGTCACCACAGTGACAATATTTACATGTGTAAACACACCGTTTTGCTGAATTGCTCGTGCTAATTACGGAGTCTTTAATTACTCTGGACACTTGAAGGCAACTGTTGTACTACCTGCAGGAGCATAAATTTTTCTAAATTATAATTTATTACTTAACTTCTAAATTTTAATTACTTTTACTAGCTGATTTGTGATTTATGTTGTCTCGTCTGGAGACTTCAACGCACGGCGCAAATAATGTAAAAAGTACAAGTCATGTTTTGATGTTTTGATATGCAGGTGAGCTATACTTACTTGTTAGCTTGAATATAATAATATTACTAGTTTTTTTAAGGCTACTAAAACACATATTTAAATATTTAGTTTTCTTTATTAATATTATACAATTAAGGTGGCATGGAATATGCTAAATTTCTAAATTTGTCATGGGAAGTTTAAAATCTTATTTCTTATCAGTAAATTTAATCTCATCTGCTACTACCTCTCAAAGCTTAATTAACTATATAATTTCACTGGTACGTACTCAGAGGACACGCTTAGGAAATCGCCCTAAATGACGTTGTTCTGGTGATCTAGGATACGGCAACCTGGCTCCGACCACGACGGGCACTCGAATGTTTTGCATCGTGTACGCTCTGCTCGGCATCCCCCTCAACGGAATCCTACTGGCCGGACTGGGCGAGTACTTCAGCCGCACGGTGAGTCCATCTTATCTGCATGATCACGCTGAGAGTAATTTCTGTTTCTTATCGCTGCTATTTAAAATCTTTCAATACTTATTAATTAGTGATAATCCTATAGTTTTCAAGCAGTAAATCAAGTACCAGTTGGTATCATTGCGATAATTATATACGGTTATATATTATAACTGTCGAGCTTTTTTCTGGCAGTCTGAATTTTAATTGCAACAAATGACAGTGAGAGAAAGAACAATCCATTTGGAAATTCACCTTTTTATAATATTATTGATTTTTGTAAGTTATAAATTGCACACACTATTGCAAATCTTTCAATCCACAATTATGAGATACATAAACTGCGAGAACTCATAACTAGAGTAAGGTACCACGTTTTGTGTGCAGTTTCTACGCGCGCACCACCGCTACAAAGAGGCTCCCGAGGTGCAGGGCCGCATGGCACTGCTGCTGAAGGTGGCGCAGTACCTGGCGGCTGGTATCGGCATCTTCATCCTGCTGCCCGCCGTGGTATTCGCCGTGGCCGAGGGGTGGAGTTACGAGGAGGCCGTTTACTACGCTTTCGTCACACTCTCCACCATCGGCTTTGGTGACTACGTGGCAGGTGAGCACCGCGTGACGTCACTGGAGAACGGGTGAAGTCAGCTGATCCAATGCGATTATTGCATATGGTGATCATATCTTAAATCATGTTATAATTATAATTAATTATTATAATGTTGATAGAGTTAATAGGAACAAATAATACTGATTTGGATGCAAAATCTTATAATAATTAAAATTCAAAGAAATACTGTTTATTTGCAGCCTTGTAGTCTCCGTGCCTTGTGGGTATGCAACTAGTTCTACATTCATGTTTATTGCTAAAACATAATCTTATGCACATGCAATAATTTATACACCCTCATAAGTGCATCATGTAGAAACATAACCGCAAAATCTATTTTTGATTAAGTAGAATTTGTTACTCATTTGTTTAATTGAACGAAAATAAGCCAAAATATATGAAAATCAATATTTTTCGATTGAATTTTTTTTCAATTAGGTGAGAAACAAATTATCTTGTTCAGACCTATTGTGAAATACTTCAGTGATGCACATCAGGGGAAGAATCCTCAAACGAGACGTGGTTTATTTTTTTGTGTGTGTCTACCTAGTCTCTCCCTTACATAAGAGCCTACGAGTGACATCAATTAACCTTGTCATTAAGGATGAATGTCGTCACGTCGTCATTCCTATAATGTCCACTATACATACATACGGTAGTGCCTTGCATAATATACTCTTATATAATAAATATCAGTCATGAAGAACAACGCTGTAAATCTTTTTATTACAATCATTGGCATTGTAATTTTACTACTTGGTGTCTCTTTTTGAATTATAACTTTATCTCAGATGATGCAGTTACATAATATTATAAAAATATATTTTCATGTAGTACTGATAATTTTATAGCATTATATGATGTGTAAAATTAAAATAATATTAGTTAGCAAAACCTGGTGTAGATTGATTTAATTTTAATATTTGTTGTAAAAGAAGATGGATATCTAGGTCTCTAATCGACTGCTTGGTAAAATTGTTCTGCTCAACAAATTGCGAGGAGGCCACGACCAGCCAAGCACGTGAAGCGGATTTCGCGTTTTATTGCTTGGCTATGGTCTCCAGAAATCACTTTCACTTTCCTAATGCTGCATTGGAATTGGTTATTTTGATCGTCTTATATGTGTTATGTCAGTAAAATCCAACGACACTCGCTCACATGCTCTTACGCATGTTAATTAGAATTGAGAAATAAACTAAATGTCTTCACATTCATTCAAATTGTTACTATCTCGTAAAAAATACATCTTGGTATTTTAAGAATAAATTTTAAGAAGATATAAGGAGAATACAGTTAAATTAATTTGATATTCACTGTGAAATATAGCGGGAAGGATCAGATTTCCTTCTTGTCTTCCTGTTTATATTTTAGTGTTGAAAGTTCTCATTTAAGTTAACTCTTATATTGCAACTCTATCTACAATGTTTCAAAATAGCGTAAGAACAAAAATTACTAAAACTTTCAAAATGTGGGAATTCCAAAGTAATTTAATATAATATAACTATATATAAATGAAAAATATTATTCAAGTATAAGCTTCAAAAATATTCACACTATCGTTTATTCGTCAGACATAATTTTCAGTAAACATACATTTAATGCACTGGTCATTATTTCTACATTATTATTTGTATCGTACGTATGAACAATTATTAAATAAACATTTATTTTATATATTGTAAATTTTGTTTTCATGCCGACTCATCGTTGTGGATAAAATGGTAAGTCAAGGCCAAACGACTAATAATACGTGATAAAACATTGTTTATTAGACTACAATACACTGTAATAATGTCAATATAATGTACACTAATACAAAACTTTAATTTCAACAGGTTATATGACAACATACAATTCGTGGAAATACACTCCCGGCTTGCTGGTAGCCTATCGCACATTCATTGTGTTATGGATAGTATTTGGACTGGGATATCTTGCAATGATACTCAGTTTCATTACTCGGGCAATGCGATCATCTCGCATTCGACGTTTAGAACACCGTATGGCCAAACGATTTAAGAGTACTCATGCTAAAATTTGGCATGGCGCTACAAGGGACATTGGATATCTTAGACGAGTCCTCAATGAGCTTTACATGCTCAAATTTAAGGTCAGATTACAACAGCATCAAAATCGATGTCGCTTAGTTAATATATCTCCTACTAGTAATGCTACTGCTGCTACTATTGCCGCCGCTGATGCCAAAAATGCTACTGCCAAACCTATGCCTTCTATTGTAGAAAATAATAATAATAATGAGCCATCCCTGCTTAATATGCCTATAACAAATAGTATGCAATCGCTAGAAAAGCTATCAAAACTGCTTCAATTTAAAGATAAAACTGACAACTTGTGGCATCAACAGCCTGTTTACCGCGCTCGTCAGTCCCTGGTGCCAGCTATGTTACGGGCACGTAGCAACAGTCTCCCAGCCAGACTCCCAACACAAACTGCTCCTGATGACGCAGACCTGGATGCTGATGGAAGACGTAGGTTTGACTCTGAGGGTCCTGGTGTAGGATTACCCAGGACGCTCTCGGAGTCGTGCCTGGACATGATAGACCGCAATGCGACGTTCGCTGCGGCACCTAGACGTGTGGACACGAGTGAGCTTCTATCTACCGTCGTGGACGCTCTGGTGGCCTCGGAGGCTGCCTCAGAGGACGAGGAGGAAGAAGAGGCTGGAGCGTACCACGGTTTCTCCGACGCTGAGATCTTAGCTACTGAGGTGCCTGCCTCAATGCGCTCGCGGGCAAGCAGTCTGGCCCAGTCTCTGCGCAGTCGCAGCGGCGCGAGGTCCCGAGCTGGCAGCATTCGCAGCCTGGCAGACAGCCTGATAGCTCGCACCATCACACCCACCGACTGGGATGACGTGGAGGCGGTCAGGCGAACGCAGCAACTCAACCGGGCTTTGCATCGCGGGTGAGTGCTTGTCATTTACAAAATCGGTCGTGTATTATTATTTATTATATCAAGTTTGATATGAGAAATCTTTGCAATATAAAGAAATATCATCATTATATAAGTGCGATTGAATTTTAATTTTATCAATTAACACAGTAAGAGATTGTTATCAGAGAAATATTTTAATATATATAAGTATTGTCGTGTATTCAATCATACTAATATTAACAAAAATATCTTACTATAATATTTTTAAGAATGTTTCTAGGTGAAGAAGTAAAATTTAAGAGTAATAGGGGAACAGGTAGTGGACAGTTATATATGAATTGTCCTATTATCTGCTGTGTAAAATTTATTAGGTTATGTTTATTTATTTATTTATTTATTTATTTATTTATTTATATATTTATTTATTTATTTATTTATTTATTTATTTATTTATTTATTTATTTATTTATTTATTTATTTATTTATTTATTTATTTATTTATTTATTTATTTATTCATTTATTTATTGAAATTTAAGATATACCACTAACCACTATAATGATCGGACTGTGAATATCTTAAATTCAATTTTACAATCAAACAATTAAATATGTTAGTGCTGGTTAAAACATCTCGCCTTGAGGTTAGACAATTTGTTCAGCTTCCAAAAAGAGCTGCTTGCATATTATACAATATGACGTCTTCAAGCTTTGAGCAACCAGACACACGAGTGAACATGATTTTGTGACTGTGTATTAAAGAAGCTGTGTTGTCCGGTTCCCACAGCAGGGAGAGTCCGATCTCACTGAGGAAGGCGCTGGCCATGCGGAGCGCCGGTCGCGAGATGATGCAGGCCTCGTCTGCCTCGGTCTCGGGATCGCCAGTACCCCGCCGCTTCGAACGCCGCGCCGCCATCCCACGTGACATGCTGGACCGGCGCCGCTCTGAGGGTGCCATTGTAGTGCCACAACGTCTGCGAGCCGCCTCCATCATCCCCACCACGCAGCCACAGTCAGGACTGCAGCAGGTACGCTAGTGCGGTGTTAAAGTTAATTTAAGATGATTCTGAATGGGCATCTCGCAACATGAATTAGCTGGAGGGCTGAAGGAGAATATGCTTTCACAAAACGCGTGCTCATTCGTATTTTACAATCACGTATAGTTAAGTTCATTTATTTTTTGGTATAGATATTGAATTGCAATATAACAGATCATATTTTAAACAATTAAGGACCCCAAATTTTTTAACTGCCCTTTTTTATCCTACGTTATGCAACCTTTGCTACATAACAGTACAACAAGTTGCCTACCTTACGTCGTTTCATTGAAATTTCTAAATCTGAATAATAGGAATAAAGACGCTTTTCCATGGAGCGATGTCCAGCGAGGCTTTAATATGGGGCAAGAAAAGCGCACTTGCTTCAATCTCGTATGGCGACCATGTTAGCGATAAAACCGCTCCCCGCAAGGCGATGAAATCCCGATTTTCTCGCTTTCCCCGCTCCATGGAAATGCACCTTAAAGACGACATGAATTTAAGATGAAATAATGTCACTTCAAAATAATTGAGAAATTATATATATTGTTTTTAGACAGGTAAATGATTTTTTTTAATTAATACTATATTTGCAAATTTTAATACTTGTTTTTTTCTTTACCGTTTTTATAAATTTTATGACAATTTAAATCTAACCTCTTACTCTCGCCTTCCACAGCTGGACGATACCACTCTGGGTGACCTAATGCGGGCCCTCCACTCGCTACACTCCCGCGTAGAGCCCTCGCCTCTGCGGACCGGCAGCGTGGCGGTGCTGATGCCAGAAGAGCTGGCCGCAGCCCGAGCCGCCACGCAGAGCCGCAGGGGCAGCCGCGTGCTGGCCGAAGAACGTCCTCCCTATAGCCGCCGTGGCAGCCGGCTGGATTCTCTCAGCTCGGCAATCCAGTCCGCAACCGGCTCCCCTCGACCCCAGCAAAGAAGTTTGGCGCAGAGGCTGCTGGAGCGACTGGAGAACGGCCAGGCAGGCCGCTCAGCTGACGTAGAGGCCAGCGTGAAGCCATCAGAAGTCATCAGTAGGACAGAGCCTGGCCGGAGATCTCGGGGACGAAGGACGGGTCAAGGAGAACCTAGCGTTATCCTTGAGGAACCTAGCAGCCTTAGTGAAGTATCAGTAAGAGATGTCCTAAGCAATGACCAGGAAAAAGGTCCTCCTAAAGCGCAGACTAGTTCTGGAGTGTTACAGTCTCGAAGTGTGACAGGAACTTACCGTCAATTTGACGCAGAAAGTAAGCCCAAAGAAGAAAGAAAACCACAACAACAGCTGCACAGAGCAAAAGAAGAACAGATCTCAGAATCTGAAAGCGAAAAGTCAATTACAATTTCAAGGCTGTGAAATTTTGGCACTTGATATTTATTATTATTAACTAGTAACCAAAGCTGCCTTAATTAAACAGTATTGAGATTTAATTAATTTGAAACTACCACTTGTGTATTCTTTGCAGTATAATATTTATGGAATTAATGGATAATTTGCATGAATATTGATTGAATTAATTTTAATATTGAGGTTTCTACTTATGAATTTTTTTAAACTTTATTTGTTTCTTAATTAGTAATACCCTCGTAATGAAATTTCTTTTGAATTTCAAATAGAGGAAAAAACTTAACTAATATTTGCCCAGTAACCCAACACTCCCTGTGAGACCATCAAACTAATTTAACGTCATGCACAGATTGTTTATTCACAGCATTATTAGCAAAATATAATCAACAGTAAAATTTGTGCTTCTGCAGTCACTGTGCAAGTTAATTTTCTTGCCAGCTAAATGGCTTGCCATTCTACAACAATTCCAAGAATACGAAATTTTTACTTAACAATTGTTAGTAAAGGTTTGCGCTTTTTCTGAGCGTTGTGTCCTTTAGAAAGCTCTCCTTATTAAGAGACGTATAGATTATGATAATAATTAGTAGTTTTTTTATTTAATAATTAATTGATTCAAAAAAATATTTTGATATCATAATTTTACTTATTTTTAATTTAAGAAATATATTTGAATGATACTGAAACGAAAATGTAGTGTAATATAATATAGTGCAACAAATATTTATATTTAATAGCCGAAAGTGATAGGTTTTTTTAGCCTTATCAATATTTATATTTTCAAATATGTAGTGAGATTTATATAAAGAGTTCCGTGCAAAGTTTAGAATTTAAATACCCTTCCATTTTCGAGTGAAATCTTCCATTTTTCGGAATAAATTATATGTAATTCACGAAAAAAGATAATTAGCCAAGCTTATTACTAATCATGTTTATAAATGTCATTGAGTTACTGGCGCTAAAATAACCATGGCTCTAGCCGCCAAATTTAATTTGATTTTTATCGGAACCGCTCGGGAGTCATTCAGCTCGTGTCGGCCAGTGATGCCCTTCATTATAAACAGGCTACCAATGAATGAGAGCGTTACAAATATGACGGCTAGTATAGAAACCTGGAACTATTAATGAATCACGCACTGCTACTGCTTCTGTGGGCTATTCAAAATCTAAATCCCATTCTTTCTTCTATTATTCCATAGTTTTCAAAAGTAAATAGATAAAATTGAAATAGTATAATGTGTTTAAGAGAAATGATAATGTTAAATTATTATTATAGATGACAATAATTTGTATGACAATAATTTGTGTACGACGCGGCAAATCGCTAAAATTGCATAGCACTGAATGGAAGGAAAGAAGTATAAAAAAAATTGTGAGATGTTTTCTGTAATTATTATTTGATAAATTTGTGGAATATCGATTGTGGCTGCTGCAAAGGAGCGCAAAGAGTTTGCGGTGAATGATCTTCAACATTATGTTTATTTTAGTCAAGCTATATTGGATTGTATGGTCCTCTTTGCAGCAAAATCAATTGATTATTGATTGAGTGCAATGCAATCTATTAATTTGTTTTATTTATACTAATATCTATTTTTTCTGAGTTTTATGATAGATCTCGTTTGCTAATTAATTATATGCTTTCCTTACTTTTTTGCAAAGTAATTCAGTTAAAATATTTGTGTCAATACGTTAATTTGTGTCTAATTATAAGTCGAGATATTTTTCAATTATATCATCTGGAAATTATCACGACACTTTGTTTTAAAGAAAAAACATGATCAGGGAATGTACAAGGTCTGCTCGTAATTTTATAACCAAATGAGAAACAGGAATTAGATTTTCCTTGTGTTATCTAACTGTACAGATCTGGTCCATGATTCGATTGTTCTTTTACGAACAGATCTAGTGTGTTGATGAGAACAGAAATTTTGTCATGTTTGCAGTGGATTTAGAGCAATCCAATCTTGTTGTATTAATGAAGTTATGATAATTTTTGCAAACTCATTGATAGCTTTTTTATTAATAAAATTTTAAATCTATATGCTTTGTACTCAAATTTTTTTCTTTTTTCTTACCATTATTGCATTTTTATGTTTATGGAATGTTTTTTTAAATTTTTAAGTAGACCAAATACTTTTTTCTGATATTTTGTTGTATTTTATAGAATTTCCATCTATTTACTAATAGTATTTTATATAAGCATAACATTCATTAATTTTTAGTACACTTTAATATATATTATAATATGCTTCTCATTACAAGCTAAGTTTTGATTTTAACAAAACTCGCTAAAAGTTTTGTGATTTCTCAGATTTTTTTGTATGAACATTTGATTAGTGAATTGTTTATACAATTTAATACCTGTACAGGCTGCATGTATCAGTGCAATATTATCCAGTACGTATTGCTTTGGGTATATTGCACTAATTATACTTACTTAGAATTCAATAAAATTAATTTTGTAATAACAATTTTTATAATAAATTAATTAATAAATTATGCTTTCCATAAAATAATTTTCCCCAGTCAAATGTTCTACTTTTATTAAAAATAATATTAATTCATACTGAATACGTATTACTTGTCATTATTAAATATATAGAATGTTCATATTGGACAAATTATTAATGAAATAAATATACAAAAATACATTATTTTAAGCACCGAACATGATATATTCTTTTATTAATTTATAATTTAAATAATTGGCCAATAATTTTGATACTTTTTTTCTATAACATTATTACAAAAAAATACTATACAAATAAATGTTTTTGTTTTTACTTAATACTTTAGTAAAACATTATATAATAATATAATAATAATAATAATGCCAAGCTGTTAAAAAGAAACTATAATTATATAAATATTATAATTATTATTATTATTGTGCTTATAATTTGTTAGCTTATTATTGAAACAATCAGATCACTTATTCACAGTCGAGTGAGGCTTATTAATTTCTAAATAAGTCCTCTGTTGGTGCATTATTACTTTCTATTTGAACTTGTTGAAACTTATCTTCTACATACTTGCAAGCTCTATTTGCCCAACAAGAAAGACTACACACTCATACGTTCCTTTTATCGGTCGTCAATTTTTTTTTTTTTTTTTTTTTTTTTTTTTCATTTTCTTCATTTTTTTTAAGTCATACACTTCTTTTGACTGACGAGGAGATTCTATCTGAAGCACTTGATTCAATCACACTTTTCACTTTTGTCCTTATAACAATTAGGAGCACCATTGAGTCAATTATCTCTAGACTTTTCTTTACAAAACAAAAATTAAATGCAATCTCAAAATAATTAAATGAAAAAAAATATAAATGATTTTTTTAAATTAAAAAATAACTGCATTAAATAAGATGTGTTTAGATGAGGTCACTGCTTGTAATGATGAAGGTCTCAATGTTCTACTAAAACTGTGGTGCTGGCTCGGGGGGTGATGGAGCTGCAGGGCGCGGAGGACTCACTGGTGCTCGTCCTGCTCGTCGCTGGGTGGGGGCGGGGAGGGGGAGGCAGGGGGTAGACTCTCGGCTACGTGCTGCATCTCGGTGAAGATGCTGAGCAGGTTGTTGATGCCGATCATGTAGCCATCCTCGTGATTACCGACCACCCAGCGTGACGCATGGTCGATCTCCGTGCCCGAGGGAAGTTTCAGCGTCTTCGCGAAGTCGATCAACCACACGTTCGCGTTTGTTGCGTCGTGCACGAACAGCAGGGAGCTGCCAATCACCTGCACACCAAAAATAACGTTAGTCAACACGTCAGTATGAGGCACGATTTCATTATAATACGTTCTAGCCTAAAGAAATTTCTACATAGTAAATGTAAATGTTATTATAACGATGAAATGAAGTAATATCGAGAAAAATTAGGATAAACATTTTAAAATAAATGTAATAAACATGCTGAATAAATTAAACCTATTTTTAGACTACAAGAAATATAATCGAAATTTTACTACAGAATTTTTTAGGCTTGTCGCAGACAGAATCGCATGATTTCGCAGCGTATGATAAAAAAATAAGAACCTATGCGATCAGCTGTGCGCGCGCACACAGCTTCGTATCGTATGCTGTCGTATGATAAGAAATTTAGAATCGGTTCTAAATGAGAAACGTACGATCGTAAGCTTACGATCGTAGAAATAAAAGTCTGTTTGCGACCCCCCTTATTGAGTGGAAAGCAATGCTTAAATGCATGGAATTTTAATGATCTTTATAACTAAGTTTTCTCTAATGAGAGCATTGTAGACACTGCTTCCTCATTAGGTTTCTCGTAACAAATCATAGCCTTAAAATGTTTAAATGCACTATAACTATTTATTACACGATGAAGAAGTAAAAAAATATACATTAAAATAATTCTTTTACTGACTTGAAAAATTATGGAAAAACAAAACAAACAAAAAAATGAGAGTAGCATAACATTTTATACTCTAAAACTATTTGTATACGTTTTACTTTGAGGTCGATTGTGTACTAATAACTTACCTCATGGGAGGTGAAGAATTCAGATACTTCTAGCGTGGCGCGGATAGCTTTAAGCCTCTGGATGTACTTGGGCTGGAAAAGATGGAGAAAAGTTGTTAGTTCGGTGTTCTGCTCCTAGTCAGGGTAAGTCAACTCACGATGGCATGGGGGTAGCCGGAGGTGAAGTCTCGGAAGGCGTCCGCCACTTGCTCGCGGTTCTTGGTGGTCTTGAAGTCTTTGCTCGAGCGACCATCAGCCTTGCGGATGCCCTCGATACGGAAGCCAAGAGTAGCGGTGGAGGAGATGGTCTCTCGCCAAACCATGTACCTGCAAACAACCAGGGGTCAGCTATAGGCAAGATTAAGTGTGTTGAAGACCAATTCAAAAATTGATTCGTTCATAAGCATTTCAGTTTTAGCTTGAAATTTAATTATTTCAAACATGTAAACATTAAAAAAAAAATGTTATTAAAAAAATTTGAAAATATTGCAGCAGAAAGCTCTATGATGTAATGTAAAACGAGCATGGTTGTAATAAATAATTAAATGGTTCTCATTTATGTAAATCAGAATTACTTTAAAGCTCTACACTTCAAATGATATAAATTGTGATGAGCACTGCAAGCTGCACTCGCACGCTCTCTCAGATGTTTTTATTGACTTGTCATTCGTTTAAACTCACCTTGGTTTGGTTACTCCTTTTAGTCTGTGCTCCTCATCAGTTGGGGCGTTCGGGTCAATCTGGATCATTTTCTCGTACATATCCTGAAACACAAAAATGCTTTCGTTACGACAGTGATAAATATGAAACAACCAATAAAAAATTTCGATGAAATATAATCTTTTGTCGTGTAATATATAAATACATTTAAAAAGGAGTTCTATTTATCTTGGTTGATAAAAAAAAAAACTTTATTCAGATTAAAAAGGAAGATGAAAATTTCTGTTACATTGAAATTTTCCAGATTTTTATAGTTGAGGAATTATTAACATTATAATTTATAGAAACAATAAGTTTCGAGTCTGTAAATTAGTAACGAAAAATTTACGAGAATAAGCAGGCCTCTTTCAATGTTATACATGTATTTAATCTAAATCAATAAGGTATCAATTTTTTCCCGCGGTAAACTAAAAAAAAAAAAAAAAAAAAAAAAACATACTAAAAAAAACATTGACAGTAACAATTATACTTCAACTGCGACGAGAGTTAAATTTGCTGACTCTCTCTGACTTGTTGTGTACATGTGGTCGTGACGAGAGTATATAAATAGATTGTTGACCGATTTTTTAATTAGTTCCTCCCGCAATAAGCAGAATCTAAACATAACCAGTTTTTTTATCCTTTCTATAACATATACAATCAAAGTAATGTTTATAAAATATATTATGTGAAATGAAGCTCCAGAAAATTTTCAAGGTGTAGAGTGTACATCGACTAGTATCAGTACTGTTATACATTATCGGTCTTGTAATTAGACTTGATGTGGAGATAAATTCAAACGAGATAACGCCAATATATTCAACCAGAGGTCGAGTGCTCACCTTTCGCAGCTTGGGCTTCTCCTTGGCCTTAGCAAGCTCGTCCTCGAGGTAGGTGCGCACGCCCACCTTGCAGTCCATGACGCACGGTGACGTGAAGTCTCCCAGCAAGTCTTGGAGTTGAAGGTATTCTGAACAGGGTCAAGGACAAATGCGATCCAGCCTTGAATATTGATTCAACTCATTTTTATGATTGAATGATTTTACTTGTAGCATTGGATAAAATAATATAAATTTAAAAAAAAAAAATAAAGAGAAATCAAATAAAAAATATATATATATATTCCTTAGACATTTCAGTTTAAAAAGGTGCTATTTGAGTTCTTAATAAATTAGCAGGTGATATTTATTGACTCGGGTAAAACGTAAAGCTTGCAACTTTACAGATAGCATCTTTTGCCATAAAACTATCAATTTATTTAAAACAATTTATACTTCATTAAAAAAAAAACTAAATCGTTGCAAAATACAAGTATTTTGTTGAGACTTGGTCAGAGTCGAAGTGTTAAAAAGGATACGATCTCCGTCGTCGCTGGTGAGGTGTCCTTTGTACTCCGGGACGTAAGGACGAAGGACGTCGCGCATCAACGCTTGGAAGCAGAGCTCTTCCTTAGGACACAGCTTCTTGAGAATGGTGCCCTGCTCAGGTCCGGCCTTGAAGTTGCCTGCAAACGTAACCTCATTAGAATGCCATCACGGAGGCCTCTCATGAATATCACATGCTGCTGCCAAGAATTAATTCAATTTGAAATTCTTATTTATGTTGTTGATAAAATTTTATCTTAAAAATAGTTTATTTTAAAACAAGCAGAAGTTTACATTTTGTCTTACAATTTTATTCAGTATATTCGTCTTAATTAAAGATATAAATAATTTATATAGTAATTAATTAGTATACATTTAATTTATAAAACTTAACAGCTTTTTCTTATCTATTGATAAAAAATTATCTTGAAAAATTATAATTATTTCTGGAAAATTTATTTTATTATTCCTTTTAATGTAACTGTAATCTTCACATTCATGTTATTCTTATAAGAAAATTGAATGCCTGCAAAAAAAAAAAAAAAAAAAAAAAAAAAAAACTATTCTTTGTCCTCTTGCTACATAATAATATAGCAAATTAAATAATAAAGCTCATTAGAAGACATTTTAAATTCTATTATGCCATGTATCATAAACATAGTCAACAAAAGAATTATTAATATCGTATTAAAATAATACCTTGGTGACCGGCAAGTTGAATCCAGAGGTAGCGTTTTTTCTTGTATGTTTGAAAGAATGGTGTCCATTGAACAATATTTCTTAATTTTCTCCAACCAGAGGGCTGTAACAAACAAATAATAATATATTAGTTTTATAAACATTTTTTTTTTAAATAAAATAATAAAAGTAGTAATAATATATAATGGAAAAATGCACCACTGTAACAAATAAAAAAAAAATCTGATTTTTATAATCATTTAGACAGGTTGAAGAGTATTATCAGAATAACGTTAAGCACACATAAGCTGATAATGACCGGTATATTCTGATAGTTGTCCCCCCCCCCCCGAGATAAGACTGGCTGGTTAGTGGCCGCGTGTCGTTGATACCACAGCCTGTTTCCTTCCTGCATGACGTCAAACTATATAATATTACACTCGCGACTGCTGCATGCTACTGAGAGGAAGGTCACTCTTTTGTTGTGGCACCGGCCAATATTTACCGTCACAATTATGTGATATATCGTTTATATAGAGACGCCTATGAGCACTCAAGTCAAAGTAGCCGTCATTCATGCACGAGTAATTTTATTTGCAACGAATTTGTTATTTTTAAATTAATTGTTGAATTATTTTAAACATTTTTTGAAGATAGTTTCTTTTTATTTTCTTATATATATGGTTTCAAATTTAATAAATTGGATTATAATTTTTTAATTGATCTCTTAATTACAAGAATTGTTGAAACTGGCTTCATAAAAAATAAAAGTTCTTTAAAAATGAAAACAGTTATTTCTCGTATCTAGTTATGGATAGTTTTATAACTACTTGTATGTTTCACCTTTGAGTATTCTTTTAATATATAGAGCTATAATATATAATATAAAAAGGTTTTACGCATCAAGACAACGTAATATAATGTTATTCATAAAATTTACAGCTATTTCACATATTTTATATTTTATATAGAACGTTGTAAATTCCAGAAATTGTAATGACGTCTATTGGATTTTACTATATTATTTGTGTATATTAATAAAAAAAATTATTATAAATGAAAAAAAAATATATATTAATCAGAATATCTGGTAAAAATAAAATCAATGTATGGAAATTCATTGTATGTGATGATTTCAATAACAATTTTGTAAATGGATTTCACGTGTCGCATACAAAACAACAACAACAGTAGAAAGATCTATGGCTGCTGTAACATAACGATGGACATGATATATTATAAAACACAAAGGTTTGGAAATGAGGTCGTGCGTGTGAGCTGCAGGTCACTCTTGACAGGAGCATTGCTCGCCAACAAAGCAGCGATACCGACACGCGGCGGGGCCGATCCAGGTTCGAACCTGCATGCTCGTCGACGCCGCGCTCCGGTGATCGTATGACGTCAATACCCAACTACTATGACGTCACTTAACCACCATAAGAACCATAAGCACCTACCGTGCAATATGGTGGCGTAATTAAGACGGAAACAATTAATTATAACATTGATGTTGATAACAAAAAATGCATTTTTTAAATTCAATAAAAAAATGTAGAGCAAAGTAAATATATATTATTTTATATTATATATTATATTTAATAGCTTAACATTGATTTAAAATATTGATAAAGATGTTACAAACGGACAACATGTTTTTATTTTTTAAATGTGGCAATCTTAAGCTATAAAAATTTCTTTGGTATATAATAAAAATGTGTAATAGATTACCTATAGCTTTATGTATGGGCAATAAAACTTAGTATATACCACTATATATATATATGATGAATGAAAATGATTTTCTTTCTATATCTCATCTCAAAGCAAAGTAGCTTACTCACGAACGAATAGAAGCATAGAAGCGTGAGAGAGAGAGAGAGAGAGAGAGAGAGAGAGAGAGAGAGAGAGAGAGAGAGAGAGAGAGAGAGAGAGAGAGAGAGAGAGAGAGAGAGAGAGAGAGAGAGAGAGAGAGAGAGAGAGAGAGAGAGATGAGCTAATCTCGAGACAATCGTTCTTGGAAGAGCGGCCTGCTATAAGAGAACCCGAGACTAAGCCGTCTGGACTACGCAAGACCATCTCGTCAACACAGCGCGATGTTATTACGCGAGCAGACACCGCAGCTGTGGGTGTAACGTTTCTCGGTCGCGGTGGTGGCTTCTCAGGCCTTGCTAGTGACGTGCGGGAGAGATCGAGTGTCACACACCACGCACCCAGACACCAACATGCAGTAAATAGTATATTGCAACCCGACAGAGTGCACCAATTATGTAATATCATATCTGTACTCCTTACAATGCTACCTGATATAGTACTTTATATTAGGTGTAAATTTGAAAGCAGCAAAATAAATACTTTCACAGCTTTTATAAATAAGAAAAGGGTGCGGGTACTCTTCATTATAATTAAAAATTAACACTTTCAATTTAAGTTACGATAATTTTTATGAGGGTTATCAAATATGTTATATTATTTTTCTGCTAATTACGCTATTTAAAAAAATGGAGAATGTTTTAGGATTTACCAATAATTAATATTGACAAGGGGCAAAAAAAGCAGCCCGCTCAACAGAGAGGTTAAACAGGTGGCTGCCATTCGAGGGCTGAGTAAAAAGCGCAAAAGGGCGTAACGATTTCTTTCAAGCCTAAACAAAAAAAGTTGATATTTATAATATACCTTTAAGCTGAATATCATTAACACTACAGTTAATTTATTTTGAGAGTCAGTTAGTTATAATAACTAGGTTAGATAAGCTGGTAGTATATATAGTAAGTTGACGTCACAAGATTATACACTATATAGTTTATATGTATATGAAACGAGGGGCTAACAATATGATAATAACAAAAACCTAAACAAGTCATGCTTCTTAAAATTTCTAACTGTGACTGACACTTGTATATATTGATCATCAAACAATTGCGATTGTAAAAAAACATAAAAATTAATTATACTTCATACATATAGTACGTATATAATTTATCATGAAGATTAGAAAGAAGGTAAAGATTTACTATAGACAGGTCAACACTATATAGTTACTATACAGGTGTGAATAATATTTGGTGGCCTGAAGCCTAAACGTGCGTAACCGGAACATAATTCTTATTACTAATGCATGAATGCTTGCTTACTTGGTAGGGTTTCTCTCTTCCACGACATTACTTAGCCCTACTTTGCCCGAGTTAAGTTTTACGTATGCTGAGTGCACGCATACACGTGCATGTATTATAATATAGTACTGATGTGTTAATGTTCTAGCTGCATACTAGCGAGAAAATCGTCGTGAGAATGAGGCTCCATCAGCAAACAATGCCATATGTTTTTAATCGAGCAATATGTAAAAGATTTATATTCAAGAATAATTTTCAAATAGGTGGTCATAAAAAAAAAAGAGAAAAAAATACACGATCCTTGAATTTAAAATTTTAATCTCTGCATTAATTGTATACTTGATTTATTTCCTTTTTGTAATATATTCTTAAATAGGATAATTTAACTTGTAACAAAACGAGACCATGTTTTGATTTCCCCTCTAAACATGTTTAATTAATGATTCAACAAAAGAAGTAGTATATAGTATATATAGTTGGAGCAACTAACAACTATGTGTGCCATGCCATGAGTGTACGGGACGAGAAGTTAGCGAGCAGATTCAGGCGGTGGACTGTTGCCGGACCGGTCTACCTTGACGCTTGGTTGTTCGTCGGGGGCCGGCTCAGCGATGTCAGAATCCCACTCGGAGCTCAAATCGTCACTTGAAGCTTCGCCGTAATCTGCAGACCATGGTACTTCGAGGAGGGACATCTGGTACTGCTCGTAGCCAGGTGTTAGACATAACGATGTCCGAGCCGAGTCAGAATACTCGCAGGCTGCCGTACTTTGCTGAGAGGTTTGTAGGGATGAATTGGAGGCTGCTCGGACGATCACAAGACACTCTCCATTGTCGTACTTGTCCTCGGTGGCGCCACGCTTGCTGCTACTTCTCCTCAGCGAGTGTCTCTTACGTCGCGGTGGGGCCGTCACCGGACTTTCTTGTGGTAGGATCGGCGCGGGGGTGGGCGAAGGTGCAGTGGTTAACACCATCGTGTCCTGAGTATCAATGGTAGTTGCAGTTGGACAAGAAGAGAAGGACGGGGTGACTGTTGCGGTGCAGCGCTTCACACCCAGCAGGTCACAGCCAGCAGTACAACAGCAATACATGGACCCCACCGGCCTCTTGTGTACCCAGTCTAATACTAGACGAACCCACGTTACTTTTCCCTAGACTCTCTCTTGTAATAACTGTCACAATTTTACCACTGCTTATATCATTATGTAAATAACACTGTCATAGTATTATTAAATAAAATATTTTTTTATGTCATTAAAATTTAATAATATTTTCACTAAAAATTTTCCACAACATGATACGTTGTTTATTTATAGTTTTATATTAGTAATCACGCAGTTGTGTTATCCACGAGGCGCCTAGCTGGCACCAGTCCAGCGAGCGGCTCACCGAACAACAAAGTATAACAATTGCGCGGTGGCACCTGTTGCTGTGTTCTCCGCGAGGGCGCGCCCCCCCCTCGGACAGAGTTGGTGCTCACCCGTCCTTTCTCACCACTACACGCACCACTGTCCCAGATCACACTACACAAACACCCGGCTTGTCACCACACTTATGTGCCATCACCGACTGCTCTAGCCGACAGTGGCAGCCACTTCTGCGATTGCGCTCGTCACTGAGTGTGTGGCAGGCAGCAGGCGGCCGCGGTGGAGCTGCGAGCTAGCGCGGCGGCAGAGAAGGCGGTGCGCGCTGCGGTGCGGCATA
The DNA here is from genome assembly GCA_949825025.1 of Siphlonurus alternatus. NCBI lineage: Eukaryota > Metazoa > Arthropoda > Insecta > Ephemeroptera > Siphlonuridae > Siphlonurus > Siphlonurus alternatus. Next base: position 22,242,537 of record OX463779.1, read on the forward strand.
CAAGGAGGAGGAGGAGGGCATTAAAGGATCACAGTGTTGCCATGTCGTGCCCAACTTTGATAAGGCACCGACACTGCGCGCGCAAACTCAATGTAAAGAGATTGCGTATTATTTATCAGCTTCATGTGAAAAAGTTTTTTTTTAAACTTATGTAGCAACAAAATAATTAATGAATAAAAAAAAAACTTAAACATCACAATTATAATTATTTTAGTAAAACTAAGAAGCTATTATTTTGTTTTTGTTTATTTCCAGATATTTGTGTAATTTTAATTGCTTAAATAATAAAATTAACTCAAAAGTAATTAGTAATCAAAGTATAGCTATTAAACACCTTGTGCTAAACATATACCAAGATAATTGCTTCAGCTTATCTTTATTTAAGTACTTGAGATTGGAGTACGAGAGAAATTACAAATTTTATTACATATATATGACGTAATGGCGTACTTCACTTTGATACATTTAATATTATGACGTACTTTTTATCTAAATTGGGCTAAATTACTTTTTTTAATTGTTGCTCCAATTTTCAGGAAACAAAATATTTGATATATTCTTTTGTTTCATGTATAAATGAAGGTCCGTTATATAAGGTGAACCGCTTGTTCCTGGTGCCAGATTCGTGCTACATCCGCTCGAGACGGATGTCTGCACGCGACTTCGCTCCAGAAATAAATGAAGACAGAGTGTACTCAGGAGGAGCGCTGCATCTCTGCCTGTATCTCCGGGTCAGCTGGGAGTGAGCACCAGTGACGTCACAGACACTATGTCCTTAATCAAAGTCCCAACATTTAAAACTTTAAACGAAGACTATACAAGACCTCCATCTTTTCTAGCTCGATTGTTGTCTTGCGTCGATCTCTTGGCGTAATTTTAGTTGTATATATAATATATCTAGATGAAGTATATATTATATGAAGAACAGTTTTCTGGACTACAACCGGACCATGAACATTGTAGAATGGTGTCAACTCTGCTGATAATCCACACACTCTAGCATAACAAAACCATGAGAATGATCAGATTGATATAAAAAGACATTATTTATACTATATGGTTTTAAAAAAAAACGCATAACATATGGAATATATAAATAAAATTTTAATTTTCAATGAGTCTATTGTTAATTCAAGTTGTATCGTGTGGGTCGGCGTAATCTCGTACATAAATTTAGTTGTGTTTGACGTCAACAAGTGGGCATTAAATTGCGCTGCCGGATGGCTATTTATGAAAGCATCTTCAACTACAGAACACCCTTTTCAAAATTCACGCTGATTGGCTAAAAAATTAATCACTACGCCAACTGGTGACAGTATTTGGCACTAAATACTGTCAGCTGGCAGACGACAAAGTAAAAATGTAAACAAACGCGTTTTTATGATTTTGCCAGAAATTACTTAATTTACAATCAAAAGTGCAGATAAAAGTGCAAGAACTTTTTTACTATCATAAGTAAAAAATACATAAGTATATATATTATACATAAGTATATAATATATATATAATTATATATTAAGCATATTATGTCATTGAAATAATGCACTATCATAATTTTATAATTACGAAGATTAATTAAGGTTTGGCTATATGTAATCTTATTAATTATTGTACATATTGTAGCCACGTTTATATTTAATTTGTTATGCGTGGTGTGTAAAAATTTAAATATATGTGTAATATATTTATCATTACAAATTATTACATCTCAGCACTCATTTGATCATTACAATAAATTTACAAATCTTGCTCATTTCATTTCACATAGATTAATTTTGCGCGTATGATTTTATGTTTATTATAGAATCTTATGTTTGATCTTAATAGTGTATAACTTTAATGTAGCTCGAATCTAGCTGCATGCGGTACGTTAATGAAAATAATGAATTTCTTAAAAGGAAACTTTATTAAAGGAACTGTGTAAAATAGATTTTTATTCTGTAACTGTCGTGCTGCATGTTGTCTAAATATACTATAACCATTATTATTATAATATATATCATGCTCTGGGATATTAGCTCTGTTCGTAAATACACAAAATCAAAATCAAAAATAGTTTTTTATAATAATTATAATGGTTATAGTATATTTAGACGACACTGACAGAATAAAAATCTATTTTACACAGATCGATCCTTTAATAAAATTTTCATTTAAGAAATTCATTACGTACCGCATGCAGCTAGAGCTACAGTAAAAAATTTATATACTGTATTAAGATCAAACATAAGATTCTGTAATAAACATAACATCATACGTGTAAAATTAATCTATGTGAAATGAAATGAGCAAGATTTGTAATGAGTACTGAGATGTAATAATTTGTAATTATATATATAATAGTATATATATATTCAATTTTTGCATACAACGCATAACAAATAAATACGTGGCTACAATATGAACAATAATTAATAAGATATTACATGCAGCCAAACCTTAAATAATCTTCGTAATTTTAATATGTATCGTGTATTATTTCAATGACATATGCATACTTTTATATTGATAGTAAAAAGTTCTTGCACTTTTAACTGCACTTTTGATTGTAAAAACATTAAACGCACTTAAAACTAATTAAATAGTATGTACTTAAAGTAGAGTGAGCGACTTCATTTTTTTTAATATTTTATTTTTTAAAAATAGTTTAAGCTGCCCTCTATTGAGAAATGAAAACCAAAAAATTCCATCTTAAATAGTTTCTTCAGAAAATGTTGGAGTATAACGCGGTTTTATGTTCCATATAAAGCTGCACGTCAAAGGCCTCCGAAATACCAACTTTGGGAATTTTTTGTGGTGAACCTGTTTTAGATGGAATTTTTTGGTTTTCATTTCTAAATAGAGGGCAGCTTAAACTATTTTTAGAAAATAAAATATTAAAAAAAATGCAATCGCTCACTCTACTTTAATTGTTTTTATTGATGAGTCTTTGTTATACTGATGTAAATTATTATTTTCTATGTACTGTACTTAAAAGTTAAAAACTGGAATATACGAACAGCTAATAGTTTAGATCGTAACGCATGTATTCCAATTTTTTACTTTAGAATAGACACTGTACATATAAAGGTTCATCAATGAAAATCGATTAAAATACATATTTACGTGAGCAGAGCTATTATCTATTAGCTGTTATGTAAAATATAAATATCGCAGAAGCAATGCAAAAACATGCATTTCAGTATAATAATTACATTATATCCAATAATAAAGACAATAATTCAAGTAAGATAGTAATAAATAAACTTATTGTAAATAAATTATTATAACATATGTAATGATGCCAGCCTCTGTATATTCATTTATATTTCATTTATCGTGTCGTGGTAAATAAATGTTTCTTTACGAATCCATATAGCCTAGGCCATATTATATATATGCCATAAATATTTGAATACAACTAAAACTATAAATCCAAAAGGCAGATCAGTGATCATATATTAAAAAAAATGCCCTTTAACTTCTAGCATTTGTGATGAGAGGAGCCAATCGCTTTTATGTAATATTGCAAATTTGTTTTTTAATTTAATTGCGGTAAAAACATCTGTTAAGGTGATATTATGTTAAATGTTATAAGTAATTATTATTTATTGATTCTGAAGCATCATAACGATTGGGATTTTGACGTGTAGAAATATCGTTAATCTAATCTAATCTATGTAGCGTAAAGCTTAATGCGCTAAATACTAAAAATATGAAAAATTAATTTTATATGAAATGTTCTTTTTTGTTTCTGATTTCATTTGATATATTTGATTTAGTAACATATTATTGGGCCTTTCCAAAAATATCTTAGAATTCAGTGCATATTATGCACGGTGATCATGATATACTGTACATACATGAAACAAAATATTAATTATTAATATAGAAATAATAAGTTATTATTTTACTTGTAATTAAAATACTTTCCTTGAAGAGACTACAGTGTTATTAAATAGTGCTGAATCTCTATATAGGAGTTGCGAAAGCATTGACACTCAATTATAATTATAAGATGAAGTTATTTTCATAATTTACTTGTAGGTTAATTGTAGGGAACGAACAAAAACGATCATGATCATCCTGCATGGAATGTTTTTATTGCAAATTTGCATGGTCTCGACACACCTCAATTTCTGTACATAACTTCAAAATAATTCAGTAATAAATTAAGTAATAACAAGCAGAAACGAAAAAAATTATAATAAGTCAATGTCTTGCTAGTGATTGAATGCCGAAAGAAGATGAGGGCAATAAACAGTTACTATATCTATTAACTACATGATATTTATATAATTATTATGTATAATTACTTAAATATATTTATATTTAATCCATAATATGCTCGAATTAATTTCAGAGTGGCTGCATGTGACGTAATAATCATGCAGGCAAAAGTTTACCTAGGGTTGCATGTTAAGTATTAAAAATAACATGACGTAGACGTCATGTCTTCTTTACACTATACTTTGAGGGTGTTATAGAATTAAAAAAATAAGAAAAAACTCGAGATGATGATTAGAAAATACACACTGCAGCAAAAATATAAAATTGGTCCATTATACTTCGTTTTTTTTTTTTTTTTACTTTCTGCAACTTAATTTATAGTTTAAGTTTTATATAATATGGTATAAAAAATATGTATGTGACAAAATGTGTCAAACTTAACTCGATGACTTCTAACCAAATATATAATAAAAGTTACATGCAGGTTTCCAATTTTATTCATATTAATTTTATTATATACATGCACGATAAATAAAGCATAAAAATATATGTTGTATAATTTTCCATATTTATATAAATTTTTAATCTTTTCCTCCTTCAACCCAAGCTTGAATCATGAAATTCTTATTCATCCCCTTTTAAGCCCATTAAAAATAAATTATATCATCTATATATATATATATATATATATATATATATATATATATATATATATATATATATTATATATATTATATATATATATATATCGATCTCTTTACCACCTTTTGATACTATATGCTTACTTTGACACTTTAATTTTCATGTTGATTTAAGTGTGAAACTTAATTTTCCAGACAAATATTTGCTATATTTTATTTCTTTTAAATGTATAACAGTACTGACATTAGGGTCAATAGCCTATGATTCTATATAACAATGTAAAACGAAAAGACGTGTTATATTATTAATGCTCTAATTGCATTATTATAGCATAGCAGTCATTATTTTCATAAATATCGAGTATATTTTAAAAATTAAAATTTGAATTCTAAGTACAACTTATTAGCTGCGAATTGCATTAGAAATAGTTTAGACGTACATATCATTAATTACTATTTGCTGCATGTTTTAATAGTTATATTAATTGTTCGTAAAATCAAGTTGTTCCTCGTACTTTTTAAATTCTCCCAAAAAAAGCGCGCGAAGAGTTTAGCCAATCAGCGTGAATTTTGAAAAGGGTGTTCTGTAGTTGAAGATGCTTTCATAAATAGCTGCCGGATGCCAGCATGTTGTGACGTCACTACTACGTCCTTTGTGACCTTTGACCGCATGACTGACCAGCTGACAGGCCATCAAGAGGGGAGGTGTGGTCGTCGTGACAATCGAGTTGCGTGCTGACCCGTCACTTTATGAGATATAATTAGAACCACTTTGTATGACGATTGTTGTTGCATACACTCAAGAGACAAACGCGTGCGCAGTAGCATTGCAAAACTGAATGAACTACATAATACTGAAATGATTTATTTGCAACATTACAAGGTTTTTATTAGCTCTTATCACTGAAACAATAAAATTATAAATTTTATCTCATGCACTTATAAAATACATCAGGGTGTAACTAAAGATTAATTGTTATTTAAAAAAAAAATCTCTGCCCATGTGATAATTGTGTAAAAACTTTTAAACATATTAGAATCGCAAATTTATCCGAAATATTATTTAAGAATATTTTAAAGCTATAACTATTTATTTATTGATATTACACATTATAAACTTTGGACTGGACCAGTTTAAAGCTATAGAATTTTTGATAAGATCAATATTTAATTTACACAATTCTTCCAAATAACATGTAATACGTTATATAAGTAACTCTGATGTACGTAGTTTCTAACGGCACTTCTTCCATTTATGATAAGGACTATATTTACACTGATAAGCAAGTCAATAACGAACCTTTTTGAAAATGATAGAAAGCAGTTTGGAAGTACGGTAGACTCAAATTTACTTTTTTACATTTTTAAACGATATCATTTCATTTAAATAACTGCGATTGCAAAAGTGTCATGCAGACATTAAACTAAACTAAAAAAACTACAGATGAGTTTGGATCGAGTTAGGTATAACCTGAGCCAGGTATATAACAACAGGCAGGTGTTGAAAAACACGAGTGCGTATATAAGCGATATATTGCGAGTGTCTGGTTCGCCTTGAGGTGACCGGGTGGGTGGTTTGGTTGAAGACTCCTCGCCCCCCCAGTCCTGGCGCATCTCTGACGTCAACAACGAGCTCACGTGTCACACCTCAGTCAGGACAGTGACCTTGGCTAGCCTGCAGATTACTCCAGCTCTATAACGACAGATTGGAATCAAGTACCTAACTCTTATTATATTACATAAGGCCACACACATGCTGTCACGATGCTTTTGTATAATATATTTATTTCAATTCAATGAAATATTGATGCTGTTTATATATGATTAAAAAATTGAGATGTTAATATCGATATGACACCATAACATATTTATACTTTAATAGAGTGTCATGACTCAATTATTTATTTATGATCTTATATTGGAGGAAGTAAAATATGAAGAATTTTCTTTGAGTCATAGATAAACAAACCAAAAATGACTGTAAAAATGACGTTAAAATTAAATTATTTCTAGAAGTGTCATTAAAAATTATTGCTTGAGTCAATACCTTAGTCATGATCTAGAAGTCACAGTCTTCGTATCATTCAAAAAGTGATCGATATAAATTTTTCACATATTAAATATATTCTTTTCAGTTATGAATGACTAAATGAGTGTATTTTTGTTTTAAAAAATACAACCTACTGACTATAACAGTTATAAGCTTATCACCCCAGCCCAGCCAGTTTAAACCACATATCTAATTACACATTGACTCATTTCAATAGATATTTTTGTAAATAATGCCCTTTGTACACTCCCTACAATCGATGCCACCTTATGTCCAAGTGCATTAGGAAATCGTTTACAGAAAAGTTCCAATGTTAGCGAACCGATTTAAATATAACATAATGACGAAATAACAGAGAAAATTTACAATTAATTTAAAATTCAAACATCAGGATATCATAAATTACTACTGTATACATTAAAACCATTTTATCCAACGAAATTTCTTAATCACGTTAACTATATAGTAATACATGACTTTTGCATTAAACTTCCTTTATTTTTTTTACATGGGTAAACCTTGAGTAATATTTAATTTTGACCTTACCTTAGCACTTAAACAAAGTTCTCTCCTGTTTGGTGATTCTGAACACAAGACACCCATTGTGACTATCAGTCAATAACATACACAAAGTAACAATAATAATAATAATAATAATAAGTACTTGACGTAAAACAATAAGTTAAGACGATAACAACGAACGTCACGTCACCAATTAAAGTGACATGAACAACTAGAGTGCTTGGTGCACACGCGTTCACAAGCAACACTGATGGAGAACTGCTGGCGAACACTTCACTTGTTATAGAACGGAAGAAGAAGAGAGAAGTTTAAAGCGAGCTTTCGCGGGGAGAAGGCCCGAGGTGAAATGACACATATTTCTTATGCTACTATAAGTTCGTGCTGTAAGCCATACGTCGTGACGTCAATACAAGCAAGAAAAAAAAAAAGAGAAAGAATGAGAGAGATAGAAGGAAAAAAGAGAGGGAAAATATTTTCAGAAACCTATAAGCCTATATAACCTACTTTAATAATATAAGGTATAAAAGTAATAAATACAGGCGGGTATACTTACACGTATGAACTACGTAACATACCTGTGGGATTTTTATAAGGCAAAAGTTAATGCAAATTAAATATAATATCAATGATTTCTGCTTACGTATATATTAAATGAAGTTGTTGTTTTTACGTAAATAGTAATTCAAACGTCACGATTGAATTGGAAATTTTTAAAAGGAAAATTATTTTCTAAGAATTTTTCATTTTATTATATATATGATATTATAACTTTATAAAAGTGTAGTTTAAAATCGGTACAACTAACCTTGCACATTTTTATGGCAAATTAAGTAGTCACGAAATGTGTTAAACTAATAAAAATATGGACATTACTCCTTATAATGATTATAATTTAAAAAGTTGTATTTTGTGAAACAAAGAAGAAAGATTGATAATTTTTATTAAGTGCTTTGTTTTTCCCACAAGTTTAGTAGAAGTGATTTTTTCTCTTAACATCTCATGAACAGTTTATTACGTAGATTATGTTATAATTACAGAAAAGGATTTGATGAAAGTTTCAAGGTATATATTGACGTAAAACACAAAAGAAGTTTCTCATTTTGCGCTTCAGTGACGTACTTTCAGTGATTTTTTTTTTCAGTCTTAATGTCACTCTAATTCTTACTTTCTCTAACGTTACATCAATGATAACGCACTAATTTTTGTTTTTTAGTAAATAATTTTGTTGTAATGTTGTTGTTAAAAAAAAAACCTAAATAACAATAATAGTTGCAACAATTGTGACATCACACCAGAAAACATTAGGAGTTAGTAATACCGGATTGTTCTGATAATGCCTTTAATGACTTTACCACTTATCCTGTTATATTATATCCTTTGTATATACTAGGCTGCTAGGCTGCATCAGTAGGCAATTAGGCACCAGATGACGAACTTATACGTCATGACGTAATTGGTTCAGCTTTATCTGATAACACAAACTATAAATAATATTCTCTGAGATTATATGACCATGCAATTAAATTAGATTTTATACTGTGACTCATATGTTTAAAAAAATTAGTAATACTTAGAAAGTGCGATACCAAAAGTTAGTATACTTTGCATTTTCCAGGGTGAGCGACTGCCTTCGTGACTCCATGACAGGAAATGCATATGATCTTTGTATGTTACTCATGTGGCATTATTCTATTTACATTTCACTATTTACCATGCATATACGGTCTCTTGCATCATATCATGGTTCAACAGGATCACGAATGAAATCAAAAAAATATATTAAATTTATTATATTAATTCAGCTATATTAGAGTATTGTAAATAATATACTAATACATATCATTTGGCTATACTTTCAATTTCAATACCTGCACACATCGTTTGAGCGCGTAGAAATCACTAAATTTAAAATATATTCAGAAATATCGTTCAAGATGTTGTATGATGTAATCGTTTTTAAAAAAAAATAAGTAAGAAAAAAAAATAAAAAAATAAAAAAATAAAAAAAAAAATAAAAAAATAAAAAAATAAAAAAAAAAATAAATAAATAAATAAATAAATAAATAAATAAATAAATAAATAAATAAATAAATAAATAAATAAATAAATAAATAAATAAATAAATAAATAAATAAATAAATAAATAAATAAATAAATAAATTTTATTAATATTTTTTATGGAGATTTTAACTCCAGGTTCTCTCTCTCTCTCTCTCTCTCTCTCTCTCTCTCTCTCTCTCTCTCTCTCTCTCTCTCTCTCTTTATATTGGAAGTGAAGTGCAACGTAATACAATATTGCACGTGGTAGGCTGATTGTTCAATGATGTATAATATGTTGTACATTATTGCGATATCTTCTTGCCCTTTTCTGTGCCTCCATACAGTCTATACAAAGAAGAATGTAACGCTCAAAGATGCATTGTATAAGATTAAAATTTCAAAAGAATGAATATTTAAGTTGGTTTAGTGTGAGAAGGTTTTAATTTACAACCACTTGAAATATAACAGCTAAAATTTCCGCAGTAAAAAAAGACTCCTGTTGGTTCCGTGTAGACATTCTGCAAGACTTTTTTCCTTTCTTATCAAAGTGGACTTTGGAAAATCGGCAAATCCTTTGTTGATAATTAATCACGAATAAATGTTTGTTTATATGTGTTTATATAAGTCGACTGCATTCAAGAACAAGTAAACACTGACACTTGCAAGGCCTAACATGCATGACAACGTTCTTCTATAATCATTAAAAGGAGAAATTAAAATAAAAGAATTCATTCTCATTCAGTAAATGTGACATTTGTGGATGAATATTGGCTTGCAAAACTCCCAAGTATATACTAAATTTTTTTTAGGAGGAAAATCAAGCAATGCAGGTATGGGGAAAACTAAAATTACAATGATAAATCTTGTTAAAATAACAAAAAAAAATGTATCATGTATATTTTACATGCAGAAATCACGTTGGTCAGTTGAATAGTTTGTAATTTGTATCGTAACGCATTGCTATGTCGCTTATATATGACTTTTACGATGAATAGTATAATGAATAGCATAAATACTCCGCATATATTGAAGACCATCGATGTTGGACTCACAAAAGTTGTTGGGGTATTACAGATTTCAAATCAGTATGTCATTTTCCTCCAGAATGAGGCATACAAAACGAGGTGAGGAATGAGCTACTTGCCTACCACGATTATGTGCAAAATGAGCTTTAAATCAGTAAAACACAAAGTTTATTATTGCACACGATCTGGTAGACAGTGTTATTCCGGATGAGGTACGATATTATAACAAGTGTGAGGACATTACAATTTAATATTAATACGAAAATAAATAAGGAAATTACCATATTTACTAAAGTATTATTTGCTTAAGAATTTCTGTGGAAGAATGGAGGTATGTGAAATTAAAATAATTACTAATTTTAAATCCTAGGCTTTCCCTATCTGACATATATGTTTATTGAGGCTATTAACCTTATGGCATTTTCTTAGAACTATAGACGATGACAATTCCTATATATATATACTGTTAACTTATTTGTTCTCTGAAAATAAATTCCTCCAGAAGCCCACTCAGACAAACACTAAAACCGATTCTATAACAAGATAGAATCATAATGTAATAACTGCGCCTCTAATCTATCGCCTCTTGGAAGCGACTGATGAAATCTTATTTATGACCACATTGTGTCTGATCTTTGTCAGTTTACCAAAGTCACCTGTAAGAAAAGTTGTAAAAAAAAATTAACCTGGTGATGCCATATAACATACATTGATCAATATCGAGAGTGTTCGCTCTAAAACTATTAGCACTGACCAAGGAAATGGAAAACCCACCATCTCCTTAATTGAAGATTTTCCGTTGACTCGTCATTTGCATTAGCACCGACGCAACTTGATTCGCGCGATGGCTGAAGATGGCTTTCAGTTGGAGTGTCGGTCAGCGACGTGGCTTTCTGCACGTCCACCCCAACCATGTAATTCTTTATTCAACATCATCATGCCATGCTTGTCACTTTTCCATTTAGAACAATAGTATACTCTCAAGTGAAACAACAAATAAAATTATTTCTCATCTTTTGAAAAGTATTATATTTCTCTGAAATTTTATCTTAATATACTGTATTATTTTACGTAAATAAATTTCAAATGTTTAAAGTATATAAGTAATATTAAATTTCATGTTATAATTTTAATTTTTTGATGGTCAACAATAAAAAAAGTTGTACACATTTGATGACATTATGTGGTATCGAATTAATCTAAATTCAGAGGACATAAAAAAAAAAATCATATGAAGTCACGCTCACCGCAGAAAATATTGGATAATATTTATAATTATATTGCTGACCAGTGATTAATATTTTTTATGTTATTTATATAAACATTTCATTAAAAACACTGATATTAAATTATATAATATCCTCTTCATAAAAACAAATCAAAATGAAATAAACTTTTTATGTAGTCGTTTCTCTCTTTTTTCAGGATGCAAATCTCATTTGGGCATTGCCTTTTTTTGCACCCTCTTGGGCAGTATTTCCTGTATCTGACTGTGACAATGTATGTATCTAGTCTGTTCTGCTCAATGAAAACTATATTATTATTATAAATCAAATTTAATGGCGTCATGCACTGTTAAAAAAAAGTTCACAGGAGAAAAGTGAGGTTAAAATTTCCGTATAGTGAACAAAGTGTACACTGGCCGTGATATTCATTTTAGTTATGGTCGGAGATGCTCGGAAGTATTCGGTTTGTGATAGGCTAGTTAGATCCTTAGTTGAAAACTGTCAACCAATGACCGAGGACATTACAAACACGACAAAAACCTAATTAAATGTGACGTGCAGTGTAGTTTGATGATGGTCCTAGTTGACAGACTTGAGTGCAGTTATAGACGTGTCACTAACGAGGATCCAGACCGCGCGATGGCGCACACTCGCAATTACGTCGTATAGATAAGATCACTGCAGCCTCCGAAAGAAGCTGAATGGAAGTTCACTTTGTGTGACTAACGAGACTCAAGCCCTGGTACCATGATAATGAACTTACAATACCTTGTATGGAAGTATACCTTAGTGGGTGGTACTCTCAATATAAAAGATTCAGATCTCGGTGCTAGACGTAATTCGACATTGATATGTAATATATCATTCTTATATAGAAAATATCATCTCTTGAATCAAGATTATATTCAAGTTTAATATGTAGTATGTATGCAATTTTCTTAGAAATTTATTTATAATAATAAAAACATAAGATAACAAATTTAGATATAGCAAATAGACAACATACATGAAAATTTTTTATTGCAGAAATGACTAGAGGGTATCAAATTATGCTACTCTGAATTTTTTCAGATTTTTTTGAGACCTGGAACTATTTTTAAATAATTATTAAAAATCCTGTGATTTCAGTTGGCACCCCTAAATCCATAATAAAAAGGATAGAGACTGGACGCCTATTGACGCCTCCAGGGGGCGTGGCCGCACTTTCAATAATTATTTAAAAATAGTTCTGGGTATCAAAAAAATCTGAAAATATTCAGAGTAGCATAATTTGGTACCCTCTATTCATTTCTGCAATAATTTTTTTTCATACAATGTATGTTGTCCATTGTAGATTTCAATCATGATTTGTTTTTTTGTCACATGAATGAAAAATGTTTAAATAAAATTACAACTCGTCAATGTAATGTCATTGGGTAAAATTTACGTCATTAAAGACCTAGAGTGTAGATTAGCCGCCGAGGTGTAGAGCTCCTGCACTCAAACTTCGAGGTCGTATCGCCGCCTCTATACTGACCCGAGGTCACGCCCCCTTACAGCTGATAACAACAGCTACTGATATCACATATTAACGTCACAGAAACAATCAAGCGACGCAGGAAACCCCCCACTCGAACATATCTGGAAATTTGCGCCAATCATTTGCAATATGAGTATATAGTGGTAAATAATAGTATACGCATTAATACTATAACATTCGTTGCTCGACCGTCGTACCGAGCACACGTACTTTATCAGACTCCGCAAGCTACGTATTCATTTCATAGTATACAAGTATACTACTGCAAATAACGCTGTGTTCTGGGCTAGTCCCAGCATGGCCAACAATCAACCACCTTTATCGTCACCAATGGTCGTCTCGCCATCTCAACCAATGGACCAGGACGGATATACTCTCGCTAGATCTTCAGCAAAACGTCGTTCAAGTGGTGGCTCCGAAACCTCTGCTAACAAGATCCGTGCCGTATCCTCCAACTCGACTTCAAACAACTCTACGGTTCCTTCAGCTGGCGCTGGGGCAAGCGGTAAGCCACAAATCATCTCCATAATAATATCAGGCATACCCTCAACTACCAACAATCGCAAGACTCTCTCTCGCCTCATTAACCGTGCAACCAATCAACATATTAAGGATCTCATTATATTACGCAATAATCAAGCTATTGTTAAGGGTGTCTGTCTTGATCTATTAAAAGATTTGAAAACCAATCTACCTAATTTAATTGGAGAACCACTTAAATTCGACCTTTGTCCCCAGCGCCAGCAGACTCAAAACTCGGCTAACAATTATCAACGACCCCCCACATTTTCATTAGTTATGAAAGGAGTGGAACAAGATATTACCATTGATGATATTATAGATTGTATGACTCATCAGGAGTATAAAATAAACAAAGCTTGGAGAATAACGTCTCGCGCCACCTCTCAACCAACCACTCTTATTCGTGTATTAACATCAGATCGTCGTACTGCTGATCATCTCTTGGCTGATGGATTATTCATCTTTTATCATCGTTATCGCGTTGAACCTTCACACCCCCTCCCAGCACAACCCGCACAATGCGGAAAATGCACCTCGTTTGAACATCATTCCAAAAATTGCACTTCCAAAGACGTCAAATGCGGTCGTTGCGCAGGAGCTCACCCCTTATCTCGTTGTGACGTCACCAACACTCAACCTCGCTGCGCAAATTGCAACGGTGATCATCCTGCTTTCTCCCATCTGTGCCCGAAGCGTCCGGAAAAGCCCATTAGTCGTGAAACTACAGCAAAACTAAAACCCCTAGATGTTCCTTGGGAAAAAAATCCCGATGTTACAGAACTTGAACGAGAAATGGATAACTGCCCGAAGACTGATAACTTCATCAGATTCATAACTCTAACGTTACTTGATTTATTCCCAAACGATAGACCATCTGTTTCCAAAACCATCACTCGTCTATCTCGTCACTTTTTCCACAAGAATGTCAGAATATTGTATTCTGGTAACAGGTTACATGTAACTTGCGACCCATTTGATTTATCAGAAAAATGGCAGGAATTATAATAAGTTTTGTCAACGTTAATGGCTACAGAAGAAAACGCGAATTAATAAAAAATCATTGCTCATCTAATAATGTTCATATCCTCGCTATGGCAGAAATACATACCAAACCAAGAAATATTATTAATATCAACCCTTATTTAACTCAACGCAAAGATAGACCCGTTCCTCCTGGAAATCCAGCCAGGGGGGGCGTGGCTCTCTTGTTACACCCAACAATTCCTGCTGTTCCTCATCAACTACCACCGCATCTTCTCCACTTCGAATGCATAATAAATCAAATTCCTTCCCCTTCCGGTCCTGTGTATCTATGTGTCCTTTACAATTCTCCCACTTCTTCTCTTCCAATTGACCTAATTGATTATCTGTGCTCACTTCATCGATTTATTTTAGTTGGAGATCTCAATGCCCGTCATATCAGCTTCGGCGACCTAGTAACAAACAATAATGGTCAAACTCTTGCTGACCTTATTATTTCACGGCCAATCGCTCGTCTATGGACTACTGAACCTTCTTATATTGGATTTAATGGCTCGTCATATCCTGATCATATTATCGTAAGTGATAATATTTTGCAACATTGTAGTGACGTCACTATCAGTGATTCAATCGGAAGTGATCACCTACCTCTGACCTTCTCGTTTAACTTGCTGCCACCCCCTCCTCCTCTTCCACGCATCAAAACAGTCACCGATTACAAGAATGCTGACTGGAAACTCTTTCAAGACGAGATAAATAATAACTTGCTTAGTATTGACAATTTTACAGACGAGCAACAAATTGAAGATTATGCAGTACATATCCAAAATGTAATTCAAAATGCAGAAAAAATTGCTATACCTATGAGAGAAATTAACTTATCTCGGCCTCCTCTTCCTCCTCATATTTTAAAAATTATACGTGAAAAAAGAAAAGTGAAACGGCAATATGATCGTACACGAGACCCAGCTCTTAAAACTTTATGGAATAAATTAAATGCCGAAGTTAGATTAAAAGTTCTACGTTACACTGAAAATAAATGGATAAACACTTGCGAAGCCTTGGATTACCGAGATGGTGCTCAGTTTTGGCGCAAATTTAAAACTCTTACTAAGCAACATAATTCAGCTATTCCCCCTCTACATATCAACAATACAGTTCTTTCTACCGACGAAGAAAAATGCAACGCTTTCGCAGAAAACCTGAAAAACATTCATTGTGTTCCAGAAAATCCTTTATTTGACGACAACTTTAAGACTCATGTTGATAACTTCGTCGAAAATGTTCTTCCCAGTCTCCAAGATAGCAACGATGAAGATCCTCTCACCGCACCGGTTTCAGCAAATGAACTAACTGACGCAATATCTACAGGCAAAAATTCTGCTCCCGGCCCGGATGGCATTACTCGTCGCTTGCTACGTCATTCTCCACCACGTCTCTTAGCAAACCTTCTAACACTTTATTCAGCATGTTTTATTTTCAGTTATTTTCCAAGTGTATGGAAAATTACAAATATTGTTATGATCCCTAAAAAGTGCAATAACTTAAATAATCCTAACAATTATAGGCCAATTTCCTTAATAAATGTTATTGGAAAAATATTTGAATTAATTACCAAAACTCGATTTAAGAAAATTACAGAAAAATTACTTCCACAATCACAATCAGGATTTAGAGCCGGACGCAGCACTACTGACCCACTTGTAAAACTGATGACAACAATAACTTCTGCTTTCAATAAAGCCATGTGCTGTTTGGCTATATTTCTTGATATAGAAAAGGCATTTGATAAGGTCTGGCACAACGGCTTACTGTACAAACTAAATAAATTCAAATTTTCACCACGCTTTATCAAACTTATTCAATCTTTTTTAACAAACAGATCGTGCAGAGTAAAAATTGGAGATCACTTTTCAAACCAGTTTTCGCCCCTAGCAGGGGTTCCTCAGGGTAGTACATTATCTCCGGATCTATACCTTCTTTACAGCTGTGATCTTCCTCAACCTAGTGGTAATAACGTCAACTCTGAACAATTCGCCGACGATATTGCTAATTGGGCCACTGCTTTTTCTTCAGCCACAGCTAGTAAACTCTTACAGTGTTTTATTAATATTCAAGAATTGTGGATGAAAAAATGGAGGATTCTCCCCAATCCTGAAAAAACTCAACTCATACTTTTTCGTCATAGACACTACTCCAGACGACGAATCCAGCAACTAAAAGATATAAAAATTAAACTGTGGAATATCAGAGTTCAGCTTAGCCCTACTGCAAAATATCTAGGTATTACTCTAAACCGCACTCTTAACTTTACATCTAGTCTCCGTCACATGCTCTCTCAGTGTCGTAAAAGATTCAATCTTTTAATTCTTTTAAGAGGCAAACTACGTGGCTGTGCTCCCAAAACTTTATTACATACATATAAAATGTTCATTAGACCAATAATGGACTATCAATCATGCTTTACTGCCATCATGCCACGGCATATGCAAGAGCGCTTGTTTCAGATGGAAAGAAGATTTTTGCGGCGCATTCACAGGTTGCCACCCGAGACAGAAAACGAGGCGGTGTATCGTCTCACACGAGCCGAGCCGCTGGCCGCCAGGCTAGCTAGACTTCGCGCGCGCTATGTGTACAAGGTCGTCATGCAGGAGCGCCAGCCCATGCTTGAGTACTTGAGCGCTGCGGCCCCATCGCACCGCAATTTTCCTCTCTACAAGTATCCTCACCCACCATCTACGTTATCTCTTATCGCTCACCTAGAATTCCCTGACCTAGCAACACCTCTATCAACTCCTATATTTCCTCCTTACTTGCTACCCGATTACCTTTATTTGTCTAATGTTTAATAAACATCAGTTGTGATATTTTTATTCAATATATGTCAATTCAGTATTATTATAATTATTTCAACAATTTTAAATATTTTATTTTTTTAATAATCTTTTAATCAGTATATGTTACGTAATTAATAAGTTATAAATTTCTTCTGTTAACAATATAAGTTTCGTTAGTATTATATTTATCAATAAAAATAATTATTTTTAATATCATAAAATTAGTACAAAAACTAAAATTCTAGTCAAAAATAAATATTTAGTTCAAATTCACATTAACTTACTTGTTAGTAATCTTACTGTTATGTTATATAAACTATTTCTTGTCAACAAAAATTCTAATGTCTTACTATTTCAGATAATGTACATCCCAGTGCCAAATTGTTAACTTCTTCAACCATTATATATTGTATATTATTATGTATTAGAGCCTTAGGTATCCAATTATTTATGTATTTCAATTTATCATGTAAAAATATTATAATTCATGTATTCAAATAACAAATACTTTCATTAACTATGTAAAATTCTATGGCTAAAGAGGGATTAAATTCCCTAAATAGCCTCAGCCCTTGAGGCTGAATGTACAATGAATGAATAAAAAATTAATACTAAAACATAAACAATCAGTGACAGAGGATGTGCGTCGTCAAGTTAAGGCGGATTCACATGGCGATTTTTATCAGGCGACGCGAAGCGAATAATGCGCACTTGCTTTAACATCCATTGGTGGCCATATTTTGCAATTAAAAAAAGAGCATCGTAATTAAACACGATATTCGCCGCCGCAACCGTGAATTCGCTCGCAGCATAGGATTTCACAGCTTTTGCGTCAAAATCGCGTCGCATCGCCGTTGTCGCCATCTGAATCCGCCTTTATGCACTCGTGACTCTCCTTGAAAATACTGCAGTAAGAAATATTTTGACTACCTAAAAATTAACGTTAATATTCATATAAGACAAGGTTGAATTAAGACCTTCTTAACATATCGTATATAAAGAAGGTCCTGGTTTAATGGATGTATTTTCATAGTGCTGAATATACTGTATAGTATGCAGGAAAGTGCAGTTGCTCGGTGAATTCCTTTATAACGTCCCGTTATAGTTGCATCGTATGCACTCAACAGGCGCTAATGTACTAATGCACCACGTGACACGTGACGTCACGAGGAGAGCGTGGGAGCTTCAATCATCGCTGCACCCATCCTTGCTGCATACAGCCATGCAATTTAAATGTCCGCGTGATTTCAGTTAGTACATATTAGTCAGCTTAGACAGCTCTCACTTATGAGACAGCATTACTGAAGTGGGATACCTATAAAGAATTAAAAGAAATTTATCTAATTAAATTAGTTTATGTGAATAAGAAATGTTGCTTTAACACATCCGTTAAATAGTGTGGATGGAAAAAAAAAATCAAGAAGGATTGATACCCATATAAATGACTGGAAAGGGTGGGTAAGAACATCCCTCACGCTTCCGTCCTGGGAATCAAATCTATCACAGAGTGCTTTGTTTGTTGTCGAAGGATTGAGAAGGATAGGCACGATAATCTTCTTACCTCACCCAATTTGCAAATTTGCATACATTATCTGTTTAACTATTGGAGCTGCAGTACGAGCAAATCAGAGTAAGAGTAAATCCAATTGCAAAGAGGGAGGATGCTGGGTATTGTCCCCCTAGCTTTAAAACTTCTAGAAGTGATTCTGAAAACTTGGAAACATTCTCACCCGTCAATCCCCTATCACCCAAAACCTTAGCATTGCTGGACAGTGCACCGTTTCTTCTCCACCCTTGTGTCTTTGGATTTGTGCCCTTGAATCGTGCTGCAGTGCAAGTTACCTTTACAGCTGTCTTGGGTTGCATGTAATAGCTTTTGTTATGAAACGAGAATTAATCTCCATAACACGATTTACACAATAATGTTATTAGGAATCTTTCATTATATATAATCATAATAATAAATGGTAAAAGCAAAGCTATTTGTTTGTTGTTTGCCAGGAAGCCATTTGAAATATTGAGTGTCAGATATGGTCATCATATATAAAGTCTCAATGATGAGACACGTAATTAATTTGAAATACCTCGCTGTCTTATAGTTGTTCAGTTGTGGCAACTGTGCATGCATGTAATAGATGGGCTTACAAGTTCATGTTTTTATTTTATATTAAATTTATATACACGTTTATAAGTTGTTTCAAGCACTTAAAAATAGAATTTATTAAGTTCAGATAATTTAGTAGCAAGATTTATTCATTAATGAGTGATGTTTATTGGATATAATAATTTAATTTTTATTATTCATCATTATTATACATATTAATACAGTTTAAGAAAAGTCACATATTGTATAAATTTTAGCCTCTATGAGCTTTGAGCTCTAGTAGAGCAAAAAACTTAAATTTTAATTACTGTTGATAAAAAAATATATAAAAAACAATAGAATTTATATGCAATATTGATAGAGATTAAAATTTAGGATATAGTAACATACATTTGCGGAAGGTAATGAATTACATAATTAACGGTTAAACCACATAAGTTTCATGAGTCACAGTAGGAAAAAATCTAGGTTCTTAATTAAGCCTACACTATAATGTTAAGTCCTTAAAAGACACCAAGGAAAAGTATAATGGGGAAATCAAACAAGTAAGCTTGTACGAAGAATCCACAAAACTCCAGCAATGCTCGCTCGTGAGGTAAAAGT